>CM058230.1:34688244-35357920 GCA_030180135.1 Orychophragmus violaceus
GATGTTAGATATTTCTAAAATCAAACATATACAAAGATTCTAGCCAATTAAATTCGCATAAATCTAAACAATAATTTCGTTTTACTAACAAACTTATAACCATAATCGTCTAACAATATAATAATATAATCGATTTGTTACACTAATATGAATACACTAAATATTTTCTATAGTTATATCTAACACGAAATCTTATATAATTACCATATAATGCTCTATTCAAATTTTGGAAATCTTGAAAATATATATGTATTATTATTGTAAATACATCTGAAGAATATACTCTCGCCATAAAACATTAACACACGACGTAAATCAATTAAAAAGGTTAACGAATATTCTTCCTCTGATTTTTTTCCTAATATCTAAACTTCATTATCAAGCAATTCACACGATTTTAGGAAAGCCAATAACGACGAGATATTCTAATTCCAAGAATATACTCTCGCCATCTACCTATATATAAACTAGGACACAACCCAATTCATTCATTCATCAAAAAAATTTCATTCATATTTACTTTTATTCTCTCTTTACAGAAAATGTCGAGCATGACAAACAATAGCAGTGGTTTTAGCAGGTGATATTGTAAGTTAATCACTGAAAAGATAAATCATATTATTTTGGTTTTGTACTGTTATGCTATACTCGATTTTTAATACTTATGCTAATCTCAGTTTTTTTCTTATTAATTAAAATAGTCCTTAGAAGCAAAACACGGTTCAATCTCGAGAAACACTCGAACTCATATTAGCAGATACCGTAAGTATTCTACACACAACAAGTAAACTATATTTATTCTATTTATTTTTATAGTAATGACTATTTTCCTACAGGCTAAGATCACCCAACATGTAAGAAGAAAAATTGGTGACGTTCTTATGATTGACGTTCTACAAGTTTGAATATATTTATTCTATTTATTTATTTATTTTTAATATATTGGTTATGCTTTGTTTATGTTATAATAATCCAAGTTTGAATAAGACTTTACAGTTTGATTAAAAAAATACAAGCAATTCATGACTTACCTTCTATATAAGGTATACATAAATAATTACGACATACCGTTTTATGCGGCACGTTTGTTATGTGAATGTTGGTGTCAAGATGAATTATCCACTCCATACCAGCATCCTAAATACACCGCATAACATAAACATAGCTTATGAGAGAAAGAGAGAGAATTTGCTATTACTGCATGAGTATTCAACAATGTAAAATGTAATAGATAGATGAGCCATGGTGATTTCCATCTCATGTTCAGGGACTGTTTAACAATAATTCATAGTTTCACGGCTTGTATAAGAAGCTCGACAATCAAGTCTCATTTCATATCCATGGTGATTGCCAAAAAAAAAAACAAAATATGCTAAAGAAGTCCCAATAAACATTTTAGAAGAGACACAACCATCATTATGAAATCACAACATATCCATTACTAATCTTTTCTAACCGTAAAAAAAGAATGATGCTAATCCATGGATTCTTGACAACTCAACTCACAAGCACTTCTCAAAAATCAATTTAGAAAAATTCTGAAACTAAAAGAAACTTCTTTTCTACCAATTCAATCATCAGCTAAATGACATCATTACGAGTATGTAGAAAACATGTCTTAAGAATCAATGACATGTTCATGGGGAAAGATGAAGCAAGACTACCTGACTGCACACTGCTTAGGCTCTTACAGCTACTACCTTTTCACCTTTGAAGGATTCTTTTGAGGAAAAGAAGATATAAGATTAATTTGGTAGGGGACTTTCGGACCTGAGGGACGACACAATAAGCATGCCATGGATCCCAAAAGACGCATTAGAAGCATTCCCAGTCTTTGGTTTGTACCTCTGAGCGAGGATCCCTATGGATATCAAGTTAAACTAAGCATATTAAGTAATTCATTTTACACAAATGTCAACAATTGCAGATATAAGACAAGGAGTAGATATTGGTAAGAAGCTTCATGAAAAGGGGACAGAAAGATACAGGAAAAATGAGAGCATGAGCTAAGAAATAGAACGTGCTAAATGTTTTACATTATCTACGCCACTTTCCGCATATGTCTCCATTACTATCCTCCTCTCTACATTGGAGCCAATTTACTGCAGAACATGGTTTACCATTCTTGGCCTTCTTGAGATCCTGCAAAGAGAGAAGGATGAGAACTGTGGCAACGTAAAACAAATTCTTATCAACTAATTTGGGAGCTTACATGCATGTATTTTGACTGATCAATCTCCAAAGATCCAATATTTTGTATGTCAACCAAATCAAACAAAGGCCACTCATTTTTGTAAAAGGAACAACAATCTTTGACAATCAGACATCTTTTATTTCACAAATTCAAAGGGCAGTTGATAGTAGAAGTTAAATACATGGTTGGACCTGACAAGTCAGGAACATCCGCTTGAAACTCTTTACATATTCGAATTCCTATTGCAAATTGTTCTGTATCTCTCCGTTTACGTTCCCGTGATCTCCCCTTAATTTTTTTCTTTGATGACTACTTTTTCAAACAGGATCGACACAGCCAGTTATGAATCTCTGCAGTTATGATACTCAACAGTCAAAGGGAATTCAAAATCAATCAAAAGATGATATACTAAACGCAAATTGACCTAATCACCCAA
This sequence comes from Orychophragmus violaceus, assembly GCA_030180135.1. Classification (NCBI taxonomy): domain Eukaryota; kingdom Viridiplantae; phylum Streptophyta; class Magnoliopsida; order Brassicales; family Brassicaceae; genus Orychophragmus; species Orychophragmus violaceus. Next base: position 34,690,875 of record CM058230.1, read on the forward strand.
TTAACAACGCCTGAAGATTTTCGATTACCTACTTCACCAACTTCATCAAAGGCGATATAATCTATATTCTCTGATTTGAAATCTTTTACTTACCAGAACAGCTTTGTATTCCTTCTAATTGAAATCTGAAGGGATGACTGCAGGAGATAACCGAAGAATTTGTCTTGATTTCGAGATTAACGACAATGATACGAGGTCACTATATGGAAGGAATGGAGAGGCATCTGTCTTTCTTGCCCTAATTTTTTTTTGCCTTTTCGACAAAAATAATGTCATGTCTTATTCGTTTTTTTATTGTGTCAAAGATATTTTTGATCTCCAGTCGGATAATTGGGCTTATAATAAAAGCTGATCGGTTTATATTTTGTTATCCACATCTATCGTAAATCAACAAAACAAATATGATCTAAAACCCTAATAACATTTTTCATTTTAACCTAATATAAAAGCTAACAACAGACTCAACCTATATTTTTTCATACATATCTACTGTTCAAGTTATTTATGACCCTTAGTATTGCATCTTAGTTATCTATTTATAAAAAAATATGCAAAACTATATTTTATTTATTTTATATTAAAATTTTAAACATATCTAAACGGATTTAAATAGATTAACATTACTTCTAACAGGTTTAAATATTTAAATGAATCTTAAAAATAAATGAGTCTAAACGGGTCGGATTTTTTTCGTTTTAACATCTCTATGTGCCAAATAAAAATTTTAAAAGAGAAACAAATAAATAAATATTTTACTAAATAACTTTTGCAAAAATAAAATTGTCTTAAATTGTTGTGAAGTATTAAATTCATTCGGAGTAAAATGTATAGAGAAATATACAAATTTAAATTTTATGTATTGTGTATTAATTGTTTAAAAAAAATTATAAACAAACCTAAAATTAAATATGCATGTGTTACTTATGCTGCATTTAGACACATATGTCTAAATGTTTATTAATTATAAATGGGTATAAACGGATCGTGTATGTCTGTTTTAACATCTATATGAATATTCAAATATAATGTAAAAATCAAAACCCACAAATAAGTGTTTTACTAAATTGTTGCGAGAATGGAAATTGTCTTATATAGCTGAAAAATATTAGAAAATATTGATGCTAGAGTAAAAATTTATAGAAAAATATACAAAGTTAATTTTTTATTTTCTTATTAAAATTTAAAATATGAAATGATTAAACAAATCTAAACGGAGTTAAATAGGCATGTGTTACTTCTTATGAGTTTAAACATGCAAATATAAATGAATCTTAAATATAAATAGATTTAAACGGGTCGTATCTACCTATTTTAACATCTATATGACAGTAAAACCATTTTTTAAAAACACCAAAATAAATATTTTATTAAATATTTTTTGCAAGAGAAAATTTTGTTTTATATATCTTGGAAATAATGAATTCAATCGGAGTAAAAATATATAAATATATAAACGAAGTTAAACTTTCTAAGCGGATAGGTGTGCCCGTTTAATATAAATGTATAGATTAATATTTATAAAAAGATCTAAATGGATTTATGTGTTATTTCTGTCAGTTTTAGACGTGTGGGCATGTCCGTTTTAAAATCATCTCTATGTAAATCCAAATAAAATTTTAAAAGTAAAACTCAAAATAAATATTTTATTAAATAGATTTTGCAAGAAAAAATTGTCTTAAATAGGCGGGAAGTATTGACATTATATTTTAGCTATCAAAATTTTATTTTATTTTAGAATTTCAAGTTATTTATTACTACTAATATTATATTTTAATTACATATGTTTCTAATAAATGATTTATGACTGTTGTTATTTATCTTTAATATTTAATAATATTGATTACAATATTATTATTGTCTATATAATTATATACTACACAGTAAATATATATAATGCATTATAAATTTTATTTATAAAATAAAAGATAGGTAACCAAAATAAATAGAAGTGAAATTTATAAAATTATTGTCTTTGGCGAAACGGCATAATAACAAAAAAATTTATCATATAGAGTTTACTAAAATTATAGTTTAAAATATATATATAAAGAAAGAAAAATGAAAATTTTCCTTTAATTTATCAAATATAGAAAATATTATCAAACTTTTCAAAATGTTCTAATAACAATAATTAAAATATTAGTTTTTAGTTTTTGCTTCAAGTCTTTTTTTTTGTAAAATAAACATCTTTAATCTTTATTGTTTCTTTTATATTGTTAAATTAAATTCTAAAATTTAGTTACTTAAAAACAAAACTTATAAAATATAAGATTTATTTTCAATTTTAACATATAAATTAATAATATAATAATTAGCATTTTTATAATTTTACTATCTACTAATATTAGAAAACAAATATAAACTATATAATAATAACATCACCTAGACAGCCAAATTGTCAACAAATCTCAAACCTCCACATCTACTTATGAAAATATATAAAATAGAACATATTAGCATTTATAAATACATATTACACCCGTCCACGGGTAAATGAGAACCATCATATTTTAAATATTTTTTATCAAAATATGCTCAATAATATACAAATATAAATCTACATGCTATAAAAAACATATTTGCGCGTCCTTAGCGTGGATCATTATCATTTACAAAAAAAAAATATCTATATATATGTTCAACATATATCAAACATCTAAATTTAATATTAATAATATGTTATAAAAATATATTATCATTTACAAATATATTATTAATACAAAAACTATCAATAAACATCAAAACAAATTATACCCGCCGATCGGCGGGTCAAAATCTAGTTATGTAATAAAAAAGTGTGAAAATGACTATGAGTGTAAATAACTCTAAAATAAATAGAAAGACCATAAATGAAGATAACACAAATTTAAATAATACACACAAAAATTGTCATAACTTATATAATATAGAAATATACACAAATATCTATAATATTTTTATAATCTTCTGCATTTTAATTCATAGTATTAGCTATTCTTGGTTGATAATTTCGGATTCTCAGTCAAATTCCCAATAATTTACTACCGTATAAATGGATGTTACAAGACATCACAATTTTTTTCTTCTAAATACCATTTTCTAAGAATGGACCGAAAACCTAACGTAAAAAAATTAATCGAACTGCGCCAAAAAAATTGATTGGTTTGTTATAATTTAAAGCTTCATTTTGTTATTCTTTGACAGAGATAATTGAATTTTGGTTTAGGGTTAATTTGGTTAAAGCTTTCGGTTTTAAGTCAAATTTGAAATATTTTGTGTTATTTCTAATCTGTTAAAATAGGTGACCGTTATAAAATAATCTTTATCCTTACATGTTATTTACATATGTAGCATATGCAGTTGTAAATTAATATTTTACTAGATTCTGATCTGTGCTAAAGAAACACCGATATAATTTTCTTAAAAAATTGTTTTTATAATAAATTTATTAATTATTTAACACAATTTTGAGTAGATAAATATTATATTGATTACGTGCTTAATACGGAAATACATTGGATACATTTTTTTGTTTAAAAATAATTTTATAATATAATATTTTTAATCAAATAGTCATTATAAAAAAGTATGTGATGTAAGTTTAAGAGTATTATTTTGATTTAAAATATTATATTTATAGAACATCATATACTTATACATATAGTTTAGTTGTGCTTTAAATATTAATAAATAAATTTATAGTTTTCTATTAATATAATCATAGATTAAAGAAATTCGAAAAATGATAATCCATTTATTTAATATTTTTACACTTGTTTAAGTTTATTTTAATATTTCTATAATTAAACTTGGTTAATTCATCTTTTTAAATTGTCTTCTAAAGAACAAAATATTTAAAATAAAATTATAAATGAAACGCATTAATATATTTTCAACCTTTCTTATAGTAATCTAAATATTTTGAAAATTTGATTAAAAAAATTTTAATTGTAAAAACATCAACTGTAATCTAAGCCATCTTATATTCAAATAATATAAATATTTAAATAATTTTAATATTTTTATAAAATTAAGAAAATATCAATTTAAATTGGTTACTCAATCTTATTAACACGTCTATCAGTAGAAATGTTTTATTGTTAATATTTATATAATTGAAATTGGTTAATCTAATTATAATATGTCTTGTAATGATATAAATATAAAGTTATTTAAATTTCGTTTATAGACAAAATTTTAATTAAAATTAGTTTATAGTAAAATTTAATAATAAATTTTAATTTAGTAATTATTCTTTTAAGAAATAAAAATAAATAAAATATTTTAAGATTTTATATAATCTAGATTTTGCTATGTGCTATGAAAGCGATTGTACATTTTATTTGACAATTTTATTTTATTTTATTTAAGTTAACCGGATTTAACTGAAAATATTAAAATAAATAATCTTTATAGAGTTTGTGTAATATATATATATATATAATAGTTCTTAATATTTAGCTATTTTATATTATAAATTAAAGTTTAATATTAATAATAACTTGTATATTTTTATAGTATTCAAATTAGAAACTATATAGCAACCCGCCAAAAAACTACAGTCGTATAATCATTTATTAACACGACCAATTATATATTTTAATAATATAAATATTTACTAATTACTGATCTTTTAATTTTTATGAAGTTACAATATATATCAATTTTGAAATTTTTTGCCAAAGTTTTAATATAAATTATAATTTAGTTAGTATTAATTTGAATATTTTTATGGTATTTTTTGAAATACGATATGTTAAAAATATTATTTCATGTGTATATTTGATAAAATTAGTGGGTTATAATTTTTTTTCAAAATAGATTCCTAATAATTTATATTTATTTTATAGTTTATAAACATAATTTGTGTATGAATTCATTTAATTATATTTATCATTATGGATTATATATAAATATATATAGTTACGAAATTAATTAATTATTTAAAATTAAATGGATTAAAAAGATTTTTGTTAGATTTTGCTATAGTAAGAACGAAATATGCATTTATATTCAAAGAGATAAAATATATCGAAAGATATTATAATTAAATTAGATAAAATTTTGTTTTACATTATTTTCTTTAATAAATCAATTATTAGTCTATATTTCTAATGACATGAATCGTAAATAATACGTCAAATGAAGATTTATTTATTAAAACTATCTTGTTTTAATACAATAGACTAAGGACAATAAGTCATATCATTTTATAACTATTAATTCATATATATTTTAATATATATTTTTTTTTTTTCATTTTTCTATCATAATCAAATTTTATAAAAAATTTAAATTTTAGGAAAAAATAATTTGTAATTATTATTAAAATATTATTATTAATTAATATAACTAAATTTTGACTTATAAAATAAAAATCTCATAATATCTACTGTAATTGCACCGTATATACACATCTGAGAGTGTATTTAAACAAATAGACAAATACTGTAACTTTTTATTTTAATACCTGATATATCCCTATACCCTAATTATACCCTACGCTTCTATTGTTGTGACAATTCAATCGAACGCCGCATTGTTTCTCTCACCATCCTTTTTCCTCAGCAGCTTCTTCTGCTTTTATTCGCCAGGATATCAACCAACCCAGTTTGATAGAAACAAAATTGAAATCGAGAGTCAAGTTTAAGTAATGGATCTTCTCTTGTTGGAGAAGTCTCTAATCGCCGTCTTCGCGGCGGTGGTTCTCGCAACCGCGATTTTTAAGCTCAGCAGCAAAAAATTGAAGCTACCTCTGGGTCCTATGCCGATTCCAGTGTTCGGAAACTGGCTACAGGTTGGAGATGATCTCAACCACCGTAACCTCGTCGATTACGATGGTTGTTGTATCTCCGGTGATCAAGAAATTCGGAGACCTCTTCCTTCTCCGGATGGGTCAGCGAAACCTAGTTGTCGTATCTTCGCCGAATCTAACCAAGGATGTGAAAGATCGAAGATTAGCGCTCTTCAAGAAGTACTTTGTTGATGAGAGGAAGTGAGTTTTCTCCATATTTTGTTCTTGATTTAGAGATCTTCGAAATTGACATTGAGAAATCACGCAGGCAAATTGCAAGTGCTAAGCCTACATGTAGCGAATGGTTGAAATGCGCCATTGATTACATACTTGAAGCTCAACAGAAGGGAGCAATCAACGAGGACAACGTTCTTTACATCGCTGAGAACATCAATGTCGCTGGTAAACTTCCTTAGCCTCACCCATTTTTTCTGTACCTCTTTTTTTTTCCTTGTAGGATAGGTAATCAATCCTCTAGACGTCTTTTGATCACGTAAGAAATGGGCATTACTCTTTTGGGTGAATCCTATAAATTTGGAATACTAACTAAAACAGTAAATTAGGCTCTTCCAGCAAACACTTTTCTTGGTGAGAAATTCCTGTGATTTCAGCAGAATCTTTTTGTTTAGCTTGAAGAGTTTTTTGTCATGGACTTTGTTAGTTTGGCTGATGGGATTAAATGCTTTGTGTAATTAGGGAAGATTACCTGACGGGAGAGAGATAGCAGTGAAGAAGCTACCTCAGGCTCCAAGGCAAGGTTGGTTGATTGCTTTAAAGGTTGGACAAAAACAATTGTGTTATCGCGTTAAAAAAATAATTAGCAATGAACTTATGCATTTTACATGATACATAATACCATGAACATAAATTCTAAAAATTAACTAGATAATAAAGCTAATAACTGTGTGAACACGAGTAAGTTAGCACATGTATAACTGTGTTAACATATATTTAATGTACAGAGTCAGCTTAATGAGTCTCTGCTGTTTGAGTCTTGTGTGAATCTGAAGTCGCTTAAGCATTCCAAGAAGGTACACGATCATTTCCTTCGGTCTAAGTTTAGAAGTGATCTGAAACTGAACAACGCGGTGATTAGTATGTTTGGGGAGTGTAAGAGAGTCACTGAGGCTAAGAGAGTGTTTGATCACATGGCCGATAAGAATATGAATTCTTTGCATTTGGTAATGCGTGTATACTGTGATAACGGAATGGGAGATGATGCGTTGCATATGTTCGAGGAGATGACTAAAAAGCAACAATAACAATTGTAATATCTTGCTAAGCAATCATTTAGTTTGTAAATTTTACATTTGCATGACAGTAAGTCTTCTTTATCGATGCTAATTAACATTTTAACCCTATATCATATGTATTATATTTTCTAGTTATGTATTATGTATGGCTCCGTTCATTGGAGATTTAGTTACTGTTTAATTTATTGTTTTAGTTAGTATTTTCGAAGAACGGTATGTCACATTTCATAATAATAATACCAATATAAATATTAGCAAAGGAAACAAAATTTTATCACATATAATAGTTACAGCTAATATATAAATTGTTGTCTACAAATCTGATAAGAAATTACTCGTTGGAAAGTGGGAATTTATTAATAGCAAGCATTTATTAGGACCAAAAAATAAAAGAAGACAAAGCAAAAGAAGGAGTACTAAATGCAACTTGCATCCGTCAACGTCAACCGTAAGAGAAGGATAGAATTGTCATTTTTTGGTTATGTGGGTAAATTTGAAAAATACCTAATTGTGTTTTTGATTTTGAAAAATGCACCATGTTTAGTTTTTTTTGGAAAACTGCAGTTTTTCAATTAATAGATTATATAAATAACCTTACATTAACTTTGTTATTACCTATATACATTTTTGTTTAAATATAAAATGAATTATAATACACCTTGAAAAAATTTGTCTCGAAAAAATTAACAATTTTGACAAATTAAAATTTTTGTATAATCTTTAAAAACAAATTCTGACGAAAGAAAAGACTACAAACAAAAGATTTTTTTTTATTGGATGGAAGATTACTAATTTAAAAAAAAATTAAATTAAATTAATCAAATTTTCTCTTACATCAATGTGATATTAAACCAAAAAATTGTTTTGTATTTAAGTTCAAACCATAGTTAATTTATAACTTTGTTTTTGCAAAAAAAAACCCTTCAAATAACTTGATTTTTGCAAATTAAATTTAACCAACCTACCCAAAAATAAATTTTAATATCACAAATGGAATTTAATATTATTATCCGTAGATAAAATATTTTATTTGTTAATTTTTCTGTCAAAAATCTTTTTTCAAAAAAGAAAAATTATAGACAATCTTAATTTATTGATTTAATTTGTTCGGCCAGAAATATTAAAATTAAATCATGTGATAAATACTTAAATTAACATTAATTAATTTTAACTAATATAATATATTTTTATAAATTTATAATTAAAAAATTAGATTTATAACTAAGTTTGTTTAAATCTGTTCTGTCAGATTTGTTAAAAAACATTTTGATATAAAACAAAATTGATGAAATACTCTATAATATTTTTATTAATAATTAATTATATAAAATAAAATATTGTACAAAACCAAATAGTACAATATATAATATATTTAAAATTTAAAATTAAAAAAACAAAACATATGTTTATATTAAATATTAAATCAAATGATTTATAACTAAATAATTTTATACATCAATTATATTTATAAATAATAAAAGTAAATATTGGTAGATATACACATAAATTAACATATATAAATATTATATATATATATATATATATATTTCAACTAATAAAAAATAACAAATTGACAAATTCAAATGTATTATTAATAAATTTCTAATTTACAAAATGTAATTTTAAATTTCTACAAAAAATAATAAAATTATTTCAGTATATTTTTTAACTTGATAAAACTAAAATACTCAAAATAATTCAATATATATTATTCAATCAAATGAGATAGGTTTTTACAATTATGGATTTTATAGTTTGTTTCATCCAAATATATAAAACATTTGGACAATTTTAAATGGGTTAAAAACAATTAATAAATTTTGATTATTAAAAAACTAAAAATAAATAATACAATATAAGTTTACTAAATGTATTATTAGAATTATAACTTCCATAAATATATTTTTATACAAATTAAATATATAAAACAAACACCAATTAAAAATATCATCGTTAGAACATGAGACCATTATGAAAACTGTTACAAAATGTCATATAATATATCTATACAAAATAAAACCATTACGAAATGTAAATTTTAAATTTCTTAAAAACTAAAATATGAAAATTAGTTTGCTATATTTTTAACTTAATAAAACTAAAATATGAAAAATAATTTAATATATACTATTCAATTATATATTGAAATAGGTTGATGTTTTTATAGTTACGGGGTTTATAGTTTTTTCATCCAAAAATATAAAATATTTAGAGAATTGGAAATCTAATCCATTAAAACAGAAGATCATTATAAAACTAACACGTAAGGATAAAAAGGTCATATAAAATGATAACTAATTAACTCATAATATCTTATAAGATCTTTTTATTTTTTTTTTCTATTATAATCAAATCTTATAAAAAAATTCAAAACTTTAGAAAAAAATAATTAAATTCATAAGTATTATTAAAATATTATTATAAATTATTATAAAATAATTTTCGAATTATAAAAAATAAAAATTATATAATGTATAAGCCTAATTGAGTTATTAAATTAACTGATAAATATAATTATATGCCATAATACACAATGTTTTTATTTATTAAATGTAAAATTAAATTAAAGTAACCATACACAAAACAACACAAATACATGTTTCGACATTTTTCAAAAGTGAATATTATATAAAATTTCTTAATATTAATATTAATTTATTATTAATTAATAAAATAAAGATTTATAAAGTTAGAATTTTTAAAATTAGATTTACAACTAAGTTTTCTAGAGTTGTTTTTTAATTTGAAAAACATTATTTAATATGAAAATTGAAGAATTACTCTATTTTTTTAATATTTAGTTATATAAAATCAAATATTATAAAACAAAATAGTACAATGCAGAGACCCGAAGTATATTTTATTGATTTTTTTGACAGAATACAGAGTACAAAGTGTAAGAACTCAAGAAAAGTCTAAGTCTAATTGCTAGGGTTTTTCGAAATGGTATGATCGTAGAAAGTCCTTCATCTTATATAGTCGTGGCGAGCCGGTGGCAAGGATATTCGCCTGCAAGATTTCCGGAAGTCTTGTTGTTATCGCATATTCCATTTCCGTTGGGATTTCTTTTTCTGCTCGGATTTTATCTTTTTGCCGGAAAGGGACGATCCGAGTCCGTTTGAGTGTAAGTTTTCTTACTCTGGCCCAAAGTCTACAAAATACGAGTCTTGTGGGTTTGGCCTAAGTTCATGTTTCGTATAAATTATTTGATGGCTAATAATGTATAAGCCATCGTTATGAATATGGGTTGGACTAGTGGCATATTTGGAGGAACGAGTGTCCGAGCAGTTAGTCTAAGTAAAGTATCCGTTTGGAAGATTCGGGAAATATGTTCTGTCGGAACTTTAGAGGAAATGTGTTCTACTTGGAACTTAAAAGAAGTGTGTTCTACTCGGAACTTAAAAGAAGTGTGTTCTACTCGGAACTTAAAAGAAGTGTGTTCTACTCGGAACTTCCGAGGAAGTGTGTCCTGATCGGAATTTCCGAGGAAATGTGTTATGCTCAGAACTTCTGAGGGAATGTGTTTTGCTCAAAACTTTCGAGGATGTGTGTTCTGCTCGGAACTTCCGAGTAAATGTGTTCTGCATGGAACTTCCGAGGAAGTGTGTTATGCTCAGAACTTCCGAGGAATGGATCAAGCTTGGAAATTCCAAGCAATGCATCATGCTCAGATTTACGAGCATAGTGTCCTGCTCGGAAGTTCTAAGAGGCTGTTCTATTAGGAAGTTCCGAGCAGTGTGTCTTGCTCAGAATTTCTGAGAAAGTTGTTCTGCTGGAATGTCAGAGCGTATGCGCTTGTCCGTTGATTTTTGTGAGTGATATGCTTGTCGGAGCGACCCATCCGAGCAATTTTGATTTCTTGGGAGTTCGGCCAAGTGGTTTTGTATGTTTCACACAAAACGTTATTTTGTACGACATATTATCCCGAGATTCCTCTTGAAGAAGAGAAGATGGCAGTTCATTCTGAACTTGCTCTAACATCTTCAGAGCCTGCAACTGCTCTTAAGCAGAAAGCTCCAGATCTCTTTCATCCACCAAAGCATAGGTATGAATCTTCTAAACTTAAATCTCCTAATCCATCAGCTGTGAATACAGGAAAACGCAGTATCCCACCCTCGCTTCGCTCCCACCCTGGTTCCATTTGCTCCTTCCTTGGGAGATCTCATGATCCGAAAGCTTATGCACCACCTTGGTTGAAGAGACATTCACAGAGGCACTCAAAGCCTCTGTTGAATCCACCATAAGTCCGATCTCCTTTCCATAGTCAAGCTATTGACTTTAAACAAGCGCTGAGTGGGAGGCAACCCACTAGTAGGTCTGTTTTCTTTTTCATTTTTCGTTTCGATTTTGCTACTTTGATTTTTTTCTGTTTTGGTGTGTTCAAAAGCGTGAGAAACAGGCAGAATCGCTCAGCACCGATCGACACATCCTTTGTGTCGGTCGACATAGATGCGATTTACGGTTTGCCATTCAATTGCGGTTCAGACACCGGTTATCTACATAACCGCGCGCATAATCTCCTTGTGTTGATCGACACATCTTATGCATCGATCGACACAGGCCGACGACAGGTAAGTGTTCTGACCTCTTTTTGGTTTGTTTTATTCCAATTTCTCTTCTCACCGAGCCTAAGCTTGACACCACTGGGGACATTATGTTTCAAGTGTGGGGGAGGTCGCTACTGACGCACCACTTTTTGTTTTCTTAGAGTCAGTCCAAAACTGTTTTATTGAGTCAAATTGTGTAGGAAACATGGGCTTTTTGAGGAGATTACCACACTTGCAGGAACTTAAGTGGCCATCAGATGATTTGCAGATGAATCTATGACTATTAGAAAACCCAACACAGACCAGTGATAGGTCAGGTTTTAATCATATTCTACTGCAAGTGCACAGTTATGCAATCGTAGTATATAAGGTATCGAATCCACAGAGACTCTGGTTTCGATAGATCAAGAACAATAGAGATTTAAACTAGGAAGAAAGCAATGTGAAGTAAACTAAATAGCAGTGCGAGAAAGTAAACAAGTAGCAAGATTATCGGTTGTGAAAGCAGTTAATTAAGGGCGCTAAGTCTAGGGCGTTCTCAGGAAATCAGACAAGCAGACAGATCATTCAGTCAGGATCTAATTAAACACAGTTCTAGAACTCAAATCACGGATATAGAATTAACCAACTGTCGTTGCGAGAATTCTCTAAGTCTAAGTGCAGTAATCCAAATTCCTTTGCAATTACTAACAGATTAAACCAGCATTAATTCTAAGTTCGATATGTTCACAATTAAACTAAACCAAATTCCTTTGCGAATAATTTAATTGCTCAACCTAAATAGTTCAGATTCTAAACCACACTTTCGTGTCGTATTTAGCAACCTAAGATCTAGATTCTAATTGATCAGGTTAGAACTAGCATTAAACACAATTTAGATCGAAGAACATTCTATTCATGTGAATCTTTAACTGAATTAAACAAGTCTAGCAAGTCATGAAATCCTTAATGCGAAACCCTAAACCTAACTATGAATCTACTCAGACATAGAAGATGTAAACATAATCAATGAATAATTAGATATCATAAAAGAGATTAAACAAGTAAAGGGGTTCGAAATCTTTTCCAAAATAAAGGTGGAGTACAGGATCAGATCAGCCCCAATAGCTCTAAAAACTCTCTGCTCTTAATTATGATAGAATGTGTAAGCGTATCTAAAATCTGATCTAAAAACCTAATTAAATAGCTAAAACACGTTTTGGGCTTCTGTGTAAATATCTGGAACTTCTGGGCACTTCTGCAATATTGGTATTCTTCATTAAACCGCCGAGTCTGGCCCATTCGCAATGTGCATCGACCGTTGCAGGTGTGCAACGATCGACGCAGTCCCCAAAACTGGACAGTGAGTTCTTCTTCTCGGACCAAACCTCCAAATCACTCCAATAAGCTCCATAATCACCACATTAGCTCCAAACGTGCGTGTACCTAATAAAACCTGCAAAAGACTCTAAAGAGACACAAATAGACTCTAAAACAGACTTATATCATGACATAAAACAGGTAAAAACCATGATATATCAACTCCCCCACACTTAGCCTTTGCTTGCCCTCAAGCAAAACAGAGAACTAAAACATGGTGAAGAGGTTTGGAAACTTTCAGAAACTCTTTTCATCTTTGAAGCAACAACACTCAGATTCCCCTTAGTAATCCACTGAAAGAATCAATCACAAGATATCAAGACCAACATATACTTCCCCCACACTTAGCAACTGTCCTAAGTAAACTCCACAATCACATTCATGCATTCAAATTCTCCCTACTGACTTCTGCAAGTATTTAAGTGCGGTCTCACCTAAGGGGTATCGAGCAAAGGCACATGGACTCTTACCTTATCAGCTCTAGACCACCATACTATCTTTCTCTAGTCCCTTTCTTCTCTTTTTCCTTCCTTAGCATTCTGATTTTTCCCCATTGGGTATCATTTTTTTTTTTTTTATCAGTGATCTTCCCGTTAAGGGGTGTACTTTGGACACATTCCATGGATCACATAGGAGATAATAGTGTTTGCTACTATTCCCATGACCACTTCGGAGTTACTAACTCATCCTCAGTTTATTATATTTTTTTGTATTTATGGAAGGGGAGAAGGGAACTAAATAGGACAGGTTTACAGGCTGTGTCAGAGCTAACAAGGGAATCCGACACAAAGTATACCAAGCCCTTAGGTGAGAAATCTAAGTCAGTATTAAGTTTGAAGTCAGTAAAAGGATCCTCTGATACCTGAAGTGATGTGGGTGTCCTCAGTAGGTTGATCTGTGATGGGGTTTTCTAATAGTCATAGATAGAACCTGCAACTTCATCCCAATGGTTACTTAAGTTCCTGCAAGTGCTGTTAATCTTCTCAAAAAAATTATTGTTTCTTACTTAAACTGGTTTTGACTCAATAAAACAAATTTTTTTTGAAAAATATACTGACTCTAAGAAAACAGAAAGATCAATGTCAGTAGTACCTCCCCCACACTTAAGACACACTGTCCCCAGTAGTGTCAAGCGAAGTATTGGTAAAAAGAAAAATAAATAAAAGATGAAATTATGTCTGTCGGATTTTTACCTCTGTCACTCAGGCATCGATCGTTGCACTAGGTGCATCGACCGTTGCTAGGCGATTTTCGTGTATGGTCGATCGTTGCTCAGGACCGCAACGATCGCTGCAATGCGATTTCTTTCGTGTTGTGACGATCGACACAATGTGTGTCGATCGATGCACTGCGAATATGGCTGAGACCTGCAGACAAAAACTCACCAAAACCAGAAACAAAACGTAAAATCCTACAAAAACACCAAAATTAAAAAGCAAAAACGAAACAGTGGGTTGCCTCCCACTCAGCGCTTGTTTAAGGTCATTAGCTTGACCGGACGATCAAGAATCAGGCACCGTGAGATCCTGACAGAGACTTTGATTGCCTCTGTGCAAGTCTCTTCATCCAAGGCGGCGAGTAGGCTGTATCAGAATGAACTTGTCCAAGAAAAGAAGGAGTAAAGTGTGCTCCAGGATCTAAAATCACAGTGTCACTTGACTGCTTATCATCTCCATCCATAATGGTGAATGTCTGCCCATCAATCAGCGGTCTGCGCAGCTTATCCATCTCATAATGCAGCGGCTCATCTCCCAGGTGGAGATCAATCAGACTGTGTCTAACATCTATTACTGCTCCTGCTGTAGCCAAGAATGGTCTCCCAAGTATCAACGCATCATCAGGATCACTGTCATATTTCAGCACTAAGAAGTCCGTTGGAACTAAGTAGTTTCCAACTCTCACCGGGATGTCCTCAAGGAGTCCTTCTGGAACCCTTATAGACTGATCAGCTAGGACAAGAGAAGTCCTAGTAGGCGAAAAATCCAGCATACCCAGCTTCTCTGCCACAGAATATGGCATGAGACTTCCAGCAGCCCCCAGATCACACAGAGAATGCCTAAAAGTATCCTCAAAGATAGAACAGTTCAGGACAAAGACTCCAGGGTCAGGTAACTTCTTCGGAACCTTGGTTAACAGTACATCACTTATGTGTTGAGGGACCACAATCACCCAGTATTTCAGCTCTTCATCTAAAGGCAACATCTTATTCAAGTACCTCTGCACACATGGGTGATAAGGTGGATCATCAGATGATGGAATTTCTTCCAACTCTTCACCAATATCTTCCAACTGCTTAAGCTCTTCAATCTCTTGCTTAATCACTTCAGACACTGAGGGATATAGTTGAATGGCATGTGCATAAATCTCCTGTTGAGTAATCTCAGACACTCCAGGGAATAAGCGGTTAAGCTCTAAGTCTGCATCGATGCCATCAGAATCCTGCGAGTCTGCCTGTTCACGACCTGCAACGACCGATGCTAAGGGTGCATCGATCGATGCAACACTGTTTTCACAGATTCTACCCGAGAGATTTTCCTCAAAATCCAAAAATTCATCTTCCTCTACCAACTCAGCTGTGTTCAACTCAAAATTTTCACCTTGTGTTGATCCATCATTAATGTATACTGACCAGGCCTTAATGTGTGTTTCTGCTACTCCTTTTCCCTTGATGGAGTTTGAGATTTGGCTCACCTGAGTGTCCAATTGCTTCACATGAGTGTTCAGAGTCTCAAACTTCCCATTCAGATCTCCATAAACAGCATCTAGCTTCTTGTTGCAGTCCACAACAATCTTTGTCTGTCCTTCCAGCAGCTGTTCCATCATTGCCTCTATCTTACTCTCATGAGCACTAGCAGTAGGAGGTGCTTGGTAAGAAGATGATCCATAGGTCCTTTGAGTACCTTGTCCAAAAGGTTTCTGAAAACCACTAGCCTGTCCAAAGCCAGAGGAGTTTTGGTTGCTGTTGAAAGCACTCTTCTGTCCTCCATTGAAGAACCTGTTTCCCTGCTGATTACCAAATCTATTACCTTGGAATCCAGAGCCTCCTATGTAATTCACATCTTCTTCCTGAGTATCCTCCTCAGTCTGAATTACCTCAACATCTTGAGCAAAGTGGACAGCTTTCTTACCAGCTAGGAGATTACACACTGTGTCCAGCTTAGATCTAATATCAGCAATCTCCAAATTCTCTACATTCCCACCAGATTTCTTCCTCCTCTCATCAGTAGTCTTGCAATTGTTGCTGCTCACTAAGTTCTCAATCAACTGCTTAGCTTGTGCAGGAGTCCTGGTGTTAAAGTTTGCATTGCTGGAGTTATCCAATGCAGACTGATATGGAAGATCTATGCCTCTGAAAAAGATACCTAGCAATGTGACCTCAGAGAATCCATGGTGTGGGCAGTCACACTGATACTTTTTGAATCGCATCCAGGCAGCTTTTAGTGGCTCTACGAGACCTTGGGAGAATGTCAGAATGTCCTGTCTGGACTGATCTGAGCGCGCATTATCGTAGAAGTGTCTCAGAAACTCAATCTTCAGGGCATCCCAAGTTGTAAACTGCCCAGGTGGCAGTTGCTTTACCCATGCAGCAGCGTCTCCAGCGAGACTGTGTGGAAAAGCTTGAGAAACATATAATCCTGGCAAACTCCATCATACTTCATGCCAGTGATTATATCCTCAAACTGATCAATGTGATCCATAGGCTGCTCCGATGGGCAGCCATGGAAAGCATTCTGTCTCATCAGCGAGTAGTAGATGGTTTTGATCTCAAAATCGTTTCTCTCAAAACCAGGAAGTACTAAAGCTGACCGGTTTGCATGAAACTCATCCGGTCTGTTGTAGTCAGCTAAAGTCCTCTCATGGACAACCATTCTCTGCTCCTGTCTACCTTGGGCCGGTCTTTGGCCTTGGTTCAGCTCCTGTTGTGGTTGCTCAGGAGGATCATGGATTACATTCCCTTCAGCATCAATCCTATGCCCAGCAGCATTGTACGGATTGTTATCTCGGTCCCTCAGGGTACCTTGAGCATCAGGCATTATGATCACCTTTTGTACAACCATCATTGCTCTTCTTTCTCTTCTGTTAGTCCTCTCTATTCGTCCAAGTTCGTCGAGTCCGAGATTGACGAGATTCAAGTTTTGATTACTTCTGGTTTCACGCTTCTGCATAAACCGTGTGTAATCGCAGTGCAACGATCGATGCAAGAGATGCAACGATCGACTCAACTCAGAATCGCCTGGTAACGATCAACACATGAAGTGCAACGATCGATGCTAGGCGAATGTCGTACCTGCGACAGAAAGAAAAACAGAGAAAAAATCAGTAAACAAAAAAATAAAAACAAAAATCCTAGTAAAAACCCTAAGCTCGAAGCTATCGAAGACTCTAAGAGTCCCCGGCAACGGCGCCAAAAACTTGATAGGTCAGGTTTTAATCCTATTCTACTGCAAGTGCACAGTTATGCAATCGTAGTATATAAGGTATCGAATCCACAGAGACTCTGGTTTCGATAGATCAAGAACAATAGAGATTTAAACTAGGAAGAAAGCAATGTGAAGTAAACTAAATAGCAGTGCGAGAAAGTAAACAAGCAGCAAGATTATCGGTTGTGAAAGCAGTTAATTAAGGGCGCTAAGTCTAGGGCGTTCTCAGGAAATCAGACAAGCAGACAGATCATTCAATCAGGATCTAATTAAACACAGTTCTAGAACTCAAATCACGGATATAGAATTAACTAACTGTCGTTGCGAGAATTCTCTAAGTCTAAGTGCAGTAATCCAAATTCCTTTGCAATTACTAACAGATTAAACCAGCATTAATTCCAAGTTCGATATGTTCACAATTAAACTAAACCAAATTCCTTTGCGAATAATTTAATTGCTCAACCTAAATAGTTCAGATTCTAAACCACACTTTCATGTCGTATTTAGCAACCTAAGATCTAGATTCTAATTGATCAGGTTAGAACTAGCATTAAACACAATTTAGATCGAAGAACATTCTATTCATGTGAATCCTTGACTGAATTAAACAAGTCTAGCAAGTCATGAAATCCTTAATGAGAAACCCTAAACCTAACTATGAATCTACTCAGACATAGAAGATGTAAACATAATCAATGAATAATTAGATATCATAAAAGAGATTAAACAAGTAAAGGGGTTCGAAATCTTCTCCAAAATAAAGGTGGAGTACAGGATCAGATTAGCCCCAATAGCTCTAAAAACTTTCTGCTCTTAATTATGATAGAATGTGTAAGCGTATCTAAAATCTGATCTAAAAACCTAATTAAATAGCTAAAACACGTTTTGGGCTTCTGTGTAAATATCTGGAACTTCTGGGCACTTCTGCAATATTGGCATTCTTCATTAAACCGCCGAGTCTGGCCCATTCGCGCTGTGCATCGACCGTTGCAGGTCTGCAACGATCGACGCAGTCCCCAAAACTGGACAGTGAGTTTTTCTTCTCGGACCAAACCTCCAAATCACTCCAATAAGCTCCATAATCACCACATTAGCTCCAAACGTGCGTGTACCTAATAAAACCTGCAAAAGACTCTAAAGAGACACAAATAGACTCTAAAACAGACTTATATCATGGCATAAAACCGGTAAAAACCATGATATATCAACCAGCCTACTGAGGACACCCATATCTAGATCTACCCATATCACTTCAGGTACTCAGAGAATCCATTACTTGACTTCACCTTCAACTCTACTTAATTCTCTCACCTTGGGGCTTAGTATACTTTGAGTCGGATTCCTCTGTTGGTTATGGCACAGCTTGTAAACATGTCTGAGTTTGATTCCCTTCTCACCTTCCTTGAAAAAAAAGAAAAAGAGATAAACTGAGGATAAACTAGTAGCTTCGAAGTGGTCGCAGGAGTGGTAGAGACCCCTATTACCTCCTGAGCATCCATGGAAACATGTCCAAAGTAACACCCCGAATAAAAAGGGAAGAGCACTGATAAAAAAATAAAATAATACTCAGTGGGGAAAAATCAGTGCTAAGGAAGAAAAAGGAGAGAAAAGGAACCAGAAAAAGATAGTTGAGTGGTCATATGCTAACAGAGTAAGGGTCCATGTGTTCTTTGATCGATACTCCCTTGGTGAGATCGCACTTATTAGATTACAGAAGTCAGTATGGTGAATTTGAATGCTCTGAATGTGACAGGATAGTTGCTAAGTGTGAGGGAAGTGTATGTTGGTCTTGATGTCTGCAGGTTCATTTTCATGTGGCTTACTAAGGCGAATCTAAGTGTGGTGCTCCTACGATGAAACGATTTTCTGAAGTTTTAAAACTTCTTCTTCTGATCTTGGTTTTCTGTTTGCTTGAGGACAAGCAAAAGCTAAGTGTGTGGGAGTTGATATATCATGGTTTTTAGGACTTTCAACCATGGTATATGTCTTTGTTATCGATTCTTTTAGAGTCTTTTGGAGTCCTATTATGTGTGTTTACAGGTCTAAGTACGTTTGGAGTGGAATTGGAGATTATGGCGCATTCTGGAGCTATTTGGAGCATTTGCCCGAGAAGAAGAGTTCACTGTCGACAACAGACTATTGTGTCGATCGACACAATATGTGCATCGATCGACACACACGCGAGTCAGACAATTCTCGGCGGTTTAATGAAGATTTGTAGAAATTTCACTTTGGCCCAGAAGTTTCTCATAATTACAAAGAAGCCCCATTCGTGATTAGATCATTATATTAGGTTTTTAGCCACTTGTTTAGGCTACGCATTATTTTTACTTTGAGAGAGTTAGGGGCTGATCTTGTACTCGAGAGAGAAGAGATTTCGAACCCCAGTTTCTTACTTTATTTTATGCTATTTGGTTTTCTATTCATTATGATTTTTGTTTCATTGATCATGTCTGAGTAGTTTACCAGTTAGGTTTAGGGATTCTCACAGGGGATTTCATGGAATTATAGGTTAATCAATCTGTAGGGATTCATATCTGCTAGTTCTTCATATAGGGTTGTTCTTAATGCTTAATCTGAACTAGCTACCCAGATTTATGATGTTAAGTTGATTTGTGCAACGAGAGTTGATTAATTAACTAGAAAGAACTTAGATGAGCAATTTGACTATTCGCAAAGAAATTTGGCTTAGAAGAATTGTGAACGAAAGAACTTGAGATTAATGCTTGTTTAGAACTCTAGGATTCGCAACGAAAGTTGGCTTGCTAGGTTGATAGACATAGATAATATTCGCAACGAAAGTTGGTCTGTTATAATTCTGTGATTCTAGTTCTAGAACAGTTCTTAATTAGATCTCGATTGATTGATTAGCTTGTGTTCCTGATTTCCTGAGAATTCCCTTGACCTGACGCTTTGCCTTCTTGCTTACAACCGTTTACTTACTTTCTGCTCTGATTTACTGCTTTCTGATTTGCATCGCCTAGTTTTACCTGAATTTCTATAATCTATTGTAAGAGTCTTGAGTCTCTGTGGTTCGACCCCTACAAGCTACAATTGTCATGTGCACTTGCATTTTACATTAGGGAATTAAACTCTGAGCATATCAGATGGAAGGAGACCTTTTTCAATACAACGCCACTGGAGCAGCACTACGATGCGTAGAAGGCAAGAAAATCGAAAAAGTAATCAAGAAAACTCACGAAGGATAAGGAGGATACCACGCCGGCGGATGATCGTTAGCATTAAAAATCAGAAAGCTCGGTTTCTTCTGGCCATCGATGGAGAAGGACTGTGTAAGATATGCAGTGAGGTACGAGCCATGCCAAAAACATGCCCCAGTAATACACGCGCCCACAAAGGAACTGCAGACCGCCACGGCTCCTTACCCATTCATGCAATGGATATAGTCGGACCAATGCACAAATCCAAGCAGAACGAACACATCCTAATCTTAACCGACTACTTCACTAAATGGGTAGAAGCCAAAGCTTACAAAATGGTGAAAGCTTGGGACGTCACCAGCTTCCTGTGGAAATACATCATCTGCAGACACGGAATCCCCTACGAAATTTTCACTGATAACAGAAAACAGTTCACATCGATCCTGCTTAGCCAATTCTGCAACAAGTGGTATATCAGACTTAGTAAGTCGATGCTTTACTACCCACAAGGAAACGGCCAAGTAGAAGCCACAAACAAAACTATCATCTCTGGACTTAAAAGTGGGGGCCCAATAACAAAGTGGTCCAGAAGAGATCCGGTCCAAGAGACATAATAGAGACCCGACAAGAGGTAGATCGGCAGTGTCAAGGCAGCTCGGCGACGTGCTCGACGGACCTGCACGACGAGAAAGATGAAAATGTTAATCAAAAGATAAGTATGAATCTTTTAAGGAAATAAAATCTAGGTGGTTCAGATTTTGTAAAGAATATCAGAGAAAATTTAGAGAAAAAAATCTAGATCCTCTGATATAAATATCCTTCCGCTGCGCGGAAAAAACTAAGTTCAATATTCATACTTTTGTACTCAAAAACTCTAAGAGCTAGCGCTTCAATTCGATTCTGACTCGCATTCTTAATAAGACTAGATTTTCTGGTCTAAACTGTTCTTGCTTTTCAATATTTATTTAATCTCATATCCAAGTCTCTTATTTACTAATCGATTTACCAAATTGATTATTCTTTGATTTTGTGAATCAACAGTAGCTCTCCTTACCGCAACAACAAGTTTAAGTGCTGCAGTCAGTTTTCACGTTTTATTTTGCGAGGAGGTGATCGGTATTTTGTCAGTACATGAAAAAGATCGGTGAATGAATGTTAGAATTGGAGATCTTAAGATGCAGTTTCCTTTCTTAAGTTAAAGTTTCTCTCCTTGTACATGGTCTTGCGTCATATTCAATTCCTTGGTGTCGTTGTGTAGGTTAGCTTCTGCTATACTTTTTTCGAGTTCTATTATATATCTGTTCAGATTTTAGATGGATGTGCTCTGATGTCGTTCCTTCCTCGTTTGGACCTTCTAGAACTCTTAGTGCTCATTCTTTTTTCGACATCAACTAGTTGTGTGAGAGCATTATTGAATGCAGTTTTTGGTCACAATTCATTTTGATTGGTAGGATTCGTTTGAACTAATTATATTTTTATTTCACGAAAAATTAATGTTTGATAGCTTTTTATTGGACTTTGAATAGTTTTTTTCTGTTCAAAGACTTTGAATAGTCTTGTACGACTATTTCTACATTATAAGACGAAACTGATATAATTATTTACCAACCAAAACTAGTGGACAAAGACTTTTCATATTACAGGAGAGATGCTTACATTTGTGAGTCACCTTCGATGATATTTTGGACTTCGTATAATCGCAAAAACTCATAACTAACGACATCATTGATTTACTTTATTAGTAATTATTTCTGTGGTCCTTTATTCTTTATGGATTTGTTTATATAAATTGATCCGAATCCAGTTTCACCATTACTCATTCATTGGCTCTCTTTTTTCAAGTCATTTTCATATCTTCATCATTTTTCCAAACTTTTTTTGTTTTGGTCCAAATCATTTTTCCAAACTTATTTATCATTATTAGTACGTAAAATGACAATAGACGCATAGTGTCGGGGATTCGAACAAAACTTCTTTTTACCCAAAAACATATCTTACGACTTCTATGTCTTTTTTCTGTCAAACACAGCTTATATGTCTACGTGTACGAAAGTTGGAAGAAATTTATGGGCCCTTAAGTTTAATTGTTGGCCCAGTACAGATTCATCGATGACATTTTCATTTGACCATCCTAAACTATGTTTACAAGCTATAACGGATCGTTAAACCAATACCTCAAATTCCCATAAACTAATCATGTTTTCATAAATATTCCAGAAAATCCATTAAAAATAAGGCATCTAATATGTAACAGTCGTCTCCCAGTTCTGCGAAACGACGGCCTAAAGATTTTTATCTAAATTTGAAGGTTAATCGGCATGTTTTCTTATTGGTTCTCAAGATTATTGAGTACGCTTCCTTCTGTTCAAATCCACCAACTCAATCAAAACGAATTTCTACTACTAGTTTTGCGAGAAAAAGAGAGGAAAGAAAAAGGGATGAGTAATGAGAATTACTCCGAGAGAACGATTTGGATCATTAAACAATTTAATGTCGAGGCGATAATGAACGACTTCAAGCAATTATTAGTTATAGGTATATAATGCATAGATGCAACTCAATTAATGACGAAAAACCGGTTCAGCATTTCTTCAATACATAATGCTCTGACACCATGTCCCCGACACTTTATGCCCCCGTGTTAGGTCCTTTCACATCATACGGCCGTCGTCACTCATCATCTCATAGTCCTGGCAAACAATATGTAAGGTCAGTACGTGATACGCATTAGGAGTCACTCAACAGCCATACACCACGTCACCGCAGTGGGCGCCCCCCCCCCCATCCGGTGTCATGTCATTTCACATCACACGGACGTTAGCACATCATCACACAGGCATCCGCACGTCACCTCACATCATCCAATTCACACTCCATCTCAATCACACATATTATCTAAAATCCTCATATCTCAACTCAATCAAATACCGATAACTCAATTCCACATTTCTAGTTGTTCATAACAACGACAAGTCATAAAACATTTCCTCGTTTCTAACAGCCTAACTTCAACAAGGGAGATCATGAAACATTTTACCAGTTCGATTTTGGTTTTTGATTCAGTTTTAGATATCATTTTAGATTAAGATAAGGATATAGTTATAGTTATCTAAAATGATTATACGATTATAGTTATAATCTTACTTTCAGTCAGTATGTATGTGTGTTTTAAGTCCATAAGCTTTTAATTTCATATCATTCAACAATCACATAGCCCGTTCATTCCTAATCCAAACATTATGAAGTGTAACAACACGAATAGTATGAATTAGAACAAACCGCCTCACCTTGGCCACATTTACGATGCGTTAGTACAAACCGGGTTGGAGTTCTTTGACGACTCTGCGGCTCCGAGAATTATGTTCGGGTCTCGGTCTCGGGATGGAGAAGGTCGACAATGATGGTGTTCTGTCTTCAACGGTACTGGCGATTAGTTGTGCGGGCGGTGGACGGAATCAAGAATATGATGGCGATTATGGTTTCAAATAATTCAGATGTAAGGGCGGGAGAGGAGTCTTGCATTGCAAGAAAGCTTATTACAATTGTCGGTTTTTGGTTTTGGGTCTACCAGTGACCCATGTCTGCTGACAAGACGATGATCAATAACGGAGAGTTAGCGAAGGGCGGATATGGACCGATTCAAATAGTGGAGGCAGAAAAGATGCCTTTATCAGAAATTAGGGACGAAAGGCGAGGCAGATTCACCACGGCCGAGCTATCGTTGCTCTCGTGGCTTCGATACGGTATCCCAGCGATGCGAGTCGACTCCTGTGACTCGCAACACACCTGACGGGTGGAGTCGACTAGCGATACACCTGAAGAGGCTCTGGGACATTGAAATGGCTGCTACAACGGTGCAGTTGCCCTTCATACGGTTTTAGAGTTGACGCAAAAGTGGCGGAAGCGGTCACGTCGGTGAATATGACAAAGGTTGTTGCTCAACACTGTATCGTGTGGTTTTGATGGATTGATCTGGAGACCCGAAACGACGAAGGATGCAACACGATCAACTTATAGGAAGAGACGGCGAGCAACAAAGATCAGCGATAGATAAAATAGAGGCAACAAAGGATGGAAGAGTGACGACAGAGAGGCGAGGTTGAGGGAGTGGGCGTGAGACGGCGGTGGCGAATATATGAGAGAGAGAGAGACAGAGGAAAACAGAGAGGGAAAGGCATAACAGGAAGGATGAAGGATAAGAGCCGGAGACGGGGATACAATCACAAAAGGAGAGACAGGAGGATAAACACGCATGGAGAACGGAGGAGAAGAGAGAGAGAGCGACGAAATGATGGAGATGAGAGAGCGACAAATACGAGAGACATATGAAGAGAGAACGAGAAACACACATAGAGCTAGATATGGCGAGGAGTGAGAGAGAGACGACATAGAACGAGAGAGAGAGATGAGGCGAGGAGAGAAATGCCGCAGAAAGGAAGAGAAACACAGAGATGAGAGAGAGGAAAGAGAAGAGACCGAGAGAGAGACAAAGGGAAGAAAGAGAGGGACGAGAAGTCAAAGGGCATCACCGGGATGGAGAGAGAGGCGCCGCAAGGTGAGCGGGAAGGTGACCAGAGATGATGAAGCAAAGTAGTGACGGAAGTGCTGACTGTAGAAGATGAGGAGTTTGAGACAAAGAAGTAGGGAAGCGGCGAAGATTCAAATCGGGAAGAACAAGGAAGAGGATGAGACGCGTACCTGATCAGAGAAGGTGGTGGCGAGCGTCGAGGTCGGAGGCAAGATGATGGCCGCAAGCTTTTGTGAGAGGCGCTCGTGAGAGATAACTATATAAATAAAAAGTTATGGTCCCCTCGGCAACCCTAACAAGAAATAAAGAAAATTCTCTGCATCTCATCAACAGAGACCTGCAGCCTTTTTGGGTTTGTCGTGGAAGAGCCATAACCATTTCAGAATCAAAATCATGGATCCAAAAGGTACGCTTCCGCTTATGTTCTTATTATTCAGAACTGGCATGAAATCATAAAGTATTAACAATTGTTATCAGAGCTATCATGTCTAGTTTTTGTATAATAATCAGATTATTTTGTTAAAATCCGGATTTAATAATATGCTGTATTTTTCATATTTTTAAATCTGAATTTTTGTCAAAAGTTTTAAGATGAAAAGGTATTCTATGATCTGTGGTTAATTGTTTGTTATATCTGATATTATGCATGTTTAGATCTAATTATTTGGCTTTTGTTTTAAAGAAAAAATTGTTAGAACGTTTTGTTTATCATGAAAATTTCATCAAGTTTCGAAATTTTCTGTAAAATCTTTTTTGATTTTGAGTTATGTTCATTCGGTATTTGTTATAAAAAAAATTCAAAATTTCTAAAAAAATTTCTGATCGGGAATCCCAAAAGTCGTGTGGCTGGTTTTGTTGTATTAGGGTTTTTTCAACAAAACGATAGGTTGAAGATAGTGGCATTTTAATGAAAACGTGCGCACTTCGTATAGTTTGGTCGAATTGGGCCTATTCAGAAATTTGGCCCATTTCGGTCTGAAGTTGCATTAAAGCTCAATTGGTTTTGATTAAATTTGACCCAGACATAAGTTGCATTAAGCCCAATTTATTTTATTTAATCAAAACGAAAACGCAAGACCAGGGATTCAAACCCGGGTTGCGTTATTAGGGTGGCTTTTCCTAATTGTCTTCAACCATCCTGCCATTAACAAATTCTTGCATATGAAATCCCAGACTTTTATATAAACATCTGAGCAAGAATAAAATTAAATATTAAATCAATTAATAAATTTTGATTGCACAAGTTTAATATTTGAATTGGTTTAATTGACTTAAGATGTCGCCAAAGTGACCTCTGTTGAATAAAATTTTCCATGAAAATTATTAATGTTATATGTGTATATTCATGCGAATATTAAATTGACCCAAAGGTAGGTTTGTATTTGGCCGAATTACATATATACATGTGGTGATACACATGTGACAATTGTCAAGTATAAACATATGAACAATAAATCGATCCAAAGATAGGTTTATTTTTAATATGTATTATTGTCAATGTTTGATACAAGTGTACCGCTAGCAGTTAATATTATTGTCCAAAAACTTGATATTAACGTTGCATTTGGTATCTTGAGATGGATTGTGCATTCTTTTATATTTTTATCATTGATTTATTTTAGAAAGTGAGTAACTAAAGATTATTCTCTTTTCGTTTTAGGAACTTTCACTACAGCATCTGCCAACTTGAGTTCAATTCCAACTCTTACTTGTTCCAATTACAAGGAATGGAACAATAAAGTTAAGATTGTGCTTGGGTGTATGGATTTTGACCTTGCGCTAAGGATGGAACAACCTACTTCTCCTACGGATACCAGAACTGCTGAGTATAATGCGATTTATGAGAAGTGGGAACGTTCTAATCGCATTGGTTTAATGATCATTAAGGACACCATTCCAGAAACCTTTAGAGGTGATGACGAGATCAAAGATCTCAAACAGTTCCTTGCTGAAATGGACTTGCGGTTTGCAAAGAGCGATAAAGCAGAAATAAGTACGCTTCTGTATCGTTTTAGTACCATGAGGTATCACGGCAATGGAAAAATAAGGGAGTACATTTTGGAAATGTCCAACATTGTTTCAAAACGCAAGGCACTCAAGACTGAGCTTCCGGAAGAAGTGCTCATCTTCTTTGTCTTGAATTCTCTGTCTCCTCAATTCAATCAGTTGAAATCCAGTTATAACACACAGAAGGAGAAATGGTCTCTTAATGAGCTCATTTCGTTTTGTGTGCATGAAGAGGATATGATGAAACAACAAAGGATAAAAAGTGCTCATATGGCAAACACCGTTAAGGTTCAGGGCAAAAGAAGGAAATTTGAGGTTGTTAACAATGAGGCTGCTAAGGGTCCAACTCAAAAGAAGCAGATTAAGGTTGAAGATATCTGCTTCTTTTGTAAGAAAGTTGGACACATGAAGAAGGACTGCCAAAAGTATCACGCATGGCGTGGAAAGAAAGGTATGTTCCTTGCTATGGTCTGTTCTGAAGTGAACTTAGTTGAAGTACCCAGAAACACTTGGTGGTTAGATTCAGGTGCAACTACTAACATCAGTGTTTTGCTGCAGGGTTGCTTGAGCTACCGAAAACCAACTGATGCTGAAAGACGCATTCATGTGGTTAATGGATTTTCGGTGGATGTGGAGGCAGTTGCGCATTTCAGATTGTTATTTAGTACTTGTTGTTATTTGGATTTGAAAGACACTTTTGTTGCACCGTCATTTAGACGGAATTTGGTTTATGTTCCTTATTTAGACAAATATGGTTATTCTTGTTTAACTGGGAATGAAAAAGTTATTTTGTCTTTAAATTCAGTTTTAATTGGAACTAGTGTACTTTTGGAAAATCACAATCTTTATATGTTTGACACTATAACTTCTCTTGATGAGAGTTTAAGTGTTGAATCAAGGGGTACTAAACGTAAATTCGAAAATGCAAATTCATGAACTTTGTGGCACAAACGCTTAGGTCACATTTCTAGATATAGAATTGAACGACTTGTGTCAGATGGTATATTGGGTTCTGTTGGTTTCACAAATTGTGACGTCTGTGTGGATTGCATTAAAGGAAAACGAACTAAACATAAGAAATTAGGTGCATATAGAGCCGAAGAAGTCCTTGATTTGATACATACAGACATTTGTGGACCTTTTCCTACGGTATCTTGGAATGGTCAACAATACTTTATATCTTTCATAGACGACTACTCTCGTTACGCATACTTGTTTCTTATTCATGAAAAGTCAGAGTCTTTGGACGTGTTCAAAAAGTTTAAGGCTGAGGTTGAGAACCAACTCGACCAAAGGATAAATTCTGTCAGATCCGATCGTGGTGGTGAATATTACGGTTGGTATGATGGTTCAGGTGAACAACGTCTAGGGACATTTGCCAGATACCTAGAGGAGTGTGGAATTGTCCCACAGTACACTATGTCGGGGTCTCAAAGTATGAATGGTGTATCTGAAAGACGTAACCGCACTCTTAAGGACATGGTAAGGAGTATGATTTGTCATTCCACCTTACCAGAATCACTCTGGGGAGAGGCACTAAAGACTGCAGCCTACATTCTTAATCGGGTACCAACTAAGGCAACTGCAAAAACACCTTATGAGCTTTGGACTGGCCGAAAACCCAGTCTAAAACATTTTCACATTTGGGGATGTTCAGCTGAGGCTAGGCCTTATAAGCCATATGAAAAGAAATTGGACTCTAGAACCGTGAGCAGTTACCTTATTGGTTATTCTGAACGATCTCGGGGGTATAAGTTTTATGATCCCACACAAAAGAACATCTTTGAGACGGGAACAACTACGTTCTTTGAGGATATTGAATTTGGGGAGGGGGAGAAATGAAGTTAGAGACATCATCTTTGAGGAAGAATCAGATCCAGTTTCTATACCGACACTACAAGAAATGTGGGTATTAATAGCACTGGACGATAGCGTTTTTACAGTTTTGCTATTGTATTACGACACGGTTTCTTATCATAGCGTTTCGTTTTTGAAAACGCTATATTTTCTTTCGAGGGAAATTATAATTTTCAGCCGCGTAAATTTGCTAAGTTTTCGCGCCTTATGATTGCAGATCCAAAATTAAACGCTATCATTTATCTTAACAAACACTTAAAACTGAATATTTTTTTTCACACTTAGCTTTCTTCATTTTTTCTAAGTTAAACCCGCGCTCTCTCTTTCTTCCTTTGGCGATTCTTTCCCATCGAATCGAAGCTTCTTTGTCCAATCAAAAAGGTATGTTCTTCTTCAATCGTTTATTCCTATAATTTTTATGATTTGAAGGTTTCGACACATCGATTTTGAGGTTTTGATGCATGTTGAGTTCTGTCGATTTCGGTGTTCAATTTTGAAACACTATTTTGATTTTGGGTTTTGATTCAGAGTTTCTGTGAACAATCATGTTGTAGTTTTTGATTTTTCATTGAGATTGAGTTTGAGTTATGAAATGTGAACATGCATGTGGGAATTTCTGATTTTTTATTAAGATTGATTTTAAGTAATGAAACACGATTTCACTATGTTGATTTGTTCGTATGATCATCAGTTTCAGAAATGGCAAAGACAAGTGTAGGACAACCAGGTGGGATCCGTCGTAGTAAACGTAATCAAGGCTTGGAGGCTACACCTGAAACAACACTAAAGGCGAAAAAGAGAAAAACTGATAGAAAAAATAAGGTGGCCTCTCAATCGGATGTGGAAGAAGTTGTTGTGGATGTAGCTGCTGTGGAAGAAGTTGTTGAGGATGTAACTGTTGCGGAAGAAGTTGTTGAGGCTGAACGTATTGAAGGTGATAATGGTGAGGCCGATAAAGTAATAGATGAAGAAGAAGTTGTTGCACCTGTGATATATCATGGTTTTTACTAGTTTTAGACCATGATATAAGTGTGTTTTTAGTGTCTTTTGTCTTTGTTTAGAGTCTTTTACAGGTATAATCAGGTTGGGAGCTGAATTGGAGATAGTGGAGCATTTTGGAGATTTTTGGAGTGTTTGGCCGAGAGATAGAGTTCACTGTCCGAAACAGAGGAAGGTATCGATCGTTGCACTCTAGCATCGATCGATGCACCAGCGAGATGGGCCAAAAACTCGGCGGTTTAGAAGAGTGAAGAATTTGCACTTTGATCCAGAAGTTCCTGATATTTACAAAGAAGCCCTTGGCCGAGATTATGCCTATATAATAGAGTTTTTAGTGTTTTTTATTAGGGACGCTTTATACTTTTTACATTACGCAATTCATAATTAAGAGCAGAGGATTTTAGAGCTTTTGGGGCTGATCTGAACCTGTTACATCATCTGTATTTGGAGAAGATTTCGAACCCCTTTTACTCTTATTCTTTTATGCAATTTATTCATTCTATGATTATGTTTTCATTATCTATGTCTGAGTAGATCCATAGTTAGGTTTAGGGTTTCTCACATAGGATTTCATGACTTGCTAGACTTGTTCAAATTCAGTTAAGGATTCATAACTATATCTGTTCTTCAATTTAATTGTGCTTAAAGCTAGTTCTAACCTGATCAATTAGAATCTAGATCTTAGGTTGCTAAATACGTCACGGAAGTGGGGTTTAGGAATCTGAACTAATTAAATTGGGCAATTAAACTTTGCGCAAACGGAAGTTTGGTTTAGGATAATTGTGAACATATCAAACTTGGACTTATTGCTAGTTTAATCTGTTAGTTCTCGCAAACGAAAGTTTGGTTTGCTGCACTTAGACTTAGAGAATTATCGCAAAGGAATTTGGTTAATTCTATATCTGTGTTTTGAGTTCCAGAACCGTTCTTAATTAGATCCTTGCTGAATGAACTGTCTGCTTGTCTGATTTTCTGAGAATACCCTAGGCTTGACGCTTTTAATTACTTGATTCACAACCGTTAATCTCTGCTACTGATTTACTTTCTCGCACCGCTTTCAATTCAATCATATTGCTTATTTCTAGTATTTATTCCTACAGTTTGATTCTCTTGAGACCAAGTGTCCCTGTGGATTCGATAACCCTATATACTACTTTGACATTGCTGTTCACTTGCAGTTT
Source organism: Orychophragmus violaceus (assembly GCA_030180135.1). Classification (NCBI taxonomy): domain Eukaryota; kingdom Viridiplantae; phylum Streptophyta; class Magnoliopsida; order Brassicales; family Brassicaceae; genus Orychophragmus; species Orychophragmus violaceus. The sequence continues at coordinate 34,721,961 of CM058230.1, forward strand.
TAGTATAGGGAAAACTTAGAACCTATCAAGTTTTTGGCGCCGTTGCCGGGGACTCTTTGAGTCTTCAATAGGACCGAACTTAGGGTTTTTACTAGAAATTTTTCTTTTTGTTTTTGTTCTTTTTCGTTTTTGTTTTATTTTGATTTTGCTGATTTTCTTTTTCTCTGTTTCTTTCTGTCGCAGGTACGAATTTCGCCTTGCGTCGATCGTTGCATACCTTGCGTCGATCGTCACTAGGCGATTCTGAGAATTGAATCGATCGTTGCACTGATAGCATCGATCGTTGCTGGACGATTACAGACAGTTTATGCCAACGCAGAAAACTCGAAGTAATCCGAACTCGAGCTTGCTTAATCTCGGACTAGAGGAACTTGGACGTCTAGAGAGGACTAACAGAAGAGAAAAGAGAGAGAGAATGGTACGAGAACGTTTGATCTTGATACCAGATGCTGAAGGTACCCTGAGGGACCAAGATGACAACCCGTACAATGCTGCTGGGCATCGGGTTGATGCTGAAGGGAATGTAATCCCTGATCCTCCTGAGCAACAGGAGCTGAACCGAAACCAGGGTCAAGGACAGGCCCAAGGTAGAGAGATGGTAGTTCATGAGAGGACACTAGCTGATTACAACAGACCTGATGAGTTTCATGCAAACCGAGCAGCTCTAGTGCTTCCTGCTTTTGAGAGGAATGATTTTGAGGTAAAAACCATCTACTACCAGCTGATGAGACAGATTGCTTTTCATGGTCTTCAAGCAGAGCAGCCTATGGATCACATTGACAAGTTTGAAGACATAGTCACTGGCATGAAGTATGAAGGAGTATGCCCGGACTATCTATTCCTTAAGCTATTTACGCACAGTCTTGCTGGAGACGCTAGTGCATGGCTGAGACAACTGGCACCTGGTCAGTATACTACTTGGGCAGCCTTAAAGAGTGAGTTCCTGCGTCACTTTTATGATGATGCGCGCTCGGATCAGTCCAGACAGGACATACTCACCTTTTCCCAAGGAGCTGTGGAGCCCTTGAAGACTGCCTGGATGAGATTTAAGCAGTATCAGCGTGACTGTCCACACCATGGATTCACAGAAGTACAGCTGATTGGTATCTTCTTCAGAGGCATAGATCTTCCTTATCAGACTGCGCTGGATAATTCCAGTAATGCCAATTTCAACACCAGGACTCCTACACAGGCTAAGCAGTTGATAGATAATCTGATTGGCAGCAACAGTTGCAAAACAATGGATGAAAGGAGAAAGAGATCTGGTGGAACCGTAGAGAATTCTGATATAGCTAATATAAGATCCAGATTGGACACAGTCTACAATCTCCTAACAAGTAAGAAACCTGTCCACTTTGCCCAAGATGTAGAGGTGATTCAGGCTGAGGAGGAAACTCAGGAAGAAGATGTGAATTTCATAGGAGGTTCTGGTTTCCAAGGTAATAGATTTGGTAATCAACAGGGGAACATATTCTCCAATGGTGGACAGACTGGTGGTTTTCAAAAGACCTATGGACAAGGTAATCAGAGAACCTATGGGTCTACATCCTATCAGACTCCTCCTGCACCTACAGCCCATGAGAGCAAAATGGAGGCTATGATGGAACAACTGATGGAGAGTCAAACCAAGCTTTCTGTGGACAACAATAAGAAGCTGGACGCTGTCTATCAAGACCTCAATGGGAAGTTTGAGTCACTAAGCACTCACATGAAGCAGTTGGACACTCAGGTGAACCAGATGTCCAGCTCACTGAAGGGAAAAGGAGTTGCAGAGACTCATATTAAGGCCTGGTCTGTACTCATTAATGATGGATCTTATCTAGGGGAGAAATTTGAGCTAAGTACAGCTGAGTTGGTGACTGAGGCAGAATTTTCGGATTTCTGTGAAAAAATCTCGGGTAGAAACTGTAGTGATGCAACGATCGATACACAGCTGGCATCGATCGATGCAGGTCGTGAACGAGCAGAAGACCCGTGGGATGAAAGTGAGATTGATGCAGAACTAGCCCGCCTATTCCCTGATGTATCTGAGATCACTCAAGAGGATGTTTATGCACAAGCCAATAAGCAATATCCCAAGGTGTCTGAAGTGATTAAACAAGAGATTGAAGAGCTGAAAAAGCTAGAAGAGAGTGGTGAAGACTTGGAAGAAATTCCACCTTCTGATGATCCACCTTATCACCCATGTGTTCAGAGATATTTGAACAAGATGTTGCCTTTAGATGAGGAGCTGAGAGAATGGGTGATAATAGTTCCTCAGCATATCAGTGATGTTCTACTAACTAAGGTCCCGAAGAAGTTATCTGATCCTGGAGTTTTTGTGCTAGATTGTTCTATCTTTGAAGATAGCTTTAGACGTTCTCTGTGTGATTTAGGAGCTGCTGGAAGCATAATGCCTTACTCTGTGGCAGAGAAGCTGGGAATGTTGGATTTTACTCCTACTAGGACTTCTCTTATCCTAGCTGATCAGTCCATACGAGTTCCTGAAGGACTTCTTATGGACATTCCGGTGAGAGTTGGGAACTACTTAGTTCCAACGGACTTCCTTGTGCTGAAATATGATTGTGATCCGGATGAAGCTTTATTGCTTGGGAGACCATTCTTGGCTACAGCAGGAGCTGTGATTGATGTTAGACAGAGTCTAATAGACCTCCACCTGGGAGATGAACCACTGCACTATGAGATGGATAAGCTGCGAAGGCCACTGATAGATGGGCAGACATTCACCATAAGGGACGCAGATTTTGAGCAGCCTGATCATACCATGGTTATAGATCCTGGAGCACATTTCACTCCATCTTTTCTTGGCCATGAGCATTCCGCTACAGCCTACTCACCACCTTGGATGAGGAGACTTGAACAGAGACAGAAAAAGTCTTTGTCAGGACCTCCTGGTACTTGAAAGATCTCATCCGTCCGGTCAAGCTATTGACCTTAAACAAGCGCTGGGTGGGAGGCAACCCACCATTAGGTACTAGTGTTTTTCTTTTTCATTTTTGGTGTTTTTGTTAGGATTTTACGTTTGTTTTGTTTCTGGTGAGTTTATGTTTGCAGGTCTCGGTTAAATCGCAGTGCAGCGATCGATGCATTTCTGCATCGATCGTCACAACACGAAAGTAATCGCATTGCAGCGATCGTTGCGGTCCCTTGCAACGATCGACTATACACGAAAATCGCCAAGTAACGGTCGATGCACTTAGTGCAACGGTCGATGCTTAGCGACAGAGGTAACCCGACAGACATAATTTCACCTTTTCAATTTTTATTTTCTTTTTACCGAGCCTTCGCTGGACACTACTGGGGACAGTGTGTCTTAAGTGTGGGGGAGGTGCTACTGACTTATATCTTTCTGTTTTCTTAAGAGTCAGTCCGTTTTTCAAAAAATTTTGTTTTATTGAGTCAAAATTGTTTAAGTAAGAAATTATGATTTTCTGAGAAGATTTACAAGACTTGCAGGAACTTAAGTAACCATTGGGATGAAGTTGCAGGATCTATCTATGACTGTTAGAAAACCCCATCACAGATCAACCTACTGGGAACACCCACATCACTTCAGGTATCAGAGGATCCTTTACTGACTTCACCCTTAATACTGACTTAGATTTCTCACCTAAGGGCTTGGTATGCTTTATGTCGGACTCCCTGTTAGTTCTGACACAGCCTGTAAAACTGTCCTATTTAGTCCCCTTCTCCCCTTCTGTAAAGTAAAAAAAAAAAAAAAAAAAATAATAAACTGAGGATGAGTTAGTAACTCCGAAGTGGTCATGAGAATAGTAGCAAACACTATTATCTCTCATGTGATCCATGGAATGTGTCCAAAGTACACCCCATAACGGGAAGAACACTGATAAAAAAAATAAAATGATACCCAGTGGGGAAAAATCAGTTGTTAAAGAAGGGAAAGAGAAGAAAGGGACTAGAGAAAGATAGTATGGTGGTCTAGAGCTGATAAGGTAAGAATCCATGTGCCTTTAGATCGATACTCCTTAGGTGAGACCGCACTTAAATACTTGCAGAAGTCAGTAGGGAGAATTTGAATGCTTGAATGTGATTGTGGAGTTTACCTAGGACAGTTGCTAAGTGTGGGGGAAGTACATGGTGGTCTTGATATTCTGTGATTGATTCTTTCAGTGGTTTACTAAGGGGAATCTGAGTATTGTAGCTTCTAGGATGAAATGAGTTTTTGAAGAGTTTTCAAACCTCTTCACCATGTTTTAGTTCTATGTTTTGCTTGAGGGCAAGCAAAGGCTAAGTGTGGGGGAGTTGATATATCATGGTTTTTACTAGTTTTAGACCATGATATAAGTGTGTTTTTAGTGTCTTTTGTCTTTGTTTAGAGTCTTTTACAGGTATAATCAGGTTGGGAGCTGAATTGGAGATAATGGAGCATTTTGGAGATTTTTGGAGTGTTTGGCCGAGAGATAGAGTTCACTGTCCGAAACAGAGGAAGGTATCGATCGTTGCACTCTAGCATCGATCGATGCACCAGCGAGATGGGCCAAAAACTCGGCGGTTTAGAAGAGTGAAGAATTTGCACTTTGATCCAGAAGTTCCTGATATTTACAAAGAAGCCCTTGGCCGAGATTATGCCTATATAATAGAGTTTTTAGTGTTTTTTATTAGGGACGCTTTATACTTTTTACATTACGCAATTCATAATTAAGAGCAGAGGATTTTAGAGCTTTTGGGGCTGATCTGAACCTGTTACATCATCTGTATTTGGAGAAGATTTCGAACCCCTTTTACTCTTATTCTTTTATGCAATTTATTCATTCTATGATTATGTTTTCATTATCTATGTCTGAGTAGATCCATAGTTAGGTTTAGGGTTTCTCACATAGGATTTCATGACTTGCTAGACTTGTTCAAATTCAGTTAAGGATTCATAACTATATCTGTTCTTCAATTTAATTGTGCTTAAAGCTAGTTCTAACCTGATCAATTAGAATATAGATCTTAGGTTGCTAAATACGTCACGGAAGTGGGGTTTAGGAATCTGAACTAATTAAATTGGGCAATTAAACTTTGCGCAAACGGAAGTTTGGTTTAGGATAATTGTGAACATATCAAACTTGGACTTATTGCTAGTTTAATCTGTTAGTTCTCGCAAACGAAAGTTTGGTTTGCTGCACTTAGACTTAGAGAATTATCGCAAAGGAATTTGGTTAATTCTATATCTGTGTTTTGAGTTCCAGAACCGTTCTTAATTAGATCCTTGCTGAATGAACTGTCTGCTTGTCTGATTTCCTGAGAATACCCTAGGCTTGACGCTTTTAATTACTTGATTCACAACCGTTAATCTCTGCTACTGATTTACTTTCTCGCACCGCTTTCAATTCAATCATATTGCTTATTTCTAGTATTTATTCCTACAGTTTGATTCTCTTGAGACCAAGTGTCCCTGTGGATTCGATAACCCTATATACTACTTTGACATTGCTGTTCACTTGCAGTTTTAGTATAGGGAAAACTTAGAACCTATCAACCTGCAACAACAGTAAAGGCGAAAAGAGAAAAACTGGTAGAAAAAAGAAGATGGCTGCTAAAGCGGATGTGGTTGAAGTAGCTGTGGATGTAGATCCTGTCGAAAAAGTTGTTGAGCCTGAAGGTAATGAAGATGATGATGATGTGGCCGAGAAAGTAATGGCCGAAGAAGAAGTTGCTAAAGAAGCTAATGATGTAGAAGTTTCTGAGAAAGAAGCAGAATGTGTTTTGACTGGACAGGAACATAGAGAGGATGAAGAAGAAGCTAACAATATAGACAAAGATGGTGAACAGGAACATAATGAGAATGAAGGAGGAGCTGTCAATATGGAACAAGATGGAGATGGCAATGCTAACAGTGATGATGTAGTGATAGTAAAAAGGAAAAGTGGACCAACAAAGATGCGTAAAGTGGCCAAAAATCCTCATGAAAAGGTTGCAGTTACATTCACTGACTACCGTCATCATGTTGGACCTGGTTCAGTAACGCTATCATCTTTTCTTGGTCCTCTTGTGAGGGAACAAGTTCCGGTAACACTTACTGATTGGAGAAAGCTCGATTCAGTCACGAAAGACACAATGTGGGAGGAAATTCATGTATATATATACAACTAAGTTTTTTTCATAACATTGTAATGATTAACATGTTTGACACTTTTGTATTTTGATGCAGGGGAGGTTTAATGTGAATGGAGAGTGACAGAAAGCTGTTATCTTGAAGCAGTTGGGATGTTTGTGGAGGGCTGGGAAGTCAAGGCTAGTTACACAAGTACGAGCTGCGAATAGTGTTGCTGAGAGATTAGCTTTAAAACCCAACAACATCCCATCCACTTAAATATGGAACTCTTGGATTAGGAGCAAGACTACAACAGCTTTCAAGGTTAATTACCATGTTTAGAAATTTACTTTCTCGTTTATAAATAAGGGTCTTTTAGATTTAATCAGACTCAGAATTATAATGTAGGAAGTAAGACACAAGTACAGCGAGCTGAGAAGAAATCAGATTCCTCACACCACCAGCCGCAAAGGGATGCTTCGATTAGCTCATGAAATGGTAAGAAGTGTACTCAATAATCTATAATGTATGTTAGAATATAATGGTACTCTAAATATATCTTTATTTTATGTAGAGACAAAAGAGTAAAGAACCAAGTAAGATAAGTAGGAGTAAGGTCTGGATTTCGGGACACACTCATACTGATGGTAGACCTGTGAAGCCTCAACATGTTGAGACTATCGTAAGACTTCTGAAACTAGATAATCTTGTTACTAATTGTGATCAATGAGTTGTCTCGTGTTAAATTGTTTGTATCATGAACAAATACAGTCACTTGATAGCCAAATGGACTCTACATCAGCTGCTGAAAACATAAGGGAAGATGTTGTGAGCAAGATTTTGGGGAAGGACAAACCTGGCCGGGTAAGGGGGTTTGGCAGAGGGATTACGGCTATACTAAGCTAGCATTATTGCACTCAAGAGACGCAAAGATTGCTGATATGCGTAGTGAGATTGAAGATTTAAAAGGAATTGTCTGAGACTTAGCTGGAAAGAAGGTAAGTATATTCACATACACTTGATCAAATAGTCAGACAAAAGGAATGAGGGTACATATAATAATTGTTTTCCTTATGGCAGAATAAAAAGGGTGATCCTGGGAAAACTGAGATTAGTGTTGACTTCAAAGAAGAAATGAGGGTAGAGATAGTGGATTGGTTTGAGTCAGTATATGTTGTTATTGGTGAAGGAGAACTCATCTCTGCTGAACCGTTGTACAAAATTGGTCGTGTACCAATTGGTCCTAATGCAGTTGCTATTCTTGTTAAGATTGCATTAACTTCAGAAGCTTATCTATGGAGGCCTACGACAGATGTGGTATTCATTCAGCAAGTTGTGGGCTGCGAGATAGCTTGGCCAGTAGACAAAGTGATTGTAGACAGGGTTTCAACCTCTTCTTCAGATGTATCCAAGGTTATTTATATGTTATATTATTGTTTCTTATTCATATATCTAATCCTTAACTTTTACACATTGTAGCAAACCAATGAATATGAAACTCGAAGATGCAAAATATATGATTGGACTAATGATGATGAGGAGGTTATTGCTGAAGGAATCATGTGCTCATCTAGTTCCAAGGAGATGGTTAACAACATACCTCTAGGTCCAAATGCTGTTAGTATCAGAGTTGTTAAGGTGCTTAGTACTGAAGCTCATTTATGGAGGCCCACCGCTGAAATGTTTATGATTGGTGATGCAATCAACGAGAAAATCGCATGGCCAGTGCTGAAGGTTGAGCTCATGTCTACAGTCACTGCAGATTCTCCTCCTACGAAAGCAGCTAAGACAACAACAGTGGTATGTAATTGATTTCAACGTATTTTATTTTTTTGGTGTGAACTATTGATGTTTGAAATTGTTTCTATAATCTGGTTTGAATGCTAGAGTCCAAGCACCACTAGCACCAGTTCCACCAAAAATGTAAAGAAGAAGTGTATTCTGTTAGACTGCAACAACTCTGGTCGCAAGGTAGCCGAAGGGAGAGTGACTTCAACGGATCCGAAAGATGTGTGCCACTTTGTAGAACTAGGTCCAAATGCAAGCAAGGTTTGGGTTGAAGTGGCTAAGATTGGTAATGCAAGGGTATGGAGACCAAATTCAGAGATTACATACATTTCTGATGCAATTGGTTCACCTGTGGCATGGCCAAATGATAAGCTAATGTTCGTTTGAAACTTTAAACATGGTTTGGCAGTGTAACATATATATTTCTGGTTATGATTTATGTGTTTTTTCTGTTTTTGTGTAAAACATTTGGTTTATGGCGCTTTATGTTCAAACAGACTATGTATTTCGGTAGTAATGTAATATTATGTTCTGTTTAAACACTAAAGTAACAGAATATATTTAAACTTAAAAACAAAAAACTAAATATATGAATTTAGGGTATATTTTAAAGGTTTATAAACAAGGGTTTAAGGTTGGGAGTATATAGGGTTTATGGTTTAGGGTCTAGGGTTTAGGGTTTACAGGTTTAGGGTTTTGTGTTTAGTTAACATATCTGAGTTTATGGTATACTTTAAAGGTTTCTAAATAAGGGTTTAAGGATGAGAGTATATAGGGTTTAGGGTTTAGGGTCTAGGGTTTAGGGTTTAGAGTTTAGGGGTTAAGGTGTAGTGTTTAGTTAACATATCTGAGTTTATGGTATACTTTAAAAGTTTCTAAATAAGGGTTTAAGACTAAGATTATAAAGGGTTTAGGGTTATAGACTCTAAGGGTTAACACTTCGGACTATAGGGTTTAGAGACTATATTTTAATTTTTTAAATTAACAATAACGAGATTAGGGATTAGTGTTTACAGATATAATTCAGGTTTCTAAGTTAGGGTATAATGTTAAGGAATATAATACTAGGTATATGTTTTACGAAATATAATTTAGATTTTTCTAAGTTAGGGTATACTTTTAAGGATTATAATTTAGGCTTTTTTAATTACACTTAAGTGTTTAGGGAATGAGATTTATTATCTGTTTATCTCTAAACCCTAAGTATTATACTATGTTTTTTTATTTTAGGGTTTAAAACCTATTTCATATGTTAAAAACAGTAAATAAAAATTGGCCAATGAGCAATGAATGTGGAGATTGCAGACGTGGTGTATCATACACCGCTGGATACTTCTAGCTAGCGTTTGCATTTTTGATCTGAGCCGTTCTTCCTTATTGATCGATATAACCGGGAAAAAAGGAAAATTCCAAAAAAAATCAGAATTCCAAAAGTTCCCTCTCACAACTCATTCTTCGTATCACGAATCTAAATCTAACATACAATTCCACCTTCTTGTTATCACACGAACCCAAATCTCTCGAGCTCATTCGCGTTCAAATGGATAAGGCATGAATTTGGTTACCAAGGTATAATCTTTCACTTTCATTACGAACTTTTATTTGACGAACGTTTAATCTTTCACCTTTCACCTTTCATTACTGACTTGGATTTGGTTTTGTGTTTTCCGATTACATTTAGGACAAGTCCTGATTACTCAGAAGGAGCATCTAATTTCGTTCAATCATCAGCAAGGAGAATGGGCAATCTTTCTGAAATGCTATGCCCCTGTAGAGATTGCCGCAATTTATGGCATCAGTTACTGGATAGAATAGTTGAGCATCTAGTAATTAGGGGCATGGATAAGAAGTACAAGAGTTCTTGTTGGAATATTCATGGTGAAAAAAAAGATGATACGAAAGAGAGAGCTCTTGACAATCAAACTGAGGCTTTGATTTGCTGAAGACAGCATTTTTTGTGGGTGAAGATAATCCAAGACAGATGGATGACTACATGGGAGAAAATGGTATTGACGCAACAGTAGAGGAAACTGAGTCCAGGAAGAAGTTAAGAGAAGCTGAAACACCATTGTACTCAAATTGTATCAAATACACAAAGGTTGCAGCAATCATGGGACTTTACAGACTCAAAGTTAAGAGTGGTATGTCTGAGAACTACTTTGACCAGATGTTGGTTTTAATTCACGATATGCTACCTGAAGACAATGTCCTTCCGAAGAGTACAGAAGCAATCAAAAAATTTCTGAAGATTTTTGGTTTCGGTTACGACAATATTCACGCTTGCAAGAATGATTGCATACTATATATGAAGGAGTTTGAAAAGCTAGAAAGTTGTCCAAGATGCAAAGTTTCAAGATGGGAAAAGGATAAGCACAACAGTGAAATAAAGATAGGGATTCCAGCAAAGATCCTAAGATATTTTCCAATCAAGGACATATTTAGGAGAAGGTTTAGATCAAATAGGATGGCTAAAGATTTGCATTGGCATTCTACCAATGCTAATGAAGATGGTACAATGCGACATCCTGTTGATTCTCTAAGTTGGACACAAGTGAATGATAAATGGCCAGACTTTGCTGCTGAGCCAAGGAATCTAAGACTTGGAATTTGTACGGATGGGATGAACCCCTTCTCCATTCAAAACACCAATTACAGCACAGGCCAGTGCTGTTAGTGAACTACAACACATCTCCAACATTGCGTGAAGGCTGAGAATATAATGTTGACTTTGTTGATCCCTGGTCCAACAGCTCCTAGTAATAAAATAGATGTTTACTTAGCTCCATTGATAGACGATTTACAAGATTTGTGGGCTGAGGGTACTGAAGTGTATGACTCATTTTCAAAGGAGAACTTCACGCTTAGAGCCTTGCTGCTTTGGAGTAGCAGTGACTATCCGGCCTTAGGGACATTGTTTGGATGTAAAGTGAAGGGGAAACAAGCTTGCAATGTATGTGGAAAGGATACACCTTGTAGGTGGCTTAAGTTTAGCCGTAAGTATGTTTACATGGGAAATAGAAAGAGACTACCGCCTGGCCATGCTTATAGATATAAAAAGGCTGGTTTGACAACACTTTCGAGGATGGGAATGCCAACAGGATACAGTCTGGTGCTGAAATATATGAGACACTAGAAGGCTTCAGGAATGATTTTGGAAAACCTCTAGATTAGAAAAGTAAAAGAAAAAGAACAGATTTGGAAGAAGATGAATTGGTTCAAGATGAAGAGTGTGAAGAATCAAATGATCTATGGCGGTGGAAGAAGAGATCAATATTCTTTGAACTACCCTACTGGAAGGTAAAGTAGAGTTGCTGAAATATATTCTCAGGTTATTGTATATGAACATGCCTAACAGTTTTTGTTTCATGTGTTAGGATATGCATGTTCGTTACAATATTGACGTGATGCATGTTGAGAAGAATGTGTCGGATGCTATATTGTCTCTCTTGATGCAAAGTGCCAAGTCCTAAGATGGGTTGAAAGCAAAAATTTACTTAGAAGATATTGGAATCAGAAAACACTTGCACACAGAGGTTAGAGGAAAGAAAACATATTTACCTCCAGCAGCCTATTGGTTATCCAAGAAAGAGAAGACAATTTTTTGCCAAAGGTTATCTAAGTTCAGAGGTCCAGATGGTTATTGTGGTAATATTGCTAATAGTATTTCAGTTAACCCTCCTAATATAGGTAGTTTGAAGTCGCATGATCATCATGTGCTGGTACATAACCTATTACCAGCTGCTTTAAGAGGATTGTTACAGTACCCGACCCGAACCCGACCCGAAACTAACAGGTCCTTAAATGGGTCCTTCATTTCTTTTACCCGAAGACCCGGACCCGATCGAAACCCGACCCGAACCCAACCCGAAGACCCGAATGCCCAGGGCTAGGTGTAAGAATCCGATTATAAAACAATGTCCGGAAAATCCAATCGATCACTTTCTCATACATATGCCATTATGATAAAAATTAAATATTCGATTGTGATAAAACTTATAAAAAATATATATTATTTGATGTTATCAATAACATATCACTAATATATATTATATATATGAATTATACAAATCTTTTATGAACACAGTCCAATAATATATTTCATTTTAGTTTATCTTACAATAACATATATGAATTATAATTATGAAAATTATATTGTTATAATTAATTTAGTTAGGCTTGTTACAATGGGCTTGTTGAAAAAATGTTTAAAAGTTGAAAGCTTCCAATGGAAAAGTTGAAAGTGATGTGGGGATGAAGTGGTTAAAATGCTGCTTTGATTTTTAGGGTTTTTTAATTCTTGCTAGTTATTTGAGATCAAATATTTCATTGTAAATATTTTTATAAATAACAAAATTTATTCCAAAATTCATAAGATTCAGAACTCTAAAAATAGAGATTTGGTTCATTAAATTTGGATACAAAATAAATAACATTATTTAAGATGCTGAATTTTATTAAACAAAATTATTGTAAACTATAAAATTGAATGAATATTGAGTTATTAGGTGAAAAAAAGAGAATACGATATGGAATGTTAAAAAGTAAAAATTAGGATGTTGAAAAAACTAACCAATGTACACAGTTTTACGCAATCTAATTCACGATCTGAATCAAAATGATGAGTTGTAAATATGAATTTTAAATAGTTTGTCCTTCCTGGAGCAGGTATTGTCCAAGTTTATCCTGAATTCAATATTACAAGAAAGTTTAAAAACTATTCCTCACTTTCAAATAATCAAATATTGACACATGTAACATAGTTAACCAATACTATCATGTTTTCGGATGAAAATATACATTTTTTTATAACAACGGATCAAATATTGCAGTCATCACTCAATAGTGCAGTAACTATTGTATTTTTCATGTCGTATATTATTTTACACCGACGACTGCAAAAATAGTCGTCATCCCATCCCATATAGTCTTTAATTAAAAGAAAAAGAACTCTAATAACAAAAATAAAATAAGAGCTCTTATCTCCTAACTTTATCCTATTATGAGCGATTTAAATCAAGTAGACGAAACTCGTGATTGTAATCTGATCTGTCTATTGAAGCTTTGAATGAAGTCTTCAACTCTTCTGTTCAGCTCCTCGTCCGACATCTTTGAGAACTCTTCAGATTCTTCTTCAACATTCTCCCATTTCTCCGGAACAACCATCCATTTCGAGCTATCCGATTCGCTTCGACGATAACTTTTACGTTTGGCCTTTGTATCTTCGGTATTCTTCACCCGCGGGGGTTTATATGATTTAGTTCGTGCGTAAGATTTACGGTTCACATGGTTTCTTGCGTTGCAATCTTCTATGTAAGCATCAGTTTGGTCACTAACCGGTTTGTATTCCTCGATAGCCAAATCGTCTCTCAATTTCTCCTCGCTCAAAACTCGTACTATTTTCTCAGGAGGCGATGAAACACACACGATCTCTTTTACTATCGGTTCTTCTTCCATAGGGATCTTCATTTCTGCAACGCTAGAGTTTTGCTGTCTAGCGTTTTCTCCGTATGTGAAGACGGGAATTGGAGAGTTGTTATCTGCACGGCTTCTAATAGCTGCCGCCGCCGCCGCAGTATATTCACCATAAAAGTTGTGACTCTCCTTATCAGTAAAAGCGCCATAATCAGCGGCGATGATGAGGATGAGAGTGTTGGATATGAAGAACAAAACCTTTGTGTCTGTGAAGATCGACGATGGAGATACTTCAAAAACGTAAAAGATCAAAACGTAAGTGAAGATCGATAAGAGGATGGAGAGCAACGAAGAAGAGTGATAATATCTTTTTTTTGGCTTGTAAGGTTCGAAGTTAGGGTTCTCAATCATATACCTAGGAATTTCTGTCATTTCAGTGTCAGAAGGAGGAATTGGAAGATTATGAGATAGTGGTGATCGTGTTGTGTGGGTTGTTTTAGATCTTATGAGGTGTTGTAGCCTTTATATAGTGGTTCATGGATGTGAATCATTGAGTTTATGAAATGTCGAAATTACCCTTTGGATATACATAATTAATTAATGTCGAAAATCTTGACACGATTCAAGATTTGTCGCGTCATGGTGATTTACGTATGAGTTACGTGGAAACTAAAGGGCACTCACATTTGAATCATCCAGGTAGGTGCTCGGCAATTCATATTGAGTAATTAATATTAGATTGCAATATCTTGTCTACCTGAGAAATTACATTGTATATTGCAGTATCATCGTGTCTACCTAAAACAAAACATATGTTAAGATAAATACAAAGAAATTAATTCGGGAAACATATTTGGTCAAGGCACCAATCGCGGATTCACGAGCATTGGTACAGCAGAATATCGTCACATCATCGTTAGACAGCAACACAATTGGATATATATGTCGTCGTATTTTTCTCTATTTTTTCTTTTACATAGACCTACTATTAGTTCATAAAACCTTTTAATTAAAAAAAATCAATTGCGTTACCTAAAATTAGTTTATCAACATTATTTGATTGGAATAGTTTGTTTGTTAAAACATATATAGCAGTACAACATAGAGATAATAGATTATATGAACTGAAATCATCTATGTGGAATTATTACGTAAATTTTGGTTCTTGTAATTGGGTTTGGGAATTGGTAAACTCTTTCTTATTAAGGCTCGATGTCACCTTTGCTTAGTGTGCATCTAAAAGCATTTCTTAGGCGGGGTTCTATATAAATATCTCATTTATTTTATTGAAAAAGGAAAAAAAGAAGAGGAGAAAGTTAGAATCGTTTCTTGTTTAAGAAACTTTAAATACTTTTTTGAACTTTTTTTAAACTTTTTTGAACTTTGAGACTTTAATTACTTATTAGAAACTTTGATGCCACATATGTTTTTGTAATTGGTTCAACTTTTATTTAGTTATATAAATTAATTATACTAAATTTATTAATATTATATTGATAAAATACTTTAGAATATCTTCAAAAGTTAAAATAGTATGTAAATTAAATGGACTTTGGGTAAATAATTAGTTTCATATGGTCCAAGGGCTTGTGGTCAAATGGTAAAAGAGGGACTTAGCACGCTAACACGTTTCAAGTTCGATCTATCTGCTATGCGAAATTAAAACACATTTTCTTATACACCTACATGGATATGGGTCCATTGCTTTCAGCCCATTTGAATACCCGGAGAAAGGGTCTATCCATGAGCTGCACTTCCTCTTGGGGATTAGTCTGAACCCCTTCATAGGCTTGAGATACCCCCAAATTAATCAACAAAAAAACTAGTTTTTTTTTGTCAACGCGTTACTATTAATATTAACATTACAAGTGTTTGTACATCAAGTAACCAAAGAGAGAACAAGAGAGGAAGAATTAAGACGGGCATTCGTAGCTAGGACGTCTGCTAAGTGAATTACCATCCTCCCTACATGCTTGAAGTGATAAGAGTCCAGCTTGAGATTCAATATGTTTGAGTGCAAACTATGAAGGTCCTGGTAGACTGAAACGAACTTCCCTGCTTCCAATGGCTCATATAAGTTCTTGGCATCGCCACAGAAGATGACATCTTGGTATCCCAGACGTGAGAGTTGAATAATAGCCTCTCTGAGGGCAAGTGCTTCGGCAATAAGGGGAGAGTCCGTTGGATCAATGGAGGCTGATCCCCTAAGCACAAGCCTGCCATATGATGTATGGAGTGTCCGTCCAATACCTGCTCTATCATGAGGACTGGTCCATGATGCATCTGCACAACAACAAAGAGAAGAAGAGATGGTTGATAGTACATCTGAGAGAGAGTTGTGTCGTGGATTCTTAGTAACAGTCGGAGGCTCAGCAGAATGGGCAAGAGATGTTGATTCATGCCACATTCGGTAATCAACAAGGCTTTGGCGAACTATGTCCACCAGATGCCAACGTTTATTTGAATAAACAAGATCATTCCTTGCCTTCCATATTCTCCATCCGACAAAGGGGAAAAGAAGATCAGTAGGATTCAAGGAGTGATCAACATGTATGAGAGCCTGAAAGCAAGAGTGTAGAGGTTGATCTGGATTGAGCAAACTTACCGGCACTGAGGCCGGAGAGAGCTCCCAGATTTTTCTTGCGACCCGACAGGTGAACATGAGATGGCGTATGGATTCTCGTTCTTCTCCACAAAGTTGTCAAGAAGGATCAACACTGAGATGCCAGCGAGTAAGAGTATCTGCACAAGGCATAGCATTATGGATCAATTTCCACCAGAAGTGTTTGAGCTTAGGTGGGATGTTAAGCTTCCAAAGGCCTTTAGTGGCTTTAATACGTTCTTGGGAAAGAGGATCGAGAGGCAATGCCGGCTTAAGGAGCTGGTAGTATCCAGTCTTGACAGAATAATCACCTTTGGAGTTATGTTGCCATCTTGGCCTATCTGGGAGATCAGAGAGAGGTGGCCTAATTCGAAGAATCCTTGCAACATCATCAGGAGGGAAGATGCGAGTAAGCTTCAAAAGATCCCATTGTCACGTCTGAGGAGTAAACAAATCTGCCATAGTTAGAGAAAGATCAGGATGAGGGGAAAGACTAACCGGGTAACGTGGTGGTGAATCTATCCAGGGATCCTGCCAGACCTTGATGTCTTTACCACTACCAATACACAAGATGAGCCCTTGTTTAAGCAGAGAAGTTCCTTGATAGATACTTCTCCATGCATGGCTTGGTCTGGGGCCAGGGCTTGCCTGTAGCAGAGTGGACTTTGGGAAGTATTTGGCCTTAAAAACCTTCGCAAGCAATGAGTCCGGATGTACAAGGAGCCGCCAACTTTGCTTGGACAGCAAAGCCAAATTAAAGGAGTGCACATCTTTAAAGCCCATACCTCCATAAGATTTTAGCTGCGTCATGTAGCTCCATGCTATCCAGGAGATCTTGCGATGGTCTGGAGAAGAGGACCACCAATAGCGGCGCATGAGTCTGGTAATCTGGTGAGTTAGACGCTTCGGAAGGAGGAAGCACGACATACAATATGATGGCAGAGCTGTAATGACATACTTCAGTAATACTTCCTTGCCTGCCGGCGATAGCAATCTAGAATACCAACTTTCTAGCCTTGATTGAACCCTCTGGACCAGATAAGAGAAACCATCGAACTTATTTCTGCCAATAGATTCAGGGAGACCTAGATAGCGTCCAAAGCCACCCACAGTCTGAATGCCAGTGAGTTCCTTGATCTCTTGTTGTAGAGAGGGAGATACATTCTTGCCAAACATGATAGCTGACTTCTGGAAGTTAATATTTTGACCCAAAGTTGCGGAGTACGTTGCAAGTATACGCAGAAGTGGCTGACAGACTTCCACAGTAGCACGACAAAAGAGCAGGGAGTCGTCAGCAAATAACAAGTGCGAAACAGATGGTCCATTATGGCTTGCCTTAAATCCGTGAAGAGTTTGATCAGCCATTGCCTTTGTAAGCATGGTAGAAATTCCTCCAGCACATAGCAAATATAGAAAAAGCAACAGGGGGTCGCCTTGTCGAATGCCACTCCGAGGCTGGAACTTCTCCAAGGGAGCTCCATTGAGCAAGGCAGAATACGACACTGAAGCAAGGCAAGTATGGATCCAGAGGCGCCATTTAATTCAGAATCCCAATTGAGCCAATACTTGGTCAAGATAGTGCCAATCCACCTTATCAAAAGCCTTAGTGATGTCGAGTTTCAGAGCCATAAAGGTTTTTTTGATAGACCTGGTACGGAGAGAGTGCAGAAGCTCATGGCTAATGAGCACATTATCTGTTATTAAGCGTCCTGGGATAAAGGCACACTGACATTCAGAAATGAGTAGGTGCATCCAAGGTTTTAGCCGATCTGCCAAGATCTTCGACTCCAATTTATATGCAACAGTACATAAGCTGATGGGACGAAATTATTTTGTATAAGTAGGAGACGTAATCTTAGGTATTACACATATTTGAGTGTGGTTAAGATCCGGATCCAAGTAACCCGTGGAGAAGAAATGCTTCACATACCTAATTACATCCTCCTTAAGAGTGTCCCAGTGATGCTTGTAGAAACCTGCGTGATCCCGTCAGCACCAGGGGCCTTGTCTGCTGACATATGAGACAGAGCTTGATGAATTTCTGCTTCAGACACCATTGAGGTAAGTGCCTCATTCATCTCAGGTGTTACTTTCTTGGTGATATGCTGAGTAACCGCAAAAGGCTCAATGGTGGATGAAGAAGCGTATATTGCTTGGAAGTAGGTATTGAGCACAACAGAGATGGAGGAAGGGTCCGTGTGTATTTAATGATGATCATCGGCCAATGTAGAAATCCTGTTGAAGCATCTCCGTTTCTTGGTAAGAGCATGGAAATACTTCGTATTCTTGTCTCCAGATTGCAACCAATGAATCTTACTTTTCAAGCGCCAATATTCTTCCTCCATTCTCTATTCCGTTCCTAGTTGAAGTTGAAGGTTCGAGATATATTCCTGGTCAGGAGCTGGAGCATTAAACGCTTGTTGCAGTTGCGCATGGAGGTAGAGAATCTTACGATGTGAGTTAGTTTCGTAAGTGCGCTTCCATCTTTCCAGGCTTCTTCGACACTGCTGGAGGGCTGTTGAGAACTCCTGGGGGAAAATGTGAGCAATGCGCTGCCAAGTAGTAGTGATGAGACGGCGCACAACCTCTAAGTGTTTCTGATACGATCAGGTTTTAATCACCAGATCTACACTGCAAGTGCACAGACGTGAACCAGTAGTATATAGGGTATCGAAATCCACAGAGACTCAAGATCTTGCGATAGACTGTAGAATTTCAGGTTAAGCTAGGTAAAGCAGTAGAAAGCAGTAAATCAGAGCAGAAAAGTAAATAAATCGGTTTTGTAGACAATCAAACGAAGCGTCAGGTCAAGAGAGTTCTCAGGAAATCAGGAACACATGCTAATCAATCAATCGGGATCTAATTAAGAACTGTTCTAGAATTAGAATCACAGAATTATAACAGACCAACTTTCGTTGCGAATATTATCTATGTCTAACAACCTAGCAACCCACTTTCGTTGCGAATCCTAGAGTTCTAAACAAGCATTTATCTCAGGTTCTTTTGTTCACAATTCTCCTAAGCCAAATTTCTTTGCGAATAGTCAAATTGCTCATCTAGGTTCTTTCTAGTTAATTAATCAACTTTTGTTGCAGAAATAAACCTAACATCAATAAACTAAGTGGCCAGTTTAGATCAAGCATTAAGAACAACCCTAGATGAAGAACTAACAAATATGAATCCCTACTGATTGATCAACCTATAATTCCATGAAATCCCCTGTGAGAATCCCTAAACCTACCTGGTAAACTACTCAGACATGGCAGATGAAACAAAAGAAATGATGAATAGAAAACCAAATATCATAAAACAGAATAAGAAACAGGGGTCGAAATCTCTTCTCTCTCGAGTACAAGACCAGCCCCTAAAACTCTCTGAATGTAAAATAAAGCGTAGCCTAAACAATGGCTTAAAAACCCTAATATAATGATCTAATCACGGCTGGGGCTTCTTTGTAATTATGAGAAAATTCTGGGCCAAAGTGTAAATTCCACAAATCTTCATTAAACCGCCGAGAAAAACCTTACTCGCGTATGTGTCGATCGATGCACGAGATGTGTCGATCGACACAAAATTCTGTTTTCGACAATGACCTCTTCTTTTCGGATAAATGCTCCAAATAGCTCCAGAATGCGCCATAATGTCCAAATCCGCTCCAAACGTACATAGACCTGTAAACATACGAAAAAGGACTCCAAAAGACTCTAAAAGACTCGATAACAAAACATATACCATGGTTAAAAGTCCTAAAAACCATGATATATCAACTCCCCCACACTTAGCTTTTGCTTGCCCTCAAGCAAACAGAAAACCAAGATCAGGAGAAGAAGTTTGAAAACTTCGGAAACTCGTTTCATCGTAGGAGCACCACACTCAGATTCGCCTTAGTAAGCCACATGAAAATGAACTTGCAGACATCAAGACCAACATATACTTCCCCCACACTTATCAACTATCCTGAGTAAACTCCACAATCACATTCAAAGCATCCAAATTCATCATATTGGCTTTTATAAGCTATTAAGTGCGGTCTCACCTATGGGGTATCGATCAAAGAACACATGGATTCTTACTCTATTAGCATCTGACCACTCAACTGTTGCTTCTGGTTCCTTTCTTCTTTTTTTCCCTTCCTTAGCACTGATTTTTCCCCACTGGGTATCATTTTTTTTTCTATCAGTGCTCTTCCCTTATTGAGGTGTACTTTGGACATGTTTCCATGGATGCACAAGAGGTAATAGGGGTCTCTACCACTTCCGCGACCACTTCAAAGCTACTAGCTTATCCTCAGTTTATCACTTTTTTTTTTCAAGGCAGGGGAGAAGGGAACCATAATCAGACAGGTTTACAAGCTGTGCAAGAACCAACAGAGGAATCCGATCCAAAGCATACCAAGCCCATAAGTAAGAAAATTAAGTCAAGTTAAAGGTGAAGTCAAATAATGATTCTCTGAATACCTGAAGTGATATGGGTGTCCTCAGTAGGCTGGTCCGTGTTGGGTTTTCTAATAGTCATAGATCATCTGCAAATCATCCGATGGTTACTTAAGTTCCTGCAAGTGTGGTAATCTCCTCAAAAAGCCCTTGTTTCCTACTCAATTTTGACTCAATAAAACAATTTGGACTAACTCTAAGAAAACAAAAAGTGGTGCGTCAGTAGCTACCTCCCCCACACTTGAAACACACTGTCCCCAGTGGTGTCAAGCTTAGGATTGGTGAGAAGAAAAATCAAATTAAGAGAATCCAAAAAGGGTAAGAACACTTACTTGTCGTCGGCCTGTGTCGATCGATGCCACTAGGGTGTCGATCGATGCAAGGCGAATATGCCCGCGGTTATGTAGATAACCGGTGTCTGAACCGCAATTGAATCGGCAAACCGTAAATTGCAATTGTGTCGACTGATGCACAATGTGTGTCGATCGATGCAAGGCGATTCTCCCTGTTTCTCACGCTTTTGAACACACCAAAACAGAAAAAATCAAAGCAACAAAATCAAAACGAAAAATGAAAAGAAAAACGAACCTAATAGTGGGTTACCTCCCACTTAGCCCTTATTTAAAGTTAATAACTTGACTATGGAAAGGAGATCGGACTTATGGCGGATTCAACAGAGACTTTGAGTGTCTCTGTGAATGTCTCTTCAGCCAAGGTGGGGTATAAGCTTTCGAATCATGAGATCTCCCAAGATAAGAGCGAAGAGAACCAGGGTGGGAGCGAAGCGAGGGTGGGATACTGCGTTTTCCTGCATGCACATTTTGGTGATTAGGAGGTTTGAGTTTAGAGTTATCATACATGTGCTTTGGCGGATGAGAGAGATCTGAAGCTTTTTGCTTAAGAGCAGTTGCCTGCTCTGAAGATGTTAGAGCAAGTTCAGAATGAACTGTCATCTTCTCTTCTCTAATAGGAATCTCTGGTTCTACTTCCACACTGAAGCTCTGTCCATCAATGGTGGATTTCTGCAGCTTATCCATCTTGAACCTCAAAGGCTTGTCTCCCAGATGGAAATCAGTCAGTCCATGTCTCACATCAATCACAGCTCCAACAGTAGCTAAGAAAGGTCTACCAAGTAGCAAAGGATCAACTGACTCAATGTTATACTTCAGCACCACAAAGTCCGTTGGAATCAAGTAGTTTCCAACTCTGACAGGAATGTCCTCGAGAACTCCTTCCAGATACTTCTTTGAACGATCAGCTAGGATAAGAGAGATCCTAGTAGGCAGAAAATCCATCATTCCCAATCTCACAGCCACAGAGTATGGCATGAGATTCACACCAGATCCTAAGTCACACAGAGATTCCTTGAATCTGTCCTTAGAGATGGAACAATCTAGCACAAAGGCTCATGGGTCTGGAATCTTCTCTGAAATCTGAATCAACTTCTTTTCCATCACTTTCATGCAGATAGCCACGTCTAGCTCCTGTTTAGAAAGTTTAGGAGCCTTAGGATATGAATCAGAGGGCTTGTGGACTCGTTCTGGGACAGTTGTAGGTTTCCGGTCCCGTCTGCGATCTGTGTCGATCGATGCATAGGATGTGTCGATCGACACAAGGCGATTATGGTCAAATTCATCAGACGTATCGGGGGTACCTCGATCGACATCGAGGGTGTGTCGATCGACGCATGTCTCAGACAGACAATATTCATCCAGAAAGTTCGAGATTATGCTCTCTTCTTCTTCCAGCAAGTCAATCTCATCTCCTGTGATCACAACATTAACATATTGCTTCTATTCAGCTTTCCCAGCTCCATTTTGTCTTTGTATTGCTCCAGCTGTCTGTTGAACTTGAACATCTAACTTCTTCACATGAGTGCTTAAAGATTCAATCTTTCCATCCAAGTCTAAGTACAAAGCATCAATTTTTCCATTGAAGTCCACAGTGTTCTTCTGCTGTCAATCTAAAAGCTGTTCCAAGAGACCCATCATCTTATCATTCTGCTCATTTTGAGGAGG
Organism: Orychophragmus violaceus; assembly: GCA_030180135.1. NCBI lineage: Eukaryota > Viridiplantae > Streptophyta > Magnoliopsida > Brassicales > Brassicaceae > Orychophragmus > Orychophragmus violaceus. The sequence goes on from CM058230.1 coordinate 34,744,254, forward strand.
AGCAGGCTGATATGATAAAGAACCGTAATCTCTGGTGAATGAGCTGTTTGGCTGAAAAGGTCTCTGAAATGCAGACTTAGGTGTGAAACCAGAAGTATGTCCTTGCTGATTTCCATACCTCTGACCTTGATAACCAGCTCCAGCTATGTAATTCACTTCTTCAGCCTATTGAACATCCACATTCTGAGCAAAACTCACATTCTTTTTCCCAAGCAGAAGATCAATCTTCTTATTCATCTCAGCTATCTGTGAGCTATCAGGTTTCCCACCAGATTTCTGTCTCTCTATATCAGCGTTCTTGACACTATTGCTAGTTATCAAGTTCTCAATAAGCTCTTTCGCTTCTTCTGGAGACTTAGTATAAAAGTTCCCATTGCTCGCAGCATGCAGAGCCATCTGGTACCACAAATCAACTGCTCTGAAGAAGATGCCTAACAGCTAGACCTCAGTAAAACCATGGTGTGGGCAATCTCTCTGGTACCTCATGAATCTCACCCAAGCTGTCATTAAAGGCTCTGTAGGTCCCTGCTTGAAGGTCAGGAGATCCTGTCTAAGCTGCTCGGATCTACCATCATCATAGAAGTGACGCAAAAACTTCTTCTTCACTGCATCCCAAGTAGTCAGAGTCCCAGGTGGAATCTGCTTTAGCTAGTTAGCTGCTTCTCCTCCAAGAGAGTGTTCAAAAATCTTGCAGTGTAGGTAGTCGTAGCTCACTCCGTTGTGCTTCATCCCAATGACCAAAGACTCAAATTTTTCAATATGGTCCATAGGGTGCTCATGTGAAAGCCCACTGAAGAGATGCTGCCCCACGAGTGTGTAGTAGGATGTCTTAAGCTCGAATTCATTCCTCTCCAAAGCAGGAGGCACAATCGCAGATCTATTGGCGTAAAACTCATATGGGCGATTGTATTCAGCTAGTGTCCTCCTAACAGGAGGATTAGGTGGCTCATCAGCTCGTGGATTTCCTTGTCCACCTTGAGCTCCTCCATCAGGCTGAATAATCTGCCTCTCAAGCTCAAGAATCACATTACCTTCACCATCCAGTCTCTGACCAAGCGCATTGCAGACTTGGTTCTCTGAATTCCTCAGAACACCTTCAGTATCCCTAAACAGGATTATACGATTGGGATCAGCCATCTTGGTTAGCTTTGGGCTTTCCTGTTCTCTCTCTCAAGCTTTGCAAGCTCGTTAAGTTTGAGATTCACGAGTTCCTTGTCTGAAGTACTTCGCAAGCCACGATCAGACATAAACTGATCTGTTCACGCAGGTGTGTCGACCGATGCAAGAAGAGCGTCGATCGATGCAATGTGAAAACGATGTCGATAGACACACAGGACCGTGTCGATCGATGCAATGCGATTCTAGGCTTGCCTGAAACGCAAGAAAAAGAAAAATCAGTAACTAAAAACGAAAAACCTAGTCTAAACCCTAAGTTCAAATCTATCGAAGACTCAAAAGAGTCCCCGGCAACGGCGCCAAAAACTTGATTCGATCAGGTTTTAATCCCTAGATCTACACTGCAGGTGCACAGACGTGAACCAGTAGTATATAGGGTATCGAAATCCACAGAGACTCAAGATCTTGCGATAGATTGTAGAATTTCAGGTTAGGCTAGGTAAAGCAGTAGAAAGGAGTAAATCAGAGCAGAAAAGTAAATAAATCGGTTTTGTAGACAATCAAACGAAGCGTCAGGTCAAGGGAGTTCTCAGGAAATCAGGAACACATGCCAATCAATCAATCGGGATCTAATTAAGAATTGTTCTAGAATTAGAATCACAGAATTATAACAGACCAACTTTCGTTGCGAATATTATCTATGTCTAAAAACCTAGCAAGCCAACTTTCGTTGCAAATCCTAGAGTTCTAAACAAGCATTAATCTCAGGTTCTTTTGTTCACAATTCTCCTAAGCCAAATTTCTTTGCGAATAGTCAAATTGCTCATCTAGGTTCTTTCTAGTTAATTAATCAACTTTCGTTGCAGAAATCAACCTAACATCAATAATCTAAGTCGCCAGTTTAGATCAAGCATTAAGAACAACCCTAGATGAAGAACTAACGGATATGAATCCCTACAGATTGATCAACCTATAATTCCATGAAATCCCCTGTGACAATCCCTAAACCTAACTGGTAAACTACTCAGACATGGCAGATGAAACAAAAGACAAGATGAATAGAAAACCAAATATCATAAAACAGAATACATGGGTTCGAAATCTCTTCTCTCCCGAGTACAAGACCAGCCCCTAAAACTCTCTGAATGTAAAATAAAGCGTAGCCTAAACAATGGCTTAAAAACCCTAATATAATGATATAATCACTGTTGGGGCTTCTTTCTAATTATGAGAAACCTTTGGGCCAAAGTGAAAATTCCACAACTCTTCATTAAATCGCCGAGAAAAACCTTACTCGCGTCTGTGTCGATCGATGCACGAGATGTGTCGATCGACACAAAACTCTGTTTTCGACAATGACCTCTTCTTCTCGGGTAAATGCTCCAAATAGCTCCAGAATACGCCATAATGTCCAAATCCGCTCCAAACGTACATAGACATGTAAACATACGAAAAAGGACTCCAAAAGACTCTAAAAGACTCGATAACAAATCATATACCATGGTTAAAAGTCCTAAAAACCATGATATATCAGTTTCCAACGATTGTCATACCTAAATTATTTAGGACGTGAGAGTTGTGCTGAGTCAGTAATTACCAATAACGGTCTATGATCCGAGCCCAACCAGTTGAGGAGTTGAGCATGGGCGCCAGGGAACAATTCAAACCAAGATGTTGTAGCTAAAGCCCTGTCCAGTTTAGAACGCACCAAACATTCCTTCGATTGCCCATCCACGTATACTGACCACCATAAGTTTTAAGTTCCTGCAAACCGGATATATTGAGCATTCTACGAAAGGGAGCAAAGTACCATTCAGCATGGAAGGAGCCACCAAATTGGTCTGCGTTGTCCCAGATATCATTGAGGTCTCCCATGACCTGTGTTCGAAAACGCGGCCGGAGTGGCCGATTTCGCGCCGGTAAAACGCTCGGCGGTGGAGCTCCGCCGCGATTATGACATACTCGGCCAAGAACTCGGCTCTGTAAAAAATCTGGGTTTTTCAAGTTTGGAATCGTTAATTGCATCAAAGATCCATAATGTTTTGTTGCCATAAACAAATAACTAAAGTTAAAACGAATCGAATCAGCCAAAAAACGATGAGAAATCCTGGAAAAAAGAGAAAATCGGCTGCAACATTAGGGCTTAGGGTGATGAAGAAGATGATCTGCGAATTGACAATTTTGCTCTTAAATAAAAACGTGATAAAAAGCATAAAGTAACACGTTTGGGTCTCGAACCCAAGATATGAAAGTAAAATACGTGCCACATACCCGCTGGACTACAAGAATTCATTTGTTGTTATTGTTTGGATTTATTATATATACAATAAACTCGATAATAGCCCTAAAAAAAATCCCCGCGTACTCCCCGAGTATTCCTAGATTTTTCGTTAACTCGCTAGGCCCACATCAGCCGCGCGTATAGCGCCTAGCGAGTTCCCGAACAAGGCCCATGACTAAACGAGGATGAGCAGCATACTGTCCTTCAAGTGCAGTAGTAGACAGACGATGTCATAACTTCAAACGAGGGGTTCTTTGAGGATTACCGTAGATGTAAGAGAGAGTAACAGTAGTACTACCTTCAGTAATTAACATATCCATGACGTGAAGCGTAGGCTATGCAACAAAAGATCACTTCACGTTATCATTCCAAAAAATTGCTAGACCGCCACTTAACCCATTCGGAAGTCTCTGCCGAGTCTATATAAAAAGCCATCTGGTTCTTAGTTTCTACAAGGAACAGGACATCAACCCTATATGTACGCTGAATGCCCTTAAGATGAGGAATTGTCAAGGGGTTCCTTAAGCCTTGACAATTCCAGTGAATAAGCTTCATTGGTGATCCAGTGGCTTAGGAGGTGCCACCACACCTATACCAACGTCATAAATGGGGTCAGAGAGCTTCTGTCGAGTAGAGAAAGTTTTGTCTCCAGTCGCAGGAGAGTCCTGTTTACGCTTTAATCCTCTATCAGGGACTGCTGAAGAGGGTCCTCCTACTTCCTGAATGGCAGTGGGATCCAAGGGTGGGTATAAAGAAGGTGCTGGAGAATCTCCCACAGGGATGAAAGACCCAAGATCACCCGGGGAATCAGATTCCATAAGAGTACCTAGTGGTATAGAAGGTTGTCGGATAGGAACAAAGTAATCCACACGTATATCCACCATTCCAGGTGCAGCCATAGACCCCAAAGATTCTGCAGGAGATAGAGCCGGAATAACAGAATGCTGAGGAGATGGAGCTTGGCTAATCGGATGTGGGAACAAGTCGGGCTCATCTGGAGGAGGCTGATAGTCGTAGGAATCAACATCATGTATAAGACTACCACATGAGGAACAAAAGCGACGGAGCCTCTCATATGTGTAGCGAATCAGAATGGGTCGTCTATGAGCATCAAACAAGAAAAACCTTGCAAATATCAACCGTTGATATGCGTTCATGAAGACACGGACCCAGACCTCACCTTCAAGAGTCCTAGTGGGTTGCTGAATAAAGACCTCTTCAACATGCCCAATTACTCTGCCAACTTCTTGGATTGCACGGTCTTCACGGAGCTCATCAGGAAGATTATAGATTCGCACCCAAAACGGATTTGTCTGAAGATATCCCGGATAATCACGATTCGTCCAGCGATCAACAACCACCATCCAATCCCGATAAGCCCAGGGGCCATTATCCAGAACTGTGAGAAGCTGATGCTCCTGACGGAAGAAGAATTGGACTGTATCATCTTCGTTGATGCGACTGGTTACACGACCTTCCATCCGCCAAGCTCTGGGCATCGTTGAGCGGATGCCTGCTGGGTTCTGGTGAGGGGGGGGGGGTTGAGACCTTGAACCACAAGGCTGAATCGATGTGAATCATCTCGTTTTCTCTGGGCTTCAACGGAAAGCCTCAAAAGAGCTCTCTCGTCTCCGAGATTGAGATTCTGGAGGCCAAACCAGAGATCGTTATCCATGTTGGGGGACAAGAGTAGAAGCAAGGAACACAAGTGAACTGAGGAGAACATCAAGAATTGCAAGACTACATCACCGGAAAGATGGTCGGTGAAGATAAGCTCAGGATCGCCTGAAAATCGCCCACTGGACATGTAGCGAAACGTGTCGCCCTTCATTAATATGTGATATGTCGAACGTCATACAATTATATATATGTGTGTGTGTGCGCGCGCGTGCGTAATGGCTAGCTATTCTTCGACCTAAACGTCAAAGTAAATTTTCTTAATTGCATTCACTATCACTTTACGAATAAAATATATTAAAATCTGGTTCAATGGTCTTTGTGTACGTTTCGATGAGTTCTTTTCCTATTTTTATTCGTAATTAAAAAGAACTATTTAGGTTTCAAAAAATATAATAAAAAGAACAATTTGCTTCCGTTTTTTTTTTTTTTTGCGAAAGGTTTATTGCTTTCGTTTTTTTCGCTACTTTTTTTTGCGGCAATCGAATTATATTATAGGTCCAAAGGCCTGAAAAGTTATATGGTACAATTAGAAGTATGAGAATGGATTACACAATTAACGGGCTTACAAAGGCCCAAGAAACTAAATGGTCTGAGAACGGATTTCGGGATAAGCAGTGATAATGACACGTGGTACCATCGCATCCACATGTCTGAGAACTGAGAAGCGGTGCATGCAGATCGCCGAGGAGAATCCGATCACCGTGAACAGTGCTGTCGTCGCTTCGAATTGATACCCTGCCGATCTAACACTCCACCACTAGAATACATAAAAAGCCGCATCCTTAAATCTTAATCCAAGCATCCTTCACCATCGCCGCTATCTGAGCGCTGGAAAACGGAGGAATCCAAACAGGATTGAAATCTCCAGATCTTGAGAAGAACATGCCGGAACCGTTCAAAACTCGATCGGGTAGCGAACTGATAGGTCAAGAATTATTCCTATTCTACTGTAAGTGCACAGTTAAGCTATTGTAGTATTTCAGGGTATCAAATCCACAAGGACTCACGGTCACACGATAGATTGTATATTATCAAGTTAAGCTAAATCAAAATCAGAGAAAGCAGTAAACAAAAGCAATTAAACAAGAAGGTGTTTTCGATAAGAGAAAGGCGTCAGACTTAGGAAGTTCTCGGGGATTATGCAATGTAAGAAACTTAACTAACCGGATTCAGATTAAACACAGGTTCAAGAACTAGAAACATAATGCTAAATAATCCAACTCTCGCTGAGATTATTTCTATATCTAGCAACCTAGCGATCCAAATCTCTTTGTGATCCTAGAGTACTAAACAAGCATTAAGAACATGTTCTATCGGTTCACAATTCTCCTAAACAAAATCTCTTTCTATCTAGTTAAATTGCTCACACTAAGTTTGTTCAGATTATAACTCACACGTGCTATTTTTAATTATCTCAGATCTAAACCCTAGGTGATCAGTCCAAAATTCAGTATTAAGCACAACTTAGGTGATGAACAAACAGATGGTGAATCCTAATCAATCAGTTATCAAACAAGCATTAAACCTTTGTGAGAACTCCTAAATCTAACTAGGTTACTACTCAGACATGTTATTAATCAAACAATACATCATGAATAGAAAATCAGAAACTGAATAGATAAAAGTAAAGGGGTTCGAAATTCTTCTCTCAAGGGTTACAAGTAGCAAGAATCAGCCCCAACTCAAAATCTCTCAATCTCCAAAACAAGAACAAAGTAAGAACAAGATAAAAAGTAGAATGAGTCTGAAAACCTAATTAAACTCTTTAAACACGTTTTGGGATCAGTTTTGAATTAGGAAAAACTTCTGGGCATTTCTGCAAATCTTCAAAACTTGTCTTCAACTCTCGGGTATTGTTCTGTCGCGCTCAATGTCGACTGACATCAAAGTCAGTGTCGGTCGACACTCAATCGTGGTCGAGACACCAACTTCAACTTGTTGCACAAATCACCAGAAAGTCCTGTAATTCCATCTTTTGCTCAAAACGCAAGCCTACCTGTAGAAGACTCAATAGACTCTAAAAACCAGGTTAAAGACTCAATATATACAACTATATCATGGTTGAAAACCTAGAAAAACCATGATATATCAACTCCCCCACACTTAGCTCTTGCTTGCCCTCAAGCAAGTAAAGAACCAAAGCATAAGAAAAGAGGTTTGAAAACACAGAAACTCATTTCGTCCTAGGAACTTTCGCATTCAAATTCACTTCGTAAACCACTGAAAACTTTCTTGCAGAGCTCAAAACCACAATGTACTTCCCCCACACTTAGCAACTGTTCCAAGTAAACTTCACAATCAGATTAGGACATTCAAGTTCACCACACTAGCCTCTGTATACAATTTAGTGCGGTCTCACAGAGGGAGTATCGAATCAAAGGACACATGGACTCAGCCCATTCAGTGTCTGACCACCAAACTGTCAGTTTCTGGTTTCTTTCTTTTCCCCTTCTCCCTTAGCACTGATTTTTCCCCACTGGGTATCATTTTTTTTTCTATCTGTGCTCTTCCCTTTTTATTGGTTAACTTTGGATCTTTCCATGGATACATAGGAGGTAATAGGGGTCTCTACCACTCCCGTGACCACTTCGAAGCTACTAGCTTATCCTCGGTTTTTATCTCCTTTTTTTCAAGGGAGGGGAAAATCAGAAACCATACTTTAGACAGGATCATAGGCTGTGTCAAACACATCAAAGGAATCTGACCCAAAGATTACCAAGCCCCTAAGTGAGAAATTAAAGTCAAGATTAAGTGTGAGACTAGTGATGGATCCTCTGAATACCTGGTTAGATATGAGTGTCCTTGGTAAGTTGATCCGTTTGGGGTTTTCTAATAGTCATAGAGCTTCTGCAAGTCTGTCCAATGGTCACTTAGTTCCTGTTCCAGTGAAAAATTTCCTCGAAAAATCATAGTTTGATACAAATTTTGACTCAATAAAACAATTTGAAAACAAGTGAAAACAAAGGACTGACTCTTAAGAAAATAAAACACAATGTCAGTAGCCACCTCCCCAACACTTAGCTTGCACTGTCCCCAGTGCAATTGTAGTATGAGTTCGGTAAAAATCAAATTGGAACCAAAGATTTTTTGAGCTGAAAATCCGAACCTGGTCACGGCTGATGTTGACCGACACTAAGCTTAGTGCCGCTCGACATCGAGCTCGCAGTACCATATGCAGTGTGTGCAATCTGTCCGTGGTTAAGATCATGAGTTAGCACTCAATTTTCTCACCTGTTAGCTGCGTTAGATCACTCAAAATATCATCAGATACAACAATAAAGATGCAATAAGCTCAAATAGTCATGGTTCCAAGCAAACAAGACTGAATCACAAACTCATCCTAGATATCAATAAATTAATCAAAAATCGAAGCTTTCTAGCCATGAACACGAACTGAAAAATGGAGATTCAGAGCCATACCTTCACAGATCGATTAAATGGATAATAGAAATGGATAGAGCATGGAAAAACAAGTGGAATAAAGCTTTGAATCGTCAAAAACGGTGAAAAATTGAGAGAGATGGCGATTTTGAAAAAATTTCGGCGGAAGAGAGAAATGAAGAAGACGACTCGGGTCTCGGGTTTTAAGAAAACTTACCTTTGGTTTCTTCGATGTCGACCGACATCAAGCTGGATGTCGGCCGACACTTACATTTTTAGAACAAATCGACCTCCCGAAATTGACCTCGGTCGATTATCGTCCGTGCTCAAAATTTCTCGAGTCCAATGTCGACCGACATCCAAGTGGAAGTCGACCGACACTGACTAAACAGTGCTACGGGTTCTGCATATCTTGACACAAAAACTCCAAAAACGAAAGAAATCAAAATGCAAAACCAAAAATCCTAATATTTACAACTTACCAGTGGGTTGCCTTCCACTCAGCGCTTGTTTTAAGTCATTAGCTTGACTTGGATGGGAGATTAGACTCCCGGTGGTTTAGACAGAGACTGCGAGTGCCTCTGCGAAAGTCTCCTCATCCAAGGTGGAGAGTAAGCATTGTCAGCGTGAGATCGTCCAAGGAACGAGAGATTAGGACCAGAGTGTTTCCCTGCAGTCATAACAGTGAAGTTAGTAGATTTGGTTTAAGGAGATGCGTACCTTTGGTTTGGTGAGGCTCTGACGTTTGGAGCTTTCTGCTTAGAAGCAGATGCAAGCTCTGAAGATGCTAGAGAAGAATCTTGAGGAACCACTATCTTCTTTTCTCCAGGATCAGAAACTAGAACCTCACTAGTATGAGCTTCTTGTTCATCCTCAATGCTGAAGGTTTGACTATCAATCTTTAGCCTTCGCAGCATATCCATCTCAAAGTGTAGAGGCTCATCTCCCAGGTGAAGATCGATCATACCATTCCTCACATCAATCTTCGCTCCAGCTGTGGCTAAGAAGGGTCTTCCCAGTATCAGAGAATCATCCGGCTCGCTATCGTACTTTAGCACTACAAAGTCTGTTGGCACTAAATAGTTTCCAACTCTGACTGGGACATCCTCAAGAACTCCTTCCGGAATCCTTCTTGACTGATCAACTAGGACCAGAGAGATCCTAGTGTGTGAAAACTCTGTCATCCCCAGTCTCTCTGCCACATAGTATGGCATGAGATTTCCAGCAGCTCCTAAATCACACAAAGAATGCTTGAAGCCATTCTCAAAGAAGGAACAACTCAGCACAAATATACCAGGATCTGGTAGTTTCTTGGGGACCTGATTGAGAAACCAAAAAAGAAGATACGCCACAAAAAGTCTATAGTATCCTTCTAGCCACCGTTTCCTTCACTTCATGCTTAATTTTTTTGTAACTGATGAATTTTCACCAACACTGCTTAAAGAGATGCAATCTTCTGATCTTTTTGTTGTTGATGGTGTAAGTGGTAGGGCCATTGATGCATCAGAATTAGTCTCCATACCCGAGATAAGCATAAGAGGTCCCTAATCAAATTTAAATATTAGCAAAGTTTTATACAGCGTTGAACGACATCATGTTTTAAAATGAGGCAGCTATATTACTTACCTGAGTCGAGTTAGTTAAATTTTCAAATTCATAAATTGCAGACTCATCATCCCAAAATAAGTCCACAACATATGGACTCTTTGACACCTTCTGAACATTGTCCTTAGGAATGGTAACTTTGAATAGACACTTGCGGCCAATCAAATCGAATAATTCAGCAGGGAGATAATATGGATCATCCTAAGATGTACTCGCCCGCACCTTGTGAATAACAGTTATACAATTAAATTTTTTATAACATTTATATTAAACATAATGTATCACATTACCCATCCAACCACTTTGAAATCTCAAGATTATTTTCATCTCCGAATGAGAGTTGGGTTGAGTTGTAAGCATTCGAGATGTACAACTTCTCTATATTAATGAAAATTGAAATGAAACAATTAATGTTACAAAAAAACAGATTATACATTACAATTAACAGAGTAGTTACCTCCATATTCTTTGATCCATGCAAACCGGATAATAACCACGACAGGAGCATCGCTATTAGTGGAAGTATAGTCAATAACGTTTTTGGCATAATTTATCCACAATGTGCAAGGCAATGCTTCATCTCTGTATTCAAATTGATGATTAAAAATCATATCAAATTATTTATTTATTTAGGAATTATAACGAATATTATTCTTACCCATTATCTTTCAAGTATAATTCAAGCTTGGTGCTGTTCCAGACTTGCTCTTGGTCTTAACATCTTCGATACCACCCATATGGACAATGACTCTCATAACATCTTATATCGGTGAAACAATAATTAAAAACTATTTATTGCAAATTGTAATATAAGGGACAATATGTATATTATAAATAACAACTTACCAATCAAAACTCTATTGTCAAGAGATCCCTCGAGAATTTGAGAAATATTATAACAATACTTATCGGGATTCTCAATTTCAAAATCTTCCAAAGGTTTTGTTCTTGTAGTACGGGTGATTGCTAACTTGTAAATAAGATCACTTGGTCGAAAGTCGCCAACATACTCCTTGCAAGAAAATGAGTTAATCATAACATGTTTACCTATCTGAAGACATGCTTTATGTTTGCTGAATAAGGCCTCCTCACATGATGCTTGAACTCTTGTTCCCTAAAGAAAGTGTGAAGGAAAGCTATAAGTATACGAACATCACAACTTTATACTGAAAGCTAAACCAAAACACACGTCTTTCTCGTACCTTTATGTCAGACCAAATCATTTCTATGACGTTTCCAGACTTAGAGTTAAACAAAGTCCATTGTGATAATACCCGAACCTGGACCTTCTCGGTTTCAAGGCTAGTGTCTATGTTTTCCAGCAAAACATAGGTCGAACGCCGTCTGCGTTGGAGGTTCTTACTGGTGTCAACTTATTCTGCCATTTCTTTAAATCTTGATATAGTGTTTAAAGTGAATGATAAATAAGTTTAATACCGATGAATATATATAGTAGTTCAGAGACCTAATGGATCAGCGCACACTATAATATAATGAATATTTTGTTACAACTAATTTGGAGATTTAAAGATTTGCAGTTACACATTTTAAGATATTTGCTGTATCCGTTTTTAGGTATTGGTTAAAATGAAAATCAGTGAATTAAAAGCATTTGTATTAGTTTCCTAATTTTCGATATAGTGTTATTTTGAAATTAAAATTTACGGAAATCAGTGAGGGAGAAAATATTTGATAAAATCTATAATTTAGGGAAGAAGTTAAGATTACAAACCAGAATTTTAGGTGAGAATGTTCATTAGATTTTATAAGAAATATCATTTGATTGATCACGACGTATTAATGTATTTTGTTTCCTTATACATAATCTTCCTAATATTAATACTAACCAGAAAATATTGCGTCTCGAGTAAATTGGAATATTAACAATTAATTAAATTTTTGATTATAGTATAGAAAGTTGCATACGACTGAGTCGTAATTGCGTGAAGTAAATTTGATTATTAGTCTAGATTGTTAATAGTTAAGATATTATGGTCCTAATTATCTTCTACTTACTAGCCTTTGAAATGGTTAATAAGAGATGTTTTTGATGCCAAAAAAAAAATATTATCTTCTACTTTCATTTTATTCAATTAAGAAGAAACTAGAAAACAAAATTAAAGGATTAAATGGACAAATAAAGAAGAAAATAATCATTTTATTATTCAAGTATGCTTTAGTAATCAAACAATAAAAGTATACAAATGTGAATTTTAAAGAAAATGCAACACAATCTACTACATCTGAAAAATCGTCTTGCATACTTCATTGACTCCGTCCTTAATCTTTTTTCCATGTCAAGTGTAACAATCACCGATTGGTAACATACATATGTTCAATTTTATTCTATTAAGAAGAATCTCGAAGCAAAAGTGAAGGATTAATTGGACAGATAAATAAGAAAATAATTATTTTATTATTCAAGTATGTTTTAGTAATGCAAGAATAAAAGTATACAAATGTGAACTCAAAAGAACATACAAAACAATATCTACTATAAAGGAAAAATCGCTTGAATACTTCATTGACTTCGTGCTTAATCTTCTTTCCGTGTGAAATGTAACAAACACCGATTAACTCGTACTTATCTAGCAAATAAAGATTACTGACAGAAAAAGATTAGCCGATAGAACTTTATCATTTGGCTTCATATGAATCACACCTGCAAATTAATAAACACAAAATAATCAAAAAATGTAAATACAAATAAAATAGTTACCTAACATTTGGATTGCTATGTTACATACCTGCAAATGAATAAAAACCTAAACACAAAATAATAAGCATGATAATGTAAAATGATATAGTTACCTATCGTTTGGCTTGGTATGTTATATACCTACAAAATGATCAAAACCATATAATAAAATTAAGCAGCATGTTAATAGCAAGTGAGAAAGATACCTAATTGTTTGGCATTGTAGGTTTCATACCTACAAAATCAGCAAAACAACAGAAACAAAATTAAAACAATAGAAATAATAAAAATAAAAGAATGGTTCGACATGTGGGTGATATGAGTATGGTACATGCTGTATTTATAGGATCATCATATTTAGGGTTGCACAAAGTTTTTGAAAGCTTCTATTAGGAGATTAGTATATTCTTTGGGATATTTTTTTACTTCAAATTTCACAATTAATGTCGACATTTATTAGTTGCTACATTTTAGTGTCGAATTTAGTTTGAATTTGAAAAGTAAGGAAATAACTTATGGAAAAAAATACAAACTGTAATCTAAAATTATGGGAAGAAGTTAAGATTATATTTCGTAAGTTTAGAAAATGACATTTAATTTTCAAAATTAGATTAATTTTCGAATTTTTGTTTTTTTTTAATCCAAAAATTTCGTAAAAGAATTTTGATTTATTTTTAATGCCAAAAAGGCTTTCGACCAATCAAAAGTTTTCATTTAAGCCATGTCATCAATGACATCATCATTAAGATTGGTCAACATTCATCCACATCATCAATGACTCATCATTTTTTTTCCATCGCACTTCGCAAATAAAATATAGTAGATCACTCACACACCATAATTGAAAAACTCAAATCCCCATTAAATTAATCGTTTCTAAGTTCTTCTATTGTTTGGAAATTTGCAACGACAATCAATCGTAAGTGTTTTTTTTCTCAAACTAATGTTTATTTATTTATTTTAGGTCATTGTAAAAAAAAGAATTGTCATTGGATTCAGATATTAAACTTGAAGGTTATCTAACTCATGGCTCAAGTCATATACTAATGTTAATGATCTCTTCTATGAACTTAAAGTTCTAAGAGAAACTTTACTAAATGTAACTCTAAGGTTTATTGACGTGATAGACTTTGTCAAGAAGATTGAATATTTTTATCTAAACTCATGAATTGCTTATCAGTTGTTATTAACAATTCTAGTTTCTATTGTATTTGGTGAGGAAAGTTTTTTAAAGTTGAGATTGATAAAATCTTATCTTCGTTCTAGTCTATCACAAGAGCGGTTGAGTGACGTGGTCATAATATCTATCGAAAATGAATTGTTTAAAAGTGTTGATTTTAAGCATTTAATTAATGATTTTCTAAGAAATAAGGGAAGAAAAATTATATTTTAGAAATAATAGTTTATTTTACTTTTCTTTTTTTCTTTTTTGAATGATGATATATATTATTGATTTCATTTGAATTTGAGAAGATGATGATTTTTTTATATATTATTTAGCCCTATTTGTAACACCGCTTCCGGTCTCTTTATCTCTTCACACGGCTCTCGACCTGAGGAGACGTACAGATCCACGGGCCCCGAACTTCCTAATATTAAAAGAAAAAAGCCATCATTTAACATCTTCTTGCATTCGACTAACTCGTTTTGTTTATTTTGTTACCAAGAAAATGTTCAACTAGTTTCACACTTTTTGGGTCTCTCCCATATTGATATAAAACAGAAATTGTTTTTTTTAGAGAAAGTTAAACTTTTCAATATTTCGTATTTAGCCATGTTTTCTAAATGTTGCTTAAACTCTTCTTTTAGCACTTTTAGTCTTAAGATGATCCAATATTTTAGACTAAATCTAACTAGCTTTCCATTTAGATTTAGAATTCCATTCACCCTATTTAGATTATTCATTATAGACTACTCTAATCAATTTTCTAATAGTTCTTACTTAAGAAATGGAAAGTAAGAAACATAAACATGCATTATTAATTAACCATAAAGACTAATCGAATTGTGAAAACCTCAAATCACTTTCTCATATGAATCATTGCTCAATACTTGCACAACAATTTCTCAGTAATTACTCAATGGGAAGTTAAGAACATAAACATGCAATATTAGTTAACCACAAGTTTAGGATACCGTACACAATCTATAACACTTGCCACGTTATGTTGCAGCTGCATCAGCAAGTTGGTAACTGTGGTTTAAAAATATTTTTAAATTTCAATCCAATTTATCCTTAATTATCATCACCTTAATTTGTCTTTTAAATGTTATTAATAGCCGACACAAAGTTATTACTATAATAAAACATTTCCAATTATGTTACAGTTTATAGTTTAATGACTGACGTGCTCTGAATGAAATGCATCGTCCATTTATATACTAAAAGATAAAAATATTTTCCTCTTTTGCTAGATGTAGGCAGCCCCCCCCCCCCCCCCCCCCCCCCCCCCCCAAGATTATAATTAAGAGCATCATTTGATGCCTAAAACACATACTAGTTTATATATTTGAAAAGATTACTTATAAAAGTTATAACACATAAATCTACTTTTTCCTTAGGATAATATAATTAAAGAACACTTCTATATGAGGATATACTTGATTTCAATCTAGTTTAGATTAATATGATTCACCAACCACCTTTTCAATATATAGTTTATTTTATCATTAGACTTGATGACTAGCTACATATCAATGTCATGCATTAATCACATATTAATCACAGATTTTGCCATATTTGCAATAACAATTCCAATTTACAAAGAAATTACAGTAAATTAGTAGTAACTCAAATATATATATATATATATATATATATATATATATTGATCAATTGGTAATTGATTTGAAATTCAACAATAAAAAATAAATATGCATACAATCACACACACATATATGTATAATTAACTATTAATATTATAAAAAATCACAAAGAGGTTAATCAAATAAAAATGCATATAGAAGATTATTTGTGAACCAATCTATCTTTGTCAATAAAGATGATTCTGGAATGAGATAGATGAAACAGCAGAACAAGCTGCATTTATGGTTTGTGTTCTTGGTTGTGTTATGTTCTACTTTCCCGCAGCACGTGACTAGTTGTTATCCATCCTTCATTCACCATTTCATTTTCATTTTTCATATTCAGAACTTCATTAATTATTCTTCATCTTATCTATATTACACAAATCATAAATGTAGAAAAATTGAAAGAGTAGTCGAGATAGTTCGAGTTTAAATGGAAAACAAAGTTGTTGGTACAAAATATTTTTTATAGCAACAGCTGATGGAAAACGATTTAGAGCAAGACGTTGCTAAATTGTATACGTGTCTTGGTTTTAAAGATTGGGAAAAATATTATTGGAGTCAAAATATAAGATGTCTAAACATAAGCATAAGTTCTTATAACGTGAGAGAAAATTTGGTTAGGATGTAGCCATTTGAATGTTTTAATGAAGAAAAAAAGGTTAAGAAATCAGATAATATTTGTGGGTTTTCGTTCTTTTTTTTTGTAAGAGAAGATTTGTGGTTTCACCACATTCTTTGTTGAGTTTTTGAAGTCCATAAGTTAGCTAAAGATTGGTCGGTTGATTTGCCAACTTTTTGTTTTGGTTACAATTGTGTATATTGGAATCTCCCGATTCCACCGGCGAGATCATCGTAAATGTTATCGTCTCCCCTGTCTCACTCACCTTCTGGATAGTAAAATTAAACAACATTCCTAGATATTTTCAATATCGTCCTGATTATTTACCCTTATTGTTTTTATGGTAACCAGTAGGTGACTAATAACGGTACAAAAAGATTTAGGAAAGAAACTTTGAGCTAAATAGAAAATTCCAACTAAAACTATTGAGATATTATAGAGATTAATGGGTAATGTGGCTTTAATCTCTAGAAAGTGTTTGATAATTGTTGTTACAAAATTTCGATCTAGTTCAAAGAGTCAGAGTTACGATCAAAGAGGTCCGAACTAACAAGATAAGAATAATCTTTAAGTGGGATCGGAAACTGTTATGTATGGATGATTAGGCCGAAGCCGAACAATGAACATGATTTACGAGGTGGGAATCCGTCGATCGACGTTCTCCCTAAATGTTTCTCATGCTCATCACATTATAAGTGTAGCTCAGAGCCTTCAAAATATTATATGATTCGTGAAATGAAGAATGAATGATCTATTTATAGTGTGAAATGTCTAACTTCTTGCTGGGCCGTTTGACTTCTTGGCGGGCTTGATCGTTGAGCCAAAATGTTTTTGATGAGGTGACAGATTTCTAATGGGCTTATGGATGAGTGCTAAACCCATATCCAACAATTAGTCCCCCCCCAGTTCGGCGATCTTCGGCTCGGGTCTGAATCAGCGAATTTTGAGTATTTAAGTCAGGCAGAAATATGGTCGGCTTATCTGGCTCGTGCTGTTGCTGCATTCCTTTGTGCCTTTGGACATGTGTCGTGATGTTTTTGGAGGGACAAAAAAGCATCAACGGTCGTACAGGCGAGAATGTCATGTTATCTCCTGTGACGTCATCGATTGTGCAACCGTCAAGTGTTGGGATCCATGCGGGAACAATGATGATGTCCCCTTGATGTTTGCAAAAAATTTTGATATAAGAGTTTTTTCGGCTGAGTTTTCTTCTTCCTATTTACGGGTGCCGTGTTTTTTTCTCACTTGTTCTTTTTCTGAGGTTTTGCGATGAGTATTGTGTCTAATCATTCATCGTCTACTAGTAGTAATGACGAAGCACGAATTCGTATGTTCCGAAATCAGCTGATGAAGGGGTCGAATCTCGGGTTGGCGGAGTGGAGTCGGCCTATGTGAGTCGTCGCCTTTGCTTTGACATTCTGAAATATTAGATTGATGGTCTGAGCCTAAATGTAGTTTATGAATCAGAGGAAACGAAGAGAGCCGTGGTGACTCGCGATGTTCAAAAATCTCTGTGCAAGAAGGCAACTTAGATAATATAAAAAGGTTCACGCTCGTAGCCATGGTCTTGTTCTCCGACTTCCGACTGCGTACGAGAGGCCGTGGTTGGTTCCTGGCGGTGGATTTATCTTTATGATTGCTGGTTCGTTACCTATCACCTCTGGTTCCTCTTCCTAAGCTTTTGATTGGTTATTGTGAGCAACGCATAATCGCTCTTTCTAAGATTTGTCCGGCTGCGGTTTGTAATATGGTAGGCGCTTTATTGCTCGGTGCTGAAGGGAGGGTTGATATGACCCTTCGTTTTTTTGAAGAAGAGATGAGGATCTCGACTAACAAGGCAATTTCTGGGACGCGCTATGTTTCAGTCATGCATCGACATGGGCTTAAGCTCGTTACTGGTGCGGTAAGCAAATTAACCAATTAGCAGAATTGGTATTTTTCAAGAAGATCAATAACACATTAGTTCTTGACAAAAACAAGCCATACCAGTCGTCGTGGAATCATGAACATGGTATGGTCGTTACTCTCTTTTTCCTCTCCTTTTGAGTTTTCTTTAGTTTGACGGTCTTTTGCTTCCTTATTTTAGATCGCCGTACGTTCAGTGATCCCTACCTAAAAGGTTTTCCCATGGGTTTGAAGAAGTTGATTTTGCTTGGTCCTTTAACGTGGCCCGATGTCCATGTTGGGAGGATTCGAAAAAAAATTCCTTATATAGACACCGGGGCGGCTATTTGGGAGCTTAAGTCGAGTGGGCGGAAAGATGGCATGAGCCAAATTCCTTAAGCGGGTGTTATTGACCGCGCAATTGCTGGTCCTTCTACGACGGAGGAGAAAAAGAAAAGGAAGAAGTCATCGGGGAGCGTTCTGACTCTCATCCTGGATGATGAGGAAAGTATTGATGACTCGGTGCCAGAATTGAAGAAGATGAAACCTGGTAAGGAGAGCTCGGCAACTAATTCCAAGGTGGAGGATGTGGCTGTCGCGCTATCGGTTCAACCGTCGCCCGAAATTCTGTTGATCAGGAGAATCATGAGTGTAGTAGGACTAAAGCCGTTGACTTCTCCTTTCGCTTTGAGTATTCCGGGGCCGAAACGATTGTCAATGATTATGACCCATGTGTCAGACTTCTCTGGTCGGTCAGAGCGAGTCCGACCAAAAAACATTCCTCGGTTTCCGCCTTGTTCAGGCCCGACCTTCTTCAGAAAGTCAGTTATGGTCATGTCTGAGTAAGGGTTTTTCTTTCTCCCTCTTTTTCCTCCTTTTTTGTTTGGTTGTTGTTTCGAGTCCTTCTTATGCTTCTATTTTTCTGAGTCTCGATTTTTGTTCTTCATCTTTTGGTGGCAGACTCTTGCGGATGATATGGCGGATGCTTATGAGCATGAAATTAGGATTCTAAGGTTCGAAAAAGGGTGCAAGGGGAAAAAATTCTCAATATGCAAGCCAAGATTCGTGAGTTTGGGGAAGGTGGTGAAGCCTTTCATCAGGAGAAGAAAAAAGTTGACAGTCTCGAGCTTCAAGTGGCTGACTTGTTGCGAGAGCAAGACGGTTTTCTGGTAAATGCCTTGATACTCGTGATTCTGCTGCGGAGGCTAAAGATGCATTGCATGCTGCTCAGGTCGCGCATATATCTGAGAATGATAAACAACGAGCGTTTTGTGATGATGCGGTCGCACGATCAAAGGCCGAAATATTTGGCAAGGCCGAGAATCGTTTATCGAAGATCAAGAAGGCTAGAGAAGATGACGCGCAATCTCATGGGAAACTTCTGGAGTTGAACCAGGTTGTTTCCATTCTTGCATCGTACCGTCTTCTTGTTTATGGTGCTTGGAGGTTCTGGTGTCAAAAATCGATCGATTGGTTGTTAATGAAAAGATCCTGAGAGATGAGCTCTATTCGATGGATGAGACCGAAATCACTAAAGAAGATTTTTATATGAATCCTCTGGTTGATCGGAGTCATAGACGTGATTCCTCGACATGTCTCATTATGTGGGACGTGCATGGTTCGAATGAGGGGTTCACCCTTTTAGAAACTCGAGCTCTTGGAAGCTCTTAGTTTTTCTTTTGATTTTTGTTTCGCTTTTGGTTATATTTTTGAGATGTTTTTGCACCGTATATTGGTCTTTCTTGCGAATCCTTTCCCTTGTTTTGTTTAATTGAACATGTTTTTTATGGGTGCGGATCTTAGTACGGCTTATCCCGTAATTGTTTCTTAGGTGCGAAGGATTGTGCTCGGCTTATCCTATGAACTATTTTTCTATAGGTGTAGGACTATGCCAAGCTTATCCTGTAAATAACTCTTTGGGGCGAGTACGTGCTCAGCTTATCTTGTGGTTCATGTCGAGGTGCGAAACTATTGCCGGCTTATCCTGTAAATAACCTATAGGGGCGAGTTTGACTCAGCTTATATAGTGAATAACTCTTAGGAGTGAGTATGTGCTCGGCTTGTCCTGTGGTTTGTGTCGAGGTGCGGAACTGCTGCTGGCTTATCATGTAAATAACTTTTTAGGGGCGAGTTCGACTCGGCTTATCATGTGATTAATCAAGTATTTTTAGGTACAAGTACGTGCTTGGCTTATCCTGTTGAATACTTGTTTAAACTGGATATGCGTAGAGATGTTTGGCTTAATTTATCCGTTCGATCAAAGAGTTTTTGCGGGACTGGGCCCAGCTTAAGTCGCTTAATATTCGTATTTATTTAACAACGTGACAAACGTTGGTCATTTAGTGCGATACATTGTTCTCATCGATCATTTGGCAAGAATGTCAATGAGTGTAGAATGCGAGCAATAACTTCAGGAATTTTTATAATTTTTTTTTTGAAATAGCTGAACCTTGAAAAAGGCTGCCTACGTACCCTCCGAGGAGGGATCAAGTCGGCCGTAAGTTCACTTTATATTTTGA
Organism: Orychophragmus violaceus; assembly: GCA_030180135.1. Taxonomy (NCBI): domain Eukaryota; kingdom Viridiplantae; phylum Streptophyta; class Magnoliopsida; order Brassicales; family Brassicaceae; genus Orychophragmus; species Orychophragmus violaceus. Next base: position 34,764,848 of record CM058230.1, read on the forward strand.
TATAGTAGTCTCAACTCCTAAGAAGAGTTCCTTTTTTTTTGGGGCGCGGTGCTCGTTTAGTAAAAGTATCGTTTAAGCTTATTCGAGTTCTATGATCTTTGTATTGCTTCGCCTTGCATGGTAACGAGCTCGTAAACTCATGGCTTGACGACCCTAGAAATGATGTAGGCGCCTTCCCAATTCGTGCTGAGCTTTCCTACCATGTATTCTCTTCTGTTTTCAAATAGTTTCCTTAAGACGTGGCCTCCTTCGTTGAAGTGCCTGCCTTTCATTATTTTTGTTGTTGTAATAGCGTGTAGCTTGCTATTGATAATTATGGATTCTAAGGAGTGCTTGATCGCTTTTTTACTCCACTTGGGCGGGAGTTTTTGCCGGATGGTCGGGATGCAGACTTTTGCCAGGGCCATTGCTTCAATCCCATGTGCCAATGAGAAAAGAGTTTGACTGGTCGTCGTTCGTTGGGACCATAGGAATCCGCCTAGCTCATCAACCCAAACCCCATTTTTGCTTTCGAGGCATTTTTGACCCCGTTTATAATTATTTTGTTTGTTGCCTCGCCTTGCCCGTTCCCTTGGGGATAACGAGGTGTTGATTTTCTTAGCCTTATTTTCCATCGTGTACAGAAGCCTTCGATGATGCATCATACGAATTGTGAACCGTTGTCCGTCACGATTTCGTAAGGTAAGCCATGGCGGTAGAGGATGTATTTCCATACGAACTTTTCTACGTTGAGGTCGCGGATGTTAGCGTAGGATTCAGGTTCTTCCGATTTCGTAAAGTAATCCTTCATGACGGCGACAAACTTCTTTTTTCTGGAAGCTGGCATGGGGCCCACAATATTTATCACTCATCTGATGAATGGATAAGGGGCGGCAGAGGTGGTTAAAATTTCATCGGGTTGATGAATGTCTGGCGCATGTCTTTGGCATTTTTCGCAGCAAGCGACGTGTTTCTCGCTGTCCGCCACCATCGTTGGCCAGAAATGCTCTTGTCGTTTAATCTTTGTGGCGAGTGTTAGACTATTAGAGTGGTTGCCACATGCTCCTTCGTCTAATTCTTCTATTGCCCATTTTATTTATTCGTCGTGAATGCAGCTTATGAGTGATTTACATGAGCTTATTCAGAATAGTTTTATATACTTTACGACGTAGTGGGCGGACCTCACCTTTAGGAGTTGGGCTGCCCACCTGTCTTCTACGATCATTCATTCTAGGATGTAAGCTTTGATTTTATCTCTCCAATCGTTCGTCTTTTCAGGATCTTCTTTCAAGATGGACTCGTTTGTTTCGTCGGCGTCGTCCATTCCATCCTCGAGCTCAGAAATGGCAAACAACTTTTTGGTTTTTGTCGATGCTTGGTTTATCGATGCATTTGATTGGTATGACCTGACGGAGGCCGGGATCAGATGTGGAAGCGAGAGATGCTAGTTCATCAGATGGCGAGTTGTCGCTCCGGGGGATTTTAGTGAGCGTGAAGATGTCGAGCTCTCCTGCCAAATGCTGTACGATTTGTAAATTTGCGCCCATCCGATCGTTTTTAGGTTCATATTCGCCGTTGTACTGACTAGCAACAAGTTGCGAATCACAAAATGCGTCGACATGTCTTGCCCCAATTGCTTTTTCCAGTCGTAATCCCGCTATCATGACTTCTTATTCTGCTTCTTTGTTAAGATGCTGGGGATGCAAGTCGGAAAGATTGTTCCAGAATTTCTCATGTTGGGGGGTCAACCTGATTCCAATCCCTGATCCGTTGCGAGAGGACCCATCGACAAATAGGGTCCATTTTTTGACTATTGCCTGCTCACCATCACGGGGTATTTCTGGTAGTAACTCGATCAATAAGTCTACCAGGACTTGTGACTTCGCACTTGCCGTGGTTTTTATTTAATGTTGTACTTGGTCAATTCCCGCCCATTTTGCCATTCATCCTGACTGAGCTGGGCTGTGAAGTATGGTCCTCAATGGTTTGTTGGTGAGGACGGTTCCCAAATGTGATTGAAAATATGATCGAAGCTTTCTTGCCCAGGTGACGACTGTTAAAGCGAGTTTCTCCAGGGTGGAGTATCGAGTTTTGACATCGTCGAGGCTTTTGATGATGTAGAAGACCGGTTTCTGGTCGCCTCAATCCTCTCTGAAGAGAATGCCGCTTACTGCCGAACTTGATACTGATATGTAGAGGTATAGAGTTTCCCCTTCCTCTGGTTTGGCCAGGACATGATGTGTTGATAGATACTCTTTAGCTGTTGAAAGGCGTCCTCGCATCATCCCACTTGAATTGCTTGTTCACTTGGAGAAGATGGTAGAATGGCAAGCACATGCCCGTTGATTTGGAGATGAATCGACTTAAGGCGGTGATTCGTCTCGTGAGTCTTTGAACCTCGCGTGTATTCCTTAGCGACGGGAGTCCGGTAAGTGCTGAGATCTTTTGTGGGTTTCTTCGTGACTATGTACCCAAGGGATTCTCTCGAGGTAACGCCGAATGTGAACCTGGCTGGGTTGAGCTTCATTCCGTACTTGTTTAGACTGTTGAAGCAAGTTGTGAGGTGAGCGATGTGGTCGTTAACTGATGCTGACTTTACAAGCATGTCATCTATGTATACTTCCATTGTTTGTCTGATCTGGTCGGCAAACATTTTATTGACGAGCCTTTGATATGTTGCTCAAGCGTTTTTGAGTCCGAAGGGCATCACCTGGTAGCAGTATGTTCCTCGGTCGGTGATGAATGACGTCTTTTTGAGGTTGTCATGATGTATCATTATCTGGTTGTAACCGGCAAAGGCGTCCATGAATGATAGGAGTTCGTTGCCCGCCGTGGCTTGGACGAGTCTGTCGATGTATGCTAATGGGAAACTGTCCTTTGGGTAGGCTTTATTGAGTTCGGTGAAGTCGATGCATACTCGCCACTTTCCATTCTTTGTTTTGACAACCACCGTGTTTTCAAGCCAATCTGGGTGCTTCACTTCGGTTATCGAGCCTGCCTTGGATAACCTTTCTACCTTGTCATTGACTGCTTTGGAGTATTCCGGCCTGAGTTTCCTTCTTTTCTGCTTGATAGCTTTGAACATTGGGTCGACGTGGAGTTCGTTCTGGTGACCGTAGGATCGATACATGTAATGTCGCTAGTTGACCAGGCGAAAGTTGAAGCGTTGCGGCGGAGGAAATCGATGAGTCGGTCCATCAGATCCTTCCTTAGTTCTGCACCTATTGCTACGCACCGTTCTGGGTTTCTGATATCAATGTTGATGTGCTCAACTGCGCCGCGGTGAGGCCCTTCTTGCGGTGGCAAATTTATTTTTGGTTCAGCGACCAAACATGCTCAGAATTTCCACGGAGTGTGAATGTTCCGTCTGGAGTTGGAAATTTGATGCACTAGTAGTAGGTCGACGGAACTGCTCTCATAGCATGGATCCATGGCTTTCCTATGGTGGCGTTGTAGATTGCTGATCGGTTGATGATTACAAACTTGGTTATCGCTGTTGTCTTCCCAATGCGGAATGGTAGTTTGATCGTTCTGATGGTTGTGATTGTTTCTCCGGAGAAGTCGGCCAGGGGCCTTTCCGAACGCTTTATCTCATAGTCGTATAATTCAATTGATTACAAGGTTTTTCGTATATGAGGTCGACCGTACTTCCAGTGTCAATTAAAACTTTGGTTACCCCGCAGTCGCCTATTTATACTTCGATGACGAGTGGATCATTTTGTGGTCTTTATAATCCCCTTTCGTCATTTTTGGGGAATGTTATCCCATCCTCGGTTCTGAGCTGGTACTTTGTTCTTTGTTTTCGACGTCGGTACGTGTTTTGCGTTCGTCGATATTACTTTATTGACCTTACCGATTCATTGCAAGTCAAGAGTCCTCCCATGATCATGTTGTTCGTCTGGGTTTGTCTGCTTCGGTCACTGATGGACGAAGTATGGGGGTTTTGTGTCGCCATCATCACGTGTTCAGCGATGGCGTCCGGTGGTAGTGGGCTCGGAAGGATCAGGATCGGAGTGGTTGAGCTCGGGGGAGTGGGATCGGAGTTTGTTCATATGCCTCGGGGTTGTCATTGACTGAGAATGGTCCTGTCATCTCGACTTCATCTTAAAGTGTAGAAAATTTTCTCGTCCCCATAGACGGTCACTTGTTGTTACAAAATTTCGATATAGTTCAAAGGGTCAGAGTTACGATCAAAAAGGTCCGAACTAACAAGATAAGAATAAACTTCAAGTGGGATCATAAAATTTTATGTATTGATGATTATGCAGAATCCGAACAATGAATAGGATTTACGAGGTGGGAGTCTTTCCATAGATGTGCTCCGTAAATGTTTCGGCTCGTCACTTTGTAAGTGTAGCTTGGAGGTTACAGGATGCGTGAAATAAAAAATGAATGGTTATTTATAGCGTGAAAGGTTTGAGTTCTTGATAGGCCGTTTGACTCCTTGGCAGACTTGATCGTTGGGCCGAAATATTTTTGATGAGGTGACATATTTCTAATGGGTTTATGGATGAGTTTTAAACCCATATCCAACAATAATTATCTCACATTAGAAGTTGAAAGGAATATTGACTAATTTATAAAGGGCTTGGTCTACTCCAACTATCATCAATTGATTTTAGGTTTGAAGTCTAAGAAACTTAATATGGTATCAAAGCCTCATTTGACCCAATTAGGATGGCTCAATAACGGTTTATTACCAATCCGAAAGTGGGATTCAGTACGAGATGAACCGATGGGAGCCATCGTATCAAGGGGACGTGTTAGAATCTCACATCGAAAATATTAAGAAACCAACACTAATATATAAAAGGTTAGGGTCAATCCACTCATTACCAATTGATTTTGAATTAGAACTCTAGGAAACTTAACATATACCAATGTTCCAAACATACACAAGACCCACTGTAAAAGATTGATTCCTTGACAGTGATAAAAATTTTAACACGAGAATCCAAAATATCGCGACTACCGTATGGTAGCTAAAATGTTACCATTTTGACCGTTTTCAACTGTTTTAGCAGTTATACAAGAGAAATGTACCTCCCACAACTCGCCTTTTGAAATACAAAATTTATGGAAGAGCTTTGCTAAACATGCACATAAGCCAAAAGAAGATTTAGGAATGTAAAAAGAGGTTCAAAATGAAGTTGCGGTGGAATACATATAACATATCCCACAACAATACCCTACTATCGAAACTGAGACATAAAACGCGAATTCCCCCTAATGTGAAAAATCTCTCAGGCCCAAAATTCTAGGTAGCTTCCGAGCAAATTTCTTCATGTATCTCACTCTCCGGCAACCATCCTCCTCTTGATAGAAGTATCACCTGCATCTCGTGTCTTTCAGCTTCCGAAATGAGCCATCTTTCTCCGCAAGAAGTTGCCACAGCCACGATGGACCTCCGACGCATCTCTGCACTGTCTTCATTTGCCTAAATCAGTTGATTTTCTTCTCGGGTTTCATGGGTCTGAATATTGTCGCTCGTCTTCCTGGAGTCCTCTGTCGCCAATGAGATATGTTGTTTTCAACAGCGTTTGCTGCTTTCATGGCTCTTGATTGCGCTCTGCTGTTTACACTTTTTCTCATCTCTCACGCCGCCGGTTTGTTCAGACCTGTCTGTATCTCTCTCGCACCTCTAGATGATGCTCCTTAGGTGCCACCAGATCCTCACAAACAACCGGTGCCTCCAGATCCATTTGACCCTCCAGACCTGCCACTTACTCATCTTCTTCTAACCTACACCTCACCTCTGTTTGTTTCAACCTTTAGGTTGTTTCTATCGGATACTTCCCCACAAACCATAGCTTCTTTGTCTTCAAAAAGTCCCTAATTTTTCCCAACAATGTCATATTTTTAAGCCGAGTCCATGGTATTTTCATATTGGGCCTTGATCAACTCTCCAGCCCATCCAATCTCCAACATCTTCCATGTTTCAAAATGCATCCATGAGCCGCCTCCCTGAGCCAGCTCATTTCTAGTATTCAATTGTCCCCCGATCTGCAGGTTGCAGCCTCCTATTGGAGTTTCTTCGCCGCCGTATTGGCATGGCATCTATCTGGTTGAAGATTCGTCTATCATCTTTGCTCCGAAGCTTTCAATTACAAGGTATGCTCCTTTTGACCTTATGGATTTTGTTAGAATTGTTTGGAAATATCCTTATTCTAGGATTCATAATCCTTAGCTTTAGTGCTCATATTTTCCCTTTATCTCAGTTTGAACGTTTGAGCTCTTGTTGTCACTTCTTTTACCTTTTTTTGAGGCTATTAGTTTGTGGTTTAGTTATCCATTATTGTTTGATGTGATCTTTTTACCTCAGAGGTCTTTTTACTCTTTATGACGATTTACCTCTTTATGAGAAATCACCTCTTTATGAGGATTTACTTTTTTTATGAGGTTTCATTACCTATTTATGAGGATCTACCTCTTTATGAGGATGTTACTTAGAATCTCTATTATATGTTTGTGCAATCTTTTGGTATGTTAGTTTTATTACTGCATGAAGCAGGAGTACACTTTGGGAAGTTAGAAGATGATATCACCAACACCAATCTTCTGTCTTTAGTATCTGATTCAATTAGTTAGATGTGGAGGTTCTTGCTTTCCCAAGCTGCTGATACTTGATGAGCCTGGAATCTGTGAAGAAATCCTCAAGTAAATGGTTATTCATCTCAGTAGCCAAATTTCTTGCTTCTTCTTATGCACTAGTTGCTCACGCGTGCTCGGAAAATATATCACCAAGTGTTACTTCTCATTCCCAAGACTACATCACATTAAGCAATTTCGATATTTTCAACTCAAGTTGTTTCAGTGTTATATATGTTCCTATATGTTATGTTTCCCGCTTTGCGTTTGTTGCAGCGGTCTTTTTAGCTAATTTGGCAGTTGTACTTTGTTTACTGAACAATTGCTCCATATTTGGAGATTAAGATCTATAAAAATTTAGTTTGACAAAAAAAACTGAGAAATTTTTACAAATTCTGGATTGGTGAATAGACACTAACTATAGTGATATTTGTCTCGAGATTGATCTCTTTAGCATCTGTACTACTTTGTGTATTGGTGGTAATGGTGACATATTTGCAATTTGCAAACATATGGTGCCATCTAGCCTTACTGATCAGGCTCAACATTTTTTCATTGGACTGGATTCTATTTTCAGTGTCGTTTTCTTTTTAATAAGATGCGTTTTGCCAGGTCTTAATTAAAAGCTCTATTATTAAACCAGCTGAGCAATCTCTTATTTTACCTCAATGTCAGCGTTGGCATCAATGTCTAAGTAATTTGTTTGTTAATCACAACAACCCTAGAATATCTGAGCTTTGCGTATGCTTTGAAATTAGCACGGGGAAGCACGGGGATATCATTAAATTAGCATGGTTAAGTGATAAAAGCACGGGGAAGCAGTTCGAATTGGGATTGGCCAATCACAAAAATGCGGCAGCAGTTTTGGACGGTTTATGGGAAGTTTGGTTTGATGAAAACCGTCCCATGGGCCATAAAATTGACCATGGGCGATTTTGATCAGTTTTGCTCATCCGTACACTAAAAGAACGAGAGAGAACTTGAAAGAGAGATTAAATCGCTCAGACTTAGAGAAATCCGAGATTTGGTTGTGAGTTGTTCACTTTGGCTTACTGTTCGAATTATTAGATCGAGCCAGACTATGGGATCATTGGATCGGATCGACTATTATGAAGGATCAAGCGCAAGAGGTGTTAGAAAACCGACTAAGGTGAGTGCACGACCGAGGTTACCTGATCAGGCCATAAACTAGCATATAACCATTAGTTATGATTGTTCTGATTGCTCGCTTATCGATGATTTTAAGTTCTTCTAGCTTAATTGGTTGATCGGTTCATTTTATTTAGCATCTAGATCAGACCATGTGATTGAGGTAGTAAATCACGCTAGGCTTGGTTATGGATCATGGATAATAACTCATAGACTTGAAACGATCATACCGGTTATGTGACTGTATGTTAAGCATGATAGACTGATATGATTGATTGAATGATTGTTATTTATTATGTGACTAAGTGAGATAGAACGACCGTTATCGGTAAACAATTCATTTTCTTATGCCTCATTTGAGGATTCATCAAAGGATTCGTCCAGTGATGATATTGATGAGAATTGATCACTGTACAAGGGGCGTCTAGATGGAAATGATGTATTTGGGTAGAATGGTTAAATATTGATGTAATAACTTATAGCAGCCTGATCATTGTACTTAAACCTCAATATTCTATCTAAGTCAAGTTTATGCTTTACACAAATTGTCTAGTTATTATAAAAACGCAAATTTTGACTGAGAAAGTCGAGCCAGATAATTTTCGCGCTAAGTGCGGGAGAAAAAAACCCGGTCGAGCATTTCGATTTAGTATCAGAGCGTGGTAGGTTCTAAGACATTCTAAGCATAAGTGAGTTTGTGGGTTAAGTCCATCCTTCCATCGCTTTAGGTCTCACGGTAAACCTTTTTGAGGAACATAAATTTGAGTTATTTTGGGCTAACATAACTGAACTGGTCATTGAAGATGGCTAAGAGTACCCAAACAAAAAGAAGAATGTGGCTGAGACTTGGAAGATGTCTAGGAAGAATGCGACAAAGAATGCTGCTGGAAATGATGAAAATCATAATGCTTCGAACGTGGCAAATTCTGGGATTGCTGCAAATTGTAACGCCCCTTTCCCATCCTCCGCTGACCGTCGAGCTGACCGGCCAACAATCAAACAAGAACATGACCGATCGAACCCGAACAAGTCGAACATGAAAAGTTCGCCTCAGGACGAAGCCAGAGACGGATCGGTTTGAGACAAAGGCTCGCACTAATCCATCCTTGACTCCGCTATCCTCACTTCCATAGTACAAGTTGATCACCTTGCACTACTTCAGCGAGTTGTGTCGGTTCGGACTAAACACAATATCAGGAAAGCATGTTCATTTCTTAGTAAACTAAACGCTCAGCACAACGTTTAATCGTCACTTTACAAATCGCTTTCATCAATAAATAATCAACACGCAAACCAATACAAAAGTGGCGTCAAGCCGAACCGAGAGAAAAACTCCAAAACCATCGAATCAAAAACCCCGCCCCAAGCCATCCCGAAGCTACACCGAGGACCTCCCGCGTCCGTCGCTGCTTAACCTGAAAAACAAAAAGAGTCTAATGAGCGATCTAAGATCACCCAGTGAATCGGCTCCCCACTAAGGATTCTAATCTATCTAACATCTATAGATTCCCGCCCGAAACCCCAAAATAACAATCAATCAATCAAACAGCCGATCACGCACTACCACATCGTGTCGAGCCCACACACAATCAATTGCCAAAAGAAAGAGAAGGCGATTAGAGGAAATCGGGAGCACTGCGGCACATGTTCCCGATTGAGACTCGATCTATCTACCGCGCACTGCCAACTACACCAAAACACAACGCTGGGCCCCTACGATCTTTGTAACTTCCACGGGTTTCCACCGTTACCGATATGGCAACTAACCCACGACTCCTAGCCGTCCACACAACGACTAGGTCACCGTTCTCCGTCCATCGATACGCGGTGACTCAGGCTACCCCTAGATAACCCAAGCTTCCATGCAGTCCGGCCCTAGGACGAGACCCCGTGTTCTCCGGACCACACACCTACCGACGTCACTCAGTAGGTTAACACCATAACCGAAATCCCCATGATCCGATTAGGTAAATACCCGAGGATCTAATCGGGTCGGAAGCACCAGAACGTAATCAAACACCTAGACTTGCGGGATCTAACACACCCTAGAGTCCTAGTGCAGAAATGTAAACACGCAGACTCGCTTGGACTCTAGCAATCAATCTCAATCAGTAACAACAATCCACTCAACCCCGCATCCCGCAAGTCTACTCTCACACACCACCGCTCTGACTCGGCACCGTACCTTGTCAGCACCACAACTTAACCGGTCCCGTGACCGAGTTAAGTAACAACAAGGATCGCTCGGCCCAACACCGAGACGATCTAAAGGCCTGCACAAAAAGCTCAACCATAACCACACAACAACACCACCACGCAATCACACACAAACAACACACAACAGGCCTATTAGGGTTGCTAACATCTTTTAACCGATTTACGCCCGCTACCTTGGGTTAGCCGCTTGCTAACCCGTAGACGGTTCACCAATCACAACACTTCTCTTTTCTTAACCAATCCTAATCATCTTTTAACAACTCCTCGATCCTTCGGTTTAGAGCTAGTAGCTTACTAAACTCCCCGACGTCTCATCATTCATCACTTAATTCATTATTCTCGGGAAACCCCGATACCATTCATATTCTATACGTTCATTCAGGTTTTACTTCCGTATTTTAGCTCGTCTTAATTCCCGTATATAGATTCATTTAATTACCGTCCTTTACTTACATATATATGCATATACGGCCCTAAGCATGCAACGACTATATGAATGCATCACACAACGATACTAACAACCTAACGGCACTCAACAGGTTTAATCCATTTACGTCTAACATGCTTCTTTAACCCTAGCCGGTTTAACTTTAATTCGATCAATCAATTCACAATTCAATTCAATTCAATACGATCGGGTATGCATTCCTATCTCTACGGTTTTTTCCCATTTAATGTTCTATATGCAACTACGGTTTTTGAGCCTACTCACAGTGATTTGACAAAACGAACGGCACGGATGTGGATACGGATTCCCGAGACCCCGAACTAAACCCGAACCTCTCCGAATACCCGAACACAAACTCCCGAACACTCCGAACTACCGAACACAAACCACAACCCAAGAACCGGCCGGAGTCAACGCGTTGACCGGCGTTGACCACGGCGTTGACCGGCCGTTGACTTTGAGTCCGGTTGACCGTTGACCACTCCGGTTAACCCCTTTGACCTGCTGAACCACCAACTGAGCCGAACCAACTCCAAGTCAACCGGTTTAGTTAAACCGGTTTAGGTCAAACCGTTGACCGGCGTTGACCGAACCTTAACCGGTTTGACTAAACCGATTCTTCCACTGAACCAAGACCAAACCAACTCCAATGCATCTCATATCCACCCATGAAGAACCGCTTGAAGATTTGACGGCGAAAGGAGGTTTTCCGGTGACTCCTCCGGCGTTGACCGCGGCGGCTCCGGCGTTGACCGCGGCGGAGGTGGCTTTCTCCGGTGAATCAGAAGCTCTTTCACCCACCAATCTGCTCCTCCCGACTAGATCTACCCATCCATGGCCTTGAATCCTTGAAATATGCTGAGGGGAGAGAGTAACCCTTCAAACCCTAGCCGCGGCTGCTTCTTGGCCGGATTCCGGCGAGCTCCGGCGACGGCAACGATGGTGGCTGGCTGGAGAATGTAGAGGAGGATGAGATTAAGCTACTGGACTTTGAATCAGAGGATTTGGGTTCAAGATGAGAAAGTTATGCACTTTCTTGTGGAAGAAGGTATGAAGAACACCATAGCTCTTTGATGAAGATCTTTGAAGATGCAAGAGATCTTGATGAATCCTGATGAATCTCTGGAAAAGGGAGATGATTCTGATGAATCTGAGAGAGAGAGGAGCTCGGCAGAGGGAGAGAGAATAGAGAGAGAGAGAGTGAGATTCTTTCCCAAAAGTTGATGTGATACAATGTACTCTTTTGGTGCATGAATCCCTTTTCATGCAAAACATGCACAAGGGGTAGGTGGCGCCTCCAGGGAGAAGACACGTCATTCTGGTGTGCATCTGAGCCAGGTAATCCACTTCTTAATCCCTTAATCTTCCCCTTAATCTCCTTAATCACTCTTGCTCGGTTTGCTCGTTTTCCCGATAAATGTTTTAGTAAATACCAAACGATTCCCATAAATCTCCAAACTTCAATAAACTGATTCTCCTCGATTTTAGATGAATTTAGCAATTTGAATCATCCCATTTGGAGTTTCCTAGCTCCCGTTATGATTTTCCGAAGTTTCCTCGGTTTAGTCGGTTTTCCGACCGATACTCCGAAAAATGCGTTTCTGCTCCGTTTCTTAGAATTCTAATCTTGTAAATGTTCTTTATGGTTTAGAAAGAGAACATTTGGCCCGTCACGTCTTCCATCTCGAACTTTGGCAAAATTACCATTTTGCCCCTGGGTTTAGCAAAATTACGGTTTTGCCCCTGTGGACTTTTCTTCTGCCCGTTGACCATATTTTTGGATACGGGGTATCACATTCTTCCCCACTTACAGGAATTAGGTCCCCGAATTCTCCGTTACTACCAGACTTCGAATCAGTTCCAAACCCTGCAAGTTGCTCCGTCATTCGATTTCAACGCTTCCTTACTCGAACACTGCTGCATAACTCTGACTTCTCGCTTTCCTGCGCTCTTTCCAAACTTTCCATCTAACTTTCCCGCTGATTTTCACTTCCAACTTCCCCACTTCGCTTCGACTTCCACGTCCTTCACGATACTGGTTAGTCTCCCCGAGACACTCTTCAAAAATCTGCATTCCAAACCTGACGTTCTTCTGACTTCCAATCCCCCGTACTAATAACTCCACTCTGATTTCGATATGACCTCTTCCTTTCCGAGCACTCTTCCAGAATTTTGATTTCTGAATCCAACGTTGCTAACCTTCCATTCCATTCACACTGATTGCCTCACTCTGGTTTCCACACTATCGTTGACCTTACTTCAAATTTCTTTGCTAACTCATTATCCCAACCGCTTCGCTCTTCCGCTGCTCTGTACTGACACTTTCCGGCTGACCATCCATACTGACTGCTTCACTTCTCGGGTCAACTCGTCTCACGGCTCCTTTCCACTCCATCTCACTTTCGGGTTCGGGTTCGGTCTCGCATTCGTATCACATCGTCCATTCCGTCCTACATTCAACACAACAACTTTCACTGGAGTGGTGAAATTCAAACCGATCCATCCCTCGATTTCACTTCCTCATAGAGATATAGTTAGTTAATCATGTACCCAATGGTTACCCATGATTAAGTAACGATATTCTATAATTCCGCTCTCTCGCGAATCGACAGTCGATTACAACCATACTCGAGTTAGCTCAACACCTTAAACGAAAAGGTTCTAACACTTTCAATTCTAACAACTTAACGATTGCAACCAATTGAAACTACTCACCCGGATGGCTTACCAACGCCATTCACATTCCGCACATGCTAAGCATGCCATAAAAACTAGCACGTTCACAGTGCTACACCACCACGAAACACAACCCTAATTAACTAATGCACCACACAAGCATTCAATAAAACACGCAAACAATCAAATAAAAGCAACCAATTACCACACACAGCCAAGCAATCACTAGACCGCTCCAGATATGTCGTTAGTCTTGGTTTAGGTAATGATGAACGGTCGTCAGTTCCGCCCATCATCATACTTCACGTGGTAATTCGTTTGCATCCAAAACCATCACACGTATGCAAACAATTACTACGTAAGCCATAATGATAAGTAGAACAATTCTGCATCACATACATACACAAGAACAACAACACACACATGTTTTGAGGTTTTTAAATACATAAGTAAAACAGAAATACAACTACGAGACGTCCGTCATCCATACCCTAACCCCCAAACTGCACCGTCATAACCTGGAGATGTCTGAAACAGCATGCGAGAATCGCCGATCTAGATACACACACAACAACAACATAGTTAGTGCCCAACTTACCTGGCCTAACTATTCTAACCCTAACAGCCCCAACACGACCGGAATGCCATACACAACCGGCATCACGGCTCGCGCTGGTACCCACTGGCAGGTGCGCCGGGAGGGTGTGGTGGGTGCGCATCTCTAGTCGGCGGTCCGACCTGCTGCGGCTCTACCATCGGACACAACTGAGCTACATGACCTCCGCGACCACAAATCTGATAAACCGGAACGGGAGCTGGGCGTGCCCCACGGTAACAAGCTGCTGCCTGATGATCTGTCGCTCCACACAGCTGACAGGAAGAAACAGACCCCGAAGAAGGCTCCTGAAAACACTCGGCTGCTCGATGTCCCTGACCTCCACAAATCTGACAGACAACTGGCGCTGAGCGGGACCGACGATAACTGGATCGACGGGAACAAGCGGATGCTCTGTGTCCCTCGTCTCCACACCTCCTACAACTCCTCGATGGTCTCGGTGGCTGCGCTACAGGTGACTGCGCTGCTGCCTGCTAGATAACTGACTGCCGAATAAGCCCACCGTCTCGAAGACTCGGACCAGGTCGATACTCCTCAGGTAACAGGGCACGATGCGGCTCTGCGTCCGACATACGAGGTCCGGGCCCTGCGATCAGGCAAATAGGAGAAAGATGGCCGTCCATCCCGCACACCTGACAATAATACGGGGCCGGCACTGGCTGATACGTCTCACGGTAGCGCGGATCCACTGGTCGGGTGCACCAATACAAATGAAAGCCCTGAACTCCGTAGGCGCTACATGTCCGGTACACATGCATAGGCGGCACTGAATCTGGCGTGTCGGCTAGTGGAATCTCCGGTGGTGCAACCGGCTCAGTCGGCGGTGCCTCTGGTGATGTAACTGACTCAAACTGCGAGTCCGACCCTGCCGTCGACATCGGCTCAACTCCTGTGGCTGACTCCATCGCTGAATGTGGCTCGGTGGAACCGGGTGATGGAGCTCCTGACCTCTTCGGCGATCCTGGCTGATGATGCGGCCCAACATGCTGCTCCAAAACGTCATCTGGTATCGCCATCTGCTTGTCCATCTGCTGCCCCCACTGCGCATGCTGCTCCGGATCCAACGGCTCCATGTCCATGTCGAAAACTGGGTGTAACGGATCCAACTGAAAGTCCCCTCCACCAAGTGGAATGAAGTCCGACTCATGCAAACTGAAGGGTAGTGGCACATCATGTGCCTCAAGCTGCATCCCCGATGGTACTGTAGGTGCCGCAAGCTGAGGTTGAAACGGCGGCAACCCATAGTCTGTGAATCCCAAATATCCCATCACTCCTGCGGTCGGGTCTGCGGTGCCTGCATCGTCCTGTAGAGAAGGCGGTAACGGGTCCGGTAATGGCCTCCAATCCGCAGCAGCTGCTATCGCTCCCTGATGCCCATGGGGAACAACTGGCGGTCGATCTGATACACGAGAACCCTGCGACTGACCCTGCGGTGCTATCCTCAGACCTGCCTGATGCTGGTCTACCAAAGACTGGTACTCTGCCCGTGTCATCCGACGCTCACCCATACTGCTCGCTACTATCTCTCACACCCAATGCACACACCCACACACACTCCGTCCAGGGACACTCTGCTGCTGTCTGCAATCAAAAACCACAAATAAAAATTAGTACACGGAATACAAAATTTTCTACCCCATCCCAATCCCGGATTTTACAGACGCGGCTCGGTTTCTTAATGGATGCTTGGGTAAGACACAATTTTGACTCGATAAAACCACGGAAAACACTCAGAAATGAACAGGTTCGAAACCCATGCAGAACCATGCTCTGATACCAGCTTTCTGTAACGCCCCTTTCCCATCCTCCGCTGACCGTCGAGCTGACCGGCCAACAATCAAACAAGAACATGACCGATCGAACCCGAGCAAGTCGAACAGGAAAAGTTCGCCACAGGACGACGCCAGAGACGGATCGGTTTGAGACAAAGGCTCGCACTAATCCATCCTTGACTCCACTATCCTCACTTCCATAGTACAAGTTGATCACCTTGCACTACTTCAGCGAGTTGTGTCGGTTCGGACTAAACACAATATCAGGAAGCATGTTCATTTCTGAGTAAACTAAACGTTCAGCACAACGTTTAATCGTCACTTTACAAATCGCTTTCATCAATAAATAATCAACACGCAAACCAATACAAAAGTGGCGTCAAGCCGAACCGAGAGAAAAACCCCAAAACCATCGAATCAAAAACCCCGCCCCAAGCCATCCCGAAGCTACACCGAGGACCTCCCGCGTCCGTCGCTGCTTAACCTGAAAAACAAAAAGAGTCTAATGAGCGATCTAAGATCACCCAGTGAATCGGCTCCCCACTAAAGCTTCTAATCTATCTAACATCTATAGATTCCCGCCCGAAACCCCAAAATAATAATCAATCAATCAAACAGCCGATCACGCACTACCACGTCGTGTCGAGCCCACACACAATCAATTTCCAAAAGAAAGAGAAGGCGATTAGAGGAAATCTGGAGCACTGCGGCACATGTTCCCGATTGAGACTCGATCTATCTACCGCGCACTGCCAACTACACCAAAACACAACGCTGGGCCCCTACGATGTTGGTAACTTCCACGGGTTTCCACCGTTACCGATATGGCAACTAACCCATGACTCCTAGCCGTCCACACAACGACTAGGACACCGTTCTCCGTCCATCGATACGCGGTGACTCAGGCTACCCCTAGATAACCCAAGCTTCCATGCAGTCCGGCCCTAGGACGCGACCCCGTGTTCTCCGGACCACACACCTACCGACGTCACTCAGTAGGTTAATGATAGGGTCAGGTTTTAATCCTATTCTACTGCAAGTGCACAATTAAGTGATTGTAGTATATAGGATATCGAATCCACAGAGACTCTGGTCTCGATAGATAAAGAACCGTAGGAATTTAAACTAAGAAGAAAGCAAATTGTAGTAAACTAAATAGCAAAGCAAGAAAGTAAACAAGTAGCAGATTGTTGGTGGTGAAAGCAGTTAATTAAAGGCGCTAAGTCTAGGGCGTTCTAAGGAAATCAGACAAGCAGACAAATCAATCAGTCAGGATCTAATTAAGCACAGTTATAGAACTCAATTCACGGATATAGAATTAACCAAATCTCTTTGCGAGAATTCTCTAAGTCTAAGTGCAGTAATCCAAATTTCTTTGCAATTACTAACAGATTAAACCAGCATTAATTTCAAGTTCGATATGTTCACAATTAAACTAAACCAAATTCCTTTGCGAGAAGTTTAATTGTTCAACCTAAATAGTTCAGATTCTAAACCACACTCTCGTGTCGTATTTAGCAACCTAAGATCTAGATTCTAATTGATCAGGTTAGAACTAGCATTAAACTCAATTTAGATCGAAGAACATTCTATTCATGTGAATCCTTAACTGAATTAAACAAGTCTAGCAAGTCATGAAATCCTTAATGAGAAACCCTAAACCTAACTATGAATCTACTCAGACATGATTAATGAAACAAAAATCATAGAATTAATAGATTGCATATAAGAAATTAAATAGATAAAGGGGTTCGAAATCTTCTCCAAAATAGATGAAGTACAAGATTAGATCAGCCCCAAAAGCTCTAAAAATCTCTTAGCTCTAAGTATGAAAGCGTATGTAAAATAAACACCAAAATCCTAATTATATAGGCATAATCTCGGCTGGGGCTTCTTTGTAAATACTGAAAACTTCTGGGCCAAAGTGCAAAATCTTCATTCTTCATTAAACCGCCGTATCGGCCCAACTCGCTAGTGTGTCGATCGACACCAAAGGTGTGTCGATCGATGCATGATCCCAAAATCGGACAGTGAGCTCAATCTCTCGGCCAAACACTCCAAAAATCCCAAAATGCTCCAATATGTCCAATTCTGCTCCAAACCTGATTATACATGTAATAGACTCTAAAAGAACACAAAAGAACACTAAAACACAATTATATCATGGCATAAAACCGGTAAAAACCATGATATATCAACTCCCCCACACTTAGCCTTTGCTTGTCCTCAAGCAAAACAAAGAACTAGAATGTAGTGAAGAGGTTTGAAAACTCTTCAGAAACTCTTTTCATCTTAGAAGCAGCAACACTCAGATTCCCCTTAGCAACCCACATGAAAGAATCAACCTGCAGACATCAAGACCAACATATACTTCCCCCACACTTAGCAACTGTCCTAAGTAAACTCCACAATCACATTCACGCATTCAAATTCACCCTACTGACTTATGCAAGTATTTAAGTACGGTCTCACCTAAGGAGTATCGATCAAAGGCACATGGACTCTTACCTTATCAGCTCTAGACCACCATACTATCTTTCTCTAGTCCCTTTCTTCTCTTTTCCCTTCCTTAGCATTCTGATTTTTCCCCATTGGGTATCATTTTTTTTTTTTATCAGTGCTCTTCCCGTTAAGGGGTGTACCTTGGACACATTCCATGGATGCACATGATATGAAAGTTGTAGCTACCATTCCCATGACCACTTCGGAGTTACTAACTCATCCTCAGTTTATTATCTTTTTTTTTTTATGGAAGGGGAGAAGGGAACTAAATAGGACAGGTTTACAGGCTGTGTCAGAACTAACAAGGGAATCCGACACAAAGTATACCAAGCCCTTAGGTGAGAAATCTAAGTCAGTATTAAGGTGAAGTCGGTAAAAGGATCCTATGATACCTGAAGCGATGTGGGTGTCCTTAGTAGGTTGATCCATGTCTGGGTTTTCTAATAGTCAGAGATAATCTGCAGTTTCATCCCAATGGTTACTTAAGTTCCTGCAAGTGCTGCTAATCTTCTCAAAAAAATCATTGTTTCTTACTTAAAAGTTTTGACTCGATAAAACAAATTTTGAAAAATTTAACCGACTCTAAGAAAACAAAAGAAAGAAGTTAGTAGAACCTCCCCCACACTTAAGAAACACTGTCCCCAGTAGTGTCAAGCGAAGGATTGGCAAAAAGAAAGAAAAATTTATTAAAAGGATTGGTTGAGTTCTGTCGGGTTTTACCTCTGTCGCTCAGGCATCGATCGTTGCACTAGGTGCATCGACCGTTGCTAGGCGATTTTTCGTGTATGATCGATCGTTGCTCAGGACCGCAACGATCACTGCAATGCGATTTCGATCGTGTTGTGATGATCGACACAGTGGTGTGTCGATCGACGCACTGCGATTCGGATCAGTCAGCAAGTTAGCAGGTTAGTCCGTTGGTAAAACCAAATTTTCGTTCCTGCAAGCTGAAAACACTGAAAACAGAGTAAAATCAAGGCAACTAATGTATCAAATCAAGCACAACCAACCAAACATAGTAGCATCGTAAAAATCAAAAGAAAAAGTGCAAAGGAAAAGAAAAAGATAGAAGAATACAGAACCGAATGTCTGAAAATGGAGACTACGCACTCTCGCTCTCATCATCATCTATCCCACCATAGCGCTCAGTGTCACTGGCTGCCGCAGGAGAACGCTGTCGACGTCGAGTAGCAGGGACTGGCTGATGGACATGTGGCTGTCTCCTGCAGGTGCAGGTGCGCATGAAGTTCCAAATGCCCCGGAGAATCCCATCCTCTCTCTCTCTCCACTCTGCCTCAGACATATCACTATAGGGCACTTTAATCTCAGGATAAGGGCCGATGTCAGCAGCAGGAGCAGCAGCAGGCGCAGGGGCAGAGGATGATGAAGCTCGTGTAGAAGGCTCTCCCAGCGGATGAGCCTTAGAAGGGACTCTGCGCTGCTCAGTCTCAGGAGGCTGGAATCTCAGGGCCTCCAGTGTATCAATCTGTGTAAGTGCAGGAGCAGGAAGTTCCAAACCACACTTCCCAGAGCTCTGATCATGGTAAACCCAAATGCGCCCCTCCTTGAGCCAGGTGGCGCTCTGCAAGTGGCTGAAATCAAGGAATTCCTGGACTGTGTTACACTATGTGCCCTCAAGGGGAATCCCGCAGTGCATGAAGATGGGAGTAAGCAGGCTCCCCACTGTCTCAGTGTCTACACCATCAAATGGCTTCAACTGCAGGTCGCATAGGTGCTGAGTGAAAACAGCTCCCAAGTTGAGTCCCTTAGTGGGATCTCTAATGCCAGAACCCTCAAACTGATCCCTCAGCCCGATGAACAACAGCTCCATCTCATACTTGCGCATCTTGTTGGCCTCATACTTGCACAACAAACTCCAACACAAGATACGCAAGACATATCTCAGTACAGGATGCCTCACCTGCTTCACCGGTGTAGTCCTCGAGTTGTATCGGCCACTGCCAATACACTCCCAAAATGATCGAGCCTCCTCTGGATCCCACTCAAGTGGCATGCCAATGCACCTCGGCTCAGTGGTGAAACCGTAGATCCTGCAGATATCAAGTAAAGGAATCCGATACCTGACTCCCAAACTCATGAAGGTAAAGATACCTCCTGTAGCACTCCTGCTGTCTGGATCCGGGTAAACCACTCTGCAAGTGGCTAGCAACTGTCTGACCAGCTCTGAATACAAATCATAAGGACGCATAGGCATTGTCCCTAGACCAATGCCCTTGCACACTGCAAGTACCTGCTCATCTATCCCCAGACTCTTACAGGTAGAGAAATCTGCGAACTTGGTTGTTTTAATAGTCATCCCACACCAACCGTTGTATAGCAGCGAGTCAAATTCATCCCACTGGTTAAGCAGTGGCCTCTCTGTAAAATCAGCAGTCTTAAGGAACTCAGAAATGTTCTGTGGCCACTGTCTGGCTGTCGGGATATCTGTCGTGTCTGCTCGGGGCTAAGGCAGTGCTACTGCTGGACCAAATCTCACGTACGGCTCAGGTGACTGAGAGTTTCTATGAAACCACCCTGGTGGTGGAATGTACTGTCGTGTGGCTATTGCTGATGTTGCTCGGCGCTTGCGGGGTTGTCTGCGAGATGCCATCTGCATAAGAAAAATTCAAACACCAATAAGTCTCGGCAAACTCTCTGTGAAATCGTGAAGCATCGGCCGTTGCACCTAAGGCATCGATCGTTGCAAAGCGATTTCGCATTATCGAACATTTTCCCAAAATCGCAAAACAACGACCGTTGCTCAAGTGCAACAACCGTTGCCAGGCGATTTTGGCCGTCAGCAATAATCTCTAAAATCGTTCTAAATTCGTTCAATCAGCCACAAAATCAACAATAGCCCATCACTAAACAACCTAAATCATGTTCATATCGGCACAGAATCATCAATTTCAGGCTAAACATCCGAATTGCATAAACCCTAAAATCAATTCCGAAAATGATGAAAATGAGAGCTCATACCTTGGAATCTTTGTAAATGGGTTATAGAAATATCTAGATGATGTTAAAACAAGTAGAATTACGCTTTGAAACACAAGAAATGATGAAAAATTGAGAGATTTAGGAGTGGAGAATCTCGGTTGTACGGTCAGGGGAATGGAGAAGAAAAGAGAGGAGAAGGGTTTAAGGCAACTTACCTCGGTCGTGGGTGCAACGACCGTTGCTAGTGAGCAACGATCGATGCTGGTTGAACCATATCGATTCCGGTTTAGCGCGCGTACCTTAATTTTGCAATTGAACCAATTGCAACGACCGTTGCACAGGACCGCAACGATCATCACAATGCGATCTATCTCCTCGTCGTAATCTCCTTGCAACGACCGGTGCACAAGTGCATCGATCGTCACACATCTCCAGACTCGAGTTCTGTATCTGAAGCTTTATCAAAAACAAACAAAAACGTGAAATCCTAAGAAAAACACCAAAAATGAGAAAGAAAAACAACTAAACCTAACAGTGGGTTGCCTCCCACTCAGCGCTTATTTAAGGTCATTAGCTTGACCGGACGAACAAGATCAGTTTGCTAGAGATCCTGACAGAGACTTTGATTGCCTCTGTGCAAGCCTCCTCATCCATGACGGAGAATAAGCTGTATCAGAATGATCCTGTCCAAGAAAAGAAAGAGTAAACTGCTCTCCCGGATCCAAAACCGTAGTGTGACTTGACTGCTCATCATCTCCATCCATAATGGTGAAGGTCTGCCCATCTATCAGTGGCTTGCGCAGCTTGTCCATCTCAAAATGCAGCGGCTCATCTCCCAGGTGGAGGTCTATCAGACTGTGTCTAACATCTATCACTGCTCCCCCTGTAGCCAAGAATGGTCTCCCAAGTATCAACGCATCATCAGGATCACTGTCATACTTCAGCACTAAGAAGTCTGTTGGAACTAAATAGTTTCCAACTCTCACCGGGATGTCCTCAAGGAGTCCTTCTGGAACTCGTATAGACTGATCAGCTAGGACAAGAGAGGTCATAGTACGAGAAAAATCCAGCATACCCAGCTTCTCTGCCACAGAATATGGCATGAGACTTCCAGCAGCTCCCAGATCACAAAGAGAACGCCTAAAACTATCCTCAAAGATAGAACAATTTAGCACAAAAATCCCAGGATCAGGCAGCTTCTTGGGAACCTTGGTTAACAACACATCACTTATCTTTGGAGGGACTACAATCACCCAATCTTTCAGCTCTTCATCCAAAGGCAACATCTTGTTCAAGTACTTCTGCACACATGGGTGATAAGGTGGATCATCAGATGATGAAATTTCTTCCAACTCTTCACCAATCTCCTCTAGCTGCTTAAGCTCTTCAATCTCCTGCTTAATCACTTCAGATACTGAGGGATATAGTCTAATGAATTGTGCATAAATCGCCTCCTGAGTAATCTCATACACTCCAGGGAACAAGCGATCAAGCTCCAAATCTGCATCAATGCTTTCAACATCCGGCGAGTCTGTCTGTTCAAGACCTGCATCGACCGACACTAGGTGTGTGTCGATCGATGCAACACTGTTTTCACAGTTTTCACCCGAGAGATTTTCTCCAAAATCCGAAAATTCAACCTCTTCTACCAACTCAGCTATGCTTAGCTCAAATCCTTCACCTAGGTGAGATCCATCATCAATGTACACAGACCAGGCCTTAATATGGGTGTCTTCTACTCTTTTTCCCTTCATAGAACGGGAAATCTGATTCATCTGAGTATCCAACTGCTTCATATGAGTGTTCAGAGACTCAAACTTTCCATTGAGATCCTCATAGACAGCATCCAACTTCTTATTGCAGTCCACAGAAATCTTGGCCTGACTCTCCAGCAGCTGTTCCATCATTGTCTCCATCTTACTCTCATGAGCAGTGGCTGCAGGAGGAGTCTGATAAGATGAAGATCCATAGGTTATCTGAGTACCTTGTCCAAAAGGCTTCTGAAAACCACTTGTCTGTCCAAAGGAGTTCTGATTGCCTGTGAAGGCACTCTTCTGTCCTCCATTGAAGAATCTGTTTCCCTGCTGATTACCAAATATGTTACCTTGGAAACCAGATCCTCCAATGCAATTCACATCTTCTTCCTGAGTGTCCTCCTCAGTCTGAATTACCTCAACATCTTGGGCAAAGTGGACAGCCTTCTTACCAGCCAGGAGATTGCAAATTGTGTCCAACTTAGATCTAAATTCAGCCATCTCTGAATTCTCTACACTTCCACCAGATTTCTTCCTCTTCTCATCCATAGTCTTGCAACTGTTGCTGCTCACTAAGTTCTCAATCAACTGCTTAGCTTGTGCAGGAGTCCTGGTGTTGAAGTTTGCATTACTGGAGTTATCCAGCGCATACTGATATGGAAGATCTATTCCTCTGAAGAAGATACCTAGCAATGTGACCTCAGTGAATCCATGGTGTGGGCAGTCATGCTGGTACTTCTTGAATCTCATCCAGGCAGTCTTAAGAGGTTCCACAGGTCCTTGGGAAAATGTGAGTATGTCCTGTCTGGACTGATCGGAACGCGCATCATGTATTAAACTGCCCAGGTGGCAGTTGCTTCAGCCATGCAGCAGCGTCTCCAGCGAGACTGTATGGAAAGAGCTTAAGGAACAGATAATCCTGGCAGACTCCATCATACTTCATGCCAGTGATTATGTCCTCAAACTGATCAATGTGATCCATAGGCTGCTCCGTGGGATGACCATGGAAGGCATTCTGTCTCATCAGCGAGTAGTAGATGGTTTTGATCTCAAAATCATTCCTCTCAAAACCAGGCATCACAAGAGCTGACCGGTTTGCATGAAACTCATCCGGTCTGTTGTAGTCAGCTAAAGTCCTCTCATGGACAACCATCTCTCTACCTTGGGCCTGTCTTTGGCCTTGGTTCTGCTCCTGTTGCAGTTGCTCAGGAGGATCAGGGATTACATTCCCTTCAGCGTCAATCCGATGCCCAGCAGCATTGTACGGATTGTTGTCTCGGTCCCTCAGGGTACCTTGAGCATCAGGCATAATGATTACCTTCTGTACCACCATCCTTGCTCTTCTTTCTCTTCTGTTAGTCCTCTCTAGACGTCCAAGTTCTTCAAGTCCGAGATAACGAGGTTCAGGTTCTGATTACTTCGAGTTTCACGCGTCTGCATAAACTGTCTGTAATCGTCAAGGAACGATCGATGCTATCAGTGCAACGATCGATTCAATCTCAGAATCGCCTAGTGACGATCGACACAAAGGTGCAACGATCGACGCAAAGCGAAATCGGTCCTTGCGACAGAGAGAAAACAGAGAAAAATTAGTAACTTAAAATAAAAACAAAACAAAACAAAAATAAAAAATCCTAGTAAAAACCCTAAGTTCGATCCTATCGAAGACTCTAAGAGTCCCCGGAAACGGCGCCAAAAACTTGAAGGGTCAGGTTTTAATCCTATTCTACTGCAAGTGCACAGTTAAGTGATTGTAGTATATAGTGTATCGAATCCACAGAAACTCTGGTCTCGATAGATAAAGAACCGTAGGAATTTTAACTAAGAAGAAAGCAAATTGTAGTAAACTAAATAGCAAAGCAAGAAAGTAAACAAGTAGCAGATTGTTGGTGGTGAAAGCAGTTAATTAAAGGCGCTAAGTCTAGGGCGTTCTCAGGAAATCAGACAAGCAGACAAATCAATCAGTCAGGATCTAATTAAGCACAGTTCTAGAACTCAAATCACGGATATAGAATTAACCAAATCTCTTTGCGAGAATTCTCTAAGTCTAAGTGCAGTAATCCAAATTCCTTTGCAATTACTAACAGATTAAACCAGCATTAATTTCAAGTTCGATATGTTCACAATTAAACTAAACCAAATTACTTTGCGAGAAGTTTAATTGCTCAACCTAAATAGTTCAGATTCTAAACCACACTCTCGTGTCGTATTTAGCAACCTAAGATATAGATTCTAATTTATCAGGTTAGAACTAGCATTAAACTCAATTTAGATCGAAGAACATTCTATTCATGTGAATCCTTAACTGAATTAAACAAGTCTAGCAAGTCATGAAATCCTTAATGAGAAACCCTAAACCTAACTATGAATCTACTCAGATATGATTAATGAAACAGAAATCATAGAATTAATAGATTGCATATAAGAAATTAAATAGATAAAGGGGTTCGAAATCTTCTCCAAAATAGATGAAGTACAGGATTAGATCAGCCCCAAAAGCTCTAAAAATCTCTTAGCTCTAAGTATGAAAGCGTATGTAAAATAAACACCAAAATCCTAATTATATAGGCATAATCTCGGCTGGGGCTTCTTTGTAAATACTGGAAATTTCTGGGCCAAAGTGCAAAATCTTCATTCTTCATTGAACCGAAACCGAAATCACCATGATCCGATTAGGTAAATACCCGAGGATCCAATCGGGTCGGAAGCACCAGAACGTAATCAAACACCTAGACTTGCGGGATCTAACGCACCCTAGAGTCCTAGTGCAGAAATGTAAACACGCAGACTCGCTTGGACTCTAGCAATCAATCTCAATCAATAACAACAATCCACTCAACCCCGCATCCCGCAAGTCTACTCACACACGCCACCGCTCTGACTCGGCACCGTACCTTGTCAGCACCACAACTTAACCGGTCCTGTGACCGAGTTAAGTAACAACAAGGATCGCTCGGCCTAACACCGAGACGATCTAAAGGCCTGCACAAAAAGGTCAACCACAACCACACAACAACACCACCACGGAATCACACACAAACAACACACAACTGGCCTATTAGGGTTGCTAACATCTTTTAACCGATTTACGCCCGCTACCTTGGGTTAGCCGCTTCTAACCCGTAGACGGTTCACCAATCATAACACTTCTCTTTTCTTAACCAATCCTAATCATCTTTTAACAACTCCTCGATCCGTCGGTTTAGAGCTAGTAGCTTACTAAACTCCCCGACGTCTCATCATTTAATACTTAATTCATTATTCTCGGGAAACCCCGATACCATTCATATTCTATACGTTCATTCAGGTTTTACTTCTGTATTTTAGCTCGTCTTAATTCCCGTATATAGATTCATTTAATTACCGTCCTTTACTTACATATATATGCATATACGACCCTAAGCATGCAACGACTATATGAATGCATCACGCAACGATACTAACAACCTAACAGCACTCAACAGGTTTAATCCATTTACGTCTAACATGCTTCTTTAACCCTAGCCGGTTTAACTTTAATTCGATCAATCAATTCACAATTCAATTCAATTCAATACGATCGGGTATGCATTCCTATCTCTACGGTTTTTTTCCCATTTAATGTTCTATATGCAACTACGGTGTTTGAGCCGACTCACAGTGATTTGACGGAACGAACGGCACAGATGTGGATACGGATTCCCGAGACCCCGGACTAAATCCGAACCTCTCCGAATACCCGAACACGAACTCCCGAACACTCCGAACTACCGAACACAAACCGCAGCCCAAGAACCGGCCGGAGTCAACGCGTTGACCGGCGTTGACCACGGCGTTGACCGGCCGTTGACTTTGACTCCGGTTGACCGTTGACCACTCCGGTTAACCCCTTTGACCTGCTGAACCACCAACTGAACCGAACCAACTCCAAGTCAACCGGTTTAGGTCAAACCATTGACCGGCGTTGACCAAACCTTAACCGGTTTTACTAAACCGATTCTTCCACTGAACCAAGACCAAACCAACTCCAATGAATCTCATATCCACCCATGAAGAACCGCTTGAAGATTTGACGGCGAAAGGAGGTTTTCCGGTGACTCCTCCGGCGTTGACCGCGGCGGCTCCGGCGTTGACCGCGGCGGAGGTGGCTTTCTCCGGTGAATCAGAAGCTATTCCACCCACTAATCTGCTCCTCCTGACTAGATCTACCCATCCATGGCCTTGAATCATTGAAATATGCTGAGGAGAGAGAGTAACCCTTCAAACCCTAGCCGCGGCTGCTTCTTGGCCGGATTCCGGCGAGCTCCGGCAACAGCAACGATGGTGGCTGGCTGGAGAATGTAGAGGAGGATGAGATGAAGCTACTGGACTTTGAAGCCGAGGATTTGGGTTCAAGATGAGAAAGTTATGCACTTTCTTGTGGAAGAAGGTATGAAGAACACCATAGCTCTTTGATGAAGATCTTTGAAGATGCAAGAGATCTTGATGAATCCTGATGAATCTCTGGAAAAGGGAGATGATTCTGATGAATCTGAGAGAGAGAGAGGAGCTCGGCAGAGGGAGAGAGAATAGAGAGAGAGTGAGATTCTTTCCCAAAAGTTGATGTGATACAATGTACTCTTCTGGTGCATGAATCCCTTTTCAGGCAAAACATGCACAAGGGGTAGGTGGCGCCTCCAGGCAGAAAACACTTGTCATTCTGGTGTGCAACTGAGCCAGGTAATCCACTTCTTAATCCCTTAATCTTCCCCTTAATCCCCTTAATCACTTTTGCTCGGTTTGCTCATTTTCCCGATAAATATTTTAGTAAATACCAAACGATTCCCATAAATCTCAAAACTTCAATAAACTGATTTTCCTCGCTTTTAGATGAATTTAGCAATTTGAATCATCCCATTTAGAGTTTCCTAGCTCCCGTTATGAATTTCCGAAGTTTCCTCGGTTTAGTCGACCGATACTCCGAAAAATGCGTTTCTGCTCCGTTTCTTCGAATTATAATCTTGTAAATGTTCTTTATGGCTTAGAAAGAGAACACTTGGCCCGTCACGTCTTCCGTCTCGAACTTTGGCAAAATTACCATTTTGCCCCTGGGTTTGGCAAATTTACGGTTTTGCCCCTGTGGACTTTTCTTCTGCCCGTTGACCATATTTTTGGATACGGGGTATCACAAAAATGGTATTGTTGATGTTTCTGTGAAGATTTATCCATCGATTCCATATCGCAAATACTACTGATCGCAAAGCCTAAGATTAAAGAACACATGAATAGTTGGTAACCCTGAGTTCACCCAAATCCGATGTGGATTAGCTACGTCTCAGGGTAGAGAAATCGGTCTTTCAACCATCCACTATAATCAACGAGATTACAGTGTTCATCACCAGAGGTTTTATCTCATCTCTTCCTCACTCTGTCGGTTATATCATTAACCCGAGCTACAAGAAGAACATAGGAAGATGAACAAGATAATGAGCCTAGATACACCGAGAATCTCTTTCTCTCTCTAGCTCTCACCAACCCCAATCAGCTCTCTCTCACTCATCCAATTTTCTGTTACAGAGCTTCGACGAGGAAGATGAAGATAAGAATATATCTTGAGATGATAGTTTATTACTATCTTGACCTCACTTGTATTTAGTCAAATACCGCTCACGTGCTTCTCACCTGTATGACTCTAACTTCTTCTTGTTTCAATAGATCGAATGACACCATCAACTCTAACAATCTCCACCTTGTCATTGATATTCTTCAACCCTCCTTGAACTTTACTCCGGTGACATTTGAGCAAGCACACATGCTCATCTTCTGCAGCTCTTTGCAGTTTCCTGCATCTCCTTGCATTCCCTGAGAAATACTCATCTCAGCTTCATATCATCTGAGCTTCACCACTCAGCTTCAAGGCTTCCTTGAAACTTATCTCTTCCAAGCATCTTAGACATTACACCTTCCTTGAAGACTTCCATAATGCTTCTCTTTAGAACAGCTCTAATCTTGACAACTTCAGTTTTCTAGTACTTAGTCAACAATTAATGATTCAGATTTGAAAGATTCAATGACTCCAATTGTGATAAGAATCACACTACTATGCCCAAGTCACCAGCATTCCATGTCTTTCTTGATAACCACTACTACACAGTCTTAATTCTTCATTTATTCTCCTTTGGCATTCTTTTTCCCGAATCTGGAAACTTGAGATGATTACTCAGCAGTACTACCAACACAAAATCCATAGACATCACCTTGAACTAGTATGGACCAGCCTATTAGTTCTTTTATGACATTTAGCCATAAAACTTGTTGCTGCACTAGTTGATCACCGAGCATTCTGCCAAAACTTGATTTCGACGCTAGCTCGAAACACCTGAAGAAACTGAATCATCATTGCCTTAAACCTAAAGCTATTTGAATCAAACCTTTATAAACAACCTCAACAGCTAGTAAACACACACTGGTTATCCTGAGATCTTCCTTTACAACAATTCGCTCGAAAAATATCAACTTAAACATCACTTTGCACCGCTGCTGCTGCCAACAGACCACGCCGCTTAACTCAAACTCGATTAGGAAGACTTTCGATACAAAGATCTCTGCTCAACTCATGTTCAAACCAATCTGCATCAAACACACTTCAACTAGAAAATTTGACCACCTGCTGCCTTCATTATCCATGTCTCATATTCACAAAACCTATGGCATTCTTGAAACACTTTTGCTGAAGCAACACATGCACTTCATTGACCTGCAATGCTATTACCACCTGCAACCTTTCTAAAACTTGGTACTTGCACCTTTCCTTTCTCAAACTTTACCAAGATCTCCATTTATTCAGTAGCACCCAACTTCATATACTGTCTTGAGTAATCCTGAAACAGCCCATCACCACTTGCTCTTTGACTCTTTCTGGCTACTCTTAGAGAACTCTCTAAGAATTTGTTCAGCTTGAATATTTACTCAAGAAACTCCACCTTGAGTTGAGTCTCTGTTCTTGTGAAAACCTACAAAATCTCACAAATCATGTTAGATAACAATTGATTATACCTGCTTTTGACTTTGCCTTGATTTCCTTGTACTTCATACTCTCTTTGAAGAACACTTACGACATACTCCTTAATATCCAACAACCATTGGATCCTTTATACTCCATCTGATTATAACCTTGCTGACACTTTGAACTGATGACACACCCTTGGCTTCCACTTCTTCTTGTTACCACACCAAAACCAATCATGAATCTTTGTAGCTTTTGTAAGCTGCTTAGCAGGTCCTTTAATCCTTTATCACTGAGATAATCTGAGAAGTCATCTGAAATTAACACCGCTCCATCTGAAGTCAAAAAACATATGATGATGTGCACTACACCCCTTGTAGAGACACCGAGAATCTATTTCTCTCTCTAGCTCTCACCAACCCCAATCAGCTCTCTCTCACTCATCCAATTTTCTCTTACAGAGCTTCGACGGAAGACGAAGATAAGAATATATCTTGAGCTGATAGTTGACTACCATCTTGATCTCACTTGTATTTAGTCAAATACCGCTCACGTGCTTCTCACTTGTATGACTCTAACTTCTTCTTGCTTCAGTAGATCGAATGACGCCATCAACTCTAACACTTGCTGGGTCAGATGTTGCTCATCTTGGACATGAATCTATATTAGGTTTGCTGGCACAAGTATCAGAAAGATTGTCCGTTGTTGCGCTTGTTCAGAATGCATCACAAGTTGTTGTTAATGTGGAATAAGTGCTGGCATAAGAGGATGACGTGTTACCTGCGCCAAGGAACCCGTCATACCTCAAGGTGATGGATCACATGCGGAAGCTGAAAACGAAGTTCTTTGCTCATGAATCCAAGCCAATAGAGGCAAATTAATGGATGAAAAGGTTGGCACAAAAATTCGACTCCATCCAATGTTCTGGTGAGTACGAGAAGGACATTGCTATCACTAACTGGATGGTGATGCGCACACCTTACGACAAGATGTTTCAAGTCGGATTGGTGGCCAACACTGCAATTGGATCCTTGGACATGCTGGAAGAAGAAGAAAAGTATGAAGAAGAATGATACGAAGGAGAGAAAAGTATGGAGCCTTGGACATGTTTCGTGAAGAATTGATGTCAAAGTACTTCCCACAAGAAGCCTTGGACATGCTGGAAAGAAGAAGAATGATACGAAAGAGAGAAAAGGTTTATAATTTATATATATTCATGGCTCGTAATACCGAAGGAGAGCGTGACTGAATAAGATTTCTCAGGTGGTCACGTACACAAGAAACCGGCAGTTTTCTCGATATTTCTGACCAAGAAGTGAGTAATTTCCAGAAAGATTTTGAGTCTCCTAAAACATGATCAAACATGAATGTAATAGAGAGGCTTCCCGCAATCGAACATTGTCGCTTGAATTTGGAAAGAAAATCCGAATTAACCCGAATCAGTTTTGCTTGGAGAAAAGTGTTGCAATGGTAAAAATCCAAAATTTTGAGATCATAATATAGGCAGTTAGAGAATATTCTGAGTTTGTTCAGAATATATCATTGATATCTTTTGTACAACTAACGTAATCCCTTGTAGATAGGCAACGATCAAGTCTATAAATTGTAATCGATTGTACATTAATCTCTTAAGGAAATATATCATCTTCCTCTACATGGTATCAGAGCTCCTAATCCTTAGGACTGTGATCTAAACTTTTTCATTCACTTCTTTTTCGATCTTGAACATCTCTCATGGCGAACACAAACACCACTCTCGTCATTAACCCTCAAGATCCAAATCCGTTGTACACGGTTAACATGTCTAATGTTACCAAGTTGTTCTCCATCAACTACATCACATGGAGCATCCAAGTGAAAGCTCTACTTCGGGGATACGATCTCCTCAAGTACATCGACAACACGTCGCCACCTTCTGCAACTACCATTGCAGATAACACCGAGGTGTTGAATCCAGCATACACTCACTGGATGCGCCAGGATGCCCTCATTTACATCTCTATCATTGGAGCCATTGAAGTCGCAATTCAACATGTGATTGCGAGTGCATCCTCTGCCTCAGATGCGTGGCAAACACTGGAGGCCACGTATGCGAAGCCCACTCGAGTCCATATCAAGCAATTGAAGCAACAAGTCAAGCTGTGTGTCAAAGGTACTCAATCAATCGATGAGTAAATGCAGGCTCTCAAGAACAAAGCCGATGCTTTGGCCTTACTGGGAAAACCGATGGACCACGAAGACCTAACTGATGCAATATTGGAAGGTCTTTCAGATGACTATCGCACTGTCATAGATGCAGTACAAAATCGCGATATTGCCATCAGTTTTGCTGAGATTCACGAGAAGCTTCTGAACCAAGAGCTTGTGATCCAGTCAACTACGCAGCCTCTCTCTACGCTTCTTATTACAGCGAATTTTATCCAGAACAAAAATCACCCCTGGAAACAATCGCAACATCACCAAGAGCCGTCGTCAAACAACAACAACAATAACTATCGCTCTAATTCTTGTGGGTACAAAGGTTCTAGGCCGTATCTGGGAAAGTGTCAAGCATGTGGCACAAAGGGCCACAGCGCACAATGGTGTCCTCAATTCCGTCTCATCAACCAAGCCTCGCCATCATGAAACTCCTCCCCGCAACATGGCTCTCAATGGAATCCGAAGGCTTATAATGCGATGCAGAAATCATATGAGTCTCCCTCTTGGCTCATGGACTCTGGTGCGTCTCATCACATTACCTCGGATCTCGCCAATTTATCTCTCCACTCGCCCTACACTGGAGGTGAAGAAGTGATGGTTGGGGATGGCTCAAATCTCCCAATAACTCACACTGGTTCTACATCTCTTCCTTTATCCACACACCCTCTATCTCTTCAGCAAGTCTTATGTGTTCCAAATATTGCCAAGAATCTTGTGTCGGTTCGCAAACTTTGCAAAGATAACTCAGTTTCTGTGGAATTTTTCCTATCCTTGTTTCAGGTGAAGGATCTCAACTCGGGGGCGGCGCCGGAAACAGGAAAGTCGAAGAACGGCGGGTATGAGTGGCCAACTCGAGAAGATTAAAGAGCATTTGCATTTTCATCAATAAAAGCTTCTTTGCCTATATGGAATTATAGGCTTGGACACCCTTCTCTTCCCATCTTAAATCAAGTTGTTTCCGTTTTTTCTTTGCCTATTTCTAATAAAAAATCTTCACTTCCTTGCAACTCTTGCTCCATACACAAATGTCACAAATTGCCATCTTCTAATTCTTCACTCATGTCTTCTGCCCCTTTAGAAATGATCTTCTCAGATGTCTAGTCATCGCCAATTACCTCAATAGATGGCTATAAATATTATTTGCTTTTAGTGGATCATTTCACTCACTATATTTGGTTATATCCTCTCAGACGCAAGTCTGAGGTTCATGACATTTTCATTCGCTTCAAGGCTTTAGTGGAGAACAAGTTTAAACAGAAAATAATCACACTATACAGTGACAATGGAGGAGAATATACAGCTCTGGCCGATTTTGTTTCCACAAATGGAATCACTCACCTTTCGACTCCGCCTCACACCCCTCAACATAACGGATTTTCCGAGCGAGGACATCGCCATCTTGTTGAAATGGCACTCGCCCTTCTCTCTCATGCTCATGTACAGCAAACCTACTGGAACTATGCCATGGCTGCGGCTGCATATCTGGTGAATCGTATACCCACTTCCACTCTCAATAATGATTCTCCATTCGTTAAAATCTTTGGCACTTTGCCTAATTATAACAAGCTTCGAGTGTTTGGATGCTTATGCTATCCATGGCTTCGACCATACAAGAAGCATAAGCTTGATCCTCGCTCCCGACCTTGTGTCTTTCTTGGCTATTCCTTGACTCAAAGCGCTTTCTTTGTCTTGATCCAACTTCCAAAAGAGTATTTGTTTCTCGCCATGTTGAGTTTTTTGAAAACAGTTTTCCATTTCAAACACTTAACTCTCATCTTTCATCTCGTGCCATTTTTCCTTCGAGCTCACATTGGTGTCCACCTATAGAACTCATCTCGGCTCAGTCACTCACACCTTCGCCTGCTGTGGAGCCCCCAGGTTCGTATCCTTTGCCTCCCACAGCTAATACTGAGTTTGTTGAACCGCATGTCACCACACTTGAAGAACGAGATGAACTAGTTACCGTGGAATCTCCTGATGCTCCAGTTGTTATTCCATCAATAGCACCGCCTGCTACCTCTCGAGCTCAACATTTGATGACAACAAGGCTTCAGAATAATATGGTAAAGCCTAACCCAAAATATGCTCACTTGGCTTCTGTTTTGCAGGCTGAAACAGAACTGCATACGGTTCCATAGGCTCTGAAAGATTCGCGATGGCGAAATGCCATGAGTGAGGAGATTGACGCTCAGTTGTGAAACCAGACTTGGTCACTCATTCCTCGTCATCCATCGTACAATCTTGTTGGCTCGAAGTGGATCTTTCGTATCAAACGACTACCAAATGGGAACATTGAGTGGTTTAAAGCTCGGCTGGTCGCAAAAGGCTTCCATCAGCGACCCGGTGTGGATTATCAGGAGACCTTTAGCCCTGTTATTAAGCCTGCAACGATCAGACTTGTTCTTGGAGAAGCGGTTTCCAAAGGCTGGATCTTACGACAATTGGACGTAAATCACGCTTTCCTTCAAAGACGCCTTGATGAAGACGTTTATATGGCGCAACCTTCTGGGTTCGTAGACAAAGACCGTCCAAATTTCATATGTAAGTTGCACAAGGCGTTCAATGGCCTCAAGCAGGCACCTCGTGCTTGGTACATGGAGCTTAGAAACTTCTTACTTCAATCCGGATTTAGCAACTCGTTGTCTGATGCATCCTTGTTTATCTGCAAATCTGGTCATGCCATTATCTTCACACTTGTCTACGTTGATGATATAGTAATCACTGGAAGTGACTCTAACAAGGTTGAGGAATTCATTCAGCTGCTTAGCAAACGGTTTTCACTCAAATATCTCTGCCATCTGAGTTACTTCTTGGGTATCGAGGCAACTCGCACGACGGCTGGGCTTCTTCTGACGCAGCAAAAGTACATCACGGACCTCCTGTCCAAAATGAATATGTTACACGCTAATCATGTTGCTACTCCAATGGCCTCCACTAGCTCCCTGCATCTCGAAGACAGTAATGCGCTTGTTGATGGCAGTGACTACCGCACTCTAGTAGGTAGCCTTCAGTACCTTCATCTAACTCGTCCGGATGTCGCCTTCATAGTAAATAAACTTTCACAGTTTATGCATAAACCTACTGAGCTTCATTGGCAGGCGGCCAAAAGAATTCTTCGTTGCCTCTCCGGTACACATAATCAAGGCATTTATCTACGCAGTTACAATACTCATCGTCTTCATGCGTATTCTGATGCCGACTGGGCACACAACAAAGATGATTATACATCGACAGGAGCCTACATTGTCTATCTAGGTTCACATCCAATTGTCTAGGTCTCACGTAAACAGAAAACCATAGGTGATGCAGCAGCTGAATTACTATGGGTTCGATATTTGATGCATGAAATGGGTCTTACTCCTGCCACACAACCTGTCATTTATTGCGATAACGTCGGGGCTACTTATCTTTGTGTAAACCCCGTGTTTTACTCTCGCATGAAACACATCGCCTTATATTATCACTTCATCAAGCAGTTAGTACAGTCAGACAGTCTCCGGGTTTCTCACGTCTCGACGAAGGACCAACTAGCTGACGCACTTACGAAACCCTTACCTAGACCACGGCTGCAACTTCTGAATGACAAGATTGGACTCTTCTCCGGAGACTCATCTTGCGGGGGCGTATAGGCAGTTAGAGAATATTATGAGTTTGTTCAGAATATATCCTTGATATCTTTTGTACAACTAACGTAATCCCTTGTAGATAGGCAACGATCAAGTCTATATATTGTAATCGATTGTACATTGATCTCTTAAGGAAATATATCATCTTCCTCTACACATAATTGACTCGATGAATAAAGCTCCATTGTTGTTGCAGATAATCATATGCCTCTTTGAGATGTTTCGATCTGACACATGAAGGGGTAAAAGCAGTTGAGAGTTTCAACAAATGAGGTTTTGAGAGATTTGACAGTGGATTCAAATGTTAATAACAAACGAGGTTGCTTGGGGTAGAAGTAATACGTACATCACTGGAAAACGAAAGGAAAGAAGGCCGATATTTGAGAGAGAAAGGTTATGAACTTTCTCCAGTAGGTCGCCGGAAGCGTTAACGACAAACATATTTTCATTTTCAGCTTGGAATGATTAAAAATTCTCAAGAGAAGCTGAATGAATTAATAAAGGAAAACATTTTGTTCCATAGTTTTTTGTGATCTAAATTCAAAAGGAATGATGATTATTTGTTTTGAAACATCGTATGTTTTTGGAACAGTATATTATGTAATTGTCACAGTTGGAACGGAGCTGCTAATGAGCTTTAGAAGAAGACACGAGCTAGCAACCTTCACCATGAGCACAGCATGGAAAAGACCCTCGATCACCTAATGGAGAAGAATTGGTTAGCGTGGAAACTAAAGCTAGAGCGGCAATTTCAGTTGCTGTGGCATCTCCAAAGTTTGGAGTCCAAACCCAAGTAATATCTCTGTCATGTTTAAGCTTACTTTGTCTTCTTACAAATACAACACAAGGTGTTTACTGATCAAGCACTTACACTTTGAAGCTTTAATTTTACACCTTTACCTGCAAAACCAGCTCATAGCTTTGAGAATTTTGTTGATGTAAGACCCTTGAATGGCTGAAAGTTATGGAAACTCAGACAGTAGCGGATCCAGAAATTTTTTTAACCGGGGGCATATATATTAAATAGTTTTTTATTTTTAGTCAAAAAATTATTAAATATATATATATATATATATATTTTATATATATATATATAACAACCAAAGTTTTAGTTTAAATATTAATTTTAAAAATTTAGTGTTATAAAATATATATACTTGATAAATAAAAAATAAAACTGTTTTAAATTTATTTAGTTTCAAATTTCCATCGTTACTTTTTAAATTTTCTACTATTTTATTATTTTTAATAATAAAATAGTTCATCCTAAAAGTATAAATTAAATTTCAACAAGTGATAAAAAAATTTGTGACATGAGTTAGAGAATTATTGATATTCAAAGTGTGAGGAAAAAACAATAAGTAGTTTTTTACAACGAAAAAAAGACTTCTTAGAGGAAAACAAATTAATGAGAGATCCATTAGAAACAACTTTTCAGCTCATGAAACCGACGGGAATAATAAGAAAGAAAAAAAAATAGCTCGTGGGACCCAATAGAATAAGAAAAGAAAGAAGGTTAAAATCATTAGAACCTGGGACATACATGAATTAATGATTAAAATAAGAGAAAATCTGTATAAGGGGGGCATCGAACTCTGGAGCAGAGAAATAATCGGGGGCACCCAATGCCAATAGACCATTTAACAAATATTGTTCAAGCTGTTTCGAACAATTTTATAAAGTTAACCGGGGGCACGTGACCCCGTAGTATACCACGTGGGTCCACCCCTGAACTCAGATGACATTTATGGAGGCCAGGGCCAACAAGACACTGAAGCTATCACGAGGTACACATGTGATCTTGTCAGTTAAAATGTAGCATTATTAGGTGGAGTTGAAGGAGTAAGAGATTCATCTAATTGTCTTTAATGATTTCCCTACATACTACACATTGATTAGATCAGTCTTATAGAAGAAGAAGAAGAAGAAGAAGAAGAAGAAGAAGAAGAAGAAGAAGAAGAAGAAGAAGAAGAACACAGTAAGTATTAGATAAGATACCACAATATCTTTTCTGTTATGTTGTTGAGATCATATAAACTGAATATAGCATATCCTCTAGATACGATTGATAGCTATATATATGTAATCCCTTTGTACATGTTGATTATCGAAAGTAATACAATTCTACATGGTATCAGAAGCCTTGTGCCATTGATTTCGATCCTCCCTATCTTTTCTCCTTTTCTTCCTCTCCGATCCTTTCTCCTTCATTCTCTCTTCTTCTTCTCTCATGGCGGAACTAGCTCACCCCGCAGCTATGTCATCCGACAAACCATTTGGTATTACTCAAATCCGTGCATACATACCGATCATCCTGGATCTGGTCAAGCTCAATTACGATGTATGGCGTGAGCTATTTGAGACCCATTGCATCAGTTTTGGCGTCATTGCTCACATCAACGGGACCCCTCCTCCAGCAGTCCTCTCGGATCAATGGAAGGAACATGACGGTCTCGTCAAAATGTGGATTTATGGCACGATATCCACTCCTCTTCTCGACACCGTGCTCAAGTCTGGTTGCACGGCACACGATCTGTGGATCGCTCTCGAAAATCTCTTCCGAGATAATAAGGAGGCTCGGGCGCTACAATACGATCATGAGCTCCGAACCTTGACCATTGGGGATCTGACGGTGCAAGAATACTGTCAAAAGCTCAAGACGTTGTCCGATCTTCTCCATAACGTTGATTCTCCTGTATCCGACCGGACACTTGTGATGCATGCTAAATGGTCACACGGACAAGTTTGACAACATCCTTAATGTTCTTCGCTACAAATCTCCGTTCCCTACCTTTGCTGTTGCCCGTTCGATGCTGCAGATGGAAGAAGATCGCCTTAACAAGCAGGTGAAACCGGCGATCACTCCTGCTCAGAACACATCATCGCCGAATGTTCTGTACACAAACTCGGACTCGGCTAACAACAACCAGTACTCTGCTTCTACAAATAACAGAGGCTACAACAACGGTCAACGCAACAATGGTAGAGGCCGTGGACGCAACAATAGGGAACGCGGACGCAACAACTGGAATCGCAACTCACAACAACCTAGCTGGAACTATGCTCCCCAACAATGGACGACGCCATACCCATTTGGTGCTCCGGTCATGTATCCTCAACCACAAGGATACTATCCACCGCCGCAATACTACTCACCACCACTGTCATCCTCCTCAGGTAGCATCCTTGGCTCGCCGTACAATCCTCTCTCTGTTCACGAGGCTCATCTCACGCATGACAATGCGTCACTTGCTGGCTCCTCTGCTTCGATCCCTGCTGCGTTGAACACAGCTTTCAACACGATGTCCCTACGTGATCCGGCTGAAAATAGTTGGTACATGGATACAGGCGCGACGAACCACATCACCTCATCGGCAGGTACTCTACAATCTACTTTTGATTCTAGCATTGTTCCTGATGTTATAGTCGGTAATGGTTCTCGGGTACCAGTAACTCAGTTCGGAAACGGTATCATTCCCTCTTCATACTCTCGTACTCTTAAACTTCGAAATGTTCTTGTTTGTCCTCATATTATCAAAAACCTTATTTCTATCCGACGATTTGTCACTGATAATGCGTGTACCATTGAATTTGACCCCTTTGGTTTTTCTATTAAGGACATTCGAACCAGGAATCTTCTGCTCCGATGTGATAGCTCCGGCCCATTGTACTCGTTGGCGCCATCACATTAATCTCCATCGCCACCTTCCGCCATGCTCACGTCCTCCTCCATTTGGCATCAACGTCTCGGCCATTTAAGCTCCTCTTCTTTACGCCGTTTATGTTCTACTGGTGTTATTTCTACTAATAAGACAGATATGACAAAATTGTGTCCCCGACAACGGCGCCAAAAACTTGATAGGTCAAGAATTAATCCCTATACTAACTGCAAGTGCACAGTGATGTCAATGTAGTACTTAGGGTATCGAATCCACAGGGACTCCGGTCAACGATAGATTTAGAACAGAAAAGATTAAACTAGGAGAAAGCAAATATGATTAGAAACTAAAAAGCAAGCAGAAAGTAAATAGCAGCGAGTTTGTGAGCAAGGAAGCGAAGCGTTAAGTCTAGGGAGTTCTCAGGAAATCAGGAACACAGGCAATCAATCAAGCGGGATCTAATTAGGAACTGTTCTAGAACTCAAACACAGATTTAGAATTAACCAACCGTCGTTGCGAGAATTCTCTAAGTCTAAGTGCAGCAATCCAAATTCCTTTGCAATTACTAGCAGATTAAACCAGCATTAATTCCAAGTTCGATATGTTCACAATCTAATTAAACCAAATTCCTTTGTGAGTAATTAAATTGCTCATCTAGGTTCTTTCTAGCTAATTAACCAACTGTCGTTGCATCAATCAACCTAACATCATAAATCTGGGTAGCTAATTCAGATTAAGCAGTAAGAACAATCCTAGATGAAGAACTAACAAGTATGAATCCCTACAGATCTATTAACCTATAATTCCATGAAATCCCTTGTGAGAATCCCTAAACTTAATAGGTAATCTACTCAAACATGTTCATCGGAACAGAAAACATCATGAATAGAAAACCAATTATCATAAAATTAAATAAAGAACTGGAGTTCGAAATCCTCTCTCTTTCGAGATCAGGATCAGCCCCTAACTCTCTCTGAAAATAAAATAAGACTTAAGAAAAGCGTAGCCTAAACAAGTGGCTAAAAACCCTAATATATAGTCTAAAACACGTTTTGGGCTTCTGTGTAAATATCTGGGCTTTTCTACAATATCAGCATTCTTCATTAAACCGCCGAATCTGGCCCATCTCGCATATGCAACGATCGACACCAAAGGTGTGTCGATCGATGCATTCCTCAAATGTCCACAAAGAACTCTATCTCTCGGCTAAACACTCCAAAAAGCTCCAGAAAGTGTCATAATCACCAAATCTGCTCCAAATGTGCTTGTACCTAATAAATACCTGAAACGACTCTAAAACATAGTAAAGGACTCGATAAATAAGATATATACCATGGTTAAAAGCCCTAAAATCCATGGTATATCAACTCCCCCACACTTAGCTCTTGCTTGCCCTCAAGCAAGTAAAGAACCAAAACATGGTGAAGAGGTTTGAAAACTTTCAGAAACTCTTTTCATCTTAGAAGCAACAACACTCAGATTCCCCTTAGTAATCCACTTGAAAGATTTCACCTGCAGATATCAAGACCAACATGTACTTCCCCCACACTTAACAACTGTCCTAAGTAAACTCCACAATCACATTCACGCATTCAAATTCACCCTACTGACTTCTGCAAGTATTTAAGTGCGGTCTCACCTAAGGAATATCGATCAAAGGCACATGGACTCTTACCTTGCCAGCTCTAGACCACCATACTATCTTTCTCTGGTCCCTTTCTTCTCTTTTCCCTTCCTTAACAACTGATTTTTCCCCATTGGGTATCATTTTATTTTTTTTATCAGTGTTCTTCCCGTTTTGGGGTGTACTTTGGACACATTCCATGGATGCACATGAGGTAATAGTTGTAGCTACCACTCCCAGAGACCACTTCGGAGTTACTAACTCATCCTCAGTTTATTACTTTTTTTTTTTTTTAACTTTATGGAAGGGG
Source organism: Orychophragmus violaceus (assembly GCA_030180135.1). NCBI lineage: Eukaryota > Viridiplantae > Streptophyta > Magnoliopsida > Brassicales > Brassicaceae > Orychophragmus > Orychophragmus violaceus. The sequence goes on from CM058230.1 coordinate 34,805,871, forward strand.
AGAAGGGTACCAAATAGGACAGGTTTACAGGCTGTGTCAGAACTAACAAAGGAATCCGACTCAAGGTATTCCAAGCCCTTAGGTGAGAAAATTAAGTCAGTATTAAATTGAAGTCAGTAAAGGATCCTCTGATACCTGAAGCGATGTGGGTGTCCTCATTAGGTTTAACCGTGTCTGGGTTTTCTAATAGTCAAAGATTGATCTGCAACTTCATCCCAATGGTTACTTAAGTTCCTGCAAGTGCTGTTAATCTTCTAAAAAAATCATTGTTTCCTACTTAAACTGATTTTGACTCGATAAAACAAATTTTTGAAAATTGGACTGACTCTTAAGAAAACAAAAGCGTGCGTCAGTAGCTCCTCCCCCACACTTAAAACACACTGTCCCCAGTAGTGTCAAGCTTAGGGTTGGTGAGAATAAATAATCAAATCGAAACAATCCGAAAAGTTGCAGAACACGTACCTGTCGTCGCCCTGTGTCGATCGATACCACAAGGGTGTCGATCGATGCAAGGCGAATTTTGCTCGCGGTTATGTGAATAACCGATGTCTGGACGGCAATTAAATCGGTAAACCGTAAATCGCAACTGCATCGACCGATGCACTAGGTGTGTCGATCGATGCAAAGCGATTCTGCCTGTTTATCACGCCTCTGAACACACTTAAACAGAAAAATCAAAACACCAAAATCAAAACAAAAAATGAAAATAAAAACGAACCTAACAGTGGTTTGCCTCCCACTCAGCGCTTGTTTAAAGTCATCAGCTTGACTATGGGATAGAGGTTTGATTCATGGCGGTTTCACCAAAGACTTTGAGTGTCTCTGTGAATATCTCTTCATCCAAGGAGGTGTGTATGCTGTCGGATCATGAGGTTTCCCAAGGAAAAAGTAGACAGAACTGGAGCGGGAGCGAAGCTTGGGTGGGATACTGCGTTTTCCTGCATTCAAAACAATGTGGTCAGGAGGTTTAAACTTAGGTGATTTATACCTTACCTTTGGTGCAGATCTGATGTTTTGAACTTTCTGCTTATGAGCAGTTGCAGGCTTTAAAGATGTTAGAGCAGGTTCAAGAGGAACAGCCATCTTCTTCTCTCCACTATCAGATACTGTAGTTCTACCAATCTGAACTTCATCTTTTAAATGACCATCAGTGGAGACCATCTTCTTTGCATATCCCAACACAGAAGGATGAACTTGCGAAGCTTCAGCTGGTGGAGTTTCATTCATCTCCTTATCCACCACCACCATGCACTTGACTACACTCTGCTCATGTTTAGACCTTATAGGAACTTTTGGGAATGGTATTGGAGGTTTGTAGACCCTTTCCTTAGCAAAAACATCAGATTTGGGCGAAATTGGGTCTGCCCGACTGTCGCGTCGACCAACGCAGAGTGGGTGTCGGTCGTCATTGAATTGATGTCGACCTTCAGTGTCGACAATGGTCAATTTTCGTTCGTCGTAAGAACTCGAAATTGCCGTCAGAACTGCGTGTCGACCGACACTAAGGGGGTGTCGATCGATGCATGTCTCAGACAGACAATATTCATCCAGAAAATCCGAGATTATGCTCTCTTTTTCACCTACCAACTCAATCTCATCTCTTAAGGTCACAACTTTGATGGACTTGTACTGTTCAGCTTTCCCAGCTTCATTATGCCTTTGTATTGCTTGAGATGTCTGTTGGATTTGGACATCCAGCTTCTTCACATGTGTGCTCAAAGATTCATACTTCCCGTTCAGATCTTCATGTAATGCATCTATCTTTGAGTTGAAGGACACAATGATCTGTTGTTCTCCCTCAAGAAACTGCTCCATCATAGCTTCCAACCTGCTCTTGTGTGTAGGTGGAGGCGGTGCTTGGTAAGATGAAACACCATAGTTCCTTGAGAATGAGTTACTCTGTTGCTGGAAGGGTCTCTGAAAAGCAGATTCCTGACTGTAGAATTCATTCCCTCCAACACAGTTGATAGCTCTTTGCGCATACTTTCCAAGTACAAGACTATGTAAAGAGTCTACCTTGCTCTTCAGCCCAGCTATCTGCGAGCTATCAATCCTTGAACTAAAGAAATTATACATCTTCCTTACGATATGTGTCGATCGATGCAAGAGAAGCGTCGATCGATGCAAGCGCGATGATGTGATGATCGACACACAGGACCGTGTCGATCGTTGCAGGGCGATTACAGGCGTACCTGAAACGCAAGAACAGAAAGAAAAAAAAAATAGTAACAAAAAACAAAGACGAAAAACCTAGTCTAAACCCTAAGTTCAAATCTATCGAAGACTCAAAAGAGTCCCCGGCAACGGCGCCAAAAACTTGATAGGTCAAGAATTAATCCCTATACTAACTGCAAGTGCACAGTGATGTCAATGTAGTACTTAGGGTATCGAATCCACAGGGACTCCGGTCAACGATAGATTTAGAACAGAAAAGATTAAACTAGGAGAAAGCCAATATGATTAGAAACTAAAAAGCAAGCAGAAAGTAAATAGCAGCGAGTTTGTGAGCAAGGAAGCGAAGCGTTAAGTCTAGGGAGTTGTCAGGAATTCAGGAACACATGCAATCAATCAAGCGGGATCTAATTAGGAACTGTTCTAGAACTCAAACACAGATTTAGAATTAACCAACTGTCGTTGCGAGAATTCTCTAAGTTTAAGTGCAGCAATCCAAATTCCTTTGCAATTACTAACAGATTAAACCAGCATTAATTCCAAGTTCGATATGTTCACAATCTAATTAAACCAAATTCCTTTGCGAGTAATTAAATTGCTCATTTAGGTTCTTTCTAGCTAATTAACCAACTGTCGTTGCATCAATCAACCTAACATCATAACTCTGGGTAGCTAATTCAGATTAAGCCGTAAGAACAATCCTAGATGAAGAACTAACAAGTATGAATCCCTACAGATCTATTAACCTATAATTCCATGAAATCCCTTGTGAGAATCCCTAAACTTAATAGGTAATCTACTCAGACATGTTCATCGGAACAAAAAACATCATGAATAGAAAGCCAATTATCATAAAATCAAATAAAGAACTGGGTTCGAAATCCTCTTTCTTTCGAGATCAGGATCAGCCCCTAACTCTCTCTGAAAATAAAATAAGACTTAAGAAAAGCGTAGCCTAAACAAGTGGCTACAACCCTAATATATAGTCTAAAACACGTTTTGGGCTTCTGTGTAAATATCTGGGCTTTTCTGCAATATCATCATTCTTCATTAAACCGCCGAGTCTGGCCCATCTCGCATATGCAACGATCGACACCAAAGGTGTGTCGATCGATGCATTCCTCAAATGTCCACAAAGAACTCTATCTCTCGGCCAAACACTCCAAAAAGCTCCAGAAAGTGTCATAATCACCAAATCTGCTCCAAATGTGCTTGTACCTAATAAATACCTGAAAAGACTCTAAAACATAGTAAAGGACTCGATAAATAAGATATATACCATGGTTAAAAGCCCTAAAATCCATGGTATATCAACTAACTGCAAGTGCACAATAATATCAATGTAGTATTTAGGGATCGAATCCACGAGGACTCTAGGCAACGATTGTTGGGATTATGTCCTGAAATCACATTGTACGAACTCTAGAGATAGTTGTATTGTCGAGATCGGACAATTCATGTGATACTGGGCAATCATAATGTTTTGCTAGAAACCAATTATGACAAATGAGTTGTAACTCGTTTCCAGTATCGTGTGAACCTACAGGGTCACACACCTAAGCAAGTTGGATATACTCTGCATGGGAATTGATCATTGGCATATGGTCTGATCGATATGTATTGGATACAGATCGAATATAAGTTTCAAAGGGGTGTATCGATCGACACCATTGGGTGCGTCGGTCAATACAGGACGTGTGTCGATCGACACCAATAAGTGTGTCGGTCGACACAATGGCGAAACCGAAACTGATGTTTCGGTTCACCTCGAGATCAGTATATAAACACGTTTTATAGCTCGACCTAAGAGAGTCGGTTCTGCGCGGCCCACAGTGTTTTCTCAGAGAGAAAACACAGAAACCTCTGAAACTAAAGTCCCAAGGAGATCCGAGCACCGGCGCTAGCAACCCGGCGGATTCCAGCTTGTGCGCGTGTGGACTACGATAGAGGCGCAATAGATCTCGTATTACCTGATCCATCTTCCGCTGCCAAACACCAGGTAATCACGAGGTGAGATCCATGATTCAATTAACTAGACCCTAGATCCTAGGCTATCTGGAACTCGCGAGAATTCTGAATCTGGTAGAATTGGCACGGATTTCCAACAGTGGTATCAGAGCCTTAGGGTTTTTCCATTGAATCAGTCTGTTTAGTTGAATCTAATGAATTGAATTCGCTCATAAAAGTTTATGAACAATAGCATGTTAGATCGATTGAAACAGAACTCCGATTCTGTGTTTCCGCACGGTGTCGATCGACACACTGGGTGTGTCGGTCGACGCAGAGTGGCGAAGTTCGACAGAATCGGCGGCTAGGGTTTTTCGCGAAGAAAAACCGAAAGCCGTCTGTGTCGATCGACACAAGTTGTGTATCGGTCGACACAGAGCAGATTCGGTCAAGTGTCGATCGACACAGGTTAGCGTCGGTCGACACAGACCAAACGAATGGTTAATCGGTTCAATTGGATTGAACCGGTTATCATGTTTGGTTAAGTCCGAATAGATCGGTTTAAATTCGATGAATTGGTTCAATTGGATTGAAATGATTATCCCAATTAATATAAACCGATTGGTTAAGATCAGTTTGATCTGATAAGTCGGTTCAATTGGATTGAACCGGTTATCAAAACTATCTTCGGTTTAGGTCTATGTCGACCGTCACACATGGGTTGTGTCGATCGACATGACTGGTTCGATGAACCGGGTTAATTGAATTAACCGGTTATTGAAGTCCGGTTTTGTTTGGTGGTGTCGATCGACAGACAGAGTCTGCGTCGATCGACACAGTATTCAAAATTCTGGTTATTGAACCTTGAATTTGCAGAAACCAAACTAGACTTAAACATTGATCAAAGATTAGCTTCAGTGTGGTCAACTGTCAAGACTCATTTCGTTGTGTGATGCCTAGCCAAGAGCTTGGTGTCCACAATTACATGAGTAAGGCAGGTAATAATGTTGATGGACTTGCAGTGCATTAACATCAACAATTACATGACCTAACAAATTGATAGGCTAACCTTTCAGAGTTTAGTTTCCTCAACTAAATATCAAGTAGTCTTGATGTCTTGCCCAAATCTTGTCTACTGTCAAAACTTGTGTCGTTTGTTGGATATTCTTGGAGTCCTTGGTATCCACTGCAACGTGAGTGAGGCAGGTGGTCTTTTGACAGACTTGCAGTGCAACTGTCAATGATCACAAGACACAAGAGATTGGTTTACTTGACTGGGCTATCGGAAGTTATGGGCCCAGAGACATCAGAATGGATTAGACATAGTTTGTCTCATCCACAACCAAGAGTTGTACTGGGTACAATTAGCAATGATTTGCTTACCTAGATAACCAAAGTTTGGGTAATGGCGAGTCGCCCACTCAGATTTTAGTGATGTATGGATCTTGGATCATTATATTCATAGAGGAAACATTGTTTGAATATAATGCGAGTTTTCTTATTAGATAAGATTTCTCATCATATACATAACTAAATCTTTGTTTTTCTTGGATTTCAGCTTATGTCTATGACTACTTTCTCGTTGCGATCCGTCCTTGAGAAGGACAAGTTAAATGGATCCAACTTCCTGGATTGGTATCGGAATCTGAGATTCATACTCAAGCAGGAGAGCAAGGACTATGTCCTTGGAAAGGCTCTTCCAGAAAGGCTTGGGACCAATCGCTCGAATGCAGCATATAATGCTTGGAATAAGCATTATATAGATGTGGTAGATGTGCATGGTCTGATGTTGGCTACCATGAACTCGGATTTGAAGATTCAATATGAGAACATGGAGTCGCCAATAGAGATGACCACCAGCCTGAAACTGAAGTTTCAGGATCTGGCACGAGTTGAGAGATTCCAGATGGTGAAGTCTCTCACTGGGTGCAAGCTACCAGAGGATGCTCCAGTAACTCCTCATGTCATTAAACTGATGGGTTACATTGATAACCTGGGGAGACTGGGATGTCCTGTCAGCTTAGAGTTGGCCACTGACATAATTCTGCAGTCACTGCCGTCAAGCTATGATAAGTTCATTAAGAACTATATCAAGAAAGGCTTAACGAAGACGTTGACTGAGCTGCATGGCATGCTCAAAAAAGCAGAGCAAGACATCATAAAGGGTAAAAGATTTGAGAAATCTTGTGTTGGCAAGGGTAGAGGCAGGGCCGTCCAGATTTGGAATCAGGATAAGCCTGTGTCATCTAATAAACCCAAGTCGAGCCCATCTGGTGTTAAAAGGTGCTTCTACTGCGATGAGTCAGGGCATTGGAAGAGAGATTGCATTAAATTCTTGGAAGATTCACAAGAGATGAAGGAGATGTATGGTACTTCTTCTTCAGGTATTGTGTTATTAATTCAAGTTCTACGTATGTATTGGATACTAGTTGTGGTACTGATATTTTGATATATGCAGGACCTAACAGACAGTAGAACGTTGAAGAAAGGACAAGTGGAACTGCGTGTCTGGTATGAAGCAATGGTTGCTGCATAAGCCGTAGAGATTCCCGCTTGTGGGAGCCTTTCATACTTGGTTTTAGAAATTGAGTAATTGCTACTATGTATCTGCCTTGTGCAGGAATGTCTTTCATTTTCTTGTAAAGAATATGAATGTTTTTCATTTTGATAAAAGTAAAGTTTTGTTCTTTAGATCTTAATGAAATATTCTATGGTAGCACCCCATTTGGAATGGGCTTTATATCTTAAACCAACAAAGACAGAATATAACACAAATACTAAAGGTTTAAGTCTGATGACTTGAACTCGACTTTTCTTTGGCATAGTCATTTAACCACATAGAATGAAGCGAATTCAAAGGTTCCATAGTTTTGGACTCATTCGATTGTTAATCATTTGAGATATGAATTCTGTTCACTGGACCAAATGACTAAGGCCCCTTTAGCAGAGCTAAAAGAAATGGGCCAAAGGCTTATTGGGCCTTACGCAGACTGATGTATGCGGCCCAACGAGCATTAGTGCCAGAGGAAATCTTATGTACTTCATTACCTTATTGATGGCATCAATAAAGTATGGTTGTGTTCATTTGATGAGACACAAGCAGGAATCCCTTGAGGAGTTCCAATATGAAGTATAGAAACGATTTGACAGAAGTATTGAGATCCTCGATTGAATCGCGGAGGAAAAATACTTAAGTCAAGAATTAAGTGATCATCTAAAAGAATGAATCGGATCTTATTAGATACGCTCCGGTTAATGATGAGTCACAGGAATCTTCCATAACGATTTAAGAATACGTCCTAAAACGTCTGCCTTTGCGCAGAAAAGAGTTTCTTTTAGAATCAGTGAACAACACCACATTGGATGTGGACTGGGTGATTTCCATATTTGTTTTTTCTGATTGATTGGGATTGCAAGGTTTGTGTAAGACAGTAGTCAACAAACAAACTTGAACCCACATATGATAAGTTGCACATCGCTGGTTGTCCTAAGGAAACCAAGGTTTAGTACTTTTATTGTCCAGAACTGTGTCTTTTAAGAAAGATCATATTTTCAAAAGGAACAGTGGGAGTAAAAGTATACATCGAAGAAATTCGATTAACACAGCGGTAAGACCTACAAAGTGTTGTAGGATCTACGCCTGTAGAGCCTGAAGTTCGCAGATCCGAAAGGATCCGTCACTAACTCGAGAGTGATTTCTCGTAACCAAATGTCGTGATCTGCTGATCATTGAAAAGTGACGAACATGCGAAATTCAAAGAAGCGATGGTGAGCCCTAACTCCGAAAATTGGCTGGGCATGAATGTTAGCTTCATCGATCCAATTCTGGATTGAAGCAAGCATCTTGGAGTTGGAATCAATATTCTGATAAAGTGGTCAAAGGTTTTGACTTGATCAGAAAGAAAAGAAACCATGCGTTTACAAGAAGACTAGTGGGAGCGTGATGGCAATTCTCACACAGTATGTAGTTAACATACTTGAATCTCATAAGTGACGTTCCGACGCTAAAGACTTGTCAAGATTTGGGTCGGGAGTCAAATTTAATGATAGACATGGGAGTAGCCGCATGAATTCTTGGAATAAGAATCTATTGATATAGATTGAGTAGGCTAAATGAATCGTGTCAAAATCCTTATGTAGATAAGGTATTGGACAGTTCCAATGTGCTTGATTCCAAGAATGGCTTTGTACCAAAGGTCTTATGGCAATAATCTAAGCAAGATGAAGTGTCTTGGACACTGGCTGAGCTAGTAACAATATTAGCAAGATGAAGTGTTTTGAACACTGTCTGAACTAGTATTAATGAATGTGATTGCTTTTGCTGCTGCAATGGAATCCATCATGAATGCCATATTTTGCGCTCGTCTAGATGCAGCTTAAGCATGACGAGAATATACCAATATATTCCGGTAATAGTCACTGAACAGTTACCAGAAATATTCCAAGTGTTGAGAAACACTAAGGATAGGTTCGTGGTGAACTGATAAAGTGACGAACCAGTTGAAAGTAGTTAGTCGGACAAAGACGATTCCCGGTTCCCACCTGGTTATGTCTCTTTGTCTGAATAGCGGTGCTAACTGTTGGAAAGGCTCCAAGCAGTGGACCGTAGAATAGTGCTTTTATCTGAATGGCGGTGTGCTCTATTGAAATTGTTTCAAGCAGAACACCGCAAACTCTCCCACAACCTAAGCACGGAATTTATTCTGTTGCTGTAGGTATAAGATATCTGAAGAGATGATCTTGATTCTAGTGGGAGTTATTTTAGTTATGTTGTAAACTTTACAGAGACATGCTATGGCAGTGTTTGTGTAAGTTAAGACTGACATCAGTATTATTTAATGATTGGATGATTAAATAATGGTCCCAAAGTACTTTATGGTCATCTTATAGGTCATCAAGTTGAAGACTTGATCATGAAACCCTATAAGTAAAAGATGACATAAATTATGATTGTCCCTAGTCAAGGTTGTTAAAATGGGACACTAACAACCGCGCAGACTAGTATGTGAGGTGACTGTTGGACTAGTTTCATGGAGTCAATGATATGATTATCGCAGTCAGTCACATAGATATATGTTGGTGAACATATGATCGGGCATGACCCGCTTAATGAGAACTCCACAGGATAGTAATATCAGTGTCATGGGAGGTTCTCATTACGACTATAGAGTATAGTCCTTAGACCTGAGTTCATCATGCTTTCTAGCATATGAATTGGTGCGTTTTGACCTTGTCAAACGTCGTTCCGTAACTGGCGGCTATAACGGCATTGCTTGGGCGTATCATGAAGTATGTGTAGAAACAGGGATGGAACAAGATGGGATTTGTCCGTCCTAGAATGGGAGATAAATATCTCAGGGCCCATCGAAGATATGATACTGAGAAAATGCATGGCCGTGCTCAAACGAGGTGATTGTCAGTCGTTTGTTTTATCAGTATGGATCAGGAATTCGATGAACATGATGTTGGCTATAATAAGGATGACACAAACTCTTGCCTTATGCCATATCGAGATATAGTGACGAAGGGATTATAGGAATAAGTGATTCCAGTACAAGTGGGAGATTGTTGGGATTATGTCCTGAAATCACATTGTACGAACTCTAGAGATAGTTGTATTGTCGAGATCGGACAATTCATGTGATACTGGGTAATCATAATGTTTTGCTAGAAACCAATTATGACAAATGAGTTGTAACTCGTTTCCAGTATCGTGTGAACCTACAGGGTCACACACCTAAGCAAGTTGGATATACTCTGCATGGGAATTGATCATTGGCATATGGTCTGATCGATATGTATTGGATACAGATCGAATATAAGTTTCAAAGGGGTGTATCGATCGACACCATTGGGTGCGTCGGTCGATACAGGACGTGTGTCGATCGACACCAATAAGTGTGTCGGTCGACACAATGGCGAAACCAAAACTGATGTTTTGGTTCACCTCGAGGTCATATAAACACGTTTTATAGCTCGACCTAAGAGAGTCGGTTCTGCGCGGCCCACAGTGTTTTCTCAGAGAGAAAACACAGAAACCTCTGAAACTAAAGTCCCAAGGAGATCCGAGCACCGGCGCTAGCAACCCGGCGGATTCCAGCTTGTGCGCGTGTGGACTACGATAGAGGCGCAGTAGATCTCGTATTACCTGATCCATCTTCCGCTGCCAAACACCAGGTAATCACGAGGTGAGATCCATGATTCAATTAACTAGACCCTAGATCCTAGGCTATCTGGAACTCGCGAGAATTCTGAATCTGGTAGAATTGGCACGGATTTCCAACAACGATAGGATTAAGAACTTAAAGAGATTAAAACTAGCAGAAAGCAAAAAGCAAATTGTATTGAATAACTGAAAAGAAAGCAAGAAAGTAAACAAGTAGCAGGTTGTGGTTGTAAGCAATAAACTAAGGGCGCTAAGTCTAGGGCGTTCTCAGGAAATCAGACAAGCATATAAATCATTCAGTCAGGATCTAATTAAACTCAGTTCTAGAACTCAAAACACAGATATAGAATTAACCAAATTCCTTTGCGAGAATTCTCTAAGTCTAAGTGCAGCAATCCAAATTCCTTTGCAATTACTAACAGATTAAACCAGCTTTAATTCCAAGTTTGATATGTTCACAATCTAACTAAACCAAATTCCTTTGCGAGTAATTAAATTGCTCAACCTAAATAGTTCAGATTCTAAACCACACTGTCGTGTCGTATATAGCAACCTAAGATCTCGATTCTAATTGATCAGGTTAGAACTAGCATTAAACACAATTTAGTTTGAAGAACATCTATTGATGTGAATCCTTAACTGAATTAATTATATCTAGCAAGTCATGAAATCCCTATGAGAAACCCTAAACCTAACTATGAAACTACTCAGACATAGATGATGTAAACATAATCAATGAATTAATAGAAATCATAAAAGAGATTAGAATATAAAAGGGGTTCGAAAACTTCTCCAAAACGAATGTAGTACAGGATCAGATCAGCCCCAAAAGCTCTAAAAACTCTCTGCTCTAAGTTATGATAGCGTATGTAAGCGTCTGTAAAACTGAAGTTAAAAACCTAATTAAATAGCTAAAACACGACTTGGGGCTTCTGTGTAAATATCTGGAACTTCTGGGCTTTTCTGCAATATCAGTATTCTTCATTAAACCGCCGAGTCTGACCCATTCGCGCTATCCATCGATCGATGCAGGTGTGCAACGATCGAAGCAATTCTCAAATCTGGACAGTGAACTCTGTCTCTCGGACTAAATCTCCAAAATGTACCAAATAGCTCCAAAATCTCCACTTCTGCTCCAAATGTGCTTGTACATAATAAAACCTGCAAAAGACTCTAAAGGAACACCAAAAGACACTAAAACAGACTTATATCATGGCATAAAACCGGTAAAAACCATGATATATCAACTCTCCCACACTTAGCCTTTGCTTTCCCTCAAGCAAAACAGAGAACTAAAATGTAGTGAAGAGGTTTGAAAACTCTTCAGAAACTCTTTTTGTCCTAGAAGCAACAACACTCAGATTCCTCTTAGTAAACCACTGAAAGAATCAATCACAAGATATCAAGACCAACATATACTTCCCCCACACTTAGCAACTGTCCTAAGTAAACTCCACAATCACATTCACGCATTCAAATTCTCCCTACTGACTTCTGCAAGTATTTAAGTGCGGTCTCACCTAAGGAGTATCGATCAAAGGAACATGGACTCTTACCTTGCCAGCTCTAGACCACCATACTATCTTTCTCTAGTCCCTTTCTTCTCTTTTCCCTTCCTTAGCATTCTGATTTTTCCCCATTGGGTATCATTTTTTTTATCAGTTCTCTTCCCGTTATGGGGTATACTTTGGACACATTCCATGGATGCACAGGATATGATAGTTGTAGCTACCACTCCCAGAGACCACTTCGGAGTTACTAACTCATCCTCAGTTTATTATCTTTTTTTTTTTTTTTTCATGGAAGGGGAGAAGGGAACCAAATAGGACAGGTTTACAGGCTGTGTCAGAAATAACAAGGGAATCCGACACAAGGTATACCAAGCCCTTAGGTGAGAAAATTAAGTCAGTATTAAGGTGAAGTCAGTAAAGGATCCTCTGATACCTGAAGTGATGTGGGTGTCCTCAGTAGGTTGATCTGTGATGGGGTTTTCTAACAGTCATAGATAGATCCTGCAACTTCATCCCGATGGTTACTTAAGTTCCTGCAAGATATTGTTAACTCCTCCAAAATTCATTGTTTCTTACTTAAACTAGTTTTGACTCAATAAAACAAATTTTTTTTTTTGAAAAATTGGACTGACTCTAAGAAAACAGAAAGAAAAAGTCAGTAGCACCTCCCCCACACTTAAGACACACTGTCCCCAGTAGTGTCAAGCTAAGGGTTGGCAAAAAGAAAAAGAAAAATGTTAATGGATGTGTTGAGTTCTGTCTGATTTTTACCTCTGTCGCACAGGCATCGATCGTTGCATAAATGCATCGACCGTTGCTAGGCGATTTTTTCGTCGTGTGTCGATCGTTGCTCAGGATCGCAACGATCACTGCAATGCGATTTCTTTCGTGTTGTGACGATCGACACAATGTTGTGTCGATCGACGCACTGCGAATACTCTATCAGTCAGCAGGTTAGCAGGTTAGTCCGTTGGAAAATCTATGTTTTCGATCCTGCAAGCTGAAAACACTAAAGACAGAATAAAATCAAAGCAACTAATGTATCAAATCAAGCATAACATCCAAAAACAATAACATCCTACGAAAAGCAAAAGAAATGATGCAAAAGAAAAAGAGATACAGAGAACCGTAGTCTAGAGATGCCAATACTCAATCACTCATCCTCCATCCCATCAATACGATCAGTACCACTCGAAGAACTGGGAGTCGGAGATCGTCATCTGCGTCGAGAAGGTGTTGGATGGTGTATCTGTGGCTGTCTCCTGCAAGTGCAGGTACGCATGAAGTTCCAGATGACCCGTAGAATACCATCCTCACGCTCTCTCCACTCTGCCTCAGACATATCACCATAAGGCATCGCAGGCTCGGGAAAAGGTCCAACGTAATCGACAGGGGCAGCAGGTGCAGGTGCAGGTGGTGCAGAGGAAGATGAAGCTCTCGCAGAAGGCTCTCCCAGCGGATGAGCCATCGTAGGGACTCTGCGCTGCTCGCTTGCAGGAGGCTGGAACCTCAAGGCATCCAGTGTATCAATCTGTGTAAGACCAGGAGCAGGAAAATCCACACCACACTTCTCAGTAGCAGGATCATAATAAACCCAAATGCGTCCCTCCTTGAGCTAGGTAGCACTCTGTAGATGAGTGAAATCAAGGAACTCCTTGGCAGTATTACACTTTGTACCCTCTAAGGAAATCCTGCAGTGCATGAAAATGGGAGTAAGCAGGCTCCCCACTGTCTCAGTATCCACACCATCAAATGGCTTCTTCTGCAGGTCGCATAAGTGCTGAGCGAAAACAGCTCCCAAGTTGAGTCCCTTAGTGGGATCTCTCAGAGGGGTATCTTCAAACTGATCCCTCAGTCCAATGAATAGCATCTCCATCTCAAGCTTGCGCATCTTGTTGGCTTCAAACTTGCACAATAAAGTCCATCCTAAGATGCGCAGAACATATCTCAGAACCGGATCCCTAACCTGCTTCACCGGTGTCTGTCTCGGGTTGTATCGACCATTGCCAATACACTCCCAGAAAAACTGAGCTTCCTCCATATACCACTCAAGACTCATGACAATACGTCTCGGCTCAGTGCTGAATCCATAAATCCTGCAGATATCGAGAAGAGGAATCCGATACCTGGCTCCTAAGCACATGAAGGTAAAGATACCTCCTAAAGAACTCCTGCTGTCTGGGTCCGGGTAAACCACTCTGCAAGTGGCCAGCAGCTGTCTCACCAACTCAGGGTACAAGTCGTAAGGCTGCATAGGCATTGTCCCTAGACCAATGCTCTTACACAGTGTAAGAACCTGCTCAGCAATGCCCAGACTCTTACAAGTAGAGTAATCTGCAAACTTGGTTGGTTTAAGCGTCATGCCACACCAACCGTTGTAAAGCAACGTGTCAAAATCATCCCAATGGTTAAGTAGTGGCCTCTCCGTAAAAGTGTCGGTCTTGAGGAACTCATCAATATCATTAGGCCACACTCTATCTGAAGGGATCTCTGTCTGGTCTGCTCTAGGCCAAGGCGGTGCTATTGCCTGACCAACTCTCACATAAGGCTTAGGATGTGGTGATTCCCGATGGAACCACTCTGGTGGTGGAGCATGATGAGGTGTAGCAGCTGCGGCGGTGGCTCTGCGTTTGCGAGACGGTCGAGGAGGCATCTGCAAGAAAATAATTTAACCATGTAAGTCTCGACAGAAAACTCCCTGTGAAATCGTAGAGCAACGACCGTTGACCGTTGCTAGGCGATTTCACAGCCGACAATAAATCTCCAAAATAGTTTCCAAATTCGTTCAAGATCCTCACTAACAGCCTAATACCATTACCAATCATCCTAATTCATGTCTAATTCAGTGCGGGATCATCAATTTCAAGCCAAAAATTCTCAAACTCTAAAACCCTAAAAACGAATCCGGAAATCACAAAATCGAAACACATTACCTTGGATTCGCTACAAGTGGGTTATAGGAATGTATTAAGAGTGTAAAAACAAGAGAATAACACTTGGAATCAGTGAAAATGACGAAGAAATGAGAGATTTAGAAGTGTGGAGTCGCGGTTGTACGGACGGCGGAGTGAAGAAGAAAAGAGGAGAAAAGGGTTTAAGGTACTTACCTCGATCGTGGGTGCAACGACCATTGCAGATGAGCAACGATCGTCACTTGTTGAACCAAATTGATTCCGGTTAAGCACGCGTAACTTAATTTTGCAATTTAAACCAATTGCAACGACCGGTGCACAAGTGCATCGATCGTCACACATCTCCAGACTCGAGTTCTGTATCTGAAACTTAGCAAAAATAAAAACGTGAAATCCTAAGAAAAACACCAAAAATAAGAAAGAAAAACACTTAATCCTAACAGTGGGTTGCCTCCCACTCAGCGCTTGTTTAAGGTCATTAGCTTGACCGGACGAACAAGATCAGTTTGCTGGAGATCCTGACAGAGACTTTGATTGCCTCTGTGCAAGTCTCCTCATCCATGGCGGAGAATAAGCTGTATCAGAATGAACTTGTCCAAGAAACAAAAGGAGTAAACTGCTCCCCAGGATCCAAAATCACAGTATCACTTGGCTGTATATCATCTCCATCCAAAATGGTGAATGTCTGCCCATCAATCAGCGGTTTGCGCAGCTTATCCATCTCATAATGCAGCGGCTCATCTCCCAGGTGGAGATCAATCAGACTCTGTCTAACATCTATTATTGCTCCTGCTGTAGCTAAGAATGGTCTCCCAAGTATCAACGCGTCATCAAGATCACTATCATACTTCAGCACTAAGAAGTCTGTTGGAACTAAGTAGTTTCTAACTCTCACCGGGATGTCCTCAAGGAGTCCTTCTGGAACTCTTATAGACTGATCAGCTAGGACAAGAGAGGTCCTAGTAGGCGAAAAATCCAGCATACCCAGCTTCTCTGCCACAGAATATGGCATAAGACTTCCTGCAGCTCCAAGATCACACAGAGAACGCCTAAAACTATCTTCAAAGATAGAATGGTTTAGCACAAAGACACCAGGGTCAGGCAGCTTCTTTGGGATCTTGGTCAAGAGCGCATCACTTATCTGCTGAGGAACAACTACAACCCAGTCTTTCAGCTCTTCATCCATATGCAGCATGTTTTTCAAGTACCTTTGCACACAAGGGTGATAAGGCAGATCATCAGATGATGGAATTTCTTCCAACTCTTCACTAACCTCTTCTAGCTGTTTAAGCTCTTCAATCTCTTGCTTAATTACTTCAGACACTGAAGGATATAATCGAATGGATTGTGCATAAATCTCCTGCTGAGTAATCTCAGGTACTCCAGGGAATAAACGATCAAGTTCTAAATCTTCATAAATGCTTTCAGAATCCTGCGAATCTGTCTGTTCACGACCTGCAACGATCGACGCTAAGGGTGCGTCGATCGATGCATCACTGTTTTCACAGTTTCTACCCGAGAGATTTTCCCCAAAATCCGAAAATTCAGCCTCTTCTGCCAACTCAGCTGTGTTTAGCTCAAATCTCTCACCTAGGTGTGATCCATCATCAATGTACACTGACCAGGCCTTGATATGGGTGTCTGCTACTCCTTTTCCTTTAACAGAACTAGCGATCTGGCTCACCTGAGTGTCCAACTGCTTCACATGAGTGTTTAGAGACTTAAACTTACCATTAAGGTCCTCATAAACCGCATCCAACTTCTTGTTGCAGTCCACAGCAATCTTGGTTTGTCCCTCTAGCAGCTGCTCCATCATAGCTTCCATCTTGCTCTCATGAGCACTAGCAGTAGGAGGAGTCTGATAAGATTAAGATCCATAGGTCCTTTGGTTACCTTGTCCAAAAGGTTTCTGAAAACCACTAGTCTGTCCAAATCCGGAAGAGTTTTGATTGCTGTTGAAAGCACTCTTCTGTCCTCCATTGAAGAACCTGTTACCAGACTGATTACCAAACCTGTTTCCCTGGAAACCAGATCCTCCGATGTAATTCACATCCTCTTCCTGCTCTTCTCCTTCATCATTGATCATCTCAACATCTTGAGCAATGTGGACAGCTTTCTTCCTAGCTAGAAGATTGCAAACTGTGTCCAACTTAGATCTAATATCAGCTATTTCAGAATTCTCAATCTTTCCACCGGACTTCTTCCTTCTCTCATCAGTGGTCTTGCAGCTATTACTGCTTACCAGATTATCTATCAACTGCTTAGCTTGAGCATGAGTCCTAGTGTTAAAGTTGTCATTGCTAGAGTTGTCCAACGCAGTTTGATATGGAAGATCTATTCCTCTAAAGAAGATGCCTAAAAGCGTTACCTCGGTGAATCCATGGTGCGGGCAGTCACGTTGGTATCTCTTGAATCTCATCCAGGCTGTCTTAAGAGGCTCAGTAGGACCTTGGGTAAAGGTGAGAATGTCCTGCCTGGACTGATCAGAACGAGCATCATCATAGAAGTGACGCAGGAACTCACTCTTCAGGGCTGCCCAAGTAACAAACGTTCCAGATGGAAGTTGTTTTAGCCAGGCTGCAGCATCTCCAGCCAGAGAGTAGGGGAAAAGCTTTAGGAACATATAGTCTTGGTTAACTCCATTGTACTTTATTCCAGTGACTATGCCCTCAAACTCATCTATGTGATCCATCGGCTGCTCACTTGGAGAGCCATGGAAGGCTTTCTGCCTTAGGAGAGAGTAGTAGACGGTTTTGATTTCAAAATCATTCCTCTCAAATTCAGGAAGTACAAGAGCTGACCGGTTAGCATGGAACTCATCCGGACGGTTATAGTCAGCTAAAGTCCTCTCATGGACAACCATCTTTCTACCTTGGTTATGTCCTTGATTCTGCTCCTGCTGCGGCTGTGGTTGCTCTGGAGGATCAGGGATGACATTCCCTTCAACATCTATCGGTTCTCCAGCAGCATTGTAAGGATTGTTGTGTCGGTCCCTCAGGACACCTTGAGCATCAGGCAATATGATCACACGTTCAACAACCATCCTTTCTCTTTGAGCTCTTATGTTTGTCCCCTCTAGTCTAGAAAGTTCTTCAAGTTGGAGGTTTACGAGATTAGTGTTCGGATTACTTCTGGTATCACGCGTCTACATAAACCGTATGTAATCGCCAAGCAACGATCGATGCTAACAGTGCAACAATCGATTCAACTCCAATCGCCTAGTGTCGATCGACACAAGAAGTGCAACGGTCGATGCTATGCGATTATGAAACCTGCGACAGAGAGAAAACAGAGAAAAAAAAATCCGTAAACAAAAATAAAAATAAAAATCCTAGTAAAACCCCTAAGTTCGAAGCTATCGAAGACTCTAAGAGTCCCCGACAACGGCGCCAAAAACTTGATAGGTCTCGAGTTTTACCTTATACTAACTGCAAGTGCACAGTAATGTCAATGTAGTACTTAGGGATCGAATCCACGAGGACTCTAGGCAACGATAGGATTAAGAACTTAAAGAGATTAAAACTAGGTGAAAGCAAAAAGCAAATTGTATTGAATAACTGAAAAGAAAGCAAGAAAGTAAACAAATAGCAGGTGTTGGTACTGGATTTCCCTCTGAGAAATCCGGCCCATTAACAGACAAGACAGAGGCCCGTAATCACGAGCCCATTCTAGAATCAAAGACAGACAAAAGAGCCGACTCCTTCGATGGGCCCAAGCGAAACAAACGCCCCGGCAAGGCCCAGACGATGCCGAAGCCGGAGACAATCGAGCTCGAGCTCGGCAGAAGATGACGTAGAGATAGAGCGACTCGGTCTTCGCCAGTTCAACTGATCCGCATAAATCTCGGAGATCGTTACAACGACGAGGCCGAAATATCGGGACGAAGAGATCAGGGTCGAGACTATTTAAGAAGAGAAGTGGCGACTCATTAAAGACATTCCAACCTAGGCTAAGAACACTTCGATTAGATAGCTCGATTTCATACTTTGTACTCTCTTCTCGACTGTGTTTGTTCTATCTCGACGATCAATCTCAATAAAGTCTTTGATTCATAGGAAACTATACCATTTCTATATCCAAAAGTCCAAATCCACGAATACAAATTCTTAGTGTGAATCCCGGATCTCACAGCAGGTTGTGGTTGTAAGCAATAAACTAAGGGCGCTAAGTCTAGGGCGTTCTCAGGAAATCAGACAAGCAGATAAATCATTCAGTCACGATCTAATTAAACTCAGTTCTAGAACTCAAAACACAGATCCAAATTCCTTTGCGAGAATTCTCTAAGTCTAAGTGCAGCAATCCAAATTCCTTTGCAATTACTAACAGATTAAACCAGCTTTAATTCCAAGTTTGATATGATCACAATCTAATTAAACCAAATTCCTTTGCGAGTAATTAAATTTCTCAACCTAAATAGTTCATATTCTAAACCACATTGTCGTGTCGTATTTAGCAACCTAAGATCTCGATTCTAATTGATCAGGTTAGAACTAGCATTAAACACAATTTAGTTTGAAGAACATCTATTGATGTGAATCCTTAACTGAATTAATTATATCTAGCAAGTCATGAAATCCCTATGAGAAACCCTAAACCTAACTATGAAACTACTCAGACATAGATGATGTAAACATAATCAATGAATTAATAGAAATCATAAAAGAGATTAGAATATAAAAGGGGTTCGAAAACTTCTCCAAAACGAACGTAGTACAGGATCAGATCAGCCCCAAAAGCTCTAAAAACTCTCTGCTCTAAGTTATGATAGCGTATGTAAGCGTCTGTAAAACTGAAGTTAAAAACCTAATTAAATAGCTAAAACACGACTTGGGGCTTCTGTGTAAATATCTGGAACTTCTGGGCTTTTCTACAATTTCAGCATTCTTCATTAAACCGCCGAGTCTGGCCCATTCGCGCTATGCATCGATCGATGCAGGTGTGCAACGATCGACGCAATTCTCAAATCTGGACAGTGAACTCTGTCTCTCGGACCAAATCTCCAAAATGCACCAAATAGCTCCAAAATCTCCACTTCTGCTCCAAATGTGCTTGTACCTAATAAAACATGCAATAGACTCTAAAGGAACACCAAAAGACACTAAAACAGACTTATATCATGGCATAAAACCGGTAAAAACCATGATATATCACTTATATGCAGCTTGAAGATGGGAAGCTTTCGGTGAAGATGAAAACTGACAAAGCTTCTTGACTCGGATCATCAAGTGCAGGCTCTTTGGTTCCATTAGGTAGTATTGGATCTTGGCATAACTTTATGCTCGGTTCCATAGGAATACTTTATGGTTTACAAGCCATTAAGCCAATTTCTTCTAATAGCTCCAAAACATACTTGCGTTGGCAGATTGAAATGCCTTTGTTGGAGCGAGCAATCTCAAGACCAAGAAAGAATTTCAAAGGTCCAAGATCTCTTAGTTTGAAAGCCTCCTGCAATTTTGTTTTGACATATTCAAGCTCTGCATCATCATTACTATCGATGACTATATCATCCACATAGACAAAAACTGCAATATACTTGCCACCTTGGTTCTTGATGAACAATGTATGATCAGTATGGGACTTCTGAAAACAAATATGCAGAAGAGTGGAGCTAAATTTGAGAAACCATTACCGTGAAGCCTGCTTATGTCCATATAAAGACTTATTCAGTTTGCAGACTGCATTTGCAGGTAATGTTTCCCCCTCTTTTGGTGTATAGCTTGGTGGTAAGGTCATGTATATCTCCTCCTTGAGATCACCATTCAAAAACGCGTTGGATACATCTAGTTGAGTAAGACTCCAATTCTTTGCAGCTGAAACAGCTAAAAGATTTTTCACTGTTTTCATCTTTGCAACATGGGAGAAAGTATCAATAAAATCCACTCCTTCCTGTTGAGTGTACCCTTTGGTGACGAGTCTTGCTTTATATCTCTCAAGACTTCCATCTGCATTTAACGTTAGCTTATACACCCATTTGCATCCAATTGCATGCTTTGCTGGAGGTAAAGAACATATAGACCAGGTTTGTGTGCATTCAAGAGCATGTAATTCCTCATTCATCGCTTTTAACCAAGCATCAACTTGCTTAGCTTGAACAAAGGACTTAGGTTCTGAATTCAGAGCGAGAGCACATATGTATGATTCATATTCCTTAGATAACTTTTCATAGGAAACGAATGTTGCAAGAGGGTAAGGAATATCAGTATCACTGAGATTGCAGAGGTACTCACTGAGATACTTTGGAGGTTTTGACAATCGCTTAGATCTTCCACCATCAACACCTTCAGAAACTTCTCATGTGGTTACAGTTTTCACACTGTCTTTTACAGTAGTGTCTGTGGGAGAGAAGAATTCTGCAATAGGTTCAGATTCAGTATTCTTGAATGGAAATATACTTTCATGAAAAGTAACATTCCTGTAGATATGAATCTGATTTGTTTCCATATCCAACAACTTGTAGCCTTTGTAGCCTGCTGGATATCCAAGAAACACACAGGGTTTGGATCTTGGTTGAAATTTATGTCCACTTTTTGAAGAAGTAAACATGTAGGTGAGACATCCAAACACTTTAAGACCCTTATAATCAACTTTCTTTGTCGTCGGAGTCTGGAGAGGAGATTTGTTATCAAGGATATGTGCATGTAATCTATTGATGAGGAAGACTGCAGTAAGAACATAATCACCCCAATACTGAAGTGGGAGACTCGCTTGGAACATCAATGATCTAGCCACATTCAGTATGTGTTGGTGTTTTCTTTCAACAACATAATTATGTTCTGGTGCTTCAGGACACGAGTGATAAGAAACAATTCCCTTCTGTTTGAATAAATCAGTAAACCTCAACTCTGGTGCATTATCAGATCTAACGCCTTTGACTGAAGTGTTGAACTGATTCTCAACCATTCTGATAAAGTCGGAAAAGACAGTGAGTACCTCAGCTTTGTTGTGCAGAAGATAAACCCAAGTCACCCTTGTATGATAGTCAACAATGGTGAGGAAGTATATGAATCCTTCAACTATTTGCAACATCTATTTGCAACAAATCAAAAGCATTCTGACATATATAGTTATGAGATATATATATGGTAAATGCTTTTGCTTGGCGAGTGGACAAATCGGACAATGAAATGATGTTTTATTTCTTTGCTTAAAGCCAAGTACATCACTGAGAAAATCAGTTTTAGCAAAGGAAGGATGGCCTAATCTATTGTGCCACATAATAGAATCAACTACAACATTAGTTCTGAAGACTTGTTGTTTAGAAAATTCTCCTGAGTTTGACTTATCAGTCGTGTCTAGCACATATAGGTTCGCAACTTCATCACCCTGTCCAATCATCAACACCCTGGTATGATCCTGTATTGAGCAAGAAGACTCATCAAAAAAATTTTGATAACCCGGATCCTTTGTCACCTGACTCACACTCATCAAATTCAATCTGAATGTAGAGGTATAAAGAGGATATTGTTCAGAACAAGATGACTGCTCAATCTGATTCTGCCAATTCCTTATATCTTTACTCCTATGCTTTTAGGTAGAGTTACTGAGGCATTTAATGATCCAGTCATGACTTCAAACAACTTTCTATCACAAGCAACGTGATGAGTGGCTCCACTGTCAACTATCCAAGATTCAGATGCAAGAACATTGCCAGTTGCTCTCAATATAGCTATAAACCGAAGTGTAGAGGAAGAGCATGCCATACCCGGTAAAGCAGTTATGGTGGCACCTGAAGTAGAAGCAATTGAAGGAACATTAGACAACTGAAGTTGATCATTGAAGTAAGCAATTACCCCTGACTCTAGCCTTTAGTGAGGTTGTTCATCATTTTAGAAATGTTGTGTTCCTTGCCAGTTGATCCTTCAAGAGTAAGCTGTGCTACCATTGGATTGGTATAAGTTGTCTACTTTTCTGAACTTTCTTATTTGTCCTGTTTACCCTTGTGCTTATGTTTGAAGTCAATGGGATAGCCATGAATCTTGTACCATGTCTCAGTTCCGTGTCCAGTATAACCACAGTGGGTGCAAATCAGCTTGTTTGATTTGTTGTGATTGTACGTAGACTGTGTTACATTCACTGAGATGATTTGATCCGAATTGGATACTTGAAAAGCTAAGGCGTTTTGAACTGGAACAATGTTTCGCTGATTGTAGTCTTGATCCAAAAGATTGTATATCTTAGCTAATCCCGGAACCTTTTTCTTCATTATGATCTGACTTCTGATAACAGAATAAGATCCATTTAAGCCAGCCAAAAACTTGATGATCTTTAAATGTTCAGCTTTCCTATTCATCTCTTTGCAACAGTCACATTCCTTACACACATTGACACAGTCTGCACCGTCTAGTTCGTCCCACAGAGTCTTTAAAGTCATATAGTATGTGGCAAGATCCATTGAACCTTGTTGCAATGACCAGATCTGTTGTGTGAGTTTGTATGATCTTGTAAGATTTGTGATATGGAATCTTGTTCTCAGATATTTCCAGACGTCAGATGCATCCTTGAATCTGAGAATGCTTTTGTGAATTTGTTTTGAAACAGAGTTTAATATCCAAGATTTCACCATCGAATTGAACCGCGATCAAATCCTGAAACTAGGATGCGATTCACTTGGCCTAGCTAGACTTCCATCGATAAATGCAGTTTTGTTCTTAGCATCTAGCGTAATAGTCATAGCTATTCTCCAATTATCGTAATTCGTCCCATCAAAGTTCTCAGAGGTGAGAAAGATACCAGGATTGTCGCCATTCGTAACGTGAAATGGAGAATGAATACTATCGGGAGATTCTGTGCACGGATTCGACATCGAAGACTCATGAATTGAAGATCTTCGCTTCGTCGGAGTAACTCGTTCCGGTCGTTTTCCGATCTTCCTTCCGATCACCATTTTGTAAAGATTGTGATATTCGCGATTACTTTTGACAGAGAAATCAAGAAGAATATATCACAGAAAGGATCAATCGAGAGATTCACCGATTGATCTAGGTCAAAGAACGAAACAAAAGAAATAATTAGAAAGAATCGACTCGAAGTTTCAGCTCCAAGAGCTCTGATACCATGTTAGTGAAGCTCGACTGAGCTCATGAAGAAGAAGAGAACACAGTCGAATTGGGAAAATGTATTATGTTATTATCAAATGTATTATCACTTACTTTATATAGCAGTAAGTGATACTCGGTTTACATTTTACTAATATGATTACATGGTTATCAAAATAAACTGATTCTGATTTTGTCATATACATTAACATGTGTAGTAGATTTAGTGATGTGCGAAGATGAAAGAGATCAAAAGAGTATTCATGTACTCATTTTTAACATCTTCGTAATTTTTCTTCGTTTAGAATGTTTTTTGTATTTGTGGATGATGAGGAATTGTTAGAGGCCGAGGAGTCTTTTTTATCTAAGAGTAATGATTTTTTTAGTGAAGCTATGGATTCGAATTTAGGGTTGAATTTGAGAAAAGTTCGAGAATTTTAAGATGGGATATTGAGTAATGAGCGAAAACTTGCTCTGGCTCTGGATTAGGGATACCTATGAGAATTTGGAGATGGTTTTTTTAGTAATTGTGAGATCCGGGATTCACACTAAGAATTTGTATTCGTGGATTTGGACTTTTGGATATAGAAATGGTATAGTTTCCTATGAATCAAAGACTTTATTGAGATTGATCGTCGAGATAGAACAAACACAGTCGAGAAGAGAGTACAAAGTATAGGATCGAGCTATCTAATCGAAGTGTTCTTAGCCTAGGTTGGAATTGTCTTTAATGAGCCGCCACTTCTCTTCTTAAATAGCCTCGATTCTGATCTCTTCGTCCCGATCTTTCGGCCTCGTCGTTGTAACGATCACCGAGATTTATGCGGATCAGTTTAACTAGCGAAGACCGAGTTGCTCTATCTCCACGTCATCCTCTGCCGAGCTCGAGCTTGATTGTCTCCGGCTTCGGCATCGTCTGGGCCTCTCCAAGGCGCTTGCTTCGCTTGGGCCCAACAAGAGAGTTGGCTCTCCCGTCTGTCCTTGATTCTGGAATGGGCTCGTAATTACGGGCCTTTGTCTTGTCTGTTAATGGGCCGGATTTCCTAGGGGAAATCCAGTACCGACAATAACCCCCCAGCCCATTGAATTCGAGAAGTCGAGGTTAATGGGCGGTGGACGTTCTCGGGAAGAGGCGCGTGCCTAGGATGTGACGAATCTAATGATTACTTTCGCCCCATCCGTTGATCTTGTTTTGATCCAATGGCGCGGAGTGAGCGCGTGAGACGATCTGAACTACTTATCAGCGCGTCGGCAGTTATTGCCTGCGCGGATTTTTAGAATCCATTTTCCACCGTAGATCTGGTCGATCGTTAACGGCTCAGATTCGAAGATTACGAAGCGTCTTCTCGGGCTCGTTCTTTTTTGATGACGTGACCCAATTACTGCGTGTTTTGTAGCCGTTGATGGCAAGAGGGAAGCGAGGGGTCCGAGTCATCTCGATCCTACCGGCAATTAATGCGAGTAAGGATTCGTACGGGCGATACTGCGCACAATCTTTGATATAAATAATCATTCGCATTGTTTGAAGGAAGTCCTTTGCTTTCCTACTCTTAACTTGTTCGAACTTTTTCTCCCTACTTCCTTTGTCGTTAGAAAAAGTTTTTCTTTCAGAAACTTTCCTTTTTCCTTCATGGCTTCTAGGGATCCTGCGGGAGCGAGTACGAGTGCGGCGGCGGGGTCGTTTGGACCGCACCGGCCGTCTTCGTTAACCGTGGACCATATCCAGCAATTGAGGGTGCTCTGCCGGATTCCGACGGAAGTTGAAATCGTCATCCCTTCTTCGGCGGTATCCCCCGAAATGATCATAGAGGGCTACTGCTGTGCCTCTTATACGTATTTCGAAAAATGTGGGCTTTTCTTTCCCATTCCTCGCCTCTTCTTCTTGGTGCTGGCCCAACTCCAGATGGCTTTTTATAAGATGACGCCAAATTTCGTTCGGTACGTTATCGGACTCGGAGTTAGGGCTGCGGAGGAAGGGATTGAGTTCGGTCCCGAGGAGTTAATGCGGGTTTGCTCGGTGAGGCAAGATTCCCGCTTTCCGGGGTCGTACCGTCTTTCCCCCCGGTTTGGGAGGATCTTGGACGGTCTCCCGGCGAGGGAAGGGCGGAGGGACCAATATTTTTTCCTTAGGACGACTCACCACTCGGTCGGAGAGTTTGATTGCTCGGTCGTTCCCTCGCAGTGGGCTACCGACGTTGGTTAGGCTTTCTTTCTGCTATTTTGGTTATTATTTCTCGTGTCAGTTTGATCCCTGACGTGCTTCGTTCTATATTGCAGAGTCCCCTGAATCGCTCAACCTTAATCCAGTCACGGAGGCCTTAATAGCCCATCTGAGGAGAGGTTCCGTTAATTGGGACAGTTTCACGGTCGAGTGTGTACAGGCTGCCTTGAGGGTCAATCCGAGAAGGGTCCCACAGGGTCGGTCCTGGGTCTTTCGGGAGCAAACCTTTCCTCTTGTACTTCGGGGGACTTCTCTGGGTCGAACCGTGCGACCTCCGCTTCGCATATTCGAGCGGGCAAGAGAAGGTGAGTTTTCTGTTCGTGACATTCGGCTCGTCATTATTTGGGAAGAGTCTAAAGACTTCTCCCCTCTTTTTTTATTCTACAGGTCGCCCTTCCTCGGGCGTGGACTCGGATGCCAGCACCCCATCTCACGAGAAGCTATCTCGTAGGTCGAGGAGTCGCCGGAACGGAAAGGACCTCGTAGATCTGGCAAAAAGGGTGGAGGATGGGAGTCTGAGCAATGCGCTCTTTTTTGCCATGTGTGATTCTCCTCTCCCTTCCACGGTTGTCCCTCCGAGCTCCGGGGCCCGTGATGCGTCCGCGGAGGCAGGGGGGTATCCTCCTCTCCGGTTATTCGGAGAGCGGACTCGGTTCCGTCCAGGGAGCCATATTTGCGCGATCCTTGCCCCGACGATCGGGACGTGGGCAGGGATCCTTTCCCGTACCGAAGCGTCGAAGGATCGATACGGAGACGAGCTTGAGTAGTTCGAGCGAGAGTATCGGGATGCCCCGGGGCGCGGCCCGTTTGTCGAGGCGCGTCGGACCCGCAGGGGTTCCGCTTTCGGTTACCGGGGACCCGGCCTTCGGCGATTTGTATGCCAAGACGGCCGAAGCCACTGGAAAGGTATCAACCATAGTTCTTGTTTTTGCCTTTCTTTGGTAAGAAAGATATTTGAAATTCGTGTCTTTATGCAGTTTCTGGAGGCTACGAGCGGACTTATGGTCCAGTCCGAACGCGAGCTTCGTGAGCGATCGCGGGAGGATGAGCTCGAGGCCGCTAGGAGGTCGGCTCGTATTTTGACCGCAGAGTTGCAGGATTCTTTTGCTCGGGAGGAGGAGCTCGAGAGGAAACTGGCTCGGTATGAGGGGATCGAAGCCCGGCTATTGGTTCTCGAGAATCGCGAGGAGGACCTTTCCCAGAGGCTTCGGGTGGCCGAAGGCCGGGCGTTGGCTGCCGAAGAAACGAGTCGAGTCGCCACGGCGCAAGCTGCCCAAGATCGGATTGACCTGGAGAGAGTTCTTGCGGGGAGAGACTTCGACATAAAGGTCGCGTCCCACGAGGCGAGGAAGAAGATGAGCGGGGAATATTTGGAGATCCTTAAAGGTATCAAGGAGAAGAGCGAGAAGCGGAAGCTCGAGACCAACGCTGAGATTCGCCTCCAAGAAACCCTGGCCAATATCGAACTCATCGCGGAGTTTGCTTCCGGCGAGCTTGACTTGACTCGGGAATTTCTGAGGTTGGCCGACCAGAAGAGGACGGCCATGGAAGAGATGAACGCCGCGGCGGTCTCTGACTTCAGTGTCGGCAAGTTGAACTTGCCGGCCGTGTCGAGCGACTCGGTCATTTTGGTGCATGCTCCGCCACCGGTTGTTCCCCGCCTTGATCAATACGGATTGAGCCTCCCGACTGGGATTGCATCTACCGGTGATCAGGCGGAGGATTGAGACGAGGATTCTTCGCGCTTGTAATGATGTTGCCTTTAGGGGCTCTTTTTTTTATATGTACATTCTTTGTTTTGTTTTTTTTTGGAAAAACATTTATTCGCCCAAGCGGGCTCTGTTCGAGGACATTGTGTCCTTCTTTTAACGAATTTCTTTTGGAGTCTTTCATGCCTTAGCATAGACTTTACTGTTTTAGTACCTTCATGGTTTGATCGTTCGTACTTGAGTTCGGGCCCCTTCGTAATGTGCAGTACGAGTCTAATGTTTTAATGGGAAAGATAAATCAAGTAAACTTACAAAGGCTCGTTGTGCGCGGAGGCCTTTCCGTGTGACCGGTTGCTTTGACTTCGACGTTTTCGTTTAACGGGAGAGGGTGGCCCTCTAGTTCTTTCGAGCTGTATCAGGTCGGGAGAATTGACTTTGGGAGAGGCCGTTTCAGGTCGCTCGGAAGGGGCGTTTTCATATCGCTTTGATATATTGGAAGAGGCCATTTCAGGTCACTTGGGAAGGATAATTTCATATCGCTTTGACTTAGAAGAGATAATTTCATATCTTTCGTTTCGGGAGAGATAATTTCATATCTTTTGTTTTGGGAAGGGATAATTTCATATCACTT
Source organism: Orychophragmus violaceus (assembly GCA_030180135.1). Classification (NCBI taxonomy): domain Eukaryota; kingdom Viridiplantae; phylum Streptophyta; class Magnoliopsida; order Brassicales; family Brassicaceae; genus Orychophragmus; species Orychophragmus violaceus. The sequence goes on from CM058230.1 coordinate 34,834,175, forward strand.
TGCTATAGAAGAGATAATTTCATATCACTTTGGTCCGTTGGAAGAGATAATTTCATATCACCGTAACGGCTCTAACAGGAAGAGACGTTTGATTAGAAGACTTATTTTGATTTCACAAAGATAAGCTAGTATGACTTCGTCAGAAGTTGTCGAGCTCGGTAAGAGCTTTGTGCTTGGGGGGGTGGCTGCGCTCGAAGTCGAGCTGCCTACGTACCCTTTTAAGGGGATCAAGCCATTTCGTAGTTCGATTATGTTGATGTACTCCTAGTGGAAATACTTTTTGAGGTTGATGATGTTCCAAGGTCGTAGTTCGGGCTTCTGGGTTTCCACCGACTTGAGTCGGTAGACCCCGTCCTTTACGACGTCGGTGACCTGGTAAGGACCTTCCCACTTTACCCCTAATTTTCCAGCGTGTTCTTCCTTTTTATGGTCGAACACTTTCCGCAAGACGAGCTCTCCTACTTGAAACCTTCGAGTTTTGATTCGGGAATCATAGTAGCGAGCTGCGGCTTGTTGGTAATTATGGAGTCGAGCTAATGCGAGGTTCCTTCTTTCGTCGACGAGGTCGAGCTCGTCAGTTATCATCTTGTTGTTAAGTTCCTCTTGTCGTGGGCATTCTTCTTTGCGAATGCTTGACACGAGAATTTCAGCTGGTACTACCGCCTCGATTCCGTAAGCTAGCGAGAAGGGAGTCTCGCTAGTGGATTTGAGGGGGGTAGTCCGATAGGCCCAGAGTACGGCTGGGAGTTCGTCACTCCATGTTGTTTTGCACTCGTTGAGCCTTTTCTTGAGGCCGTTCATAATCGCTTTGTTAGCTGCTTCTGCTAGCCCGTTCCCTTGGGGGTAGCGTGGCGTTGAGTAAGCTTTATGTTCCAAGTTCTGCAGAACTCTTTGAACGTGTTTGATATGAACTGAGATCCGTTATCGGTGACGATCTCGTGGGGTAGTCCATGTCTACAAACGATGTTTCGCCAGACGAACTCATTAACATGAACGTCCTTAATTTTCTGGTATGACTCTGCTTCAATCCACTTGGTGAAGTAGTCTGTCATTACCAATAGATGTGTGGCTTTCTTTTTGCCAGATGCGACCAGCGGTCCAACGATGTCCATTCCCCACCGCATGAATGGGTATGGTGATGAGATAGAGGAGAGTTTCTCCGACGCTTGGTGGATAATTGGGGCATGCTTTTGGCATTTATCGCACTTGTTGGAGAAAGATTCGCATTCGGTGGCCATTGTAGGCCAATAGTAGCCTTGCCTTTTGATTCGCACGGCCAATGCTCGTCCTCCGGAATGGCTTCCGCAGGATCCGTCATGTGTTTGTGTAATCACGGCTAGGGCCTGCTTTTTGTCAAGGCATTTAAGGTAAGGTCCAGAGAGGCTCCTTTTAAAGAGCTCTCCTTGTGTGACGCAGTACCTCGCACTTTGCATTTTAAGTTTCCGCGCCTCCCATTTGCCGTCGGGAACTTCGCCGTTTGTGATGTATCGAATGATCGGAGTTCTCCAATCTTCGTCGTTATTAGGCTCAGGTCCCTGACTAGTGGATGCGGTTTGAATTGGTCCGTCGGGGACGTTCGCGACGTATACGGTGTTTCTAGGATCAAGATCATCGTCAATATCGGTGATGTCGCTATTAGTGTCTCCGGGACACTCTTTGCGTTTGACATCGTTCTTCACAGCGGGCCCGTCCTCTTTCAAGGACAGAGCTTTGAGAGCTATGTCGATGCTTGGTTATTCTATCCCTTCGACTGGTATGATCCTTTTGAGGTTAGGATATGATGTCGACGCTAATGCGGCTAGCGCATCGGCTGCAGTGTTTTCACCTCGTGGGATTCATGTTAGGTCGAAGAATTCGATCTGTTCGGCCAATGTATGGACTACCCGTAGGTATGCTTCCATTCGTTCGTCTTTGGCCTCGTAGTCGCCATGATATTGGCTCGTGACCAGTTGTGAATCGCTGAAGGCATTTACTTCTCGAGCTCCTATTGCTATCGCAAGTCTAAGCCCGGCTATCAGCGCTTCGTATTCTGCCTCGTTATTCAATGCGGCGAAGCCCAATCTAAACGATTGTTCTAATACTTCACCCGTTGGGGAGACTAATTTCACTCCGACTCCGGACCCTTGTCTTGAGGAAGCTCCATCGACGTAGAGTTTCCATCTTTGGGCCGAAGTCGGGTCGAGTTCTATAGTCGGAGGGAGCTCGATTTTGAAATCTGCCAGTACTTGCGCTTTTAGGCATGTTCGAGCTTTGTATTCAATGTCGTACTCGCTAAGTTCGATAGCCCATTTGACCAAACGACCTGATTGGCTTGGACTGTGAAGGATGGTTCTCAGTGGCTGAGAGGTCATCACTATGATCGAGTGCGATTGAAAATACGGTCGGAGTTTCCGAGCCGATGTTACTAGCGCTAAGGAGAGTTTTTCCACGGCGGGGTACCTGGTTTCAGCATCGATCAAGGTCTTACTGATGTAATACACCGGCAGTTGTTCGTTTTGTTCCTCGCGAACCAGGACTCCACTTACTGCTGCCGTCGAGACAGCTAGGTAGAGGTAAAGGGGTTCTCCTTCTACTGGTTTCGCCAGTATGGGTGGTTCACTTAAGTAAGCTTTGAGCTGAGTGAATGCCTCTTCGCACTTTTCGTCCCAAAGGAACTTTTTGTTTGCTTTGAGCAAGTGATAGAAGGGTAGACATTTATCAGTCGATCTTGAGATGAAGCGATTCAGAGCAGCTATTTTGCCGGTTAGGCGCTGGACTTCTCGCGTTGTTCTGGGAGATTTCATCTCTATGAACGTTGCGATCTGTTTGGGGTTCGCTTCGATCCCTCTTTCGGTTACTAAGTAACCGAGGAACTCTCCTGAAGGGACCCCGAAGGTACATTTAGCTGGGTTGAGTTTCATCCCATACTTGTTAAGAATGATAAAGCATTCTTTTAGTTGGGGGATGTGATCCTCGTACCTCGAAGATTTTACCAGCATATCATCGATGTAGACCTCCATGGTTTTGCCTAGGAGTCCCGAAAACATCTTGTTGACGAGGCGCTGGTAAGTTGCTCCTGCGTTTTTCAGTCCGAAGGGCATGACTTTGTAGCAGTACGTGCCTCGATCCGTTATGAACGAAGTCTTTTCTCGGTCTTCAGGGTTCATTAATATTTGATTGTACCCTGAGAACGCGTCCATAAAGGATAGCAGCTGATGTCCAGCGGTGGCCTCGACCAATCGGTCGATGTGCGGGAGTGGGAAGCTGTCCTTTGGACATGCTTTGTTGAGATCCGTGAAGTCTACACAGACCCTCCACTTTCCTTTCTTTTTCTTAACCACCACGGGGTTCGCGAGCCAGTCGGGGTACTTGACCTCTCTGATCGATCCGATTTTTAATAACCGATCGACCTCGTCATTGACGGCTTTGGCCCATTCAGGGCCTAGTTTTCGACGTTTCTGTCTTACCGGTTTTTAGGTTGGGTCGACATTCAGCTCGTGGCTGGTTACGTCGATGTTTATCCCTTTCATGTCTGTTGAAGACCAGGCGAAGGAGTCGACATTCTTTTTGAGAAAAGAGACCAGTTCGTTCTTAACTGGTTCTGATAGGTCGATTCCGATGCCAACGAGTCTTTCGGGATGAGCCTCGTCTATGCAGACCTGAGTCGTGAGGTCCTTTGGGGGTCCTATTTGACTGGAGTCGTTCGACCTTTTGGTCTGCATGGTGGCGAGCTCCTCCTCTTTCTGTAATTGCTACGCAGGGGATTTCTCGATCTGCTTGTATCCGTTCATGTAACAATGACGGGAGATCTTTTGACTTCCGTAAATGGTTTTGATCCCTTTGGGTGTCGGGAACTTTACGCACTGGTGGTAGGTCGATGGTACCGCTTTCATGTCGTATATCCATGGTCGACCTAGGATTGCGTTATAGGGAGCTGGCCGATCTACTATGACGAACTCTGTCATTCTCCGAACTCCTCCAGCAATTACTGGGGCGAAGACGGAGCCCATCGAGTATGTCGTTTCGCCAGCAAAACCTACTAGTGGTGTCTTTTCTTCCACAATCTCGGAGTCGTTAAAGTCCATCTTTTTGAACGCGTCATAAAAGAGGACATCTACCGAACTTCCTGTGTCAATCATTATCCTTGAGAGTTCGACATCTCCCACTACTAGACAAACGAGGAGAGCGTCGTCGTGTGGTTTGTCGAGATTACTTGTCTCGCTCTCGTGGAAGATGATTTCGTGGTCTGGACGTTTTTCCCCCTCTGTCGGTCTCGACTCTTCTTTGAAGAGCTTTGATCGAATTGACCGAGTCGCGGCAAAGCTTGGAGCCACCGAAGATGAAGTCGATTCGTTTAGGGGGTATAACCCGTACACCCCCCCCCCCCCCCCCCCCCCCCCCCCCCCGCAGAAACGAGGGAGATTGATTCTTGAGCGTAAACTTTTGGCAGGAGCCGGAGGCGGGGATAGTGCCGAACCTCCCGGAGTACCGCTCAGGTTAAGCTCGCCGAGGATGAACTCGACTCGCTTCCGCGACCCTTGAGGGAGTGTTTCGGGAGATTCCGGCTCCTTTGACCGTTCCCGTTTGTTTTGAGAGTGCTTTTTGGAGTTCGACTCCTTGGTCTGTTTGTTTTCCTTTTTGTCGGACAGAGTTTCCTCCTCGACCTCGGTGTCTTTTTTGCTTTCGGACTCTTGTTTTTGAGCCTCTGCTTTAGCTCGAGTATAGCAGTCCTCGGTCGAGTGCCCTCTCTTATTGTGGAAATCACAGAATTTTTCCTTGTTGAACTCAAATTTCTTCGAGCTCTTTGGGATCTCGACCGCGTTGACGTTCCCTGACTTACGGGAATTCTTTTTCGAGTTCGAATTCTGCGAGCTCGACGGGTTCTTTTCTTTTCGGTGCTTTTCCCTGAGGGCCATGGTTTCGTCCTCGAGGCGAGCAAAGGCCGATGCGCGATGGAGGGCGTCATCGAGCGTTTGTGGTTCGCGGACTGTTATTTCTTCGCGGAATCTGGTTGAGAACCATAGTCCCCGTCTTAACGCTTCTATAGCTACCTCATCTCGTGGGTTCACGATTTTGGATTTTATTTCCTTAAATCGGTCGATGTACGAGCGAAGTGTTTCGTCGGGTTTTTGAGAGATGCCAAATAAGGCTGCCTCGGTAGTCTTTTCCTCGATGAAAACGGAGTATTGTTTGAGGAAAGCCGTCATGAACTGGGTGAAGTTGTCAAAGGACCTTTCTTCCAGTCCGGCAAACCATTCTAGGGCAGAACCTGATAGGTTTTCCGCGAAGAGCCTGCAGAAGGCTGGCTCCCTCTCCTCATCGGTAAGGTACACCCTTGCCATCGCTAGTCGGAATGCCCTGATGTGGGCTTTCGGGTCTGATTTCCCAGAGAACTCTGGAAACTTAGTTTTCTTGATCTCACGGATTCTTGCAAACGCAATCCGATCTGTGAACGGCGTTTGTTGTGTTTCTTCGATCACTCGATCGATGTCAGGAGCCGCGCTCGTCGCCATGTGAACTTTCGAGCTCAGACTGTTAAACTGGGCTTTAGCCTGTTCAATGTATTGTCTAAGCATATCGTGTTCATCGCCTTCTGCGGGTGCGAACTGGACTTGTGCCTGACCTGACTTTTGTTCCGGAAAAATGGGGTCGAGGAGATCGATCGTTGGGATCGACCTCGTCTGATCGACCTGTGGCATTCGGAACTGAACTGAGTTTGATCCATTAAGGAGTCCCGAGCTCGAGGCGAAGGCAGAACCTCCTAGTTGCCTCGGTCGGATGTTAGAGTTACTCGGGAAAGGTGGTGGCCTGGGTAATGGTCGGTTTCTTGATCCGGTTGGATCTGTGACCATTGAACTCGAACCAAATGGGGTCGGTACCGCGATAGGGGTCATTGTAGGGCGGAAGCCGCTATTTGACGTATTACCGAAATTTCCCGACGTTCCCGGAGGAGTTACTACTTGGGAGAAGTCCAAGCGAGTACACAGTGGAGGACTTATGGGAGTTCGCGTTGGTCTGCCCCCCTTGGCTTTGACTGGCGAGCTCTTCAAGACGGGCGTTCAGGCGCCTCTATTGTTCTTCGAGTTGCGCTACCAGAGAACGGTTTGCGACCTCTTGGGCCCTTGCGCTTGCCTCGTTGTTTCTCGTTCGATCTACCAACAGGCTTAACATCTAACGGATCTCGGCAAGATCGCTTGGTCCTTGTCTCTGTGGAGCAGAAGGTAGTGGCGAATTAGGTCTGGTTACTCCAGATCCTCCTCCTGGGGTGGGAATTGAGTCATTTCTCATCCACACCCAGTTTCTGCTCGGATCATTAGTTCCCGACAAAACATTTGTCGGATTCTGGCTTGTTGCGATTGTTTGAGCGACGGAGCCGGCTGGTGCCGAGGTCGTGGTGACTGAGGCAGAGCTCGTCAACACGCCGTCGGTCTGACCCATGTTTCTTACCCCGGTATTGTTCTGAGGAACGTTGTCGACCGTTTGAGGGCGGTCAACTGGTGGTGTGGCGCTGGGAGAGCCAGTTTGGTCGGGATTCATCTCGATCTATCGGATCTAGGATCTGATTCGTAAGATAGGAAAGGCTATAGAATGTCCCCACAGTCGGCACCAAATGTGAGATCCGGGATTCACACTAAGAATTTGTATTCGTGGATTTGGACTTTTGGATATAGAAATGGTATAGTTTCCTATGAATCAAAGACTTTATTGAGATTGATCGTCGAGATAGAACAAACACAGTCGAGAAGAGAGTACAAAGTATATGATCGGGCTATCTAATCGAAGTGTTCTTAGCCTAGGTTGGAATTGTCTTTAATGAGCCGCCACTTCTCTTCTTAAATAGCTTCGATTCTGATCTCTTCGTCCCGATCTTTCGGCCTCGTCGTTGTAACGATCTCCGAGATTTATGCGGATCAGTTGAACTGGCGAAGACCGAGTTGCTCTATCTCCACGTCATCCTCTGCCGAGCTCGAGCTTGATTGTCTCCGGCTTCGGCATCGTCTGGGCCTCTCCAAGGCGCTTTCTTCGCTTGGGCCCAACAAGAGAGTTGGCTCTCCCGTCTGTCCTTGATTCTGGAATAGGCTCGTAATTACGGGCCTTTGTCTTGTCTGTTAATGGGCCGAATTTTCTAGGGGAAATCCAATACCAACAGTAATGAGCATAAGAAACTTGGATCTGATGGAATATCGAAAGAGTTCTTGGATTTCTTTGGGTACAAGAAAGATTGAGTCTATGAATCGAGTGGGCTCGAGCGATGTTACAATACATTGAAATAGATATCGGATGGAAATTCAACTACAAAGAGTGGCGAAACCTGCTCGCCATGTTTTAACTCTGCCAACTTAGTTTTTTGTTTTTATGTGTGTATTTTTGCCAACTAATTGACAAGTTTTTTTTTCATTTTTTCATTTTATAAGTATGTTAATATCATTGATAAAAGGGTTAAGTTTTACAACTTGCAAAAACAAATTGCTAGACTTAAAATCATATGCCATACCCAAAAAGATAAAAGAACATGATGAATATGACATTCGGCTATTTGCCATCTTCGATCAAGAGCAAATGAAGCAACAAGTCGATAAACACCTGGGAAAGAGTAGCGCCCAAAGAAGACTGAATAACCAATGGGAGAAGCTCATAAAGTTGTTCCATTCGATAACCCGTGAGAAATAGGTCTATTCGACTGCAAAGTCTAGAGATCTGAACTAGATTGTCCTCTACATCTAATGATCATACTCAAAAAGCTCATGGATCCGATCCTATAACACATGATTATACAAGCTAACAAGACTTAATAGCCGAACCATCTCTAAAATTGTAGCCTTACTACCTCCTTCTAAGCTAAAGAGCCTTCACACAGAACAAAACCAGAGCAACATCAAACCTAAACCAATTTTCACATTTCAGACTAACCAAGTCTGACCTCCTTCACACAAATAATTTGGAAAATCCTAGATTCCAGCCTTACTCAAACCAAAGATAATCGCAAGCAATAACCCCGGTCCAAACCAGCTATCATTACCCAAGAAGACCATACTGCCGTGAAGAAGGCACTAACCGCTGAAAATTTTGTTTTTGGAAAGTTGAGAAATCGCCGACGAGAAAAAAAGAGACCACCAGAACTTCACCGGACTCGAGCCGCACAGCCGTCGCCGTCAACCACAAACCGCCGTCACTCCACTAAACTGTGCTGCAGATCTACCACGGAGAAGAGAGACCAGTAACTCGAGACTCCTTCGTGAAACCCTAACTTCACCACTGCCTTCGCCGCCGCCGTCCCCAAGCAACATATCCCAAACAAGAAGCAGCTTGGGTGACGGCCCAACCCACCAACAAACCCATCATCACCGCCGGAGCCAGTGAATCGTTGCACGCCCAGCTCAATCGTCATTCTCCAACTCAAGGGAAACTAAACAACCTCCCTCACGAGGACATCACGGTGAACCAGAAGAAACATAATGGAGCCCTCCTCGACCCCCCCCCCCCCCCCCCCCGGCGAATAACCCGGCAATGAAGAGGCGAGACGCGGTTAACCGACGGAGCTTTGAGACGAATGGCTTGGGAGAAAAATTATTAGGCGCGTTAGGACACGCGCCAGCATTTTTCCAATGAGGATTGACAAGTTAGTAATCTTTGGTCCATCTCCTCATTTGATTGGTTTCCGAGGAAGTGAATATTCTTCTACATTCTCCGTAAGATTTTTGCTATATTTATTCATCTTATTTCACACCTTTTGAGGTCATGATGGTTTCGGTTTCGGAGAATGTAATTGTTGAAGTAAGTTTAGAAACTTTCTCTGTTTTTAGTCTTTGAATCTCTTTAATCTTTGTTTCTCTGTTTTGACAGATTTGGTTCAGAGAAGACGATGAATCCTTTGACAAGTTAAATGTTTTATGTATTTAAGTTGAATGATGTACAAGATATATATATACATTTGTAGAAGAATCAGAAACAAAGTTAAATGGTTCAGAGAAGACGATGAATCCTTTCACGACACTGAGATATCCACGGAAATGACAGTGACGGAAGGAGAAGAGGGGCATCTGCAGCAGAATCAGAAACAAAGTCGGTGGAATGAGACTCGGTCAATATCACTGGTGGAGACTTGATATCTGTAGGAGTAGGAGAAAGCATCTCTGCCGGTAAGTTCTCATCAATAGGCAAAATTACGTTTAACATTTCAACATTGGAACTAAAGCGAACGTATGGTGCTGAAGGAAACTAAGTATAATCCGTAGTTGACGACGAAGAGGTAGATGAAAATGGGAACTTGTTTTCGGAGAATATGACATCTCGAGATACGAATAATTCTTGCTTGTCAAGATCGTAGAGACACCACCCTTTCTGAGTGTAGGTTTACCCAACAAAAACAGACCGACGAGTGCGTGGGGAGAACTTATCTCCTCCATGACGTTGATTTTGTGCATAACACAATGAACCAAAGTCTCGTATATGATCATAAATTGGACATCTGTTGTAGATGTGTTTCGTATGGTGTTGAACCATGGTTAATCACGTAAGCCGCAATTAGTACACATTCACCGTAAAACTATATAGGCTGATGATTTTAAAATTGCAAAGCTCGGGAAATATTTAAAACTTGCCGATGTTTCCTTTTGACACGACCATTTTGTTGCAGTGTATCGATGCATGATGTCTTTTGTCGTGTGCCTTTATCAAGAAAGTGATCCCAAATACACAAGAACTCGCAGCCATTATAATTCCGTATAATCTTTACTGTTGTTGCATCAACTAACGATGAACTATGCTAAGAAGTTCATGAGATGTGTCTGCATTTCTTTTTCAGCCATCAAATAAAGGCTTTATAAAGCCAGACGCCAGTTAGTAGTCATCTACGACTGTCAAAAAATAGCGAGCACCCGAATGAGATGGGGTTCGATGAGGTCCTCGAACTTCACATTGAATCATCTCAAATTAACCTTTTTATTATCACTGATCCTAAAAACATTTCTTGTTTATTTCGAATGAAGAAAAATATCACAGGTCTTATGAATAGAATCACTACAATGAGAAGAAACTAAATCAGGAAGAAATTTCCATATCATGAACAGACAGGTGTCCCTTCCTTTGATACCACAAACTCAACATGTCTTTGGATTTTGCGTCAAGAGCTCTCCCATGCTGAATGCCTCTAAACCGGTACTCCCCATTCTCATGTCTTCCAAATACTATAACCATCTCCGTAGTGCAGTCTTGGAGAACAAGAAAACGATCAGAAAGCTGCGCAACACATCTGTTTTAATCCATCAACTGCCCAACAAATATCACGTATGATTTCATTCCATCCACATAAAATACCGACTACATTATCAAACTCAAATCAAGATCCATTGTTCCTTCTTTTGAAGCTATAATTTCTCTACCATCATATAAGATGATTAAAACTTGTGGGATAGTAGGAACATCATGTAGAATTTCCATTTTCCAGTTAATGATGTGTAGTCCATGTATCAAAAATTCAAGAGGGAGAAAGAGTATTCATACCAGTGAGAGTTCCAGTTTGTGTCGGAGTCTTGGATTGTAACATCCGTCTCCCGGTAAACCGGAGACGCGGCACTAGGGCACCCGTTGAACCCATTTCGGTCCAACCGGGACGCCTTCTCAACTGGTCCCAGGAACCCGGCGCTCTCTTCGTATTGAAATCCACCAATGATGTCACACGACCGAATCAATCCCATCCGGACCTGCAAGAAAACGGGGACAGGGGAAAGGAAAGAGGACTGAGCAATTATTTCAAACACAATTACCCAGTGAGGGCGGATTTAAGGAATCCGCGATCCCGGCTTACGCCACACAACTACGAAGCACAAGTCCTAAGCTAATAGCATCTTACAAACATCACCCGAAGGCTTTCATCACACAACCTACGTCCCGAAGGACTACTACCTCCCGAAGCGGAAACAATTCCCAGGGAAACCGAAGCCCGCCATTGGCTCCGGCGCCCAAATTTATTCCACTTGGGAGGCTCGTCAAAACCCCCTTCCGATGATACAAGGGTAACGTACCTTTCAACCAAAATCCCTCAGTACTCGAGCCGCCACACAACACCCTTTCGGGGGCCCTACCACAGTTCTAAGTAAAACAAGCCATCACGCACAATCAACATCTTCGGTTTAAGCGATAACCTAGCAATCTACGTTCCACAATCAATCATATTATGTGCATATAACTATCCTAAACTACCTCGGAAAGACAGTATTAACTAAGGACTATTGTCCGGAATTGAATAGGCAAGCAAGGGTCAAGAACCGATCCTCACCTTGGCAAAAGAAGGGTATTTTCGTAAATTAGGAACTTCATGAGACCGAACGGACAACAGATCTGGAAAGAGGGCGAAAAATAGATCGATTTAGGCTTTTGAATCACTCAAATCGGATCTAAGATGGGCTAGATATGATCGAAGGAAGTTTCATAGTTCAAATCCTAAACCGAATCAAACCGAATTGAAATTGAAATCAAAATCAAATTGGGAATCGGTTTGGCTAAACCGGGAATCGAAATTAATTTAGGAAAACCGACTAAACCGAAATCAAATTGGCTAAACCGAAAATCAATTGGAAATTAGGATCGAACCGAACCGGACAAACCTAAACCGGACCGGTGGTCAACGGCGGCGGTCAACGGTCGGCGACGGTGGCTCCGGCGGCTTCTCCGGTGATGGCGACAGCGGCTCCGGCGGCGGCGCGTGGCTCCGGCGGTCGGCGCGTGGCTCCGGCGCGTTGGCTGCTCCGGCGCGCGTGGATCTCACGGGCCCAGCTCCTCTCCGGCGCGTGCGGCGCATGCGGGCGCGTGCGGCGGCGCGCCGTGGTCAGCTCCGGCTTCGTCTCGGCGAGGCGGTCACGATGGTATGCTCGGTTTCTCGGGATTCAGGGTATTTTTTGAAAAACGATTGAAAACAGGGTTTTTGGTTTGAAATTTCTAGATCTACTGGTTCGGGAATTACCTGGATCAAAGGGAAAGCTCGGGAACGTGAACAGTGACTCCTAGGGCTTTGAACGGCTCCACACTCCGACAGGGCTTTGCAGCAGGAAGAGAAAATAGGTTTGAGGAAGGGAAGAGGCTTGTATTTTTAGGAAAAAGGCTAGGGTTTCCAAGAAAAGGAGAGTGGGCTTGGTGGAATTGGGCTTTGGGCTTGCTCTTTTTTTCAAAAAATTTGGGTGTGGTTTTTGGGCTAATACAATTCTCCCCCCCCCCCCCTTTGAAAAGAATTCGTTCCGAATTCTGAAGGACTCGGTTTCTCGGTCGCTACTGAACTTAAAGGCACTATCAAAACAAGATGCAGGGATGGCTAAGGAACGTCCGAACGGAAAGGCACGAACTGAATAAAATAATGAATAGAATAAATCAACGGCGCAGGGCTACAAAGTTCAAATGAACGGAAGGAAAGAAAAACCAACTACGCGAAAACCGCGGAAAAACTAAATAAAACTCTAACACCAAATAGTTAAGCCCTACTCCTAACACCATCCTAAGTCTCCTGATCCTAGCCACTTTGCGATCCTGGGGTCCGGTACTCGAGGTCCTGGTTGCCATGGTACAACTGGCCTGCCTCGCCTCCATCCTCTGACGGGTCTGAATCCGGCTCTGAATTCGTGATAGTGATCACTGGTGGCACTGCCGACTGACCCGACTCATGTCTCTGTGCAGCCTGCTGCTGCTGCCTCTGCTCTCGTCCCTGCTCCCAAGCGACCTCCCCTCTGCCCACTCTGCTCTCTGCTGATCCAGCCTCTCCTGTATCCGCTCTCTGGTGGACCTCTGCTCTCTTAGCTAGGCGTAATCCACAGTCTCCTGCTCTCGTCTCAAACGCAGCTCTCGGTCCCACACGGCCTGCTGCTCAGCCATCACTTGTCGACGAATGTCCTCATCCCCCCGACGTTTCTCTCTCATCTGCTGCCGATATGCGGAGTCCCTCTGGTTCCTTTCTATGGATTCCGCATAACGAGCCGCCATCACTACTAACCCGTAATCTCCGTACTCACTCCCATCTGTCATTCCCTGACGGATCCCCGGTAACAGCCCACCCATGAACATGGTCATCATATGGATCGAGGATCTGGGGTAGATGCAACCGGCTCTGAATATGAAGGCCTCCAGGTAATCCTGCACACTCATCCTGCCATCTGAAATGGTCGGGGAACGTCCCGAGGGGGTGTCTGCGCCGGTGGTCTCGCGGTCGATGCTCCCGTGGTGTCGTTTGCCTGCGGTATCGCCTCTGGTCCAAAATCCGGGAAAGCCGGGTCACGCTGGGCTGAAGGTCTCATAGTCATAAAGCACACACAGGCTGGTGGATCGGGGTGACTCTCCTCCACTACATGTTCCTTCCCAGGCCTCCTAGCACTGGGTGCATCCACTGAATCCACAGGTGTTGACGGATCAACGATAGGCGTCTTTCGAGGTCGGCCTCTCCTCTCACTGATCTCGTAAAGGCCCCAACTGATGGAAACACAAGTCTACCTCTAGGGTGTGGGGTGGGTGGTCGGACGGGTCCCGGGGTCGCGGCTGGGGTCCCAATCGTAAGTCGTCTCCTCTGGCGCTGGGGTGCACTCCTCCTGGTTGAAGCACGGGTGCATAGAACACTGGTGGGGCTAGGTGCGTACTAGGACCCAGAATTAGAGCTCGAATCAGAAGACATCCTGCATAAATATATACTATAAGAGGTGATGTTTAGTAAAGTTTTCGCAAACGCTTTTGAAAAGATTGAAATCGGGGTTTTGGGAAAACAACGAAAGTTGATCTCCCAGGACAGGGCTGGGAGATCTTAACATAGGCTCTGAAACCAAATTGTAACTCCCGTCTTCCGGTAAACCGGAGACGCGGAATTAGGGCACCCGTTGAACCCATTTCGGTCCAACCAGGACGCCTTCTCAACTGGTCCCAAGAACCCGGTGAAAGGAAAGAGGACTAAGCAATTGTTTCAAACACAATTACCCAGTGAGGGCAGATTTAAGGAACCCGCGATCCCGGCTTACGCCACACAACTACGAAGCACAATTCCTAAGCTAATAGCATCTTACAAATATCACCCGAAGGCTTTCATCACACAACCTACGTCCCGAAGGACTACTATCGCCCAAAGCGCAAACAATTCCCAGGGAAACCGAAGCCCGCCATTGGCTCCGGCGCCCAAATTTATTCCACTTGGGGGGCTCGCCAAAACCCCCTTCCGATGATACAAGGGTCACGTACCTTTCAACCAAAATCCCTCGGTCCACACACGCCCTTTCGGAGGCCCTACCACAGTTCTAAGTAAAACAAGCCATCACGCACAATCAAAATTTTTGGTTTAAGCGATAACCTAGCAATATACGTTCCACAATCAATCACATTATGCACATATAACTATCCTACACTACCTAGGAAAGACAGTATTAACTAAGGACTATCGTCCGGAATTGAATAGGCAAGCAAGGGTCATGAACCGATCCTCACCTTGGCCAAAGAAGGGCATTTTTGTAAATTAGAAACTTCATGAGACCGAACGGACGACAGATCTGGAAAGAGGGCGAAAAAGATCGATTTAGGCTTTTGAATCACTCAAATCGGATCTAAGTTGGGCTAGATATGATCGAAGGAAGTTTCGTAGTTCAAATCCTAAACCGAATCAAACCGAATTGAAATTGAAATCAAAATCAAATTGGGAATCGTTTGGCTAAACCGAGAATCGAAATCAATTTAGAAAAACTGGCTAAACCGAAATCAAATTGGCTAAACCGGAAATCAATTGGAAATTGGGATCGAACCGAACCGGACCAACCTAAGCCAGACCGGTGGTCAACGGCGGCGGTCAACGGTCGGCTCTGGCGGTCGGCGTGTGGCTCTGGCGCGTCGGCTCCTCCGGCGCGTGTGGATCTCATGCGCCTGGCTCCTCTCTGGCGCGTGCGGCACGTGCGGGCGCGTGCGGCGGCACCTCGTGGTCGGCTCGGCAGCTCCGTCTTCGTCTCGGCGAGGCGGTCACGATGGTATGCTCGGTTTCTCGGGAATCGGGGTATTTTTTAAAAAACGATTGAAAACATGGTTTTTAGCTTGAAAACTCTAGATCTACTGGTTCAGGAATTACCAAGATCAAGGGGAAAGCTCGTGAACGTGAACAGTGACTCCTAGGGCTTCGAATGGCTCCACACTCCGATAGGGCTTCACAGCAGGAAGAGAAAATAGGTTTGAGGAAGGGAAGAAGCTTGTATTTATAGGGAAAAGGCTAGGGTTTCAAAGAAAAGGAGAGTGGGCTTGGTGGAATTGGGCTTTGGGCTTTCTCTTTTCTTCAAAAATTTTGGTTGTGGTTTTTGGGCCATTACATGGATGATGTCCGAAGGAATGTTGTAACAGTCCGCCATTGTTCATAAGTAAGACAACAATATCATCTCAATCATGGTCGGTGATTATGTGGTTTGCATGATCCACCGAGCTACTCGCGTGAGAAGTGACTGCATTTGAGAGTGTCGTTCCATAAGAGCCACCACCATGCCCTTAGCTGTTGAATCGTCCTCTGCCACGACCTATGTTGGAGATTGGTTTAGACTATTGGCGCTCTTCCCACCATTCTGGACAGCCAAGAACTGCAAAATAATTATTGGAGCTTCAGTCTTTTACCACCACCTCCCGTTCTCTTCCACAACGCCTCACCGCCATGAAGACGATTCTCCTTCTTTCTATTACCCTAATCTCCGTGCAATTTTGAGCTGTCGGTTCGAAGCCCGATCGAGATGAACGGGTCGGCTGGTGCATATTCATTCTTCTGGTGTTAATCATATATTTGATTTACCCGTATGAAGCGCAGTTTCATTGGAGGTGGTGGTAAAACACATAAGAAATTTAAACTTTATGCGGTGTTCTAAGGCTATCTTCGGTGGAATCGATCGACATGACGACACATTTTATAGCGATGTTGATGACTCGACGGTGACCGGAACCTTCACCTACGTTTTGCACGTAGCTGGCTTCATGGGATCCTGACGTGTGTCTCTCCCTCTCGGCCTTTGGACGTGTGTGTTCCACGTGGACCATTTGCAAAACCGATTCGGTTTAGTTCTTTGGTTCAATATTATTTGGGCCTTTTTTGACCGATTCATTTTAACACCCATTTCATATACTAAGGTTTGTTCTTCTCCAGTAAAGCCCATTGGACAAAGTAATAATATATGTTGTCACCAAAAAAAATGAGATAAAGAGAGAGAGAAAGTGAGATCAACGAGGAGAAAAACAGTGGCATCTTTTTCCTAAGTTTCAGGTCTTTTTTTGGGTTTAAATTGGATTTTATGGGCCTGAGATGGCTAAACCAGTACAAATGGGCTAAAGTCATTACAAATTTACACATATAATGAAGAAAAGTAATTGAGGTATACAACGGATCGTAAATTGGAGATAACGTTGCCACGCGTCGACTCTAGCATAAATTTAGACATGCAACCACGCGTCACTCCCTTGTTAGCATCTCCATGCGACAACCAACAGACGTGGAGGAGAACGCCGCAAGCTTTTCCGGACCAGATTCTTTCAATTTTTTTTGAATTTTTCGTTCAAAAAAACTCATGATAAAGACGTCATCGGAATCATCAACCGCAAAAAATGAAGAACAATTTATGAAGCCTCATCGGAATTCACTAATACCAAGAGACGATGTCGCCGTCTAGGCTTAATATACTGACCTATCCTAATTCCACCTTATTGCTCTTCATCGCCGAGCGGTGGCACGATGACGATATTAATCCAAGCGAGATGGAAAATCTCAGAGGAAGCTGAGATTTTATGGAGAGTGACGGCGGATCAAATAGAGAAGGTGACATCTAATCTCGCTGACACGAGAAATCTGGATATAACCGGAGAAGATCAGACATCACCTGTAAATTTATAAAAACAAAGAAAATTCCGACAATAGGCTTAGGGAAAATATAACAGACCAGTGAACCTGGTAAGGTTTTGGAAACCCAAAGACAAAAGTCTATATATAAAGTGTCATGAGCAGATGAAGATCATACCCGATAACCAAAACCTCAATCAAAACTCTCTGAAAGATAAGATATGAGAAAAGAAAAGGATTGAAAATAGACTTTAACTGAAGTGAGGGGGAAGATATAAAATTTCTCTCCCTAATCTAGAGAGAGAAGCCCCTTCGTTCTCTTACTTAAATTTTGGTTAAATGGCATTTTTAAAAATATTTTGGAATTCTTATGTGATTTCAGGTTTTTGGTATTTCAGGACAGGAGATATAAGATTCATTCAAATACTTTAGAATTTTGATTCTAGTTTGGTTTAATTTTATTTGGGTTCCAATCGGTTCGGTTCTAAATACACACAAAAGATAAATAAGTAAAGAAAAAAATTAGTTAAATCAGAAAACTGTTTAATTTTGTCAAATATAACAAGAATTCAGTATATTTCCTTTATTTTGGGGTTTTCAGTTATTTCATTATGAAAATAACCAGTATATTTGAGTTTATAATTGTAATTTTGAATAGTTTTATTTTATAAATTCTAAATATAACTAATATTTTGATATATAATGGTATTTTGAATATTCTTGTTCTTGGTTTGATTTAGTTCGATTCTGGTTCTTTGGATGGAAGTGTAGGATCCATTCGAGTATTCTATCGATTTGGATTCAGGTTTGATTTTTGCGCTTTTGGTTTTGATTCAATTCGGTACTTCGATTCCGAATATTTTGTCTACGCCTAATTTTATAAAACAGATTAAAAGATTTACAATGTTTTAGGGTAAAAAATAATATAAAAGACTAACCACCATTACACTCCTAATATGGTATTTTTTGACTATTCATAGCTGTTTGAGATTTTCTTAACAATTTGGACCGCTTTTGGTTCAATATTTTTCTAATATTACTTTAAATTATTAAATGTAGACTGTCACTATTTCTTGTTTAATGGTGACTTGTTTATAAGACTACTTACAAGGGTGGCACTCTTTGTATTTTTTTTATTTTTTTCATTGCATTTTTGTATCTTTTGAAAAGTTTTTGCAATTTTGTATCTTTTGTTGATGATAGGGATTGAAAGACAATTTTATCTCTCACAGGCAGGAGAAAAGAGGAAAAAGGATCAGGACATGCTCTCGAAGGATAGGTGTCACACCCTATCAAAACTATCCATTCTTTTTTCTTTATTACTTTTTATTCTTTTCTTTTCCTCTTCATTCTCTTTCTTACTTTGCCCCTATCAAGACTTTTCTGAGCGTTAGCGAAGCTAGATTCTCATAGCGAGGCGCTTGACCTAAGACTTCTCTCTTTACTACAAGCAGGTCCATTAAGCCAGGGAGTTCTCAGTGTTGATGGCGGGGTATAAGGGAAGTTTCCGGAGGCCCCCCCCCATTCTGTCTCGGCCTTGATCCAACGGGGGATTGGATGGGGCGGGAGATCGTCGCCCGTTTCCTTATTTATTTGATAATAGAGTTGGCTATTTTTGTGGCTTTCAAGTAGCAAGGAAAGAAGCTTACTATTATTTCGTTCAAAGTTAGGGAATTAGCCAAGATTTTGACCGGATACGAAATCACTGGTGCGCGGAACGACCTCTCGATCTACTTACAGCAGCCCAGGAATAAAAACGTCGGATTTATAGCATCATTCAAGTAAATACAGATACGAAATCACCCTTTTGATGAGATATGAACAAGAGGAGACTCGAGTAGGGCGCTTACTCTCCTCTTGGCAGCCTTCTTTACTACTTTGCCAAAGTTTTTAGTAAGGAGTGTGCTGCTGATTGAATCGCAGCTTACTTCTTGAGTGATCTCCTTCCAGTGTTTTTTCCTTTGGGTCCACACCCCCCCAAATAGACTTGACGAGTTATCCATTCTTGCGAACGAACACAACCCCTACACACACCTAGGCTCCTTATAACGAATAGTGAGAACCGAGATTTATTTTGGTTGTGTCCGTTACACCATGGATGACGTCGTCTGAGTTCCTTTCATCCCTTGTGCCACGGTTGCTGTTGTAAGCAATTACCTTTCCTGGCTTGCTTCACCAAACGGGCCTTCTTTCTTACAGTGTCATATAAACTAGGAAAAGCCCACTATAAAAAAAAACTAATCAGTGATGCCAACTCCTACTCGGAAGGCACTAGAAAACAAGGATTCTCGGCCAATCCAAGTAATAGCGTAATATATAGATATAGATTGATTATATATCTGTTTTCGGAGGCCTTTTCTCTATCTGCTTCTGCTTCTTCCTCTTCCCAATAATGCCCAATTAGATAAAATAATGATTTTATTATTGTTTATAGTAAGTATCCAGACTTCCCTTTGTTAGGAATCCCTAATTGAAAGGTCCATTTTCCACCTCTTTCTTTTTTCGAACCTCTCAGGCGAAGGTGGGAAATAAACAAACAGTTGTTACGTCGCCTTCGATTAAATCGGTAAACAAACAGGGGGAACTCTGATTCTCTCGGAGGTGAGTTTTCCGGCCATATAGACCGCCGAAATGGAGATATAATTGATTGATGTACCAGAATTCAATATGGAAGTTTCGAGTGGATAGTCTAGACTAAGTGTCCACAATAACGGCTATTCGTGGATACTACCACGATCAAATCACATACAAGACACTTACCATGGATATGAAGTAGCCAATCGAAATGTTGTTTTGGATGGATAGTTGTCCACACGTACTTTGTGTCCACAATTCACATCATGTGAACTCTTAACCACCTTCTATTCATCAAAAGCTTCTAGCATGTGATATAATCGTGATAGTGTCCAAGAATGGTCGATACATAGTAGAATTCTTAACCACCTTCTGTTCATCAGAAGCGTCTAGCATGTGATGTAATCGCAGTAGTGTCCACGAACAGTTGATACATAATAGAACTCTTGACCACCTTACTTATGACTCTCTTTAGACACACAAGGAGCAGTCCATACATCAGAATGAACAAGATCAAAACAATTTCCGTAAATGGTTGAAGACTTAGGAAAAACAGACTTGCAATATTTACCAAGTATGCAAGCTTCATAATCATTCCGACCATAAATGAAACATTAGGCAATAACAGACTTAAAGCTCTTGAATGAGGATGTCCTAGTCAAGGGCTAGGTGTCCACACAACATTATCATTAGTAGCAAGGAATGAGTTAAGAGTACCATGACATAAACCAGATGATGATCTAATGTAATCTAAAACATAAAAACCATCTTTAATTACTCCTTTCCCAACTCGGAGTCTGTCTTCCACCATCCTTGAGTTTAAGGGGGGATGAAAATATATTAACAGAAGTGAGCCTAAGCCCAGAAGTAGAAGCAAGAAAATAAGGAGGCTCATCACAAAATAGATGCCTAGTTGTTCGTAAAGAAGAAGCGTACACACACTCATGTTATAGTACAGAAAGCAGAGCATGCATAGATGTTGCAAACGAAAAAGCAGAGCACACAAAGACGATGCAGAGGGTAGCGAGCTACAGAAATAAGATAGGAATGCTCACCACTCCAGTCGAGTACGAGTGAGAGGATAAGTGGTGCAATATGATATAAGGATATATATCTTGGGTATGTATCCTTCTGTATATAAAGATACGGTACGACCTTTAATAAAATTTGAGTTGAAAGGAATATCAATATACAACAACTTAGGAAAATTCTCTCCTTTTTGTTCTGTGATCCTTTCTTCTTCGTGGTTTTGTGTAAAATCGTGTTATGTCAGTGATTTCCAGCACCTTGCTCCATCGATTTTTATATTGGTGGTGGTGGTGCGCCGGATCGATGAGCTCCGTCGTGGGCTTCTTGTTTCTTGCGTCTCCGCCTCCGTAAGATCTGGAGTTCAAGTATTCGCTTTCTCAGATAATAAAGCGATGAATTGTGGTGAGTTTTTAGATTGTTTGTGGTGGGTAGCTGATATATCATGGTTTTTACCGGTTTTAGACCATGATATAAGTATGTTTTAGTCTTTTGGTGTTTCTTTAGAGTCATTTACAGGTGTTATTAGGAATATGCACGTTTGGAGCGGAATTGGAGCATTTTGGAGCATTTTGGAGCTTTGACCCGAGAGATAGAGTTCACTGTCCAGAACAGAGTATTGCATCGATCGACACACATTGTGCATCAATCGACACACGAGCGAGATGAGCTCATCTTCGGCGGTTTAATGAAGAATATGGATATTACACTTTGGCCTAGAAGTTTCCAGTATTTACAAAGAAGCCCCAAGACGTGATTAGGCTAATATAATTAGGTTTTTACATCAGTTTTTAGATTACACTTTACATACGCTTTCATACTTTGATCTGAGAGTTTTTAGAGCTTTTTGGGGCTGATCTGAAACTGTATTGCTTCCTGCTTTTTTAGAAGATTTCGAACCCCTTTGTTTCTTACTCTTTTATGCAATCTAATTATTCATAGATTATGTTTTCATTATCTATGTTTGAGTAGATTCATAGTTAGGTTTAGGGATTCTCATTAGGGATTTCATGACTTGCTAGATTTATTTAATTCAGTTAAGGATTCATATCATATTTATTCTTCAATCTAAATTATGCTTAACACTAGTTTCTAACTTGATCACTTAGAATCTAGACTCTAGGTTGTTAAATTGACACGAAAGTGTGATTTAGAATCTGAACTATTTAGGTTGAGCAATTGAATTACTCGCAAAGAAATTTGGTTTAATTGAATTGTGAACATATCGAACCTGAACTTAAGGCTAGTTTAATATGTTAGGAATTGCAAAGAAATTTGGATTTCTGCTATTAGACTTAGAGAATTCTCACAACGAAAGTTGGTTAGTTCTATATTCGTGTTTGAGTTCTAGAACAGTGCTTAATTTGATCCTGACTGATTATCTGATCTGCTTGTCTGATTTCCTGAGAACTCCCTAAACTTAGCGCTTTTAGTTAATTGCTTTCAAACCAATCCTGCTACTTGATTTACTTTTCTGTTTGCTTTTAGTTTCTCATTACTTTCTTCTAGTTTAACTTGACCGTTCTAAAATCTATCGTATGTCTAGAGTCTCTGTGGATTTTGATACCCTTTATACTATAATTGCATTAACTGTGCACTTGCAGTAGAATAGGATAAAACTTACACCTTATCAAGTTTTTGGCGCCGTTGCCGGGGACTCTTTGGAGTCTTCGATAGATTTGAACTTAGGGTTTAGACTAGGATTTTTATTTTTGTTTTTAGTTACTAATTTTTATTTTTCTGTTTTTCTCTGTCGCAGGTCTGACATTCTCTTAGCATCGATCGTTGCATAACTTTGAATCGATCGTTGCAAGGCGACTAGAGTTGAATCGATCGTTGCCTCCTAGCATCGATCGTTGCAGTGCGATTCCACAGAGAGTTTCTGCGGGACTTATAAGGTTTTATTTCTTTGTTTCAGATGCCTCCTTGCGGACAACCTCGTAAACGCAGAGCCACAGCAGCTGAAGATCAGGCTCCTCCACCAGAGGAGTGGTTTCTTCGAGACTCAACACCGCCTGAGCCTTATCAGAGAGATCGGGAGGTCATACAGTTGCCTTGGCCTAAGGTAGATAAGGAGAAGATCCCAACAGACAAGGTGTGGGACATGACACCTGATGAGCTGATTAAGACTAACACATTCACAGAGAGGCCGATAAATGACTACTGGGACGAGTTCGATACACTGCTCTACAATGGCTGGTGTGATATGGATGTTCAGCTAACCAAGTTTGTCGATTACTGGAGTTGCAGGACCTTAGGCATTGATGAGCAGGTGCTTAGATTGGTCAAGGGCATTGGTCTGGGGACAATGCCTATACAGTACTATGAGCTGTATCCTTACTTGGTTAGACAGTTGTTGGCGACTTGCAGAGTCTATTATCCTGATCCAGAGCGCAGGAAAACCGCAGATGGTATCTTTACATTCATGAGCTTAGGAGTCATGTATCGGATTCCACTTCTAGATATCTGATGTATTCATGGGTTCAGCGTGGAGCATACACGCACTAGTATAGCTCTTGAGTGGGATAGACAAGAGGCGCAATACTTTTGGGATCAGTTTGGCAATGGAGCATATGACTCGAGGACCACGAAGCAGAATCAGGTCAGACATCCCATTCTAAGATATGTGATCCGCATCTTGGGTTACACGCTGCTGTGCAAGGCCGAGGCAAACAAGATGCGCAAGAATGAGCTGGAGGTACTTTTTATTGGGCTGAAGGATCTGTTTGATGGGACTGATTTGAGAGATCCTGCTAGGGATCTCAACTTACGAGTTGTGTTTGCTCATCACATGTGCTCACTGACGACGAAATCAATGGATGGGAAGGGCATTGAGACAGTGGGGAGTCTGCTTACTCCCATATTCCGGCATTGCAGGATACCTTTAGAGGGTACGGAGCGTGATGATAGCAAGGTGTATATGGATCTGACCCACCTGCAAAGTGCTACTTGGATTAAGGAGAGACGCATCTGGGTTTACTATGACACGCATGGACAGAAGCATGGTGTGGATCTTCCTGCTGCTGATCTGACCAAGATCGATACATTGGCTGACTTGGATTTCCAGCCTCCTATGCGAGATCAGCGCAGAGTTCCTACGATGGCCCATCCGCTGGGAGAGCCTTCTACACGAGCTTCTTCTTCTTCTGCGCCTGCACCTGCTGCTCCTGCTGCACATGACATTGGTCCTTATCCTGAGCCTTCAGTACCTTTGAGTGAGATGTTTGAGGGAGAGTGGAGAGAGCGTCATGATGGTATTCTACGGAGCATCTGGAACTACATGTGTGGCTGCATTTGCAGGAGACAGCCACTGATTCATCAGCCCGTTCCTGCCAGTCGACATTGACAGCGCTCTCCGACTCCTATTCCTTCGAGTGATTCTGATCGCTATGCTGACATAGATGACGAGTGAGAGTAGTGGCATTTTCAGACTACGGTTCTGTATTTCTTTTTCACTTTTTCTTTTGCATTTTTCTTTTGATTTTTCTCTTTGATACTTATGTTTGGATGATGTGTTTACTTTGAGACTATCTGTTGCTTTGATTTTGCTTGTTTGCATTGATTTTCAGCTTTCAGGTTCGAAATTTGAGAATTTCTCACGGACTAACCTGCTAACTGATGACTGCTCCCAGAAATCGCAATGCAACGATCGACACGGTCCTGTGTGTCGATCGTCACAACGCGAAAATTGCACTGCAACAATCGTTGCGGACTTGAGCAACGATCGACTCATATCGCAATCGCCTTGCAATGATCGTCGCATTTATGCGTAACGATCGATGCTTGAGCGAGACAGGTAAAAATCAGACATAACTTAACCCATCCCTTAACATTTTTAGTTTCTTTTACCAATCCTTAGCTTGACACTAATGGGGACAGTGTGTTTCAAGTGAGGGGGAGGTGATACTGACTTTTATCTTTCTGTTTTCTTAGAGCCAGTCCTATTTGTCAAAAAAAAAATTTGTTTTATTGAGTCAAAATGGTTTAAGTAAGAAACAGTGAATTTTTGAGAAGTTAACAGCACTTGCAGGAACTTAAGTGACCATAGGGATGAAGCTGCAAGATCAATCTATGATTATTAGAAAACCCAACACAGATCAGCCTACTGAGAACACCCACATCACTTTAGGTATCAAAGGATCCTTTACTGACTTCACCCTTAGTTTAACTTAATTTTCTCACCTAAGGGCTTTGTATACCTTGAGTCGGATTCCTCTGTTAGTTCTGACACAGCTTGTAAACCTGCCCGAGTAAGGTTCCCTTCTCCCCTTTTCTTAAAGTAAAAAAAAAAAAAAATAAACTGAGGATGAGCTAGTAGCTCCGAAGTGGTCACGAGAGTGGTAGCTACCACTATTACCTCATGTGCATTCATGGAATGTGTCCAAAGTACACCCCATAATGGGAAGAGCACTGATAAAAAAAATGATACCCAATGGGGAAAAATCAGATTGCTAAGGAAGGGAAAAGAGAAGAAAGGAACCATAAAAAGATAGTATGGTGGTCTAGAGCTGACAGAGTAAGAATCCATGTGCCCTTTGATCGATAATCCTTAGGTGAGACAGCACTTAATAGCTTATAGAAGTCAGTAGGTGAATTTGAATGCTTGAATGTGATTGTGGAGTTTACTTTGGACAGTTGCTAAGTGTGGGGGAAGTATATGTTGGTCTTGATGTCCTGCAGGTGATTCTTTCAGTGGCTTACTAAGGGGAATCTGAGTGTTGTTGCTTCTAGGATGAAAAGAGTTTCTGAAAGTTTTCAAACCTCTTCACCATGTTTTAGTTCTCTGTTTTGCTTGAGGGTAAGCAAAGGCTAAGTGTGGGGGAGTTGATATATCATGGTTTTTACCGATTTTAGACCATGATATAAGTATGTTTTAGAGTCTTTTGGTGTTTCCTTAGAGTCATTAACAGGTGTTATTAGGAATATACACGTTTGGAGCGGAATTGGAGATTATGGAGCATTTTGGAGCATTTTGGAGTTTTGACCCGAGAGATAGAGTTCACTGTCTAGAACAGAGGATTGCATCGATCGACACACATTGTGCATCGATCAACACACGAGCGAGATGGGCTCATCTTCGGCGGTTTAATGAAGAATATGGATATTACAATTTGGCCCAGAAGTTTCCATTATTTACAAAGAAGCCCCAAGACGTGATTAGGCTAATATAATTAGGTTTTTACATCAGTTTTTAGATTACACTTTACATACGTTTTCATACTTTGAGCTGAGAGTTTTTAGAGCTTTTTGGGGCTGATCTGAACCTGTATTGCTTCCTGCTTTTTGAGAAGATTTCGAACCCCTTTGTTTCTTACTCTTTTATGCAATCTAATTATTCATTGATTATGTTTTCATTATCTATGTCTGAGTAGATTCACAGTTAGGTTTAGGGATTCTCATTAGGAATTTCATGACTTGCTAGATTTATTTAATTCAATTAAGGATTCATATCATATTTGTTCTTCAATCTAAATTATGCTTAACATTAGTTTCTAACTTGATCACTTAGAATCTAGACTCTAGGTTGTTAAATTGACACGAAAGTGTGATTTAGAATCTGAACTATTTAGGTTAAGCAATTGAATTACTCGCAAAGAAATTTGGTTTAAATGAATTGTGAACATATCGAACTTGAACTTAAGGCTAGTTTAATCTGTTAGGAATTGCAAAGAAATTTGCATTTCTGCTATTAGACTTAGAGAATTCTCACAACGAAAGTTGGTTAGTTCTATATCCGTGTTTGAGTTCTAGAACAGTGCTTAATTTGATCCTGACTGATTATCTGATCTGCTTGTCTGATTTCCTGAGAACTCCCTAGACTTAGCGCTTTTAGTTAATTGCTTTCAAACCAATCCTGCTACTTGATTTACTTTTATGTTTGCTTTTAGTTTCTCATTACTTTCTCCTAGTTTAACTTGACCGTTCTAAAATCTATCGTAGGTCTAGAGTCTCTGTGGATTTCGATACCCTTTATACTATAATTGCATTAACTGTGCACTTGCAGTAGAATAGGATAAAACTTAGACCCTATCAGTAGCGAGAGACAATGGTCTCCTCTCATCTTTTCGAGGGTGGCTTTGGGTTCAGGGCCGGTTCAAAGTGGTCTCTTCAGTTGCTCTTCGTCGAATCTATTGCCTTAATCTTATCTCTCTGCCAGTTTCGGTTTAGATCTTGTCTAGTGACTAGAGTCGCCAACTGGTTGTCCATATGTTCCATTTTCTCTCTCGGATCTCTGATGAGCTTTCCCAGGCCAATAATTTTGTGTTTGTATCTATGTTGAAAGCCCGGGCTTGAGAGTTGATAGGGTAGTGCAAATCAGGAGGGTGTGAAATTTTTCTTCGTCGCAGTTTGGGACAACTTGACGACAATGCTTCAGCGGTTGCCTATGGTTACTTTCGCCGATCCTGTGAATGTTTGCAAAAGACTCATTTTCTCTCAGGATATCTTCGATTGATAGTTGATTAAAGGGTGGTGGGTGATGTATACAACTCTACGATTTTTTCTCAGCGATTCCTGAAACCTGGTATGAGGCTTGCGTTGGTGGAGACAAAGCTCGGTATAGCTTCTAATCCCTTACTTTTTCCTATGGTTCTGTAAGGTTTCTGGTCGATCATTCTCTACGCGTGATTCCCTTTTACATTGGTTATAACCACTACTGGTTAGGAATGGCTCTCGTTTAGATTCAGCATATACTTTTTCATTTGGTTTAAGATTATCCTGGAATTTTGGTTTGCTTTGGAACCGATGGCCAGAATATCTAGTAGAAGTGTGGTTCATTTCCAGCTTTTCTTTTGCGTCGATTTACATCCCAATTCCATAAATGGCCCTTTCTAGGTTTTATGAGATTGCTAGCTTCATCACCACATTTCCTTGCGATCAACAAACATGACAATGCGGAAATACTGGCCAATTTGTGCGTAAAATAGATTATGAGATGTCATGGAGTACTAGCGAGCATTGTGTCAGACTGTTATTCAAAGTTAAAATCAACCTTTGGAAGGCAATGCAGAAAACTATGTGAAAAAGTCCATATAAGCATGGATTATCATCCACAAACGAATGGAAAGTCCAATAAATTATTAAAACACTTGAGGATTTGTTGTGAGCTCATTTTCGGGACTAGGGTGGTAAGTGGGATCAGTACTTGCATCTATCTAAACTCTCATACAAAAAAAAGCTACCAATCTAGTATCAAAATGTCGCCATATGATATCAATGTATGGATGGCCATGTAGAACACCGCTTTGTTATAACCAAATGGGGATAGGATTATCTTTAACCGAGACGTTATTGAAGAAATATTTTGAAAGGATAAGGGTTTTGAAGTTTAAAACGAAAGTATCTCAAGACATACCAAAGTTTATGCGGATAAACGAAGGAAAGAGTTGGATTTCGCGGTAGAATATATGGTCTATCTCAAGACAGTCACTTGTAATGGTAATGTGATGCTTCAAAGAATGCAAAGCTAAGTCCAAGGTACATGGGACCGTATAAGATTCTGGTCAGAATAAAAGTAGCTTACAAGCTGGATTTGCCTTCATCTAAGGATGCATTTCATGATGTATTCCATGTCTCTATGCTAAGGAAATTCATAAGTGACGGTCACAATGTTTTTTTGAACCAGCTCTGGACATTAGGGAAAATCTAACAGTGGAAGGAAGACCAGTTCAAGTTTTGGGTAAGAAAGAGTAAGCCAGATGGCATTAAGAAAGTCACGATGATCCAAGTAGTTTGAGATTGTGATAGTGAAGAGGAACAACTTGGGAACCAAAAGCAAGGATAAAATCTGAATTTCCTTAGTGATTAGAGAAACATAAAGAAAAATCGGAAAAGAAGAGTGAGACTCGAGGACGAGTCGAAGCCAAGTGGAAGAGAGTTGTAACACCAACACTCAATGACCGAGCTGGACAACCACAACTTGAATATTAGGAACGGAATTTCATGACGGTGAACATTAAAAATCAAGGGGTTTATTTGACAAAGTAAGGCTTTTTGGGTGGAAGTCAAGACAAAAACGAGCTTATCAGCTTAGTCCATGATTCTCACACCGAGATGGCGGTTATCTGGAATGTGTGAGAGTTGGAATCAAGCTGGTCAGAATTCACATATGGTTGTTTGGTATTCAGAAAAAATAGTCGGGATGTAGACATGACGGTTGGATCAATTAGTTTTAAGCTCATAATGCGGACTATTCAATTAACTGGTTTTGGCGTGAACATTTATTAGCCAAAACACAAGCTGATTTCCCAAAGAATTGAGCAGGAATAGTTATATGATTAAATTCTCGCGGTTAAGCGATAAAAGCGTGGGGAAGTAGTTCGAACTAGGATTAGCCAACCACAAAGATGTCAGAGCAGTTTCGGACGGTTTCTGAGCAAGTTGGCTTGATAAAACCCGACCCATTGGCTATAAAATCGACCATTGGGCGGTTTTTGATGAGTTTATCTCATACAAACATTGAAATATCGAGAGAGAACTTTAAAAAGAAAATAAACCACTCAGGCTAAAAGAAATCCAAGATTTCTCTGTGACTTGTTCGATTTGGCTTAGCACTCGAATTGTTGGATCAAGCGAGACTGCGGAATCGTTGGATCGGATCAAATGTTCTGAAGGAGGTATTAGTAACCGACTAAGGTGAGTGTGTGACCGTGGTTACATGATCAAACCGTAGACTAGTATAAATTAATTAGTCTCGGATTGTTAGGAATGTTTTGATTGCTTGTTATCGACGATTTTATATTCTTCTAGCTTAATTGGTTGATCGGTTATTTTCATTGAGTGTCTAGAATAGACCATACACTTGGGGGCAGTGATGCACCATAAGGCTTGGTTCTGGATCGCAGCTGATGGCTCATTAACTTAGAACGATCAGACTGGTAAACTGATTGTTTGATAAACATGATAAACTGTCGGATTGATTGGCTGGTTGCGATTTATTATAATTAAGTGAGACAATTAATTTCTTATGCCTTCTTTGTAGATGTAGGCAAGGATTCGCCCAATGGTGGTACAGATAAGGATTGATCGTGAGATGTGTATAGATGGAAAGGATGGTAGGATTTGAATATAGTGGTTAAGTATTGATGTAATAGCTTATAGTAGATTGATCATTTTATTTAAACCTCGATATTCTTTCTAAGTCAAATTTATGTTTTAAAATGGATTGTGTAGTTATGTAAATACAAAATAGTTTTAAGTATAAAAAAGGTCTAAGTTTGAACGAGGAAGTCAAACCAAACACTTCTCGCACTAAACGTAGGAGGAAATTGGGTTGGGGCCAATGTTTTGAAACCCGGCCCGGACCCGCGGTCGAACTGGTAAACCTGGTTACCCGGTAGACATTCTAGATCGGGTTATATATAAAACATCTTGGTTAAAAACCCAGTAAAACCCGGAAAAACCCGGAAAACTGGCGGTATATTTGTGACCCGATAGACCGGTCGAATCGATCAACTCGAATAATAAACATTTTAAACCTTTTTAATCAAAAAGAAGGTTTTAGTTTGAAACTATAAGGTTTTAGTCTAAAACAAGTTTTTCACAGACTTTTCATCTACGCTAACCTCACAAAAGTTAGCAATACGAATTCTTAGTCTTAATAATCTCGAACCCGGAAAATAATTGGACAGTATTTGAGCGAATCCACACAAAGAAGAGGAAAAGATTAGAGCATAAACGGCTTAATAATCTCTTCTTTGTACACTACAATTTATTATTGCAAGATAGGTAAGTAGAACATGTTTTCTTCTCTCTTTAACTAGCTTAGTTTATAACAAGTAGTTACATGTTTTTAATGGATATGTCAAAAAGAAAAAGATCTTATGATCTTGTTGACTACAAATCTATTGATAAGACCGAGTTTTGGATCGTAGAAAAAGACGAATCAGGTGAACTTGATTTTGATGAATTAGAAAAGGCTCTTGCTTAAGAATATTCAAAAGATGATGAAGAGACGAATCCATAAATATATGATGGTATATTTTTAGAAAATTTTGATGTAAGATAACTAACTATGTGATATGTGTTTCTTTAGATTTCGATGGAGACTTTACTATGCCGCATGAAGAATAAAAAGGATAGAGATAACCGAGCTTGGTTGATGTATGATATATCATGATTTTTAGGGTTTTTGACCATGATATATGTCTTTAATATCGAGTCTTTCTATGTGTTTTGGAGTCTTTTTGAGTATTTTACATGTTTAGGTACATTTGGAGCATATTTAGACATTATGGCGCATTTCGAACTATATGGAGCATTCGTGCGGAAGAGAAGAAGTCATAGGCGAATCAGAGCTCAGTGTCGATCGACACAGCTATGGCATAGGTCGACACAGACGCGGATCAGAATTTTTCTTGCCAAGTTAATGAAGGTTTGTGGAAATTGCAGTTTGGCCCAGAAGCTTTTCATAATTACAACAAGACTATTATATTAGGGTTTTAAGTCATTGTTTAGGCTACGCTTTAATTGAAATTCAGAGAGAGATTTAGAGAGCTTTGAGGGGCTGAAATGAGACTCGCCAGAGAGAATATTTTGAACCCATGTTTCTTATTCTCTTTTATGATATTCAATGTTCTATTCATTATGATTTTTGTTTCATTGATCATGTATGAGTAGTTTACTTGTTTGGTTTAGGGATTCTCATTAGGGATTTTATGGAATATTAGGTTAATTGATTAATTGGGATTCATAACTTCTAGTTCTACATCTAGGGTTGATGTTAGGTTGATTTTTGCAACGACAGTTGGTAAATTAATTAGAAAGAACCTAGATGAGCAATTTGTCTATTCGCAAAGAAATTTGCTTTAGGATAATTGTGAATGAAGGAACCTGAGATTAATGCATGTTTAGGATCTCTAGAACTCACATTGAATGTTCGTTTGTGATATATCATGGTTTTTTAGGTTTTCAACCATGATATAATTGTATATATTGAGTTTTTAACCTGGTTTTTAGAGTCTATCGAGTCCTTTATATATAGGTAAGCTTGCGTTTGGAGCGAAGAACAGAGTTTTGGGACGTTTCTGGTGATTTGTGCAACGACCTGAAGTGAGAGTCTCGACCACGAGGTGATGTCGACCGACACTCACCTTAGTGTCGGTCGACACTGAGGGCGACAGAGACTTATGCGCCGGTTTAAGACATATTTTGAAGAATTTCAAAATTGTCCAGAAGTTTTCCCTAATTCTAATTTAGCCCTTGAACGTGTTTAGTGGTTTTTAATTAGGTTTTTGAGAGCAGTAACTCTTGTCTTGTTCTTTGTTCTTTCTTTGTTCTGGAGATTGAGAGATTCTAGCTTGGGGTTGTTCTTACTATTTGTAACCTTTGAGAGAAGGATTTCGAACCCCTGTTATTTATCTAATCAGTCTTATTTTCTATTCAAACATGTGTTGTTCATTTGATATCTTGTCTGAGTAGTAACCTTATTTAGATTTAGGGATTCTCGTAGGGACTTCATGCTTTGTTAGATCACTGAATGATTAGGATTCTAAATCTATCCGTTCATCACCTAAGTTGAGATTAACACTGAATTCTAGACTGATCACCTAGGGTTTAGATCTTAGATTGTTAATTTGGCACAAGAGTGTGAATTATAATCTGAAAGAACTTAGTGTGAGCAATTTGACTAGATGCAAAGAGATTTGGTTTAGAGGAATTGTGAACTTAAGAACTTGCTATTAATGCTTGTCTAGAACTCTAAGATTGCAAAGAGATTTGAATCGTTAGGTTGCTAGACATAGATAGTAATTGCAGCGAGAGTTGAATCATTATACATTGTGATTCTAGTTCTTGAACATGTGCTTAATCTGAATCCTGATTATCTAAGTGTCTACATTGCATGATTCCCTGAGAACACCATGAGTCTCGCTTTTCTCCCATTGAAACTCTCCTTTAATTTACTTGCATTTTCTTATGTTCTCTCTTGATTGATTTAGCTAATTTTGAAAGCATATAATCTATTGCGTGAAACTTGAGTCCTTGTGGATACGATCTCTTTATACTACAATCACATAATTGAGCACTTGCAGTAGAATAGGGATATTTCTTCTCCTATCAAGTTTTTGTCGCCGTTGCCGGGGACTCATTTGAGTTCGCCAATAGATTTTGTTCTAGAATTTAGACTAATACGTTTTTATTTTCATTGTTACTAACATTTTCTCTTGTCTTGCTTGTTTTGTTGGTGCAGGAATCGACAGGTACACTCAGTGTCGACCGACATCAATCAGTGTCGACCGACATCAATCAGTGTCGCTCGACACCAAGCACGGATTTCGCCTTTGAGATCAGTATGTGCCTAATCGTCATACCAGAAGCAACCCGAACGAAGAGCTTTTGAACCTCAGACTTGAGGAACTTGCTAGACTTGAGAGAAAAAAACAGGAAAGCTCAGAGAATGTCAAGGATGATTAATCGATTGATTTTGATTCAGGATGCTTAAGGTGTTCTAAGAGACCCACAGAACAATGCCTACAATGCTCAGGGACAAAGAATTGATGCCCAAGGGAATGTGATCCATGAACCTGAGCAACAGCTTGCTAATCCTCAACCAGAGAGGACTCTTGCTGACTACAACAGGCCTGGTGAGTTCTATGCCAACAGGTCTGCGATTGTTCCTCCTCGTTTTGAAAGGAATGAGTTCGAGCTTAAGACTGCATATTATGCACTTGTGAGGAAGCACCCTTTCCATGGACTTCCCCATGAGCAGCTAATGGATCACATTGAGGATTTTGAAGCCTTCGTCACTGGGATGAAGCACAATGGAGTGGGTTATGACTTTCTGCATCTCATACTCTTCCCATATTCTCTCGCTGTAGAGGCTGCATCTTGGCTTAAGCAACTTCCACCTGGGAAGCTAACCACTTGGGATGCAGTGAAGAGTACGATGATGCTCGCTCCGATCAGCTCAAAAAGGACCTTTTGACATTCACTCAGGGACCTACAGAGCCTCTTAAATCTGCCTGGGTGAGGTTTAAGATGTGCCAACGAGTCTGCCCTCATCACGGATTCTCTGAAGTTCAGCTCCGATCCAGTCTGCGTTGGATGCTGCCAGCAATGGCAATTTCAACACAAGGACTCCAGAGCAGGCCAGGATATTGATTGAGAACTTTGTGAGCAGCAACAGCACTAAGAATGCCGATATGAAGAGAAAAGAGTCTGGTGGAAAAGTTGATAACTTCCGGATTGCTGAGATGAAGAATAAGCTGGACACTGTTCATAGCTTGCTGACTGGGAAGAAGGCTGTCCACTTTGCTCATGAGGTTGAGGAGTTTGAACCTAAAGATGGCTACCAAGAAGAGGATGTGAACTACATCGGTGGATCTGTATTTCAGGGAAACAGGTTTAGAAATCAGCAAGGTAACAAGTTCTACACTGGTGTTCAGAAGAGTGGTTTCACAAGCAACCAAAACTCTTCTGGATATGGTCAGAATGCTGGTTTCCAAAAAACTTTTCAGCAGAACAACTCCTATCAGAGGATCTATGGATCATCTTCTTATCAGACTCCTCCGGTTGCTAATGCTCATGAGAGCAAGTTGGAAGCTATGATGGAGCAGATACTTGAGGGGCAGACCAAGACTATTGTGGACTTCAACAAGAAGATGGATACCATCTACACTGATCTGAATGGGAAGTTTGAGTCTTTGAGCACACATATGAAGCAGTTGGATACTCAGGTTGCTCAAACTGCTGGAGCTATTAAGAGGCAAGCCGGATTCCTTCCTGGAAGTACAAATACCAATCCTAAGCATCACTGCAATGCAATATCACTAAGGAGTGGGAAAAAAAGCTGCAAACTATCCCCAACAGGAAAGTGAGTGCTTAGAAACTCGAGGAGTTGGAAGAATTGGATGAAAAAATTGAAGCCGAAAGACGAGTGTCGACCGACGCTGACACCCAGTGTCGACCGACACCCAATTCTTCGAGTGCTCGTGACGAACGGAAATCGACTGAGGTCGATTATGAAGTCGACAACAATGGAGAATCGATCGATTTCGACCGACACCAACCTAGTGTCGACCGACACCCTTCGCGGACAGAGTCTGATAATATGAAAAGGCTTATGTTGCTGCTGGGAAAGTATATAAACCCAAGGTACCTTTCCCGAGAAACCCGAAGCAGTCCAAGTTTGAACGGTTTAAGCCTAAATACATGGCTATGCTTAGCAAGCTCACTCTTCCAATGCCATTGATGGATGCTATCAACAACAACCAAGTGATGAAGAGGTGTTTGAAGAAGATGTTGACTTCTGACATGGGACATGAAGAGTGTGTTATGATGATTACTGAAGTCTTTAGCGCTGTCATTCTGAACAGAGTTCCAGAGAAGCAAAAGGATCCATGAAGCTTTGTCTTGGACTGCACAATTTTCAGAGATAGATTTGAGAAATCATTGTGTGATTTGGGCTCAAATGTTAATTTGATGCCGTATTCAGTTGCTAAGCAGATGGGGATGACAGATTTCACACCTACTAGGATCTCTTTTATTCTAGCTGATCGCTCCATAAGGATTCCTGAAGGTCTCTTGGAGGATGTACCAGTGAAGATTGGTGAATGTGTAATTCCAACAGACTTTGTTGTCTTGCAGTACAATGAAGAACCTAAGGATCCTCTTATCTTAGGCAGACCGTTCCTTGCTACAGCTGGTGCAATCATTGATGTTAAGCGAGGAAAGATTAGACTGAATGTGGGTGATTTGGTGATCGATTTCGACATGAACAAGCTGATGAGACATCATATTATCGATGGGCAGACTTTCTACGTGGACACCTTGGATAATTTAGCTGCAGAATGTTTGTCTCAGATGCATCCTGTTGACCCTTTGGAGAGAGCTTTGACGAATGTTGGGCAGGATTTGGAGCTAGAGGATGCTGTTGCTGCTGGGTATTTGAGGCTGGTGGATTCTACTGAGCATGTGATGCAAGTGGTAGCTCAAGAGGAGTTGGTTGGCGTTTCGCTGAAGACTGCCACACTTGGAGACTGGAGCGAGGAAAAAGCTCCAAAGATTGAGCTGAAGCAGCTCCCTGCAGGCCTCAAATATGCATTTCTAGGTCAGAATTCTACATATCATGTTATTGTCAATGCTCATTTGAATAACGCATAACTCACTTTACTGCTAAGCAAGATGCGCAAGCATCGCAAGGCTCTTTGCTATTCTCTTGATGATATTGCAGGTATCTCTCCAGACTTGTGCATGCATAGGATACACCTTGAGGATGAGAGCATGTCATCAATTGAGAATCAGAGGCGTTTGAATCCTAACCTGAAAGAGGTTGTGAAGAAGGAGATAATGAACCTGCTGAATGTTGGGATTATTTATGTGGCCAGTGATTAGGTCAGTCCGGTTCATGTGGTTCCTAAGAAATGAGGAGTCACAGTGGTGAAGAACGACAAGAATGAGCTGATTCCTACAAGGACAATCGCTGGTCACGGGATGTGCATAAACTACAGGAAGTTGAATGCAGCCACCAGAAAAGACCACTTTCCACTCCCTTTCATTGATCAGATGCTGGAAAGGTTGGCAAATCATTCATACTACTGCTTTTTGGATGGTTATTTTGGTTTCTTTCAGATCCCTATCCACCCAGAGGACCAGGACAAGAACACATTTACTTGTCCTTATGGCACCTTTGCATACCGCAGAATGCCATTTGGAGTGTGTAATGCACCTGCGACGTTTCAGAGGTGCATGATGTCTATCTTCACGGACATGATAGAGGATTTTATGGAGGTCTTCATGGATGATTTTTCTGTTTACGGACCATCTTACCATGCTTGTCTGGATAATCTGTGCAAGGTGCTAGCTAGATGTGCGAAAAAGCATCTGGTTTTGAATTGGGAGAAATGTCATTTTATGGTCAAGGATGGCATTGTACTTGGACACAGAGTATCTGAGGCAGGAATTGAAGTGGACAAAGCTAAGATTGAGGTAATGACAGGGCTACAGGCTCTAGACTCAGTCAAAGGAGTGAGGAGTTTCCTTGGGCATGCTGGATTTTACAGGAGGTTTATTAAAGACTTCAGCAAGATAGCTAGACCACTCACTACACTTCTCTGCAAAGATGTGAAGTTTGAGTTCACAGATGAGTGTCATGTTGCATTCCAGGAGCTGAAACAAGCTTTGATTTCTGCTCCAATTGTACAACCTCTGGACTGGGATCTGCCTTTTTAGGTGATGTGTGATGCTAGTGACTATGCAGTAGGAGCTGTACTTGGTCAGAAGAAGGACAAGAAGCTCCATGTTATCTACTATGCTAGTAGAACTCTTGATGATGCGCAAAGGAATTATGCAAAAACTGAGAAGGAGTTGCTAGCAGTTGTGTTTGCATTTGAGAACTTTCGCCCATATCTGATTGGCTCTAAAGTAGTTGTGCACACTGACCATTATGCGCGTAAATATTTGATGCAGAAGAAAGATACTAAGCCAAAGCTGCTGAGATGGATTTTGCTGCTCCAAGAGTTTGACATAGAGGTGAGAGATAAGAAAGGAGTGGAAAATGGTGTTGCTGACCATCTGTCACGGATTAGGATCTATGAGGACGTTCCTATAGATGATTTTCTACCAGAAGAGAACATATATAAGGTTGAGACAGGATTTCAGGCAGTTGGTGCGAGTTCACTGCGCTTTTCACGAGTCACAGAGACGATTTCGGTCGACATTCAGTTCATGTCGGTCAACACTCTATTCGAAAAAGCGGACGATAATCGATCAAACCCGACATCGGTTGGCCGATTGGGAACGATGTCGATCGACACCAATACTAGTGTCGGTCGACACAGTCGCGGATGCAGGAAGCTATTTCGGATGATCAAGCTGACATGTTCATAGCTGCAATTACCCAAGGATCTCTCTCTACTCGACCTTGGTACGCCAATATAGCCAACTACCTTGCTGCAGAGGATGAGACTGAAGCGTTTAAAGGAATGCTAAGAAGAAGTTCCTTAGGGAAATAAGACGTTATTATTGGAATGAGCCCTACCTGTACAAGCACTGTTCTGATGGTATCTACAGGCGTTGCATCGCGGAGTCTGAAGTTGATAATGTGATGTACCACTGTTATGGTTTGGAGTATGCATGACACTTTGCTACGTTCAAGACAGTATCCAAGGTCCTTCAAGCAGGCTTCTGGTGGCCTACAATGTTGAATGATGCTTAGTTGTTTGTCTCGCAGTGTGATGTGTGTCAGAGGAGGGGGAAGATAAGCAAGAGACATGAGATGCCACAAAACTTCATCCTCGAGGTTGAAGTCTTTGACTGCTGAGGCATCGATTTCATGGGACCGTTTCCATCTTTTATGGGAACAAGTATCTCTTGGTTGCTGTGGACTACGTCTCTAAGTGGGTTGAAGCGCTTGTTAGTCCGAACAATGACTCTTCGGTAGTTCTTAAGTTGTTTAAGACTATCATTTTCCCTAGATTTGGAGTGCCTAGGATTATGATAAGTGATGGCAGTTCTCACTTCATCAACAAGGTCTTCGAGAAATTTCTTAAGAAGCATGGTGTTAATCATCGTGTGGCTACTCCATATCACTCTCAGACTAGTGGACAGGTTGAGGTTTCAAACCGACAGATCAAGGAGATTCTGGAGAAGACAGTGGGAAAGACTAGGAAGAACTGGTCTGTTAAGCTGGATGATGCGTTCTGGGCCTACAGGACTGCGTTCAAGACGTCACTTGGGACTACACCTTTTCACCTACTCTATGGGACAGCCTGCCACCTTCCAGTTGAGCTCGAGCACAAGGCTAGATAGGCTGTCAAACAGATGAACTTTGATCTCAAGCCTGCAGCTGAGAGGCGTTTGATACAGCTTAATAAGTTAGATGAAATTTGCCACCATGCCTATGAGAACTCAAAGCTGTAGAAGGAGCGTACCAAGGTGTATCATGATAAGAAGATCATCTCACGCAACTTCGAACCCAATGACCATGTACTCCTCTATAACTCTCGCTTACAACTGTTTCAGACATCAATGTCGATCGACGTTCCTTAGTGTCAGTCGACACCAAACTCGAAAACAGGAACAGAAATCGAGCACACTCGATTCGGAGCAGATGAGTGTCGACCAAAGCCATATGTCGCTCGACACTGGCTGGGTGTCGGTCGACACTCACCACGCCTACAGGTAAGGTTTCTGATTTTCCAAGTTTTCGGTTGACTTATACCTTGTTCTCCCAAACCCAAGTTGCGATTGCACTGGGACAGTGCAGTTTAAGTGTGAGGGAGGTGGTTACTGACAATGTGTTCTGTTTTCTTAGTGTCAGTCCTTGTTTTCTTTGGTTTTCAAATTGTTTTATTGAGTCAAAATTGGTATGAAACTATGATTTTTCGAGGAAATTTTCGCTGGAACAGGAATTAAGTGACCATTGGACAGACCTGTAGTAGCTCTATGACTGTTAGAAAACTCCACGCGGATCAACCTACCAAGGACACCCATATCTTCACAAGTATTTAGAGGATCCATCACTAACTTCACGTCTAATTCTGACTGAAATTTCTCACTTAGGGGCTTGGTATCTCTGGATCGGATTCCTATGATGTGCTTGACACAGCCTATTATCCTGTCTAAGTATGGTTTCTGATTTTTCCCTCCCTTGAGAGTAAAAAAAAAACAAAAAGAGAGAGATCAAAACTGCGGATAAGCTAGTAGCTTCGAAGTGGTCACAGGAGTGGTAGAGACCCCTATTACCTCATGTGCATCCATGGAAACATGTCCAAAGTTAAAAAGGGAAGAGCACTGATAGAAAAATAAAATGATACCCAATGGGAAAAAATCAGTGCTAAGGGAGAAAGGAAAAAGAAAGGAACCAGAAACCGACAGTTTGGTGGTCAAGTACTGACTGAGTTGAGTCCATGTGTCCTCTGATCGATACTCCTTCTGTGAGACTGCACCTAAATGTATACAGAAGTTAGTGTGGTGAATTTGTATGCTCTGTCTAGATTGTGGAGTTTTATTGGGACAATTGCTAAGTGTGGGGGAAGTACATTGTAGTCTTGATCTCTGTAGGAATGTTTTCAGTGGTTTACTAAGTGATTGTGAATGCGGATGTTCCTAAAACGAAATGAATTTCTGAGTTTTCAAACCTCTTTCTTATACTTTGGTTCTTTATTTTCTTGAGGGCAAGCAAGAGCTAAGTGTGGGAGAGTTGATATATCATGGTTTTTCTAGGTTTTCAACCATGATATAATTGTATATGTTGAGTCTTTAACCTGGTTTTTCGAGTCTATCGAGTCCTTTACAGGTAAGCTTGCGTTTGGAGCGAAGAGGGGAGTTTTGGGACGTTTCTGGTGATTTGTGCAACGAGCTGAAGTGAGAGTCTCGACCACAAGGTGATGTCGGCCGACACTCACCTTAGTGTCGGTCGACACTGAGGGCGACAGAGACTTATGCGCCGGTTTAAGACATCTTTTGAAGAATTGTAAAGTTGTCCAGAAGTTTTCCCTAATTCTAATTTAGCCCCATAACGTGTTTAGTGGTTTTTAACTAGGTTTTTGAGAGCAGTAACTCGTGTCTTGTTCTTTGTTCTTGCTTTGTTCTGGAGATTGAGAGATTCTAGCTTGGGGATGTTCTTGCTACTTGTAACCTTTGAGAGAAGGATTTCGAACCCCTGTTATTTATCTATTGAGTCTTATTTTCTATTCAAACATGTGTTGTTCATTTGATATCATGTCTGAGTAGTAACCTTAGTTAGATTTAGGGATTCTCATAGGGACTTCATGCTTTGTTAGATCACTGAATGATTAGGATTCTAAATATATTTGTTCATCACCTAAGTTGAGATTAACACTGAATTATGGACTGATCACCTAGGGTTTAGATCTTAGATTGTTAATTTGGCACGAGAGTGTGAATTATAATCTGAAAGAACTTAGTGTGAGCAATTTGACTAGATGCAAAGATATTTGGTTTAGAAGAATTGTGAACTTAAGAACTTGCTAATAATGCTTGTCTAGAACTCTAAGATTGCAAAGAGATTTGAATCGTTAGGCTGCTAGACATAGATAGTAATTGTAGCGAGAGTTGAATTATTATACATTGTTATTCTAGTTATTGAACATGTGCTTAATCTGAATCATGATTAGCTAAGTGTCTACATTGCATGATTTCCTGAGAACACCCTGACTCTAGCGCTTTTCTCCCATTGAAACTCTCCATTAATTTACTTGCATTGTCTTATGTTCTCTCTTGATTGATTTAGCTAAGT
The DNA here is from genome assembly GCA_030180135.1 of Orychophragmus violaceus. Lineage (NCBI taxonomy): Eukaryota > Viridiplantae > Streptophyta > Magnoliopsida > Brassicales > Brassicaceae > Orychophragmus > Orychophragmus violaceus. The sequence continues at coordinate 34,874,764 of CM058230.1, forward strand.
TTGAAAGCATATAATGTATTGCGTAAAACTTGAGTCCTTGTGGATACGATACTCTTTATACTACAATCACATAATTGTGCACTTGCAGTAGAATAGGGATATTTCTTCACCTATTAGTTTGCCAGGTTGCTGGACATAGTTAAGATTTGCAACGAAAGTTGGTCTATTATACTTATGTGATTCTAGCTCGATAACCGTTCTTAGTATGGTCCCGATTGATTGATTAGTCTATATTCTTGATTTCCTGATAACTTCCATGACCTGACGCTTCGCTTGCTTGATTTATAAACCACCTGCTTTACTTTCTGCATTGTTTACTGCTTTCATTACTACTCTTCTTAGCTTAATTCAACACTCTATAGTCTATCGCAAAATTCTTGAGTCTCTGTGCATTCGACCCCTATATACTACAATCACGTTTTGTCCACTTGCAGTGTAACTCTAGGGATATAAACTCTGAGCATACCAAATATTTAGCTCCGTAGCCGGTGACTCTTTTGTGTCTTCGATAGATTTGAGTTTAGAATTTAGACTAGGCTTTTCTTTTTATTTTACTAACTTTTCTTCTGTTTTATCTTGTTTCTTACGTTTCAGGTTCGACGAAGAACACATGCATCGATCGACGCAGTCTCGACTTAATATCGATCGACACTCAACTAGCGTCAATCGATACACTTCGCTTAAATCAGACCGTTCATGCCTGATCGCGCATTAAGGAGTAATTCGGATAAAGAGCTCGTTTTTCTTCGAAATCAGGAGCTCACAAGGCTTGAGAGAGATAACAGGAAAGCTCAGAAGCCATTGAAGATGTTGAATTCCAACGCTGTGATATTGATTCGAGATGATCAAAGTGTTCTGAGGGATATGTAGAACAATTCTTACAACTACCAGTGCCAGAGAGTTGATGCAGATGGAAATTTCATTTTCAAGCCAGTTTTTAAGGAACCCGTTGTGCTTGTGGGCGCAAGACAACAAGGTGGAGGCACAGGAGGTGCTAATGCATAACCTAATACACCAGTTGGGAGGACTCTTGCTGATTACAACATGCATTATTAGTTCTATGTTATAAGGTCTACGATTGTACCTCCTCCCATTCAGAGGAATGATTTTGAGCTGAAGACTTCTTATTACACTCTTGTGGGACATCATCTCTTTCATAGACACCCACATGAACACTCTATAGACCATATTGAGAAGTTTGAGTCATTGATCACAGGGATGAAGAATAGTGGAGTGAGCTATGCGTTCTTACACTGTAAGCTTTTCGAACACTCTCTTGGAGGAGAAGCTGCAAATTGGATGAAGCAGATTCCACCTAAGACTCTGACTACTTGGGATGCAGTTAAGAGGAAGTTCCTTAGACACTTCTATGATGATGCCAGATCTGATCAGCTGATAGAGGAGCTTCTACGCTTCAAACAGGGACCTACAGACGCCCTCAAATCCGTCTGAGTAAGGTTCAAGATGTACCAGAGAGACTGCCCTCATCATGGTTTCTCTGAAGTTCAGCTGATGGCCATTTTCTTCAGAGGTGTTGATTTGTGGTATCATATGGCTTTGGATGCTGCTAGCAATGGAAACTTTAACACCAAATCCCCAGAGAAAGCTAAGGAGCTGATTGAAAACTTGGTGTGTACCAGTAGCACTAAGAATGCTGATTTGGAGAGGAAGAAATCAGGTGGAAAGATGGATGGAACACAAATCTTAGAGATGAGAGATAAGATTGATTTTTTCCATAGCATTCTAGTTGGGAAGAAGCAAGTTCATTTTGCTTCAGATGTGGAGACTTTTGGACAGGTTGATGAGTCTGAGAATGTCAATTACATATCTGAAATTTGTTATCAAGGTCAAAGATATGAAAATCAGCAGGGACAGACTTCTGGTTACACACCAGAGCATGCATTTCAAAGACCATTTCAGCAGAACAGCTCATTCTCGAGAGACTATGGTTCTTCTTCATATTAGACTCCTCCATAAAATGAGCAGTCTGATAAGATGATGGGTCTGTTGGAACAACTTTTGGAAGGTCAACAGAAGAGTACAGTGGATTTCAATGGAAAGATAGACGCTTTGTACATGGATTTGAATGGGAAGATTGAGTCTCTGAGCACTCATGTGAAGAAGCTAGATGTTCAGGTTCAACAAACTACTTGAGCAGTGCAAAGGCAAAATGGAGCTGGAAGAACTGAGCAGAAGCAATACGTCAATGATGTCATTGTAGAGAATGGAGTTAATCTAATACATGAAGAAGAAGACATCATAGCTGCTTTTCTGGACGAATTATCTATGTCCGCTGGATGCTTCGATCGACACACCCTTGGTATCGATCAACACACACTTAAAACGAAGGAAATACCAATTTTTGATTAGCCAACATCGATCGATACATCTTCTGCATCGGTCGACGCTAATCGCAGATGGATTCAAGAACCTGCAAAAGTGCTAGAACGAGTCTATAAGCCTCCTTTATCATATCATAAGGCTCCTACGAGGTCCTTACAAGAGTTAGATGAAGCTAAATACATGGCAGGGATGGATAAGAAGTTTGTTAAGATCTTACTAGTTGATGCCTTGAAGAACGCCCTTCTCAGAAGAGATATGCGAAGAAATGAGATCCACATATGGAGATTTGAAAGAACAGATCTAAGCAGGTTAGTGCAGTGCTATAAAACCAGATTCCAGAGAAGCTTCCAGACCAATGAGTATTTGTGCTAGACTGTTCCATTTTAAGGACAGCTACGTTCTCTGTGTGATTTAAGATCTGGTGTGAATCTCATGCCATACTCTGTGGCTGTGAGATTGGGACTAATGGATTTCCAGCCTAATAGTATCTCTCTTGTCCTAGCTGATCGATCGAAGAAGATTCCAGAAGGAGTCCTTGAGAACATTCCTATCAAAGTTGGGAACTACCTCATTCCAACAGACTTTGTAGTGTTGAAGTATGATATTGAACCTGATGAACATATGCTGCTTGGTAGATCCTTCTTAGCTACTGTTGGAGCAGTGATTGATGTGAGGTGAGGTTTGATTTATCTTCATCTGGGAGAAAAGCCTTTGCAGTTGATAGGTCAAGAATTAATCCCTATACTAAACTGCAAGTGTACAGCAATGTCAAAGTAGTATATAGGGTTATCGAATCCACAGGGACACTTGGTCTCAAGAGAATCAAACCGTAGGGAATGAATACTAGAAATAAGCAATGTGATTGTATTGAAAGTAGTGCGAGAAAGTAAATCAGTAGCAGAGATTATTGGTTGTGAAAGCAAGTAATTAAAAGCGTCAAACCTAGGGTATTCTCAGGAAATCAGACTAGCAGACAGTTCATTCAGCAAGGATCTAATTAAGCACAGTTCTAGAACTCAAAACACAGATATAGAATTAACCAAATTCCTTTGCGATAATTCTCTAAGTCTAAGTGCAGCAAACCAAACTTCCGTTTGCGAGAACTAACAGATTAAACTAGCAATAAGCTCAAGTTTGATATGTTCACAATTATCCTAAACCAAACTTTCGTTTGCGCAAAGTTTAATTGCCCAATTTAATTAGTTCAGATTCCTAAACCCCACTTCCGTGACGTATTTAGCAACCTAAGATCTAGATTCTAATTGATCAGGTTAGAACTAGCTTTAAGCACAATTAAATTGAAGAACAGATATAGTTTGAATCCTTAACTGAAATTGAACAAGTCTAGCAAGTCATGAAATCCTATGTGAGAAACCCTAAGTCTAACTAGGAATCTACTCAGACATAGATAATGAAAACATGATCATATGATAAGTAAATTGCATAAAAGAATAAGAGTAAAAGGGGTTCGAAATCTTCTCCAAATACAGATGATGAATCAGGTTCAGATCAGCCCCAAAAGCTCTAAAAATCCTCTGCTCTTAATTATGAAGTTCTTTTTAATAAAAACTCTAAAAACTCTATTATATAGGCATAATCTCGGCCAGGGGCTTCTTTGTAAATATCAGGAACTTCTGGATCAAAGTGCAATATCTTGATTCTTCTAAACCGCCGAGTTTTTGGCCCATCTCGCTGGTGCAACGATCGTTGCTAGAGTGCAACGATCGACACCTTTCTCTGTCTCGGACAGTGAACTCTATCTCTCGGCCAATCACTCCAAAAATCTCCAAAATGCTCCATAATCTCCAATTTAGCTCCCAACCTGATTATACCTGTAAAAGACTCTAAACAAAGACAAAAGACACTAAAACACATCTATATCATGGCCTAAAACTAGTAAAAACCATGATATATCAACTCCCCCACACTTAGCCTTTGCTTGCCCTCAAGCAAAACATAGAACTAAAACATGGTGAAGAGGTTTGAAAACTCTTCAGAAACTCATTTCATCTTAGAAGCTACAATACTCAGATTCCCCTTAGTAAACCACTGAAAGAATCAATCACAGGATATCAAGACCAACATGTACTTCCCCCACACTTAGCAACTGTCCTAGGTAAACTCCACAATCACATTCAAGCATTCAAATTCTCCCTACTGACTTCTGCAAGTATTTAAGTGCGGTCTCACCTAAGGAGTATCGATCTAAAGGCACATGGATTCTTACCTAATCAGCTCTAGACCACCATACTATCTTTCTCTAGTCCCTTTCTTCTCTTTCCCTTCTTTAACAACTGATTTTTCCCCACTGGGTATCATTTTATTTTTTTATCAGTGTTCTTCCCGTTATGGGGTGTACTTTGGACACATTCCATGGATCACATGAGAGAAAATAGTGTTTGCTACCCTTCCCATGACCACTTCGGAGTTACTAACTCATCCTCAGTTTATTATTATTTTTTTTTTACTTTATAGAAGGGGGGAAGGGAACTAAATAGGACAGGTTTACAGGCTGTGTCAGAACTAACAGGGAATCCGACATAAAGTATACCAAGCCCTTAGGTGAGAAATCTAAGTCAGTATTAGGGGTGAAGTCAGTAAAAGATCCTCTGATACCTGAAGTGATATGGGTGTTCCCAGTAGGTTGATCTGTGATGGGGTTTTCTAATAGTCAGAGATAGATCCTGCAACTTCATCCCAATGGTTACTTAAGTTCCTGCAAGTTTTGTAAATCTTCTCCGAAAATCATGGTTTCTTACTTAAACAATTTTGACTCAATAAAACAAAAAATTTTGAAAAACGGACTGACTCTTAAGAAAACAAAAAGATAAACGTCAGTAGCACCTCCCCCACACTTAAGACACACTGTCCCCAGTAGTGTCCAGCGAAGGATCGGTAAAAAGAAAATAAAATAAATTGAAAAGGTGAGTTTATGTCTGTCGGGTTACCTCTGTCGCTCATGCATCGATCGGTGCATTAGATGCATCGACCGTTACTTGGCGACTTTCGTGTATGGTCGATCGTTGCTCAGGACCGCAACGATCGCTGCAATGCGATTCCTTTCGTGTTGTGACGATCGATGCAGAAATGCATCGATCGCTGCACTGTGATTTAATCCGAGACCTGCAAACATGACTGCACCAGAAACAAAAACAAACGTAAATCCTAACAAAAACACCAAAAATTAAAAAGAAAAACACCAGTACCTAATGGTGGGTTGCCTCCCACCCAGCGCTTGTTTAAGGTCAATAGCTTGACCGGACGCGCAAGGTTTTTCAAGTGCCAGAAGATCCTGACAGAGACTTTTTCTGTCTCTGTTCAAGTCTCCTCATCCATGGTGGAGAATAGGCTGTTGCAGAATGCTTCAGTCCAAGAAAAGATGGAGTAAAATGCGCTCCAGGATCTATTATCACAGTCTCATTCAGCTGCTCATCATCTGTTTCCAAGATCTTGAAAGTCTGTCCATCTATCAGTGGCTTCCGCAGCTTCTCCATCTCATATCGCAGTGTCTCATCTCCCAGGTGGAGGTCTATTAGACTCTGTCTAACATCAATCACAGCTCCTGCTGTAGCCAAGAATGGTCTCCCAAGCAATAAAGCTTCATCCGGATCGCAGGCATATTTCAGCACAAGGAAGTCCGTTGGAACTAAGTAGTTTCCAACTCTTACCGGAATATCCATAAGGAGTCCTTCAGGAACCCGTATGGACTGATCAGCTAGGACAAGAGAGGTCCTAGTAGGAGCAAAATCCAACATACCCAGCTTCTCTGCCACAGAGTAAGGCATTATGCTCCCAGCAGCTCCTAAATCACACAGAGAACGCCTAAAACTATCTTCAAAGATAGAACAATCAAGTACAAAGACTCCAGGATCAGGCAGTTTCTTTGGGACCTTAGTTAACAGAACATCACTAATATGCTGAGGAATTATTATCACCCATTCTCTCAGCTCTTCATCTAATGGCAACATCTTGTTCAAATATTTCTGAACACATGGATGATAAGGTGGATCATCAGATGATGGAATTTCTTCCAAGTCTTCACCACTCTTTTCTAGCCTTTTCAGCTCTTCAATCTCTTGTTTAATCACTTCAGACACCTTGGGACTGTGCCAAATAGCTCGTGCATAAACATCTTCTGGAGTGATTTCAGATGTATCAGGGAATAGGCGGGCTAGTTCTGCATTAATCTCATTTTCATCCCACGGACTCTCTGCTTGTTCACGACCTGCATCGATCGATGCCAGATGTGTATCGATCGTTGCATCGCGATCATCACAACTTCCACCCGAGAGTTTTTTCACAGAAATCCGAAAATTCTGCCTCAGTCACCAACTCAGCTGTACTTAGCTCAAATTTCTCCCCTAGATAAGATCCATCATTAATCAGTACAGAACAGGCCTTAATATGAGTGTCTGCAACTCCTTTTCCTTTCAGTGAGCTGGACATCTGATTCACCTGAGTGTCTAACTGCTTCATGTGAGTGCTCAATGTCTCAAACTTCCCATTGAGGTCCTGATAGACAGCGTCCAGCTTCTTGTTGTTGTCTACAGAAAGCTTGGTTTGACTCTCCATCAGTTGTTCCATCATAGCTTCCATTTTGCTCTCATGGGCTGTAGGTGCAGGAGGAGTCTGATAAGATATAGATCCATAGGTTCTCTGATTACCCTGTCCATAGGTCTTTTGAAAACCACCAGATTGTCCTCCATTTGAGAATCTGTTCCCCTGTTGATTGTTAAATCTATTACCTTGGAAACCGGAACCTCCTATGAAATTCACTTCTTCTTCCTGAGTGTCCACCTCAGTTTGAATCACCTCCACATCTTGGGCAAAGTGGACAGCTTTCTTGTTTGTCAGAAGATTGTAGACTGTGTCCAATCTGGATCTAATATTAGCCATATCAGAATTCTCTACGGTTCCACCAGATCTCTTCCTCCTTTCATCCATTGTTTTGCAACTATTGCTGCCAATCAGGTTCTCTATCAACCGTTTAGCTTGTGTAGGAGTTCTGGTGCTGAAATTTGCATCACTGGAATTATCCAAAGCAGTCTGATAAGGGAGATCTATGCCTCTGAAGAAAATACCAATCAGCTGTACTTCTGTGAATCCATGGTGTGGACAATCACGCTGATATTTCTTAAATCTCATCCATTCGGTTGTCAAAGGCTCCACAGCTCCTTGGGAAAAAGTGAGTATGTCCTGTCTGGACTGATCTGAGCGCGCAGCATCGTAGAAGTGACGCAGGAACTCACTCTTTAAGGCTGTCCAAGTAGTATACTGACCAGGTGCCAGTTGTCTCAGCCATGCACTAGCGTCTCCAGCAAGACTGTGCGGAAATAGCTTAAGGAACAGATAGTCCGGGCATACTCCTTCATATTTCATGCCAGTGACTATGTCCTCAAACTTGTCAATGTGATCCATAAGCTGCTCTGATTGAAGACCATGGAAAGCAATTTGTCTCATCAGTTGGTAGTAGATAGTTTTTACCTCAAAATCATTCCTCTCGAAGGCAGGAAGCACTAGAGCTGCTCGGTTTGCATGAAACTCATCAGGTCTATTGTAATCAGCTAGTGTCCTCTCATGAACTACCATCCGGCCTTCTGGCTCAACTTCATCAGGGATCACTCGTCCCTCAGCATCAATCCTTTGCCCAGCAGCATTGTAAGGATTGTTCTCTGGATCCCTCAGGATTCCATCAGCATCTGGTATCAAGATCAAGCGTTCTTGTACCATTCTCTCTCTCTTTTCTCTTCTAATAGTCCTCTCTAGACGTCCAAGTTCCTCTAGATTGAGATTAACTAAGCTCGAGTTCGGATTACTTCGAGTGTTCTGCGTTGGCATAAACTGTCTGTAATCGTCCAGCAACGATCGATGCTATCAGTGCAACGATCGATTCAATCTCAAATCGCTTAGCAACGATCGACGCAAGGGTGCAACGATCGATGCAAGGCGAAATTCGTACCTGCGACAGAGAGAAACAGAGAAAAATCAGCAAAATAAAATAAATAAAATAAAAACGAAAAACGAAAAATTTCTAGTAAAACCCTAAGTTCGGTCCTATCGAAGACTCAAAAGAGTCCCCGGCAACGGCGCCAAAAACTTGATAGGTCAAGAATTAATCCCTATACTAAACTGCAAGTGTACAGCAATGTCAAAGTAGTATATAGGGTTATCGAATCCACAGGGACACTTGGTCTCAAGAGAATCAAACCGTAGGGAATGAATACTAGAAATAAGCAATGTGATTGTATTGAAAGTAGTGCGAGAAAGTAAATCAGTAGCAGAGATTATTGGTTGTGAAAGCAAGTAATTAAAAGCGTCAAACCTAGGGTATTCTCAGGAAATCAGACTAGCAGACAGTTCATTCAGCAAGGATCTAATTAAGCACAGTTCTAGAACTCAAAACACAGATATAGAATTAACCAAATTCCTTTGCGATAATTCTCTAAGTCTAAGTGCAGCAAACCAAACTTCCGTTTGCGAGAACTAACAGATTAAACTAGCAATAAGCTCAAGTTTGATATGTTCACAATTATCCTAAACCAAACTTTCGTTTGCGCAAAGTTTAATTGCCCAATTTAATTAGTTCAGATTCCTAAACCCCACTTCCGTGACGTATTTAGCAACCTAAGATCTAGATTCTAATTGATCAGGTTAGAACTAGCTTTAAACACAATTAAATTGAAGAACAGATATAGTTTGAATCCTTAACTGAAATTGAACAAGTCTAGCAAGTCATGAAATCCTATGTGAGAAATCCTAAGTCTAACTAGGAATCTACTCAGACATAGATAATGAAAACATGATCATATGATAAGTAAATTGCATAAAAGAATAAGAGTAAAAGGGGTTCGAAATCTTCTCCAAATACAGATGATGAATCAGGTTCAGATCAGCCCCAAAAGCTCTAAAAATCCTCTGCTCTTAATTATGAAGTTCTTTTTAATAAAAACTCTAAAAACTCTATTATATAGGCATAATCTCGGCCAGGGGCTTCTTTGTAAATATCAGGAACTTCTGGATCAAAGTGCAATATCTTGATTCTTCTAAACCGCCGAGTTTTTGGCCCATCTCGCTGGTGCAACGATCGTTGCTAGAGTGCAACGATCGACACCTTTCTCTGTCTCGGACAGTGAACTCTATCTCTCGGCCAATCACTCCAAAAATCTCCAAAATGCTCCATAATCTCCAATTTAGCTCCCAACCTGATTATACCTGTAAAAGACTCTAAACAAAGACAAAATACACTAAAACACATCTATATCATGGCCTAAAACTAGTAAAAACCATGATATATCAGCAGTTCAAAATGGATCAGCTGCAGAGATCCACCAGTGATGGACAGAGCTTAAGTGTTAAGGTGGAGCCAAAGATTCAGATTGGAGAGGTGAAGATGGCAGCTCATCCTGAGCCTGCTCCAACATCTTCAAAAACAGCAATTGTTGCTAAGCATAAAGCTCCAGACATCTCTCCTCTACCCAAGAAAAGGTATGATTCCTCTAAACTTAAACCTCCTAATCCATTTGATGTGAATGAAGGAAAACGCAATATAGCACACATGCTTCGCTCCCACCCTGGTTCTATTCCTTCATTTCTTGGGAAATCTCATGATCCTGCTGCATATACACCTTGGATGAGGAGACATTCACTGAGGTACTCATTGCTTTTGTTGAATCCACCATGACTCTGATCTCTTTCCCGTAGTCAAGATAACGACTTAAAACAAGCGCTGAGTGGGAGGCAACCCACTGGTGAGTCTGTTTTTACTTTTTTTGTTTTGGTTTTGGTTACTTTGATTTTTCTTGTTTTTTATTTTCAATGCGTGAGAAACATGTCAGTTTGAGCTATGTCGATTGACGCGGTCCTGTGCGTCGATCGACGCAGGGGTCGGACACTCCAGCGGTTTGGCCAACGCATGGATTGTACCCGCGAGTTATTGATGATTTATTGTTGTATAGATTGCGGTCTGAGCAACGGTTAGTATCAAACCGCAAGGAAGCTAGCTCACAATCTGCATCGATCGATGCGGTCTTGAGCATCGATCGACGCACATCCGCGACAGGTAAGTGTTTTGAACTTTTCAATCTGTTCCACTGGCTATTTGTTCTCCCGAGCCCAAGCTTCAATAACACTGTGGATAGTGTTGTTTAAGTGTTGGGGAGGTAGTTACTAACGCACCGTTTTGTGTTTTCGTAGAGTCAATTCAGTTTTTTTATTGAGTCAAAATTAGAGTAAGAAACAATGACTTTTTGAGGAGATCACTACACTTGCAGGAACTTAAGTGACCATGGGGTGAGCTTGCAGATAATCTCTGATTATTAGAAAACCCAATGCAGATCAGCCTATTGAGGATACCCATATCACTTCAGGTATTCGGAGAATCCATTACTGACTTCACCTTTAACTTGACTTAAATTCTCTCACCTAGGGGCTTGGTATACTTTGAGTCGTATTCCTCTGTTGGTTTTTTAAACCTGTCTAAGTATGATTCCCTTCTCCCCTTCCTTAAAGTAAAAGAAAAAAGAGTATTAAACGGCGGATAAGCTTGTAGCTTTGAAATGATCACAGGAGTGGTAGAGACCCCTATTACCTCATGTGCATTTATGGAATGTGTCCAAAGTACACCACAATGCGGGAAGAGCACTGATAAAAAAAATAAAAAGTGATATACAAAGGAAAAAATCAGTTGCTAAGGAAGGAAAAGGAGAAGAAAGTAACCAGAAAATGATAGTATGGTCGTTAGATGCTAACATAGTAAGAGTCCATGTGTTCTTTGATTATAGAAGTCAGTATGGTGAATTTGAATGCTCTGAGTATTATTGTGGAGTTTACTTAGGATAGTTGCTAAGTGTAGGGGAAGTATATGTTGGTTTTGATGCTTGCATTTGTATTTTCATGTGGCTTACTAAGGGGAATCTGGCTGTAGTACTTCAACGATGAAATGAATTTCTGAAGTTTTCAAACTTCTTCTCCTGATCTTGGTTTTCTGTTTGCTTGAGAGCAATCAAAAGCTAAGTGTGGGGGAGTTGATATATCATGGTTTTTAGGGTTTTTGACCATGATATATGTCTTTATTATCGAGTATTTATATGTGTTCTTTTCAGGTGTTTTATAGGTTTACACATGTTTGGAGAACTTTTGAAGATTTTGGAGCTTTTTGGGCAAAGATGGGAGCTGGAGACGTGATGCGCAGAAATCACTTTGTGAAATCTACTTGAACATCTACCGATGCACTCATTCATCGATCAACGCAACATCCCAGATCGCAACTGCCAGCACATTTTGAAGAATTGCATTTTTGACCCAGAAATTGTAGTATTTACAAATAAGACCCACCGTTTTTTGTTTTCTTAGAGTCAATTCAGTTGTTTTATTGAGTCAAAATTTGAGTAAGAAACTATGACTTTTTGAGGAGATCACTACAATTACAGGAACTTAAGTGGCCATTGGGTGAGTTTGCAGATGATCTCTGATTATTAGAAAACGCAACGCATATCAGCCTACTGAGGACATCCATATCCCTTTAGGTATTCTGAGAATTCATTATTGACTTCACCTTTAACTTGACTTAATTTTTCTCAACTAGGGGCTAGATATACTTTGAGTTTGATTCCTCTGTTGGTTCTAACACAGCTTGTAAATATGTTTAAGTATGGTTACCTTCTCCCCTTCCTTAAAGTAAAAGAAAAAGAGTATAAAACTGCGGATAAACTAGTAGCTTCCAAGTGATCACGGGAGTGGTAGAGACCCACTGATAAAAAAAAATGATACCCAAAGGGAAAAATCAGTTGCTAAGGAAGGAAAATGAGAAGAAAGGAACCAGAAAATGATAGTATGGTGGTTGGATGTTAACAGAGTAAGAGTCTATGTGTTCTTTGATCGATACTCCCTAGGTGAGACCGCACTTATTTGATTATAAAAATCAGTATGGTGAATTTGAATGCTCTGAGTATGATTGTGGAGTTTACTTAGGATAGTTGCTAAGTGTTGGGGAAGTATATGTTGGTCTTGAAGCCTGCAGGTTTATTTTCAGGTGGCTTACTAAGGGGAATCTGAGTGTAGTACATCAACGATGAAACGAGTTTCTGAAGTTTTCAAACTCCTTCTCTTGATCTTGGTTTTATGCTTGCTTGAGGGTAAGCAAAGGCTAAGTGTGGGAGAGTTGATATATCATGGTTTTTAGGATTTTTGACCATGATATATGTCTTTATTATCGAGTATCTATATGTGTTTTGGAGTCTTTTCATGTGTTTTATAGGTTTACACACGTTTGGAGGACTTCGAAATATTTTGGAGATTTTTGGGCAAATATTGGAGCTGGAGCCGTGATGAGCAGAAATAACTTTGTGGAATCAATCTGAGCATCGACTGATGCACTCATGCATCGATCGACACAAACAAATTCCACAGTGTGAACTTTTTCCCCCTCTCTGTTGCTAAGAAGCTTGGGATGACAGATTTTATGCCTACTAGGATCTCACTGGTTCTAACTGACATAACTGTCAGGATCCCTGAAGGAGTGTTGGAGGATGTGCCAATCAGAATTGGTAATTGTGTGACCCCTACAGACTTTGTGGTTCTGCAATATGGAGAAGAACCAAATGATCAACTTATCTTGGGGAGGCCCTTCTTGGCTACTGCTGGTGAGATGATTGACTGTAAGAATGGAACAATCATTTTGCATGTGGGTGATCATTTATGTCTTTATTATCAAGTCTTTATATATGTTTTGGAGTCTTTTCAGATGTTTTACAGGTCTAGGTACATTTGGAGCATATTTTGACATTATGGCGCATTCTGGAACTATTTGGAGCATTTGTGCGGAAGAGAAGAAGTCATAAGCGAATCAGAGCCCAGTGTCGATCGACACAGCTATGGCATCCGTCGACACAGACGCGGATCAGATGTTTCTTGCCAAGTTAATGGAGATTTATGGAAATTTTAGTTTGGCCCAGAAGTTTCTAATAATTACAAGGAAGCCCAAAATGTGTTTAGACTATTATATTAGGGTTTTTAAGTCGTTGTTTATGCTACAATTTAATTGACATTCAGAGAGAGATTTAAAGAGCTTTGAGGGGCTGATCCGAGACTCGACTGAGAGAAGATTTTGAACCTCTGTTTCTTATTCTCTTTTATGATATTCAATATTCTATTCATTGTGATTTCTGTTTCATTGATCATGTCTGAGTAGTTTACTTTTTAGGTTTAGGGATTCTCATTGGGGATTTTATGGAATATTAGGTTAATTGATTATTTGGGATTCATAACTTGTTTGGTCTTCAACCTGAATTGTTCTTAAAGCTAGTTTCTAACATGATCAATTGGAATCTAGATCTAGTGTTTATAAATTGACACGACAATGTAATTTGGAATCTAATCTATTTAGGTTAGCAAATTAGTTATTTTTAAAGAAATTTATCTGATTTGTGAACTAATCGAACTTGCACTTAATGCTAGTTTAATATGTTATGAATTGCAAAGAATTGGGTTTCTACGGTTTAGACTTAGTAAATTATCGCAACGAAAGTTTTTTAGTTTTACATATGTGTTTGATTTCTAAAAAGAAATTTAATTCGATCATGACTGATTGTTGATCTGCATGACCTGATTTCCTAAGGACTTCCTTGACCTAGCGCTTTTAGTATTTGATAAACACACAAATTGCTGATTTATTTACTACTTTTATTTTATTGCTTATTGACTATTGTCGCTTAGCTCTGCTCTATACTTTATAGTCTATCGTAAGATTCTTGAGTCTCTATGGTTCGACCCATATATACTACATTTGCATGTGCACATGCAATGTAACTTAGGGAATTAAACTTTGAGTATATCAATGTAATCCGTTTTTAATTTATTATTGTCATTAGTGCTTTACTAGTTATAACCCCTGTTCTAAAACTCGGTATGGGCGGCCGGCCGCCGCGAGTTGGTGATAATCGGACATAAAATCGGAAATTTCTGGAAAATTTTGTTTTTGATAAAAACTAATAACGTTCTTTGATGTTGGGTAATAAATCAATCATATTCGGGTAAAAAACACATGAAAAACGAGTTAAAACGAAGAAATCGTAAAGAAAAAACTGAAATCGGCAGAAAATTAGGGTTTAAGTCGAGAGAGGTGAGGAAGAAGACGAGGGTATAGTGGTAATTTTGTTTTTCATTAAAGCCAAAAAAAATATAAAGCACAAATTTTTTGAGGGTGCCTCGAACCCTGGGTGCGGAGGACCCAAACAAACGCTTGGACCACTGGAGCCGAGTATGTTCTTGGTTTTACTTTGCGTGTTTAATATATATTCTCTTAAAACAAGGTTTATATAACTACATTTCCATTAAAAACCTCTAAAATTTGGTCCCGCATAATCCTCGTTTAATCTTCGTTTTGTTTGCTAGGCACTAGACCTAGTCCGACCGACCGACTATCGCCTAACGAGTTTTTGAACAATGGTTATAACTATGCTAAGAAGCTTTATTTTTCCTATTTTCTTTCTTCACATTTATGAGATTATGGTGTTATTATTTTTTCTTAAACACCGTTGTTGAAATTTCTTAATGTATTTTTTTTTTTTTTTTTTTTTTTTTTTGACAACAGGATGAAAATAGAACACTATTTTTCTATCATCCATATCGGTGGTTCTTGCCCAATATGTGTGCTTGATGACTGCCTGAGCCTAACACTTTGTGCTAGCCTATCTGTTGTCTGGTTCTTAGTGCGGGATATGTGCTTGAGAGCAAACGTCGTGAAGAATAGCTTCCTTCTCTCGTATTCTTCAATGTACACAGAAAAAGCTGGCCAATTCTCCGATTCAGAGACTATCTTCACCACTTCTGAACAGTCCGTTGCAAAAGTTATATGTCTTTGATTGAAGAATTCCATACTTTCCATAGCCCATATTAGTGCCTCAAACTCTGCATGAAGCGGCGAAAGACTCTGCCTGATATTCCTAGCGCCCATTAATATGTTTACTCCTCCTTCGTAACAGCTATACCATCCTTGACCCGTGAAATTTCTTAATGTATAGTTTTTACTTTTTAATAAAACGGTGTATTATATGATTAAAAAGTATACACATCAATATATATATATATATATATATATTATTCTAACTTTTGATCTGCGGTTGACCTGGTGAACCGATGACCCAGTAGATAGTCCGGTTCTTACACCGGGTCGGGTTTTAAAATATTGGTTGGGGCATTTGACAAAGCCCGGCTAATGAGGAGCAATAAGCGTGCACATTCGTTAGGCCAGAACCTTGTTTTTCTTGTTATTGTTGAGGCAACGATAGGGTATTTGTTCTCCCGAGCCCAAGCTTCAATAACACTGGGGATAGTGTTGTTTAAGTGTTGGGGAGGTAGTTACTAACGCAACGTTATATGTTTTCGTAGAGTCAATTCAGTTGTTTTATTGAGTCAAAATTAGAGTAAGAAACAATGACTTTTTGAGGAGATCACTACACTTGCAGGAACTTAAGTGACCATGGGGTGAGCTTGCAGATAATCTTTGATTATTGTAAAACCCAATGCAGATCAGCCTATTGAGGATACCCATATCACTTCAGGTATTCGGAGAATCCATTACTGACTTCACCTTTAACTTGACTTAAATTCTCTCACCTAGGGGCTTGGTATACTTTGAGTCGTATTCCTCTGTTGGTTCTGACACAGTTTTTAAACCTGTCTAAGTATGATTCTCTTCTCCCCTTCCTTAAAGTAAAAGAAAAAGAGTATTAAACGGCGGATAAGCTTGTAGCTTTGAAATGATTACAGGAGTGGTAGAGACCCCTATTACCTCATGTGCATTTATGGAATGTGTCCAAAGTACACCACAATGCATATTATTAATATTAAATTTAGATGTTTGAGATATGTTGAACATACATAGTTTAAACAAATTTTATTGTTAGTTTTAAAAGATTTAAGCATTTTTATCTTTATGCAGTAGTTAGTATAATATATAGACCGTACATGTAATATGGTGGTGAATATATATTATTAATCCAAAATAAGTAATTTGTTATTTATATTTTTATTTTATGTTTGGAATTTTTTTTAGACTTGCAATTTTTTTTAAAACTTATAAAATTATCTTTATTAGTTTTATACTTTATTGTAAAAATGAATTTTAATTTACTTGGAAATAACAACTTCCATTTTTTCAACTAACTTTACTTTCTAAATTATCCGTTTATAGGTTGAAATTATATTTTATATATACAAATGTATATTATTGAGCATATTACGATAAACATATTAAAAATATGAGGGTTTTCATTTACCCGTGGACGGGTGTAATATATATATATATATATATATATATATATATATATATATAAATTCTAATATGTTATATTTTATATATTTTCATAAGTAGATGTGGAGGTTTGAAATTTGTTGACAATTTGATTGTCTAGGTGATGTTATTATTATATAGTTTATAATTGGTTTGTAATATTAGTAGATAGTAAAATTATAAAAACGTTAATTATTATATTATTAATTTATATGTTAAAATTGAAAACCAGTCTTATAATTTATAAGTTTTATTTTTAAGTAACTAATTTTCAGAATTTAATTTATCAACATAATAGGAACAATAAATATGTTTATTTTACAAAAAAAAAGATTTGAAGCAGAAACTAAAAACTAATATTTTAATTATTGCTATTAAATTTTTTGAAAGGTTTGAAAAGATTTTCTATATTTTATAAATAAAATTTTTTGCGTTTCATGCATTTTTTTTTTTTTGATTTTTGCTATTTTAGGCATACTTTTTCTGGTGATGAGCTTCTCGATCCTGAATCTGTACGCATCGCTCTTCTCGTTTCAATATAAAATTCATGTAATATATGTACCACGTACACGTGTGACTTGAATTATTATTAGATCTGATGAATCTTAAATATTATTTTTGTATCTAGTTAACTTGGGTTACTACCATTCTTCCTAAACTGAATTAGCCAACCATAGATTCACCAAACCGCCAATTTGGCAGCCTAATAATGTGATATGTACTGGTACAACTAAACCGGTGATGTGTAAAGGAACTTACTCAGGATCAATATAGCCGGAAGTGCCCATGATGGCAGTCTCGACGTGGGTAAAATCATCATCACGGAAGAACTTAGACACAGTGGAATCAAACATCTATGTATTATTGGTGGCTTGCACCCACGGTGAAAATACTCCAACCTTGCAAAGGGGAGAAAAAAAATAAAGTACGGGTTTCACACCTAAACCATGGAAAATCAGGTTAATATTTTGGTTTAGATTTGGAATCAACCTTGTGTAGAGCATATAGCTATATGGAGTCTCTTCTCCCAGCTAATATCCTCTGCGTTCTCATAGATAAGAACCGTATTGCGATCATCATCACATTATCCGACAAACGATGCTAAGTTCTTGTCATGGACTGTCAAAAGGAGCTCTGTCTGCAAAACATTTTACACTTCAACAACGATGAAACAATGTCAAAACTACCTGATAAGATTTTAATGTTCTTTACCTTACTTAGAATTCTTTGGAATCTCGTGATGATGAAGATGATCTTTTAGGTATTGTAGATAAAGAATCCTTAATTTCGTCACAACCTATTTGAAATATGATTTTTCTTTAATTTGATGATTATTTATTGAGAAGGTGGAGTAAACTGTTTAATAGGAAGGTCTTTTATGGATTGGCAGGAACAAATATTATCATATCTCCAATATTAAGTTAACCAGAATAAATAGATGGTTGGTTTACGAAATATTTTCCAAATATCAATGATTTTCATATACATAAAATCATAATAATGTATTTTGAAATGATTTAGGTAAAATTTTAATGAAAAAGAATATTATATTTTCATATATATGGTTAGTTAGTAGGATTTGTTTGTTATTAAGATCTTTAGTAATATTAAATATTAATGTATTGATATTCATAATTTAATGAGAGTAATAAGTTAAGGAGAATATCTCATAAGAAGATTACCCGAAAAGATTTTTAATGTTCTTTACCTCATTTGAATTTTTTGTAATTATGTAATGATGAAGATGATCTTTTAGGTATTGTAGATAAAGAATCTTTAATTTCTTTACAGCCAATTTGGAATATGAGTTTTCTTTAATTTAATTATCCAATATATAAAAGATGAAGAGGGGGCTCTCTCAAGCTGCCACATCAGCCCCTCTTCATTGGTCCAACTCATCAATTAATTTTCCAAATCATCATTACTCAAATAAATCTAAAATCAACTAATTAAAATCATTTAATTTAATGTAATTAGTTACAATCATTAAAACATAAATATAAATTAATTTAAAAATAAAATTTAATATAAAGTTTCATAAATAAATAAATATTATATATTATAAATTTTAAATATATCTTTTATATTTTATGCAATGAATGAACAAATATAATAAATCTTAATATAAGTGGAAATACAAAATTATAAAACTAAAATTGAATATAAAATAATAAAAAGTTTTAAATAAAATTATAACAAAAATGTTTAATAAATAATAGAATTAATAATTATTAGGAATGTAATGAAAGATGTGATAAAGGAGATAAGATGATAATAAAAACAAATAAATAATTTAAATATACAAATAAAAAATTAACGAAATTCAATCTAATAAATAAAAATTTAAAACATTATTATAATATTAAAATTGGGATAACGCAAAATGTATAAACAACTAATACATATATTTTAAATAACGCATAAAAAATAAAAGCATGATAAAAAGTTGAAAAATTAAAAAATCATGAAAAATTGATAATAAAAACTTATAAAATATATTAGTATTCACAATAAATATCAAAAATATATTAAATATTTATAATAAAATAAAATCCGCGCATTTGCGCGGATTCTCTCCTAGTATATATAATAGCAGAATGTCTCTCTATGAGCTTGACAACTCATTTAATGAAAAAAACATGCAAACCAATCAGAATAAAATTCATCCACGTAAGAGTCCACATGTTTCAAATTAGATCTAACCTAAAATCAATTAAGCAAAGCGTTTCATTCGGCTCTCTTTCTTTTTGAACGACTCTGCATATTTTCTCTCTAGATCAGGCGATTTTGTCGTTGTCTCTTCTACATCATCCTTTGACGTCTTCTTCGTCTTCTCACCATTTCAAGATCATACCAGGTTCGTTTTCCAAACAAGGCTTCACACTCGATTTGACCAAACCGAGAATTTTCTCTACACGATCGGTGATGCCGCCGTTTCGTCCTCTGAACCTTCAATCTGTTTCTGGCACTACCACCACCACAAAAAGATCTTATATATATTCTCTAGCAAAGATTGGAGCTCTCTGTTCAACAATGGTAAAATTATCCCTTTCCAATACATGTTATGAGTGGTCGGAGGGTTTGGAATGAGTAGATTATTTTAGATCTATTTTGGTCTTTGCGTAGATTAAAGTGAAATAAACCCTAATAGCAACAACGACTGAAAACTTGCTGAAAGTATACTTTTGATAAGTTCTGTAGGAGTTTTTTTAATCAACATCACAGTTACTCTATGTGCTTTAGCATGATTGTTCATTCAATAACTATTGCTTTTTGTTGGCAAAAAAAAATGGAGCAGGGTGAGACAATTTCAGGGATCCAGGGATTGACTCGGGTCTCCTCATCTACAATCTATTAGTCTAAAATATACAACCTCAGTGCAGACCAAGTTCTACATGGCCACTCTCATTATTCGGAAAAAACATACAAGTACTTAACTATTGTAACTTCTTGATGTTTCAAAGATGTCAATTAACAAAGATGAGGGGATAAAAATGAAACACTGAGAAATGCTTTTTAACTTAGTGGTTTGTGTCTAAAAATATTCCAGAGGTGAAGTGTGTTCAAGGATTGTTTATGTCTGTGGAGAAATACCTCTGTCGAGGTCAATGATGAGCTTTTCAAGGGTATTTGTAGGGGAAATCTTGAGCGGATGAAAAATGAGACTGCTGCTGGCTTTGTTAAATCTTGTGCTATTTATATATAAAATTTATGTACAGTTTGCTTTGTATCTATGTTGACTGTTAATGTATATTTCGTTGCCTTTTTCTGTCTCTTCGGTGGCAAGACACATACATGTGCTGTCGTAGCTCTGAAAATGGCAGCGGAAATCAGATTTTCGAGCTCAACACCGGAGCGAAGATACCATCCGCCGGTCTCGGAATGTGGCAACTGATCTTGTCTACTCGGAAACTCTGTCGAAGCCGCTGTTAAGGTTCGTATGTGTGATTTGCGGCTTCGTGGTCACTGAATTAGTGATTTTCACCTTAATTCATTTACACTTTTGAATGGAACAAACTAAAAAATTATCTTACTATGCAGATTGGCTATCGTCACATTGATTGTGCTCAAATCTATGGCAATGAAAAGGAGGTAAGCCTAATCATCTTTTGTTTCAAGGATTTTGTATACTTCGTTTAAATTATGGTTCGTTCCTTTTATCTCATACAATAGTATTATCACATCACTTATGGAAGATGGTAAGCTGCTGAGTGAAGCAGAAGAATTGTTGGAGGAATTTTCTAGAAAGTTTCGGTCTATCATCTATATTGTCAGGTGCCGTTCTCGGATTGTGGTTGTACTACAAGCAGCTCAGGTTCAAATTTGTCATATTGTGTATTTGTGTCCATATTGTTTCATTTAATTTGTTTATATCAAGTGACATATTTGACTTTCCAGATTCATTGCTATTTAAACATTGGCAAAGGAATACATGATTGTCACTACAATAATAATCAGCTGAGGGAACATCTGGATGTTCTGAAACAACGCTATGGTTCTGTTAAATCTCTCATCTTCAAAGTGAGCTTGTTATCGAGGATACTGGATTGGACTTGTGGGAACATTTTGGCGTAAGTCTATTATTTCCTCTACTTTAGGTGTAAAGCAATTTTTTTCTTTGATTATTGGAAAACAATGATGGATTTCAACTTATGGTCATAGGTAAAGCCTAGGAGTGAACCGGTTAAAGTTAAGGATTGTCCCATCTATGACCAGCTTTGCACTATATTTGGTGATGATTCGGCCGAAGGCAAATATGCTCAGTCAAGTCACTTTGAGGGATTAGAAGAATCCATGGCAAATCATACCTCAGGTTTTCTCACATCTCCTACCAAAGGGACCACTGCCTCAGAGAATTTTTCAGCGCCAAATGTGGAGAGAAAAAGGAAGAGAGAAACAGATTCAAAGACTTGTTTGTCCCCGAGCCAGATTGATCCAGCAGCATGGGAAACCGTGGCAGATGCTTTGTCAGACATGTTGACTGCTTTGAGGTCAAGGATTGGCTGATTTGAAAACGGAAGATGATAGGTTTAGTATCACAAACTGCATCAATGCGCTTGACGAGATTGAGAATGTAGATGAAGGTGTCTACTTTGCAGCTTTAGACCTTTTTGAGAATCCCGGTCTTCGAGAGACCTTTATCTCTCTTAAAGCTAACAGGTTATTCTTGACATGGTTGCAAGTTCAGTGCAGGAAACTTACTCCTTCAGTTGCTGCATAGCTAGGTTAATTTCAAAGCTCATTGTTGTTCAAGTATACCAATAGATTTGGTCTTTTGTAGATCTTTTTGGCTGCTGATGATAAATAGTTCAAGAGGAAAATAGTATCAGATGTAAGTTGAAGATAAGAGTTGGTCGTTCATGTTTGTTCATTAGAACATAAGCAACATTCCATTGAACTCTGGTTGGGTTTTCTCACATGTTTGGTGAACCAGAAACAGTATTGTACAAATGTAGACACACAATGAAGAAATGTGAGAAGGGAGAAATAGAGACTCTTTGATAGTGAAAGATATTGATCAGAACCATAATTACCTTCAGATCCAGTTTCTTGCGTAAGCACCGAAGCTAAGCTTCTTGGATTGAAGCAAGAAACATGGTTTGATTTCATTTTAATTATCACTCATTTAGGCAAAACTCCTCATTAGTCCTCTTGATTATGTAAAACCCCAAAACAAGAAAATCAAGAACCCGCAAAAGAATCGAAACGGAAATTACGTTCTTTGAGACTACTAGCCAGAATTTAATTGTAGGGGTGGAACTATTATCTAGGATGCAAGATTCAATTTGGGATTTACTCAGATCCGTTCAAAAAACGGATATGCGGAGGAGGCCAGATGCGGATAGTAAAATCTTAGATCCGTCCAAGCCGGATCCGGATATATTAATCTAAAATTCGGATATCCGGATCCGAATATGAACAATTAAATATATTAAAAATATTTTTTTAAATATATATTTTTACATATGATATATGATTTCATATAAAATATATATAAAATTTAAGTTAGAACATATTACATAATATTGGATTAACGTTTTCTTTTTAATGTTTTAATCATCCGAATAATGTTTTAACAAAAACACTTTAACTAATTCATTTTTTGTTTGCTTAAATTATAATCTTGCAACCAAAATTAAACTCTTTAACTAATTTATTTTTGTTTGCATAAATTATAATTATGCAACTTTAACTACAAAACAGTTAAAATTTTATAAATCTAATAAATAAAACTTTTTTAAAAAAATTATTAAAATAAATCTTGTGACGTAGCGCGAGTATATACCTAGTACTTATTAATAGAGGAGGTGGAGTAGACTGCTTAATATGAAAGTCTTTTAAGGATTGGCAGAAACAAATATTATCATATCTCCAATATTAAATTAACCGAAATAAATAGATTGTTAGTTTACAAAATGTTTTCCAAATATCAATGATTTTCATATATATAAAACCATAATAATGTATTTTGAAATTATTTAGGTAAAATATTTAATGAAAATAATATTATATTTTCATATATACATGGTTAGTTAGTAGAATTTTTTTGTTATCAAGATCTTTAGTAATATTAAGTATTAATGTATTGTTATTCATGATTTAATGAGAATAATAAATTAAGGAGAATATCACGTAAGAAGATTGCACAAGAATTGTGTGACCAGACACATCAATATAAATTTAATATTAAATATATTGTAATATATTTATAATAATAATAATAATAATAATAATAATAATAATAATAATAATAATAATAATAATAATAATAATAATAATAATAATAATAATAATAATAATAATAATAAAGGAAATCGTGAGTGTGCATTATATATTTAACATTGAAAACTATTGTGATTCATTATAACAATTATTGTTGCACAAATCTAGCAAATGATTATTTCCTAAACATAAATATTCATATTTAAAAATGAATATGTTATATATTTGAAAATCACATATGTTGTTTGAGTTAATGTTTTATTTTCCAAAAATATTAAAGTTATATATTAATTAATTTTTAGAATAGATTGCTTTTTTGTTGTTGAAATTTTAGTGATTCAGTTACAAAAAGAAATAATTAGTTAAAAACCCAAGTGTTTTAAAGATTAATTTTAAAATTTTCTGACGTTTTATTCATTGCAATTTTTTGTATGACCAATAAACTAATTTTTCTGTTTTGAAGTTATGAATTTTGAATTAATTTTTTTTATATTCTGAGAATTTTGAATAATAATATAATAAAATTATTGAGTTTATATAATATTGAAAATATTGGTAAACCGTTTGATTGATTTAATGTAATATGGTTTGATTTAATATCTATAGTTTTCAAATGAATATTATTAATTGTTTCAAAAGATAATAAGGTATTGTGAGATTCTCACATTAATATTTTCCAAATAGATTACTTGAACAATCAAGTACATAATTTATTTTCAGTTTTGATTCATTAATGTCTTATTTTGTGGAAGATTATAAATACATTTTTGTCTTTAATACTATTTATATAAACATTTATATAAATATATTTATATAACTACGTTTTTTAAATAGTTTTATGATTTTTATTAGTAATAATTTTTAGACTATTTATAATTTTATATTTTGTGTATTATATAGTTCGAAATGGTATTTACATTTATTAATAGTTTTTAAATAATGTAATTTTTTAATTATATAATATTGTAGGGGTTGTATATTATTATAATCTATATATTATATTTGAATACATTAATAAGGAAAAAAATAATTATTTTAGAGATTTCAATCTCAAATTGTAGTTTAAATACTAATGTCTAATAATAATAAGTATTATATATATATATATATGAATATAATGACGAAATACATGCCTATATCTATAAGTATTATATCTATATATTATATATATATCTTTTTTTTTTTGAACTCAAAACTATTTCATTAGCAATCAAACAAAGTATTCATCTCTTACAACAACCTCAAGAGAGTCATGCTGTAGGGCCATCTTCGCCAGTGAATCAGCTTCAGCATTTTCTCTTCTAGGCACAAACGAAAAGCAAACAAATTCGAATTCCTTAGCTAAGATCATAATATCACTCACCACTCCGTAAATCTCCATTGGATACTCATTCTTGGTCAAGGCGCGGATTAGATTAAGAGAGTCCGAAGACACCGTCACCTTGTTCCGATCAATCGCCTTTAGATGTTTTAAAGCTTCCAAGCAAGCCATCGCTTCGGCCATAAGACTCGACCTCACATTAACACTTCTCTTCTCCCCTGTTATGGATCTTGTTTCTCCTCTGTTTTTGATCGTCCACCCCATTCCCGCATTCCCTGTTGTCGCTTCCCACGCTGCATCTGTGGAGACCAAAGACGTAGCCTCCTCTCTCTCATCTTTGTTCCTGACCAGTTCCACCTTCATCTTCTCCTTCGTCCTCTCTTCCTCTTTCTTTATTTCCTGCGCGTTAGTCCATTCTCGAGCATCTATCAATGCTTGCGTACATACTTCCAAAACTCCCAAGTTTCTCTGCTCAAAGACCTTCTTGTTCCTACTTGTCCATATGTTCCAGCACAAAGAAGCAAATAAAGTGTCTCCCGCTACTCCCGCCGGCGGTAGTGCTGTCATCAGCTTTGCCCCCTCTAGTCCCGCCTCAAAGCTGGTCCATTCCTCTGTTCTAACCAGAGCTTTGAACGGTGCTGCACTCCACACCTCCTTTGCAAAACCACAGTGGAAAAGAGTGTGGGTTGTATCCTCTGCTTCACCACATCTTGGACAGCTTCCATCCTCTATCACTCTACGTTCCATCAAATTCATGCCCACCGGCAGAGCTTTTCTTTTTGCTTTCCACAGGAATAAACTGATCTTCGGAGCCGTCTCTACCTTCCAAATATGCTTCATCCAGTCAAACTGTTCTTCGTGTTCAATCCCTTCTTCGCTCCCTCGACTTATTTTGATAGCTTGATAGATATGTTTATAAGTATTATATCTATATATGTATAATGAAACGTACACGGATTCTATAAGTATTATATCTATATCTATATATGAATATTATAGTGCACATATTCTTAAGTTAAAATCATAACTTATTTGTATAATGAAATAAACCATAACAAATAAGAAGAGTTTCCTTTTCTTGTAAGATAATAAGTAAAAGTCATAACTAAATTTAAAGCTTTTGAAGTTCAAAACATAATACATAATAAATTTAAATAAGTTGTGATTTTTCCTTCGTTTTCAAAAGCTTAGTTCGCAACATTTCAATATTGAGATCTTCTGGATTAAATAAAATCTTAGAGCAATAAGTATTCTTGCAACTCCATATCTCAACCAAAAAAAAAATGAAATCAAAAGTGTTAATAAAACAATAGAGATGCATCACAAATTAACTAATTAAATATATATATACATACATATATATATATGACTTACTGTTTATTTCAACTATTGTTGCAATTCTGATAGTACAAATAAGTGGTTCATTTTGACTTTGTTTCAACAATTTAAAAAAAAATGTTGTAAAATTGAATTCAAAAATATCTGGAAGAGTACATGATAATACTTGGTTCCTGGAAACGTTTGAAAAAAATAGTTAATACATATAACAAACACATTCTATAAAAAAAAAAAAGAATTTAAAAGTGTTTCCTTTCATTTTTTAGATCAAATGTAATGGTTTTCCAGATTCTTGATGGATTCTCGTACTATTTGGAATGAAACCACTTTCAAGGTTAGTAAAATCACCATTAATTTTTGTCATTGTTGACATTTTGTGTGAAGAAAAAATAAGGGTGATTTTGAGTTAGGATGTTTGGAATGAAAGATTTGTGGCATTTGTTAGTTTATTTATAGGGTAGATAGCAACAGTATATTCTTGGAATTTTAATATGTCGTTGTTATTGAATTCCTAAATTTGTGTGAAATACTTAATTGTCAAGTTTCAATCTTAGGAAAACAATATGTCCGTGAGAATATTCATTGACATATTTGAATTGTTTTACTATGCAATTTAGATAATAGAAAATAAATGCTTTGATAAAATAAAAATATGACATGGTGAAAAGAATTGGTTAGAGAGGATTTCAATATTGTATTAGCTTCATATCTAGATACAAAATCTATAATAAGGTTTCCTACTCTTGCTATGTACTTCGATTTTTTAAAATAAAAATATAAGATTTTTGTTTTAAAAATCGGTTAGAGTGTATAATAATATGGTATATCATATATTTGAATTACTAGAAGTCTTAAGATTGTGTATTAACTTCATATTGTGTCTAGACACAAAAAAATTCGAGTTCGCCCTAGTTTACGTCTCTCCCAGACACAGAGATCGAGGCAGCCGAACTTCAACAAATGATGAGATCCAGCCACCGGCGACCAAGATCCTTCCTCCTCTCCTCGTAAACGACGGCGAACTCTGCTTTCTCGGGTGACGTCAAGCAGATCCTGAAGAACCATACTCACCTTCCGTTGGCTGCCCGTGTTTCCGGCGAGACTTTTTTTCGGCTTCCAATCTGGATTTCGACTTCGTTACTGACCCTTCGCCATGGATTCCGGCGAGGAGTGGCCTGAACTCACACCGTCACGTGGTCTCCTGCTCTCAACCGTCGAGCTTTGGATTTCTGATTTTCGAAGCTCCTCTCTCGCACTCTTTCCGGTGATAATCTCCTTGATGGTTGAGATCATCCTCCTCCCGCCAGTGCCGCCGGTTCCGCCGGATCCACCAGATCCATCGCTTTCACCGATTATCTCCCGCTCTCCCTTTCATCTTATACGTCACATCCTTACCTACCACTCAAGAGACTCGCTCCCCTCTTCTCCGTTGCAGATGAGTGTTTTCTCGTCACATCGATGTGCCCCTCCGATAGCTCTTCTCACATCTGCCGCCACCGCTTCTCTGCTCCGCCGCAGTCCGCCGAACCTCCTTCTCCGAAGATCCATCAGGTTGTCCCATTTCTCTTGTGGTTTTGTCCATAAGTGGGCCTGGCCCAATATTCCCCTCCTTACCGGCGGTTTCCCTTCCAACGCCCCTGTTAACGCTCATTTTGAAGCTCATCCAGTCATGCGATTATCTTCTGTCAGGGGACGAGTTATCTCCGATGAAACTCCGGACCGGATGCGACTCGTACTCACAGTCCAAGCATCCTTTGCTTCTGACAGTGTCTCCAATATGGGCCAGATTCAAAAACTTTCAAGTAATTGGAGCCCACTAACCAAGCTAAGTGTTTATATCAGAATTTATCTGACCATGAAGGGTTTTTTTCATCCGATTTCATATGAGAAGGCATTATCAACTTCCTCCTATGCCTGGGAGAGATCACTATCATCCTCCTCCCCTTTAAGGGAGAGAACTGTTCAATCACTTTTTCCTTTTGGGGAAGGATTGTTTTCATCCTCTTCCCTTAAGTGGGAGAGAACTTTTCTACCATATCTCTTTTTCAAAAGAGAGTTTTTATTCTCAGTTGCAATACTGGAAAAACACTTCAATTCCTTCACCATTTTGCTATCTTGTATAGCTGTCCAGGGACTTGTCTTAGAGGCGATTTCTGGAGGTAAGGATTGGTCTTCAAAGTCACAATATAAGATGACTACCCCTCTTGACTCTGATTTCATCGTGAGTCTCCTATCGACGCATTTAAGCATTGTCTCATTTCTGCTGTCATTCTCTAGTGAGAATCTATCTGCATTAGCTTATGTTGTTTATGGATTTTATTGTTGTAATCAAAGAGGACGGAAAATTCCCTCTATCTCATGTATTTTCGAAGTTTAAGTTTATAAAATGATTCGTGACAAAAAAAAAAATTAGACACAAAATCAATTATAAGATTTCCTAATTTTGAAATTTTTTTTATGGTAATTATTTGCTTTTGGAATGACACTTAATGTTTTTCCGCCACAACTTTTGCAAGATATTCAAGTAACAATTTTGTTGAATGATAATCTTTTGTATTGTTAGTAGTTCAGGTAACTTAGATAGTGTATCAAGATCACAATGTGTCTTGATACATTTACAGTTATGATAATCAAATATTTATATTACGATTTTTAAAAAATCTTTAGATTTTTTTGCATTAGTTTCAAATATTTCAATTACGATGTTTCAATTAGTTGAATGATAATCTTTTGTATTGTTAGTAGTTAAGGTAACTTAGATAGTGTATCAAGATCAAAATGTGTCTTGATACATCTACAGTTATGATAATCAAATATTTCAATTACGATTTTGCATTAGAAGATTTGTTCTAAATCGATATATGCATGAAGAAAAAACCGGTTAGTCAAGTCTGATTGACAATAAAACATTTTGGTAAGACACATACGGCATTTTCTTTATAAGGATTTCAATATTGGATTTGAATATTGGATTTCAATAGAAATATGACACGTATAGTGTCACGATATTTTGGGAACACCAAACCGGTCTGAAAAGTGTAGTTTATTTTAATTGTTAAACACATACCAAAACAAACCATTGGTCATGATATTTGGCGTTAGATTATTTTGCTGTTAGGACCGTAATAACCTTAATGAGCAACCCAAACTAAATAATAAAAACAGTGGCATTGTTTGTAAATATATTTAAAAAAATTGGACATTCTCTAAAATGTACTTTTGTTTTAATCAGAGCCGTGTGAAGAGATAAAGAGACCGGAAGCGGTGTTACAAAATAGGGCTAAATAATATATAAAAAAAAATCATCATCTTCTCATATTCAAATGAAATCAATAATATCTATCATCATTCAAAAAAGAAAAAAAGAAAAATAAAATAAACTATTATTTCTAAAATATAATTTTTCTTCCCTTATTTCTTAGAAAATCATTATTTAAATGTTTAAAATCAACACTTTTAAACAATTCATTTTCGATAGATATTATGACCACGTCACTCAACCGCTCTTGTGATATACTAGAACGAAGATAAGATTTTATCAATCTCAACTTTAAAAAACTTCTCTCACCAAATACAACAGAAACTAGAATTGTTAATAACAACTAATAAGCAATTCATGAGTTTAGATAAAAATATTCAATCTTCTTAACAAAGTCTATCACGTCAATAAACCTTAGATTTACATTTGGTAAAGTTTCTCTTAGAACTTTAAGTTCATAGAAGAGATCATTAACAATAGTATATGACTTGAGCCATGAGTTAGATAACCTTCAAGTTTAATATCTGAATCCAACGACAATTCTTTTTTTTACAATGACCTAAAATAAATAAATAACAAAACATTAGTTTGACAAAAAAAACACTTACGATTCATTGTCGTTGCAAATTCCCAAAAAATAGAAGAACTTAGACACGACTAATTTAATGGGGATTTGAGTTTTTCCAATTATGGTGTGTGAGTGATCTACTATATATTATTTGCGAAGTGCGATGGAAAAAAATGATGAGTCATTGATGATGTGGATGAATGTTGACCAATCTTAATGATGATTTCATTGATGACATGGCTTAAATGAAAGCTTTTGATTGGTCGAGAGCCTCTTTGGCATTAAAAATAAATCAAAATTCGTTTACGAAATTTTTGGATTAAAAAAACAAAAATTCGAAGATTAATCTAATTTTGAAAATTAAATATCGTTTCCTAAACTTACGAAATGTAATCTTAACTTCTTCCCATAATTTTAGATTACAGTTTGTATTTTTTTCCATAAGTTATTTCCTTACTTTTCAAATTCAAACTAAATTCGACACTAAAATGTAGCAACTAATAAATGTCGACATTAATTGTCAAATTTGAAGTAAAAAAATATCCCAAAGAATATATTAATCTTCTAATAGAAGCTTTCAAAAAATTTGTGCAACCCTAAATATGATGATCCTATAAATACAACCTCTACCATACTCATATCACCCACATGTCGAACCATTCTTTTGTTTTTATTATTTCTATTGTTCTAATTTTGTTTCTGTTGTTTTGCTGATTTTGTAGGTATAAAACCTACAATGCCAAATAATTAGGTATCTTTCTCACTTGCTATTAACATGCTGCTTAATTTTATTATATGGTTTTGATCATTTTGTAGGTATATAACATACCGAGCCAAACGATAGGTAACTATATCATTTCACATTATCATGCTTATTATTTTGTGTTTAGGTTTTTATTCATTTGCAGGTATGTAACATAGCAATTCAAATGTTAGGTAACTATTTTATTTGTATTTACATTTTTGTGATTATTTTGTGTTTATTAATTTGCAGGTGTGATTCATATGAAGCCAAATGATAAATTTCTGTCGGCTAATCTTTTTTTGTCAGTAATCTTTATTTGCTAGATAAGTACGAGTCAATCGGTGTTTGTTACATTTCACACGGAAAGAAGATTAAGCAAGAAGTCAATGAAGTATTCAAGCGATTTTTCCTTTATAGTAGATATTATTTTGTATGTTCTTTTGAGTTCACATTTGTATACTTTTATTGTTGCATTACTAAAGCATACTTGAATAATAAAATGATTATTTTCTTATTTATCTGTCCAATTAATCCTTCACTTTTGCTTCGAGATTCTTCTTAATAGAATAAAATTGAACATATGTATGTTACCAATCGGTGATTGTTACACTTGACACGGAAAAAAAGATTAAGGACGGAGTCAATGAAGTATGCAAGACGATTTTTCAGATGTAGTAGATTGTGTTGCATTTTCTTTAAAATTCACATTTGTATACTTTTATTGTTTGATTACTAAAGCATACTTGAATAATAAAATGATTATTTTCTTCTTTATTTGTCCATTTAATCCTTTAGTTTTGTTTCCTGGTTTCTTCTTAATTGAATAAAATGGAAGTAGAAGATAATTAGAACTATAATATCTTAACTATTAACAATCTAGACTAATAATCAAATTTACTTCACGCAATTACGACTCAGTCGTATACAACTTTCTATACTATAATCAAAAATTTAATTAATTGTTAATATTCCAATTTACTCGAGACGCAATATTTTTGGTTAGTATTAATATTAGGAAGATTATGTATAAGGAAACAAAATACATTAATACGTCGTGATCAATCAAATGATATTTCCTATAAAATCTAATGAACATTCTCACCTAAAATTCTGGTTTGTAATCTTAACTTCTTCCCTAAATTATAGATTTTATCAAATATTTTCTCCCTCACTGATTTCCATAAATTTTAATTTCAAAATAACACTATATCGAAAATTAGGAAACTAATACAAATGCTTTTAATTCACTGATTTTCATTTTAACCAATACCTAAAAACGGATACAGCAAATATCTTAAAATGTGTAACTGCAAATCTTTAAATCTCCAAATTAGTTGTAACAAAATATTCATTATATTATAGTGTGCGCTGATCCATTAGGTCTCCGAACTACTATATATATTCATCGGTATTAAACTTATTTATCATTCACTTTAAACACTATATCGAGATTTAAAGAAATGACAGAATTAGTTGACACCAGTAAGAACTTCCAACGCAGACGGCGTTCGACCTATGTTTTGCTGGAAAACATAGACACTAGCCTTGAAACCTCCAGGTTCGGGTATTAGCACAATGGACTTTGTTTAACTCTAAGTCTGGAAACGTCATAGAAATGATTTGGTCTGACATAAAGGTACGAGAAAGACATGTGTTTTGGTTTAGCTTCAGTATAAAGTTGTGATGTTCGTATACTTATAGATTTCCTTCACACTTTCTTTAGGGAACAAGAGTTCAAGCATCATGTGAGGAGGCCTTATTCAGCAAACATAAAGCATGTCTTCAGATAGGTAAACATGTTATGGTTAACTCATTTTCTTGCAAGGAGTATGTTGGCGACTTTCGACCAAGTGATCTTACTTACAAGTTAGCAATCACCCGTACTACAAGAACAAAACCTTTGGAAGATTTTGAGATTGAGAATCCCGATAAGTAGTGTTATAATATTTATCAAATTCTCGAGGGATCTCTTGACAAAAGAGTTTTGATTGGTAAGTTGTTATTTATAATATACATATTGTCCCTTATATTATAATTTGCAATAAATAGTTTTTAATTATTGTTTCACTGATATAAGATGTTATGAGAGTCATTGTCCATATGGGTGGTATCGAAGATGTTAAGACCAAGAGCAAGTCTGGAAACAGCACCAAGCTTGAATTATACTTAAAAAATAATAGGTAAGAATAATATTCGTTATAATTCCTAAATAAATAAATAATTTGATATGATTTTTAATCATCAATTTGAATACAGAGATGAAGCATTGCCTTGCACATTGTGGGGAAATTATGCCAAACAAGTTATTGACTATACTTCCACTAATAGCGATGCTCATGTCGTGGTTATTATCCGGTTTGCATGGATCAAAGAATATGGAGGTAACTACTCTGTTAATTGTAATGTATAATCTGTTTTTTTTGTAACATTAATTGTTTCATTTCAATTTTCATTAATATAGAGAAGCTGTACATCTCGAATGCTTACAACTCAACCCAACTCTCATTCGAAGATGAAAATAACCCTGAGATTTCAATGTGGTTGGATGAGTAATGTGATACATTATGTTTAATAGAACTGTTATAAAAAAATTAATTGTAGAACTGTTATTCACAAGGTGCGGGCGAGTACATCTTAGAATGATCCATATTATCTCCCTGCTGAATTATTCGATTTGATTGGCCGCAAGTGTCTATTAAAAGTTACCATTCCTAAGGATAATGTTCAGAAGGTGTCAAAGAGTCCATATGTTGTGGACTTATTTTGGGATGATGAGTCTGCAATTGATGAATTTGAAAATTTAACTAACTCGACTCAGGTAAGTAATATAGTTGCCTCATTTTAAAACATGATGTCGTTCAACGCTGTATAAAACTTTGCTAATATTTAAATTTGATTAGGGACCTCTTATGCTTATCTCGGGTATGGAGACTAATTCTGATGCATCAATGGCCCTACCACTTACACCATCAACAACAAAAAGATCAGAAGATTGCATCTCATTAAGCAGTGTTGGTGAAAATTCATCAGTTACAAAAAAATTAAGCAGGAAGTGAAGGAAACGGTGGCTAGAAGGATACTATAGACTTTTTGTGGCGTATCTTCTTTTTGTTGCATTTGGTTTTTATTTTTGGTTGATTTATCAAAACAGTTGTGGTTGTTTAATTGAATTATCCTTTTGTTTGGTTATTTTTGCTTCCAATTTATTATTATAACAAATCTATGTTAATTAACCAAAATAATAACAACTTATGTTAATTAAATAAGTTAATAGAATTGTGATATTTAAAAATGTGGTAAGGTATATATGATTAATGTAATGTTTGGTTTATATTGATACTTTGATTAGAAGTCAGAAGTCCTAATATTTTACCCACTTATTGTAATTTAACATTCATTGTTTTATGGACAATATGAAATGATTAAACCTTCATAAACTTACGAAGCTTTCTAATTTCAAATGAAAGATTGATTATTTATGTGGGCTAAAGCCAAAAAAAAAAAATTACCGTTTGTGGCCCAATTAGTTTTTCCTAAACGAATGGTTGTGACTTATAATGATTACATCTTTTACCACTTCATACCTTTTGCTCGCAAATTTGGAAACTATTAAATTTTAAAACCCTAGACGCTTCGTTTTCTTACCATTTTCTGAGACAAAACAATTAATTTTGAATAACTTTAGTTCTTCAAACTTTTCTCAGAAGATAAACAATGGCTCCTCAAACGTTCAGAAAAATTTCTCGCATCAATAACTTTATTCCTTGCTTTTGGGATCTAAAAGTGATGCTTCTCCGTGTTTGGATATGTGTTAGGTTTTCTGAACCAACAATCCGAATGATTTTGGTTGATGAAGAGGTAATCTCCATTTTACTCTACAATTTGTTTTGTTTATTTGTATATTGCATGTTTTGTTAGTGTATTCGTTTGTTGTTTTAGGGTACGGAAATAGAAGCTATTGTTCTTGAACCTCTTATTGAAAAATTTCGGTACACAACGTGGTGTGAGGGTCGTTGGTTTAAACTTAAGGATGCTCGAGTTATACAAGCACTGATATATGGATCTTTGACCCCTCACGATTTCAAGCTCTTTTTCTGGTTAAACACATCTTTTTGCCTTACTTATGATAATATTTCCGAAGGACATTTTATGCAATTTAAATCAATTCCGGATATAGTGGATGGGAGAGTCTCTGATGAATACCATATAGGTAACTTTTAATGAATACATATATTTCCTTATCGGATTATATGAATGTTGTTATTCGAATCTCTGGTTTACATTATATTTGTAACTAAATAGAGAATGAAGGTATATAGCTTTTAATGATTTTGTTTTATCCATTATAGATGTCCTTGGTGTAGTTACACATGTTGGAAAACTTGAAGAAGATTACCAAAAACAGAAGTTGCGGTTTACAATTCGCGATCTAAGGTTAGTTAAGTAGATGACTATAATCTTTTTCACATATGTTTTGTTGTTTGTCTATAATAAAAAAATCTTGAAATCATTATTTTGTTTAGCCTCCGGAGTGTTGAATGTTTAATATATGGGGAAGATGCTAAGGAACTAAGAAAAAGATTTTGGAAAGAGGCTGATAGACATCTATTTGTTATTCTATGTTGCTTCTACATCAATCCACTAGAAGGTGTGTTTCTAAACTCAGTTTTGTATCTTTTTACAATGAATTCCTTGGCTATTACATGTTTGTCGTTATGATTGATACACTTTTGATTTCTCTATTGTTTACAATGTTAATATTGTTTGTGTTTGAAATTTAGCATATGGTATAACTTGGCTCAAAGCAGAAGAAGGGATTTCTAAGATTATGTACGATCAAACAATGAATTCTGACTATAATGGATTTCGTCAAAGGTTTTCTTAGTAACTCTAATGCAACTCCTTATGTACTATGCTTTATATCTTTCCTTGAATTCATACATTTTTTCTTCTTTTGTAGTTTTCCAAATCTTGTCCTGACAAATATCCTGAAGATAACATCCCTCCCTGGTTCAAGCCGTGGTAATTTATGTTCCTGTTGTCAAAGACTTACTTTGTTTTTTTTTTTGGGTATATGATCTGTTGTTAATATGTATGTTTCTGTTAAAAACAAATGTATCGTTAAGGGTTACAACATGTATGTCCAGTATAATCAGCTATTTTCACTACATAATTTAAATTTCATATAGAATTTCATCTAAACAAGATTTTTTAATGTTGGATTCAAACCAAAATAAATAGATCTTCATGATAAAAGAGGTCTTAAGTGAAAGTATAATATGTCAAATTATAGGAGCAATAGTAAGGTGTGAAATATTTATACATATTACGTCAACAGTGCTAAAACAAAACATGTGAAATGAATAGCTATATGTAGATCTCCTTAACCAAAATAAAGACATCTTCATGATAAAAATGGTTTTTCATGGAAGTATAATATGCAGTGAATAAATTGCTTAAATGACTAAGTTTATTGGTCCCGAAATTCTAAACTAACTTTTTTTAAAAATGTCAATAGTTAATAATCACAAATCCATTAAGAGATTAGGATTAAGCCTAAATTACTTAGGCCCACTAAAACATACATATTGCTACATCTACTCGATCCCAAATTCATCATTCACTACAATCAGAACAAAAATTCAAAGCAAAAAATCGATCTAGAAGATAAACAAACACAAGTAAGGTGCGGTAGGCAGAGATTGTTTTACGAGAAAATCAATTTCATTCAACAAATCCGGAAACAAGGAAATCGATTATTTTATGAAGATTTGTCATATACCTAGGGTTACAAATCTTTATTGAGAGAGAAAAAA
The DNA here is from genome assembly GCA_030180135.1 of Orychophragmus violaceus. NCBI lineage: Eukaryota > Viridiplantae > Streptophyta > Magnoliopsida > Brassicales > Brassicaceae > Orychophragmus > Orychophragmus violaceus. Next base: position 34,911,167 of record CM058230.1, read on the forward strand.
ACTGTCGATGACCAAAAAGAGGTGTCTACTATATCTTAATCATGAAATTTTCATGTTTTTACTCATTGATTTCTATTAAAAATTCAAGCTTTCAAATTGTAACTATACTTTGAGAATTAGTATACTATTTGGATATTCCCTATTTTTACCTGATGTCTATTCAACTTCAAAATAGTAGATTTTCGATTGTCTTGGTTTATGCATGTTATGATTTGGGGTTTATCTGAATATATATTATCTTTGCGGATCAAATCATATCATCGCAAACCCTTGCTTTTTTAAACATCTTATTCCTGATGAATGTTGTGATATTGTTTTTGTTAAATGCATGTAAGGATTAATGATTTATATGATTTCCAATATTCTTCTAACCAGATCGGAAGATGAGAAACCCAATATTTTTTGTGCCTAGCCTATGCTTCCAGACAATTGCAGAAAGAGTCTGGTATGTATATACTGAATCTTTGTCTCATTAACGTTTATGTTTTATAAGGATTTGATTTTTGCCAATCATTGTTAAAATTGTGTGTTGCAGACTATCCCGGAAGAGTTCTATAAGAGGCATATACTTGGAGTGACCAATGTTACAATTGATGTACACACATCTGATTTAAGAGTAGAATATTTTCTAATCAAACGTGTTGGTGATAGGCTAACCGAAGGTTGGAGACGGTTCTTCAAAGCTCATGCATTAGATGCTTTCGATCTTCTGATTTTTGAGTATCGTGGAGGTGCTGATTTCCATATGATACACCAGTTTGGACCAAACTGTTGTGAAATCACATATGAAAATACAGCACCTCAAATGGAGACTGGAGAAGGTAGCTCGGGTAAGTGTTTTTCACTTATTTTGGAGACATGTTCTTCACTCTTTCTAATATTTTGGCTAATGAATAAATTATATTTGAAGGAAATGAGGAGAAGTTTGTTACCTTAAAGGTCACCAGTGACGGCCTCAAACGAAGCAGAATCGTAAGTTATACCTTTTCTAATTTGTTTTTAACTATTGTTACATGATCCATTTATTTTCTTCATTTTGCAGTATCTTCCAAAGTCCTTTGTGAATGCAAACAATTTAAAGGGTGCTGCAGGGAGCACCATAGTGATGGTCAATGATGCAGGAGAGAAATGGTATGTTGAGCTTGCATTCCATTCTTATAGCGACAGTCGACGTATACTTTTGAGTTTCGGCTTAAGAGAGTTTTTGTTGGCAAACAATGTCAAGGCCAACCAAACAATCGTGCTTCAACTTTTCTTGGAAAGTTCAATTGCTCATGGCTTCAAACTCTTCTCTAAAAATGATTGAATTTGGCTAATTCACTATCCATCCTATGTTGTAATTTCCTTGCCTTTAAAAAAAAAAACTTATGTTTCTGGATATTTTTTGGTTTCCCAAGTGTGTTTAGTTATAATTATATTCAGGTTTCTGTTAGGACATCTTTCAATGGTAAGTACATATATTACTATTCTAACTTAGCAAACGATTTAGAAGAATTTTAGCCAATTAGTCTTTATAATGCTACTTACAATTGTAACTACTACCACTCCCATTCTACTATTTACTTTTATAAGACAATTTACTGACTAAGGAAAATATGAAAATCTCTTAGATTTTGAATCTGAAATTACTTCCCGAATGTAAAAATAAGTTACAAAATTATACAATATTATCTAATAAGTAAATGAGATATTCTTGGAATTAAATGGAAGATACTATATTCTTGCCTCATATCTAAACAATAAAATTTTCTCTATAATTTATATGGTCGATATTAGTAAACTAAATATTCAAAAAAAAATATTATCACTAAAAACCCTAATATCACAGTACTATATATTTGATATCCTCTTCTCATTACTATCAGTTTTGTACCCGGTTTGCTAATGGAAGCTATAGGTACATTTGACAACTCTTTATATTCCATACTTTTTTGGTTTCTGTTGAACAAGTTTTACTATTTTTATTAACAATTCTAATTTTTTTTACAGATTCTTCCTAACGTTCTACTGATTCTATGGAAATTTTACCTATTGTTCTTCCTTCTCCAGAAATTGTTTTCCACGAAGATGTCAGTTTTGCTTCTCAAGAAATAAAAGATAAATTTCGGGCATGGATGAAATGCAATCAAGTTCATCTTCAAGCAAGAAGTCTTTTTTTTTGTCAACAGCATACGATTCTATCAGTTCTCAGCTAGCCAAGACGGTGAATCAGAGTTTACATAAACAAAATAAGAAGGCTGGATCCTTGCACCGCGTGCTAATTTGTCGGCTTTTGTGTTGGTTGCTCGTGGAGTGTGAGTGATAACAAACCTTGTGAAGAAACTCTTGCGACTCTCATACTCATGTAAATATATCGTGAAAGCAGGTCATTCTGTGGGTGTAGACACTATCTTCACCAGCTCCAAACAGTCTGTTGCGAAGGTTACCTCATGTTGATTCCACCGCTTCATACATTCCATAGCCCAAATAAGTGCTTCGAACTCTGCATGAAGTGGAGATAAGCTGCATCTGATATTCCTTGCTCCCATCATGATATATCTGCCGCCTTCGTAAATGTTATACCAACCCTGTCCTGAAAATCTATCGCCTTCCTTCCATGATCCATCCAGGAAACACCATCTTCCTTTAATATTCACCTGCGCCGGTATCGTAACCATATCGTCTCGATTCCTTTGTGCTCCTGTGTTACCCTGCGATACCGAAATATGTGCCTCTCCCCATGCTAGGGATTCGCTTTCCGCCAGTCTTTTATATTCACAAATAACAACTCAATTTGTTTGGGATAAAAATAACCTTCAGTGGAAACCCCGAATACAAGGTAAACCGCGATTAGGTTGTTTACCGGTATATCTAGAAGAAATTGGAGAACTATATTATTTACGCTGTCTGTTGGATGTAATGAGGGGACCATGTGACTATTTGGATCTAAGGACGATTGACAATGTTGTTTATGACACATTCCGATATGCATGGTTTGCCCTTCAAAATATTGAAGGTGCTAATTTATGTTCGATTATCTTAATCATCTGCTTAATTATCTATTCAAATAATGGTTGTGTTTCTTTTAAATAATAAATAATTCATTGTTCTTGATTTTCATTTTTGTTGTAAGTTTTTCTTTCTATAAATTCATGCTTCATTTACCATTTCTATAATTTCAATTACTCTACTACATGTGAACCTACTTATTAAATTAAGCTAAAAATCCTTTATAAATTAATTCGTTCCGCAAATTATTATATATTCTATCTACTAACTCACATCTTCTAATCTATATAACCAACCATTTATATATTCAAATGAAACTTTATTCTTAATCCAAAAAACAAACAATCGTCGACCAAAAAAATTAACCCGCACAAGGTGCGGACGAGTCATCTAGTAATAGCTTATAAAAAAATCAATGGAACATTATTCTGCATAAACAAAATTAAAAGGCCTTCAGTTTTTTTTTTTTTTAAGAAAAATAGGCCGTAGGCCAATGTTTCTATTTTTAACAAGTAGCCACGGCCCTGATTTTAATAGTATATATATATATATACAAGAACATCAGGTTAGACATTAATGTATTGTTCATATATTTGTCAAGGTTAACAACAATATACTAATGAAAAATCAGATTCAAAATCGATCTTGGGATTATAATGTGTGTGTGTGTGTTGGGAGTACATCCCTAATCAATAAGACAATAACAAAATATATGAGATACATAATACAATCACATAAAAATTAAAACTGCTAAAAATGTCAAATAAAATCGAAAAAAAAAAAAAAACACTATCGTCGTGAATGCTGATGGTAAGGTGAAGTGGCTTGAATTCGAATTTTCCGTTTCTGAAGAAAACTTTGGAGAGATCTTTTCATAGAAGCCTTTGGATTTTGTAGCTGATGATGATGATTATTAATTTGGGTCGACCTGTTTCGAGGATCCGACCAGTTTGAGGATGACCTCTCTTCCATTTCTCTACTCGCGATCGATATTATCGATTTAGCCTGCACTCATTCATAAAACAATAAAGGTTAATAAAATCCATCGCTTAATTACATATAAAATTATAATCATATATATGAATGTCTACCTGAAGATGGGTAACATCTGAAGAAACATACATTTCTCCATTGTAGAAAATTGTTAATCTCTGAGATTCTTCTTCCTTTGGTTGTGAATTTCCAAAGCTTCTTGATTCTACCACACTTCAAATCAGTTAAATGCAAAATTTATCAGTTTCATGTATATTAATTGAATTTCATTAATTAAATCCCAAGAAAGAAAGAGGGAGAGAGACTTACGAGGTATCTGAATCGGAATCATAAGAAGACGTTGGAAAAAGACGAAGTTCCAAGTCGCAGTTTTTCTCCATTTTCTTGAGTTGTAAAGAACAAGAATTGAATGATGATGGTGAAGAATATAACTTCTTATTATATGTTTATGAGGAGGGAGAGGACACGGGAGAGACAGTGGAGACCAAACATGGATTTTATAACGGCGGTAACTTAGGACAGACGGATCACAGCTTCTTTTTAATTATCTCACGTGGAAAATGTTTTTTCAGTTTTTATATTTGTGCAGCTCTAAGGTTTTTTGGAGTTTTGTATTTGATTTAACGAGGAGCAAAAAATAAAAAGTCCACTTATCCTAAATTTCTGCTGGTGGTTTAGAGGGATTTTGCACATTTTTTTCTCCAGATAATACTCATATTTTTTTCATTCCTTTTGATACTTAATTGTTTGTTAAATATTTGTATCTTTTTGGCATTTTTAATTATTAATTAGTTCACCGGTATACTAATGTTTAACGCCTATCTTCTTCTTTTTTGTCAAAGTGTCGACTGCGGAGTAATTTACTTATAATTCACCGGCAGCGTATCCTTTGAAGTCAACTAGTACTGCACACGCAAATATTAAAATCTTGGCGGTGTTTGAACTTTTTTTTTTTCCTTTTTCCTTTTTGTCGGGGCGGTGTTTGATATTCTTTTACGAAATTTGATTTGATGATTTAAATAGAAATGATAATTGATTTCATAAACGTGTTTAACTCATTTTAGAGACTGTAACCTTTTTCAAGTGAATATGTATATTTAACACCTTCACAACAATGTCTAAGTGAATGGAGCTGAATCCTCTAATCAAATGAGCTACACGATTTGGCATGTGTATCTTTTTTTCTTTCAACTAATGTGTGTCAAATGAGCGATGAAGTAGCAAGCAAGGAACTCAACTTAGATATACAGGGAATGTGTGGTGTTGTCTTGATGGTTCATGAAGAGTGACAATTATTCGGATCAAGGATGGGTATGGGCGGATCTAGAAATGTTTTCAGTCGGAGGTATAATATTAAAAATAACAAAAACAAATTGAATCGGGGGCACTTATTTATTTTTCTTCATTAAACCTAAAATATCTAGTTAATTTAGTTTAAACTATTTAAGAAAAATAAAAATAGTAGGGGGCACGGGATCTCGTACCCACATAGCTGCGTCCGCCCCTGTATAGCATTTATAAAGGTGAAAGGTATATTATGATGAGAGCAAAAAATAGAAGGTCAAGTTTATCTCCTCTTTCATGTGGAGTTTAAACCTTTGATTTGGGTTATAAAGTGTATGAAGAGATGTAATCAATAAGAAGTTATTTTTGTATATGGTTGTTTTAAATTGGTTAAGATAATATTTACACTCATAGAATATACGGTATTCTCAATACTAAAGAGAATAGGAGAAAGATAACTTTATGAAAACTGATGGCTCAATATCATTAACCTTACAAAATGAGGAATGCTTACAAGGCTTTATACACGAAAGAAAACAAGGGAGCAAAAGTAACTTCGAAAACCCTAATGAACCTTTACCGTACACGTATTACTTAGTGGTCCAAACCTATTCATTAGAGCAACGGCTCTATCAGTCTTCGTACGGTTGTTGTCGCCATTATCAGGAAGCGTACGAACAGCTGATTCCCAAGATCGTTACAGGATTTTGTCTTCTTTGTCTTTGAGCTCCAAGTGTGGACTTCCTGTATCTGATATGGGCCTGACTTTATGATTACGGCCCAAGTCCCACTTGTCTTCACCATCGGTTGTCTCTGTTTCTCTTAACAAAGTATTATCATCAATAGTCCCCCGCAAACTTGTCACTACAAGAAAAACTGTGTTTAGCTACGGATTAGCTACGGATTTTTCCGTAACTAATTTTTTCAGCTACGAATTGCTACGGATTAGCTACAAATTCAAATCGTAGCAAAGTCGTAGCTATCCGTAGCTATTCATAGCTATTTAGCTACGGATACGGGTCGTAGCTATCCGCAGGTACATAGCTACGAATAGCTACGAATAAGTCGTAGCAAACAAATAACTACGATTAGCTACGTCATTTATCGTAGCTATTTAGCTACGAAAAGGTTCGTAGCTATTCACATCTATATATATTGTATAGCTACGGATATCTACGAATATATCCGTAGCTACTGAAACCCTAACCTTAAACAAACCCTAAAACTCTAAATAATAAAATGATAATTAGTATAATATATCAAAAACTAAATTTTAACACTTGTAAATAAAAAATATATTCTAAATCTATTATTTATAGATTTAAAATCCTAAACACAACATTTAAAACCATATACCCTAAACAATAACCATACTCTAAATATTAGTCTCAATCATAAACTATAAATTCAAATATGAAAACTATTTATATATATACATAAAAAATATTTAAAAGTTTACATATATAGTTTACATAAAACAAATTAAAAAATTTAAACCCTAACCCTGAACCCTAAACCATAATCATACTCTAAACATTAATCTTAATCATAAACTATAAAATAAAAATATAAAACTAATGATATATACATAAAACTAATATTCAAACATTTACATATATAGTTTACATAAAACAAATTAAGACTCTAAACCCTAACCCTAAACAAACCCCAAAACTAGAAAATATATATAAAATTTCAATTACTATAACATATCAAACCCTAAGATTCAACACTTACACATTTTTGTTTTCAAATCTATTATTTTCAAACATTAACTTATAACTTTTTAAACACAACCTTTCAAACCTTATACTTTAAACCGTTATCATACTCTAAACATTAATCTCAATCATAAACTATAAAATCAAAATATAAAACTAATAATATATACATAAAACTATTATTTAAATATTTACATATATAATTTACATAAAACAAATTAAAAACCTAAATCCTAAACCCTAAAACTATAAAGTATAAATAAATTCAAAATTCTAATTACTATAACATATGCAAACCTAAGATTCAACGCTTATACAATTTTTTTCTTTCAAATTTATTATTCTCAAACATTAACTTATAACCATAAACACCAACCCATTAAATCATATATCATAAATCATATCATACTAAAAAACTTACTCTTATTCATAAATTATAAAATTAAAAGATAAAAATTAATTATATACACAAAATAATATTTAAACTATATAACTATATACTTTACCTAAAATTAATTAAAAACTATTTCTAAAACAATAAATTAAAAATCTAATGATTTGTTTTTTTTTTTGAAAAAAATTAGTAATCGTTTAATACTAATATCTTAAACAACATTTAAGTATTACATATACTCATAATAAAATTTAACACATTTGAAATAAAAAATAATGTAAATAGAATTTAAAATCCAATTTAATCATTTTAATTATTATATATACTTTTTATTAATTGTATATCATTTATAAAATTTAAAAAATTAATATTTTAATCTCTTAAAATTTTAATCTTTTATAATTTTAAATTTAAGATTTTTAAAAATTTTATTTTAACAATTTCTTTTATTTTAAATCATTTTTGATTTTTATATATTAAATATATCTAAAATAATCCTATTGGCTAAGAAGTGTACCACGCGGATCACTAATCTGAACCGTTGATTAAAACATACCAACGGTTCAGATCTCTTTTCAGCATACACACAGATCAAACTTATTAACCGTTAGATCTATCTCTTATTGAATCTAGACCCTTGATCTTTTAACATGATGTAGAAAAAGAAAGTCTTAACCTAACCTAATTAAATCAAGTCTCGCCGTCAACCTTCCTCTTCATTTTTTTTTTTTTTTTTTTTTTTTTTTTTTTTTTTTTTGATTAACCTGGGGGTATCCCGAGCTTATGGAGGAGCTCAGACTAATCCCCAAGGGGAGGTGCAGCCCATGGATAGACCCTCTCTCCGGGTATTCAAATGGGCCGAAAGCAATGAGCCCATATCCATGTGGGTGTCCAAGGAAATGTGTTTTAGTTTCGCATAGTAGGTGGATCGAACTTGAAACGTGTTAGCGTCCCAAGTTCCTCTCCTTACCATTTGACCACAAGCCCTTGGACCTCTTCATTTTTCTTGTGTGAATCGTTTATGAAGTTGCAGAGACAAAGACCATCCCCGAAATCCAATACGGCATCAAATACCGATGAAGACCATTGTCGATGCTCGAACCACCGCCCTCGTTGCCTCCTCCACCGCTCTCGTCGCCGGAAGAAGACGAAGACGAGGAAAGCTCCATCATTTGTCGTCACTGAAGCCTCATCCTCGGCCGTCAGATCTTGCACCTCGCTTCATCAGATGGTCAGAATCGCTCCTCCACGGCGTATTCAGCCTCGGCCGTTACTGATTTCCTCCTTCGCAACCCTACTCCGTTGCCCCGAGGGATATTGTGCACCTCTCTTCTGGATGCTTCACCACGGGACGAAGCTGATTGAGAAGAAGAAGACGACACAGAGAGATAGAAGAGGAAAACGGCGACCTCGTCACCAGAGCTGACGGCGACCTCGTCACCGGAGCTTCTTCCGGAGCTGACAATGGTCGATCTGGGAATTGCTATTTTCCTTTTTTTTGTTTTTTTAAGTTTAATAATATAATTCTTTATTGTAAGTTTGATTATTTTAATAAAATAATGTATTATTTATTGTAATTTAATTATAAATATTAAAATTTATTAAATAATTTTATTTTTAATTTTTTTACTTTTTTAAAAAAATAATACAAAATAGTTATGGCAAAAACCGTAGCAATACGTAGCTATGGCTACGAATTGATTCGCAACAATTCGTAGATATATAGCTACGAATTGTTTCACAGATATTCGTAGCAAATATAGCTACGAACAAGTGTCGTAGCTATCCGTAGCATTTAGCTACGGAACTGTTCGTAGCTATGCCGCAGAAAGCTTGCTGCGGATAGCTATGGATTCTCATTTGCTACGAACGTTTAGGCGGGGATAGCGTTCGTAGCTATCCGTAGCTAATTGGAAATTAGCTACGGATTTTGGGCCATAGCTACGAAATAATCTGTAGCTATGACCCAGATTTCTTGTAGTGTGTGGATGGATTAATCCCAACACCAAGTTTAGTTCGTAATTCAAAGAATGATCGTTTAGGAAGTGACTTCGTGAAAATATCTGCGAGTTGTTGAGCTGCCGGGATATGCTGCACTTCAATTAGTCCGAGAGCCACCCTCTCCCGGATATAATGATAATCAACCTCAATATGTTTAGACCGACTGTGGAATCCTGGATTGGCAGTTAGGTGGACAGCATAAAGATTATCACTTTGTAACAGAGCCGGATGTTCCTGGAACACATTCAAATCACGTAAAAGGGTGTTAACCCATGTAAGTTCAGCTGCGGTAATAGCCAATGCTCTGTAGTCAGCTTCCGTTGAGGACCGTGAAACAGTTGGTTGACGTTTGGCGCACCAGGAGATTAGATTGGATCCCGAGAACACACAGAAACCCGTCGTTGATCTTCTAGTATCTCGACAACCCGACCAGTCACTGTCACTGAAGGCGACCAGGGAGAAGGAGCTATCATGAAAGAGATGTAATCCATAAGAGGTTGTTCCTCTTATATATCGTAGAACTCGTTTGAGCAAGGCAAAATCAGAGACAGTTGGAGAATGCATCCTTTGACAGACAAAGTTAACAGCAAATTGAAGTTCTGGTCTTGTAATTGTCAAGTATTACAATTTACCAGCAACGCTTCTGAAATATGTGGGATCCGAGAACAGTTCTTCATCAGCGTGCGATGCATCTATTCGAATAGGCAAGGGAGTCGGCATAGGATTTGCCTGATCCATACCAGACTGTTGGAGAATCTCCTCTGCATATTTTGACTGACTTAGAAACAAGCCTGTGGGATGATGTATGGGTTGGAATCCAAGGAAGTAATGCAGGGAGCCAAGGTTCTTCATGGAAAACTGTTGACTGAGTTGATCAATCAGAATGTTGATCGAATCTGTGCAGGTTCCCGTGAGTATAACATCATCTACATACAAAAGAAGAACCAATGTTTTGCCTTCTTGATTAAAGGTGAACAATGATGGATCAGCACTACTGCAGACAAAGCCATACTCAAGCAAGAAACTACTGAATTTATCAAACCAAGCACGTGGCGACTGTTTCAAGCCGTAGAGAGCTTTATGCAACTTACAGACATGGTTGGGTAAAGAGAGATCCTCAAATCCCGGAGGTTGAGACATATACACTTCCTCTTGAATCTCCCCATGTAAGAACGCGTTTTTAACATCGAGTTGAATAATGGACCAGTTTCTTGCAGTTGCAACACTAAGAATAGTTCTTATGGTTGAGGTTCTGACCACCGGACTAAAGGTTTCCATAAAATCTATCCCTTCCTCTTGATCAAAGCCTTTAGCAACAAACCGCGCTTTCAATTTGTCAATTTCACCATCTGCTTTGAGTTTAACAGTGTAGACCCACCTGCAGCCGAGTATATTCATATTCGGATCATATGGAACTAGAAACCAAGTCTGATTCATGTTTTGAGCCACCATCTCATCTTGCATCGCCAGTTTCCAGCCTTCATCCTTTAATGCCGCAGTTACAGATTTGGGAACTGAAGGAAGAGCAGTAGATGCAAGTAGAGCATATTTAGGATTCGGTTTCACTATTCCATGTTGCAGACGTGTGACCATAGGATGGCTAGGGGCATGAACTGCAGGAGGTGATGGCGTAACAGGAGATAACCGAACAGGAGATGGTGAAGGACGTACTGGAGATTGAGTGTCAATGAGACCATAGTGTGTACCTGTAGATGATGATTCAGGGGACCTAATCCCACTTTCCAAGTCCTAAGATTCAGTTGCAGTATTTGGATGGTGAGGGACCTGCAACTGTTCAGGTAAGGAAGGAAGAAGAGATTGAGGAACATAAACTCCATAAGGTGTTGCTTGCCACGACTTCATGAGAGGCGTAGATACAGGACTAACAAAGTTTTTGTAACGGTCAGCAAAGGGGAAACTGCCTTCATCAAAAATCACATGTCTTGACAAGTATATGCGACCAGTGGGTGGAAATAAACATCTGTAGCCTTTGTACTGAGCTGTATATCCCAAGAACACACACTGAAGTGATCTAGGATCAAATTTGTGCTGAGTATAAGGACGGAGATAAGGATAACAGGCTGTACCAAAGACTCTGAGAAAAGAGTAATCCGGCTTTTCCTTGAGCAGTATTTCATATGGACTGAGTGAGGAAGATGCAGAGGATGAGGGTAACATATTTATGATGACATTAGCAGTATAGTAAGCCTCAACCCAGTATTTGAAAGGCGTTTTGCTTTGAAACATCATGGCCAAAGCAAACTCGGTGAGGTGTCGATGCTTCCTTTTGGAAATGCCATTCTGTTCGGGTGTTGAAGGGCAAGATAACAAGTGTTGTATCCCACAGCTAGCCAAGTGACCACGAAACAGATTGCTCATAAATTCACCTCCCCCATCGCTCTGAAAGATTTTAATCTTTCTACTAAACTGGTTCTCAACTTGTTTTTGAAAAACCATGAAGACTTTGTAAAAATCAGACTTGACTTTTAGAGGAAACAACCATGAATATCTTGAATGATCATCCACAAAGACAACATAGTATTTAAAACCTTGAACAGATACAATAGGAGCTGGTCCCCATAAATCACAGTGGATACGATCTAATGGAGCCAAAGTACTAGAAACAGATAGAAAGAAAGGAAGCTTTGAACTCTTTCCCATTTGGCAAGGTTCAAAAATGGGATTGATGCTGCTCTTATTTGTAGATATTGCCTTGCTGGATCTCAGGAGTTGAAGAAGCTTGAAGTTTGCATGTCCTAATCTCTGGTGCCATACCATCTCGCTTGCCACAACTTGACGGTTAGAGTAAAACGCTGCAAACTCCTTGTTCTTCAAAACATACAAATCATTTTGTCGTGGCCCCTTGGTCACCACTTGCTGAGTGTCCAAATCAATAACATAGACCCAGTTAGCATCAAAGAAAACCCCACACGGATAATCTGCACAAAGCTTGGAGATAGACAAAAGAGATTTTTGTATTTGAGGACAAACAAGAACATCTTTTAGAGGAATATCATCTGCAGATGTGGTAAGGACCGTAGAACCAACATGGCTGATGGGCAGATTGTTACCATTACCCACCATTACTGTCTCTGAACCATTATAAGGCAATGTATTCTGAAGAGCAGACGTGTTTGAAGTGATGTGAGCCGTAGCTCCAGAATCCGGAAACCACTCCCTTCCCTGAGAATCAGCAACCTGCAGGGCCGAGAGAGCTTGTGGTACATCATCACTCTGATATGTGTTGTCCCAGCGATTCCAACATTTGAGAGCTGTATGTCTCATTCGTCCACAGATCTGACATGTAGGGCGACCAGTAGAGGAATTAGAGTAATTGTTGTTCCATCCAGATGTGTTAACCTGCTGAGAGAAACCACGCCCTCTAGTATTAAAGCCACCACGACCACGGTAGCTTCCTCTTGAAGAAAAACCACCACTGCGACCTCTGTTTGAGCCTTTGTAGTTGCTATTCCCAGATTCCGAATAAGATGTTTGTTGAGTCTGGAATGCCTTTTGAGGAACCATCTCAGGTTCTGCTTCACGATATCTCAGTTTTGAGTCGAAACCAGTCACCTCTGAGACAATATCCGTGAGCTTGGACGAGGAAAACGAGTCATGGAGTTTTGAAGAACCGTGCAGATAGGGTCAAACTCGCTTGCTAACCCATTTAGGAAAGTGAAGACCTTCATGGCTTCATCTACATGCTTTCCAATCGAACTAAGTTGATCACAGACAGCTTTGAATTCACGTACATAGGTTGCAATATCCTTTCCTTTGTTGTTTGTGGTTTGAAACCTTCGTCGAAGTTCATATTCACGAGCAAGAGACGTGCGATTGAAGTCATTCTAGAGACAACCAAACCGCTTGAGATGTGTTAAGGCCAAACACACAACCTATAACCTCTTCTGACAAAGTACCAACCATCCAAGACAAAACGAGTTGATCAGTACATACCCATGCTTCATACTGCGGATTAGGGATCTCGCTTGCATTATCTCCAACAGCCGCTTGTACTGTTGCAGGTGGAGATGGGGTCTCGCCGGTGATAAACCCTAGGAGCTTTTGGCTTCGTAACAAAGCCTCAAACTGTGTCTTCCAAGCCAGGTAATTGCTGTCATTCAGCTTGATTGTAACCGAGCTAGAAACATGTATGGTTGAAGGATGGGGATATGGATTTGGAGCTTGAACTGGAGCCTGAGCATCCGCGATAGTTGAACCTGTTAAGGTTTCCTAAGGCTCTGATACCATAAAGAGAATAGGAGAAAGATAACTTTATGAAAACTGACGGCTCAATATCATTAACCTTACAAAATCAGGAATGCTTACAAGGCTTTATACACGAAAGAAAACAAGGGAGCAAAAGTAACTTCGAAAACCCTAATGAACCTCCACCGTACACGTATTACTTAGTGGTCCAAACCTATTCATTAGAGCAACGGCTCTATCAGTCTTCGTACGGTTGTTGTCGCCATTATCAGGAAGCGTATGAACAGCTGATTCCCAAGATCGTTGCAGGATTTTGTCTTCTTTGTCTTTGGGCTCCAAGTGTGGACTTCCTGTATCTGATATGGGCCTGACTTTATGATTACAGCCCAAGTCTCACTTGTCTTCACCATCGGTTGTCTCTGTTTCTCTTAACAGAGTATTATCATCAACAAATACATCTGGAGAATATGCGTAAATGAAATTTTTGTTCATAAGGTTTGTTATCACGCACATCCCACAGGCGAATAATACTAAGACGAATCTTCTGGTACGGAGTGTCCAAATTTAGCTATCCTACATTATTTATGTCGATCTCGAACCACTAATTTGGGTAACCAAATCCTTTTAGTTATTTATTTTGTTGATAAAGAAAACTAATGTGTGTCTTTATTATATTATTCAAATTTATAATTAGGTTAAATGTAAACATCATAGCCGAAAGTAACGTTCCAAAGTTACAATTTGTATTTCTTTTCAAATATTAGTTAAATTCATACTTCAATTGCATATAAATTTATACAGCAGTTGCATATAAATTCATATTTCCTGTTTCACTAATATTGTTTTGTATATAAAATATAATACATATATGATATATTCACATATATATCACCTAACTGATAATTATTAGGCTTTCTTCTCCAGAAGAAAAGCTCCAAAGAGGCGATCAAACATGTGTTACTTTACGTGAGGGTTTGACGGTTCATTAGTTGGCTCCCCGGTGGCCTAACTTGCTCGATGGTGCCGGGGAGGGTTTATTTCTTTGCTTAGTGTAGCTCCGGCGAGTCTCCTCCTATTCCTTCCTCATCGCCGTTTATTTGCTCGGAGCTGTTCGTCCTTGGCTCGCCTCTCCATTTCTTTGTAGTCCGTGTGCTTGATTCGAGCCGATGTGTGATTGATTGGTTGGCTTTTCTGCTTTTGCGGAGGTCTCTGGTGCGGCTCCTCTTCAGGTCCTGCGGTGCTGAAGTTCGGTGGTGGTGGTGTTTCGACGGCCGAGATTCCGCCGTTGTCGTAGTGGCGGTGTTGGGGTTCGAAGCGCCGTTAAAGTCGCCAAGAAGTTTCGAGCATGTTGCTTCCGGTCTTGTTCGGGTTTGTCCGTGAGACCGTGGTTGGTATGAGCTTGGTCTGGTTTATGTGGTTTAGTCTTTGTGAATTTGTAGTTTGGTCTGTCTTGGTCAAGGTTAGTTTGGCCTTTGGTTTCGACTATGTGCAAGGTGGTTGTCGTTTAGTTGGATATGATTGGGAGTCTAGCAGGCGGATTCCGAAACCCGTGTCAGGGTCATAGCAGTTTCCGAGAGGTCTGTGCTATTATGTGTTCTCGTGGCTTCAATAGAGGAAGCATTATAATGAGACATGGTAGATAGCCACGCCAAGTAGTTATTCGTGCTAGTTATTCGCTCCCAATGATATTTTAACTGCTTCGATTGGCCTTTGTTTTTAGTCTTTGTCTTGTTTTAAGTCTTGTTTGTGTCTTTAGTCTTGTGTATGTTTCGTTTTTCATCTTTATCTCCGGGATGTTCGTTCTGTGAATATTGCCGGCTTTGTCTTAGGAAGGATTGTGTTCCTTCCCAGCTTTGTATCCCACCCATATATCCGTCCCCTGTATCTGAACGTTGTATTCCATCTTTGTTTAATAAATGGAACAACCTTTAGACGAAAAAAAAAAATATCACCTAACTCATTGTCATTTTTGACCCCAAAAAAAAACTTATTGTCATTTGAGTCAAAGTTAATAATCTTTGATTAAGGCACGTGCTTTTTTGTCAACAGGCACGTGCTTGTGCCTCCATACGGGCTGCTCCTTTCAGTATTTTGTTTTATTTATTTATTATTATTTATTTATTTATTTTTGATCAATCAGTATTTTGTTTTATTAGTTCTTCTAGTTATGAACAAGTGGCAAGGATTCGTGAGGGATAAAAACGTGGTGGGACTTATATTGTGGTTAAGCGATTGAATTTGGTTAACAAACCAGCCAATAATAAGGTTATTTTGGTGAAGAAAAAATATTGAAATCGATTTAATTATTCGATATCATCTCCATACCAAATATGCATTAGTCTACTGATCGTTAATATAGAAAAATATTTTTAAATAAAAATATCTAAAAACTGATTTTGGGTTTGTCGAAGATTATTAATCAAAGTCCAAAATTTTAACGATATTAAAAAAATTTATTTCCATTCCTCTTTAGGATATAGGAGATTTGAATACTAGTATACTAATAGAATCTTGGTTTCGTTTTTTTTGCGAACCGGTAAAAATCCATATCCATTACTCTCCCATTTTCCTAATTGCATTGGGATCAATTTTCTTGTATTTTTCAGTGTTTTACTTTTCTATCTTTATTTTGTCAACAATGTAAAAAACCTATAACAACTCGTTTATCCAAATAATAAAGTTTCAAGACCAACGTGCACGAAAAACGATGGTTGCACATAAACATTTTGTGTCAACTTATCCACCAGTGTATTTGATGCGCATGAAATATGATAAATGTTAAATCTTGTAGAACTCCGTGCAACTCCTCCGTATATATCAAAAGTGTTGGCCATTTCTTTGGTGTTAATAACGTCTTCACCAATTCGAAACAATCTGTTGCAAAAATAATAGTAGTTTCTTTGAATATCTTCATGTATTTCATGATCCATATTATTAGAGATGTCAATATGGACCACGACCCGCAGGTTTGATCCAACTTGAGCCACTGCGGAGCGAGTTTGGACTAAAATCTTGATCCAAAAATTAGAAAAAACCGCTGGTCGGATTCGTGCAAATTTCGGGTTATATGGATAAGTTATTTGCAGGTTAGCGGGTTTGCGGGCCAAACCGCAAAAACGGATCAAGTTTATTTAGATAAATTCCAGAGAGTTCAACGATGCTGAGAAACTTACATGGCCAGTATCTTTGGTAATTGAATACTTATGCATATATTGGAGAAAAAATATGATTAATAACCTTATAAAAAAGTTTCTTCGATAGTCGATTCTCTTTCTCCTTTTAATTCCTTCCGCCATTATAAAAAAAAAATTGAAATCCTTTCTCCTTCTTTATTAGATTCGCAAGTTTGTGAAAAATTGTGCTTTATGTATGGCAATTCACGAATAAGGTTTTGTTTAACGCTGATTGATAGTATATAAGATAAGAACTTAATTTTTTACAATTGTGATAAAATGATATGATATGAAACATATGCAGTTTAAGCTCGAGTTAATTCTTTTTTAGTTTACCTTATATTGATCGGCTTTGAACAGTTACAGGATTTTAAATCATTTGTGAGTCCCATGCTCAATAAACAATGTGCTAGAACTAAAATTTTGAAGTGACATAACTAAGAGGAGAGTTAATATAAATGATTAAAAACAATAGTTACTACGTGAACTTCACGTTACACGACATGAACCCATCTACAGACAACAAGATGGCATCTAATTCTAAATTTGTTATTTTTCGGTTATGAGTAATTCGTTTATTGTTCTAAATATTAAGAAAAAATCATATTATATAGAGATAAAAATATAGAGAAATTGATTAAATAAGCTAAAATATGTCTATGACATTTTCTTTGTCGTGAAGAAAAAAAATTAAACTAACATTTTAACAGTAGCATAAAAGTAAAACACGTGAGTCATGCGAAAGACTAGTAACCTTAAGATTGTTGGCTTCCCATGCACCATTCAATTGATCATACTTTTTTGACAAAGAAACTATTTCATAAATATCGTTTTCGTTTCACAAAATGATTTTGATTACGTGCCCAAAAGTGGTCGACCTATTAATACTTATCCCATTAATAAAAATAATAATTAAAAAGTAGTCGACGACGAATCCTTAGATGTGCCCATATACCGACAATATAGAAAACAAAGCACGTTGAAATAAAAAAAAGCATCGATATTTCAAAATCAAATAAGTCAAATTTGGGAACGAATTTAACATGTGGTTAGTGTTGTGTTGCACAAAGTAACAAACAATAAAATAAATAAGTAGGCTGTAATTAAAAACAAAGCTATCTAATTTAACTGAAATTGAAAAGCCAAAGCTATATAGTATCTACTAATCGATTCGACACATTGATGTGAAGTTTGATACGGTTTGACAACGAACTAAATTTTTTCACCGAAATTTTTAATTTACCAAATATAACGATACAGAAAAATTACAAAATCGGATAAATCAAAAGAAGAATTCTAATTTCACAGAACAGTTAATATTGATCGGCCTATCCAAAGATAAAATTTTTTTTTAGAGTTTTTTGAGGGATTCTTAAAAAAGAGTTTGAGAACTCAGCAAGAGAATGAAATTAGGGTTTCTAGCTAGGTTTCTGGGAAGAAACAAAGCGGCGGAAAGATGTGTGTAAGTCGTCGGAGAGTAATTCTCTTAAATCAGTTTACAGCTAAGAACTTTCGGAAAACTGTATTGAAAATTGGATGATTTATTGAATGAGCTCGATGCCCTTATAGGTTTTACAAAAGTCGGTCTATCAGAATAGAAAAACCTAGAATAATATCGAATATTTCCTGATATCTCGGCGTGATAATCATAGAGCGTATCTTTCTACTCAGCGTATTGAACACGCGCGCCGCTTTCTTTTTCTGCTTTCGCCTTCTTCCGTAACCCTAATCTCGCTGTAGTTGGGCTGTGTCAAAGTGAATCCATGTTTCCGATTTTAGTCTAAGTCGACTTTCCTTATTGGGCCGACCTAAATTCCTGAATGGGCCTTTTTGGGAAAGGTGCTAATCTTAACTCCAACAATAAGCCCTCCCCCCCAGTACGGCGATTCAAATTTATTCAGATCGGCGGCACGAGGAGAGTACCAATTGGTTTAAGAAGTGATGTAAGTTGGTTCAGGTTTTCCATCGCCGTTTCGGTTTACTTAGATTAATTTGATTTAAACCGAACTGATTTGGTTTAGATCAGGGCAGACCGAATCGAATTTCGGGTTGAGCCTGCTTATAGTCCAATTATGACTTCTCGGACATGACACCCATTTCCTCTATAGATTCTCTGCTCTCACTTCCCATTTCCTCATTTCTGCTCAAGTGAAGAGAAAAGGTAATCCTCTTTTTCGCTCTCCACCGGTTTTATTTTCAGATTGTCTTCCGCCGTCGCTCAGCCGTACTCTCCTAGGATTTTAGATCGAACACCCGTTATTCCCATATGTTCTTGTTTTGTTCTTCATCCGCGATGTCTTTTATCCGTTGTTCGGGGAAAAAGGATAAGGAAATTGTTTCTGTATCGTCTGGGGAAGACTCACCAGGTCGGCACGGCGTTTCATTCGGTTCGTCTTCTGCCAGTACTTCCTCGGATTTGAGGTCACATCCCGGCTACCAAGCGATTAAGGAGCTCAAACTTCATCACGAGCTATCTCAGCTAGCCGGTGCCGTGGAAAGTTCAGGTCAGAATGCGTTCGTGACTCCACAGCTTCGAGACTCTGATTCCGGTGAAAAGAAGAGATCGAGACGAGATCTGAGAAAGACAGCCCAGAGGGTCATGGTGAAGATACGTCAATTCCTTTTGCCGAATTACCAGCTGCTTCAACAGGGGGATTCGCCAATGTGTTCCCAACCCGTTCTACTGAAGACTCGGTTATTTCGTCGTTAGCAGCCTGTGGGGCCGACTCGAGAATCAAATTCATCATCCCCGGCCCGATAGATCATCCTTGGACTCTGCCTCCCGGCTATGTTTGCATGTACGAGTCTTATTTTCTTAACGCGGATACGACATGCAGCCGGCTTTGGCTTCCCTTACCTGACATGCTCGTGTCCTACTGTGCTCGTTGTGAGCTTGCGATCTCGCAGCTGTCGGCGACTGCTGTCCGTCATATGGTGGGTCTCCTCGTCTTAGGGGCCGTGGAGACGGTTGATCTCGGTAGAAGGAGAACTACTTGATGCTAATTCTGGTGAGAAGAAACAATTCGTTTCTCGCAAGGAGATTGTCACGGTCCTTCCCCGTAAGTCGCAGAAGGATGCAGATGTGGCAACTCGGCCATCAATCCATAATTTCGCTTATCAATACGATAGAGAAATTCCCTTTGTTCAAAACGCTCAGGCTTGTTTTGATCTGCTCACTTGCTTGAGGGGAAATGATGCTGATTGGCCATCTTTGAAGGAGCTTCCTCACTCTGAAGTGATTCTTAACCTGAAACGGGCCAAGGCAAAGGTAAAGGTCCTTTTTTTTTTTTTTTTCTGCGAATCCCTTTAGTAACAGTTTCTCTCTCTTTTTTTAGCTGATTGCGGCGTCAAACCGGGTTGCTCTTGAGAGTGCTTGGGATTCGAACAAAATGATCGACGCGGTAAAGAGGAGGGACGTCCAGCTTGAGAGGCTGAGAGAGAATAAGGATACGCTGGAGGCGCAGAACCTCGAACTCTCGAACAAACTTCGCGAGGCGGAAGATAGAGTTCGCAAGGCCGATGAGAAGGGAAAGCCGACTAAGAGATGTATAAGTCGGAGGCCTTGCGTCACAAAAAAACTCTGCGAAGAGCTGGTCTTGAAGGAAAGAAACCGAGTGGAGGCCGAGATGAGATTGAAGGCCCAATCTTACTTCAACCTCTTCCGTCAGTTTGTTGACGATCAGGAGGCAGCGACGAAAAAGCAAGTTGAACAAGGCCAGATTAGTGGTCTGAAGCAATGCTTGCTTAAGCTGAAAATGGAGGGGGTGCCAATTCCTCAGTCGATTTTAGATCAGGCCGCAGAAGACGAGATCAGAGTTGACCGAGAGGTCGATTCCATGGACGTCCTTGGGAAGGAGGATCTGAAGTTTGAGCTTTCGCCGACTCAACATCCCTTGCGTGTTTCTTCACGCCGAGATTCTCCGGTTCCTTTCCCAAGGGACATTAACGAGTTCAGGACCAACCACGGGGTAGTTCCTCCTGAGAATCCTCCAGTTTAATCGCCTCTAGTCGAGAATCAAGACCAGCCGAGCGCGTCCCTTGATGTTCAAGACGAGAATTATAAGGACGGAGAGCCCGAGAATACTGCCGAGGTGGAGAACACGGTAGAGACTGACCTTGGAGCCGCTTAGATTTTAGTTCTCCTTTTGTTTAAACTGTTGTGTTTCTGTAGACTTCTTCTTGTTTGAAGGAGGTACTCTCGGTTTTAATTTAAAGTATGTTTATCTTTTTGTTTCCTAAGTACTTGTTCTGTGGATAATCGTACTGTTTTGTGTTCTTTAAATCGTTT
Organism: Orychophragmus violaceus; assembly: GCA_030180135.1. NCBI lineage: Eukaryota > Viridiplantae > Streptophyta > Magnoliopsida > Brassicales > Brassicaceae > Orychophragmus > Orychophragmus violaceus. Next base: position 34,932,215 of record CM058230.1, read on the forward strand.
GTACGAATTAAGACGAACATCGATTAGAATGAGGTTCGGCTTTATTTCAAGGCTTACGTTCCTGTTGGAACTTGGAGCCAATTCTACCGTATTCAGAATCCTCGCGAGTTCCAGATAGCCTAGGATCTAGGGTCTAGTTAATTGAATCAAGGATCTGATCTCGTGTATACCTTGTTCTGGCAGCGGAATAGGGTCAGGTAAACGAGATCTCTGGAGCGCCTCAGATGCTGCGCCTCTACTGATAGTCCACACGCACACAAGCTGGAATCTGCCGGGGTGCTAGTACCGGGGCTCAGATCTCCTGGGAACTCAGTTTCTCTGAGAGTTCTGTATTTTTCTCTCAGAGAAAAAGTGTCTCAGGTGGCCCCTTTAGTTTAGGTCGAATGTAAGATCACTTATATACGAACCTCGACATAAACCGAAACATCAGTTTCGGTTTCGGCCTTGTGTCGACCGACACACTTAGTGGTGTCGATCGACACACGTCTTGTGTCGACCGACGCACTTAACAGTGTCGATCGACACACCTCATAAAAACTATATTCGATGTGTATCCAATACACATCGACCAGATCATATGCCAATGATCAATCCCATATTGACTATGTCCAACTTGCTTAGGTGTGTGACCCTGTAGGTTCACACGATACTGGAAATGAGTCACAACTCATTTGTCATAAGCGGTTTCTAGCAAAACATTATGACTACCCAGTATCACATGAATTGCCCGATCTCGACAATACAACTATCTCTTGGGTGAGTACAATGTGATTTCAGGACATAATCCCAACAATCTCCCACTTGTACTGGAATCATCTATTCCTACAATCCCTTCGTCACTATATCTCGATATGGCATAAGGCAAGAGACTGTGTCATCCTTATTATAGCCAACATCATGTTCATCGAACTTCTGATCTATACTGATAAAACAAACGACTGACAATCACCTCGTTTGAGCACGGCCATGCATTTTCTCAGTATCAAATCTTCGATGGGCCCTGAGATATTTATCTCCCGTTCTAGGAGGGACCAATCCCATCTTGTTCCATCCCTGTTTCTACACATACTTCATGATACGCATAAGCAATGCCGTTATAGCCGCCAGTTACGGAACGACGTTTGACAAGGTCAAAACGCACCAATTCATATGCTAGAAAGCATGATGAACTCAGGTCTAAGGACTATACTCTATAGTCGTAATGAGAACCTCCCATGACACTTATATATAACTATCTTGTGGAGTTCTCATTAAGCGGGTCATATCCGATTATATGTTCACCACCATATATCTATGTGACTGACTGTGATAATCATATCATTGACTCCATGAAACTTAGTCTAACAGTCACCTCACATACTAGTCTCGCGCGGTTATTGGTGCCCCACTTCAATAACCTCGACTAGGGATAATCATAATTTATGTCATCTTTTACTTATAGGGTTTCATGATCAAGTCCTCAACTTGATGTCCTTTAAAATGAACATAAAATACTTTGGGACTATTACTTAATTATCCAATAATTAAATAATACCGATGTCAGTTTAACTTACATAAACACTACCATAGCATGTCTATGTAAAGATTACATCATAACTAAAATAACTCCCACTAGAATCAAGATCATCTCTTCAGATATCTTATACCTACAGCAACAGAATAAATTTCGTGCTTAGGTTGTGGGAGAGTCTGCGGTGTTATTGATTGAAACAATTTCAACAAACCACACCGATATTCAGATAAAAGCACTATTCTTTGGAGCCATTCCAACAGATAGCACCGCTATTCAGACAAAGAGACATAACCAGGTGGGATCCGGGAATCGTCTTTGTCCGTCTAACTACTTTCAACTGGTTCATCACTTCCTTAGTTCACCACGAACCTATCCTTAGTATTTCTCAAACACTTGGGATACATCTGGTAACTGTTCAGTGACTATTACCGGAACATTCGCAAAATATGGCATTCATGATGGATTCTATTGCATCAGCATTAGGAATCACACTCATTAATACTAGTTCAGCCAGTGTTCAAAAACACTTCATCTTGCTAATATTGTTACCAGCTCAGCCAGTGTCCAAGACACTTCATCTTGCTTAGATTATTGCCATAAGACCTTTGGTATGAAGCCATTTTGGAATTAAGAACATATGAACTGTCCAATACCTTATCAACATAAGGATTTTGACATGATCCAATTAGCCCTTTTTGATCCATTCCAATGGATCCTTATTCCAAGAACTTTTACGGCCTTCTCCCATGTCTATTGTCAAATTTGACTTCCGACCCAAATCTTGATAAGACTTTGGCGTTGGAACGTCGTTTATGAGATTAATTATGTTGTCTACATACAGTGTGAGAATTGCAATTACGCTCCCATTAGTCTTCTTGTAAACGCATGGTTTCATTTCTTTCTGATCAAGTCAAAACTTTTGACCACATTATCAGAATGTTGATTCCAACTCCAAGATGTTTGCTTCAATCCAGAAACGGATCGGTGAAGCTAACATGCATACCCAGCAAATTTTCGGAGTTGGGGCTCACCATCGCTTCTTTGAATTTCGCATGCTCGCCACTCTTCAATGATCAACAGATCACGACAATCGGTTACGAGAAATCACTCTCGAGTCAGTGACGGATCCTTTCGGATCTGCGAACTTCAGGCTCCACAGGTGTAGATCCTACAGCACTTTGTAGATCTCACCGCTGCTCTCCCTCAACAGGTTGAGCAGCCTCCTGTGTTTATCGAATTTCTTCGATGTGTACTTTTACTCCCACTGTTCCTTTTGAAAGTACGATCTTTCTCAAAAGACACAGTTCCGAACAACAATACTTTGTCCTCGGATTGGTTGCAAAAGTAGCAAGCCTTGGTTTCCTTTAGGACAACCAGCGAGGTAGACCTTATCAGATATGGGTTCAAGTTTGTTTGTTGACTATTGTCTTACACAAACCTTGCAATCCCAATTAACCAGAAAAACAAATTTGGAAATCACCCAGTCCACATCCAATGTGGTGTTTTTCACTGATTTTGACAGAAACTAATTTAGCGTAAACATAGACATTTTAGAACGTATTCTTAAATGATTATGGAAGATTCCTGTGACCCATCATTAATCGGAGCAAATCTAATAAGATCCGATTCATTCTTTTAGGTGATCACTTAATTCTTGACTTAAGTATTTTCCTCCGCGATTCAATCGAGGATCTCAATACTTCTGTCAAATCGGTTCTACACTTCATCATGGAACTCCTCAAGGGATTCTTGGTCGTGTCTCATCAAATGAACACAACCATATTTATTGATGCCATCAATAAGGTAATGAAGTACAGAAGATTTCCTCTGGCACTAATGCTCGTTGGGCCGCATACATCAGTCTGTGTAAGGCCCAATAAGCCTTTGGCCCATTTCCTTTAGCTCTGCTAAAAGGGCCTTAGTCATGATTAACAATCGAATGAGTCCAAAAAAAAACTATGGAACCTCCGTATCCGCTTCACTCTGTGTGGTCAAACGACTGTGCCAAAGGAAATTCGAGTTCGAGTCATCAGACTCAAACTTTTAGTATTTGTGTCATATTCTAACTTTCGCTGGTTTAAGATATAAAACCCATTCCAAACGGGGTGCTACTATATGATATTTCATTAAGATCTAAAGAACAAAACTTGTCTTTTATCAAAATGAAAAACATCCAAATTCTTACTAGAAAATGAAAGACATTTCTGCACAAGGCAGATACATAGTAGCAATTACTTAATTTCTAAAACCAAGTATGAAAGGCTCCTACAAGTGGAGAATCTCTACGGCTCATGCAGCAACCATTGCTTCAACCAGACACGCAGTTCCATTTGTCCTTTCTTCAACGTTCTACAATCGCTTAGGTCCTGCATATTTCAAAAATATCAGTGCCACAACTAGTATCCAATACATATGTAGAACTTGAATCAATAACACAATACCTGAAGAAGAAGTACCATACATCTCCTTCATCTCTTGTGAATCTTCCAAGAATTTAATGCAATCTCTCTTCCAATGCCCTGACTCATTGCAGTAGAAGCATTTTCTAACACCAGATGGGCCTGACTTGGGCTTATAAGATGACACAGGCTTATCCTGATTCCAAATCTGGACTGCCCGGCCTCTACCCTTGCCAACACAAGATTTCTCAAATCTTTTACCCTTTTTGATGTTTTGCTCTGCTGTCTTGAGCATGCCATGCAGCTCAGTCAACGTCTTCGTCAAGCCTTTCTTGATATAGTCCTTAATGAACTTATCATAGCTTGACGGCAGTGACTGCAGAATGATGTCAGTAGCCAACTCTAAGCTGACAGGACATTCAAGTTTCCCCAGGTTATCAATGTAACCCATCAGTTTAATGACATGAGGAGTTACTGGAGCATCCTCTGGTAGCTTGCACCCAGTGAGAGACTTCACCATCTGGAATCTCTCAACTCGTGCCAGATCCTGAAACTTCAGTTTCAGGCTGGTGATCATCTCTATTGGCGACTCCATGTTCTCATATTGACTCTTCAAATCCGAGTTCATGGTAGACAACATCAGACCACGCACATCTACCACATCTATATAATGCTTATTCCAAGCATTATATGCTGCATTCGAGCGATTGGTCCCAAGCCTTTCTGGAAGAGATTTTTTAAGAACATAGTCCTTGCTCTCCTGCTTGAGAATGAATCTCAAATTCCGATACCAATCCAGGAAATTTGATCCATTTAACTTGTCCTTCTCGAGGACGGATCGCAATGAGAAAGTAGTCATAGACATAAGCTGAAATCCAAGGAAAAAAAAAGATTTAGTTATGTATATGATGAGAATTCTTATCTAATAAGAAAACTCGCATTACATTCAAACAATGTTTCCTCTATGAATATAATGATCCAAGATCCATACTTCACCAAAATCTGAGTAGGCGACTCGCCATTACCCAAACTTTAGTTATCTAGGTAAGCAAATCATTACTAATTGTACTCAGTACAACTCTTGGTTGTGGATGAGACAAACTATGTCTAATCCACTCTGATGTCTCTGGGCTCAGAACTTCCGATAGCCCAGTCAAGTAAACCAATCTCTTGTGTCTTGTGATCATTGACAGTTGCACTGCAAATCTGTCAAAGACCACCTACCTTACCCATGTTGTAGTGGACACCAAGGACTCCAAGACTATCCAACAAACGACACGAGTTTTGACAGTAGACAAGATCGGGCAAGACATCAATGTTACTTGATATTTAGTTGAGGAAACTAAACCCAAAAGTTTAGCAAATTAATTTCTTAGTCATGTAATTGTTGATGTCAATGCACTGCAAGTCCATCAACATTATTACCTGCCTTACTCACGTAATTGTGGACACCAAGCTCTTGGCTAGACATCACACAACGAAATGAGTCTTGACAGTTGACCACATTGAAGCTAATCTTTGATCAATGTTTAAGTCTATTTTGGTTTCTGCAAATTCAAGGTTCAATAACCAGAATTTCGAATACTGTGTCGATCGACGCCGACTCTGTCTGTCGATCGACACCACCAAACAAAACCGGATTTCAATAACCGGTCAATTCAATTAACCCGGTTCATTGAACCGGTTATGTCGATCGACACAACTCATGTGCGATGATCGACATAGACCTAAACAGAAGACATCTTTGATAACCGGTCCAATCCAATTGAACTGACTTATCAGATCAAACTGATCTTAACCAATCGGTTTATACTAATTGGGATAATCGGTTCAATCTAATTGAACCAATTCATCCAATTTTAAACCGTTTAAACCAGTTTCAACTGATTGCGATGACCGGTCCAATTCAATTGAACCGTATTATCCAATCAAACTGATTTAACCTATCGGTTCATGCTAATTGAGATAATTAGTTCAATCCAATTGAACCAGTTCATCCAATTTAAAACGATCTATTCGGGATTAACCAAGCATGACAACCGGTCCAATCCAATTGAACCAATTAACCATTCGCTCGGTATATGTTGATCGACACTCAACCTGTGTCGATGGACGCAGTAGGCCTCTTAGGTTTTCTCCGAGAAAACCCTAGCCGCCGAATATTGTTCTGTGTCGACCGACACTCAAACTGTGTCGATCGACACTCGACCGAGTCTGCTCTGTGTCGACCGACACACCCAGTGTGTCGATCGACACAGAAGGCTTTCGGTTTTTTCTTCGCGAAAAACCCTAGCCGCCAACTCTGTCGAATTCGCGATTCTGTGTCGACCGACACACCTAGTGTGTCGATCGACACTGTGCGAAAACACAGAATTGTTGTTGATCAGATTCGATCTAACCTGTTCTAAATCATATTTTCTAATGAACGAATTTAACTCATCAAATTCTATAAACATGTTCGATTCAATGATAAAACCCTAAGGCTCTGATACCACTGTCGGAACTTGGAGCCAATTCTACCGTATTTAGAATCCTCGCGAGTTCCAGATTGCCTAGGATCTAGGGTCTAGTTAATTGAATCAAGGATCTGATCTCGTGTATACCTTGTTCTGGCAGCGGAATAGGGTCAGGTAAACGAGATCTCTGGAGCGCCTCAGATGCTGCGCCTCTACTGATAGTCCACACGCACACAAGCTGGAATCTGCCGGGGTGCTAGTACCGGGGCTCAGATCTCCTGGGAACTCAGTTTCTCTGAGGTTTCTGTATTTTTCTCTCTGAGAAAAAGTGTCTCAGGTGGCCCCTTTAGTTTAGGTCGAATGTAAGATCACTTATATACGAACCTCGACATAAACCGAAACATCAGTTTCGGTTTCGGCCTTGTGTCGACCGACACACTTAGTGGTGTCGATCGACACACGTCTTGTGTCGACCGACGCACTTAACAGTGTCGATTGACACACCTCATAAAAACTATATTCGATGTGTATCCAATACACATCGACCAGATCATATGCCAATGATCAATCCCATATGGACTATGTCCAACTTGCTTAGGTGTGTGACCCTGTAGGTTCACACGATACTGGAAATGAGTCACAACTCATTTGTCATAAGCGGTTTCTAGCAAAACATTATGACTACCCAGTATCACATGAATTGCCCGATCTCGACAATACAACTATCTCTTGAGTGAGTACAATGTGATTTCAGGACATAATCCCAACAGTTCCATCATATTTATAGTTGCGAGGCTTATGCGTGCTCGGCTTACTCATTCTAGGGATATGCAAATGTGCGAGGCTTAAGTGCTCGGCTTATTTGTTATCGCCTACCTCAGAGAACATACGGGTAAGGACCCGGTTTTTTAGTGCGAGATGGATCTCGACTTTTCGTCACCGCGATATGCATCTCGCGTGCAAGGAAGACCACACTCCTGGCCAGGGATCACGATGTTAATAGTGCGAGTCTTATTGGATGCTCGGCTTAAAGTCAAGGCGTGTATTGCTCGACTTTTGCGAACTATGGAGCTCGGCTTTAGTCTTAGCTTGTCGGAAGTCTAAGTGGTTTTTAACTTGGCATAATAACTCGGAATAAGTTAGCATAAAAAATAATAAGTTAAGAAGAATTATAACTCGGCATAAGTTAAAAAGAATAATAACTCGGTATAAGCTAAGAAGGTGTTAATTTGGTAAAGAAAGCTAACTCGGCGAAGAATTATGCTGACTCGTCTGGATGTGTTTGTAACTCGGCATAGGCTGGAAAAATAAGAATTTTATTAAGTTTGTGACTATGCCGATGAAGGCTGCCTACGTATCTTCCGAAGAAGAATTAAGTCACTCGTAGTTCATACATAGTATATTTATTTTTTGCGCTGAGATAAGATGGCAGCCTAGAAGTACTCCTTTAGGCTCGATGAGTTCCACGAACGCGGCAAGGCTTTTCCCTTCATTGATTCAAGCTCGTAAACTCTTGGTTTGACGACCTTTGTGATCTTGTAGGGTCCTCTCCATTCTTTGGTATTTTCATATACTTTGCGAAGCACGTAGTCGTCGAGCTGAAAGTGTCGTTCATGTACCTTCTAGTTATAGTACCGCATTGCGAGCTGTTGGTAGTTTTGGATGCGGAGCAGAGCCCGATCTCGTTCTTCCTCGATTCTATCGAGGGCGTGAAGCATCATTTTTTCATTGATCTCGTTATGCTGAGGCATAAGAGCTCGTTGGAGAGTATAAATGTTAGCCTCTGCCGGGATCATTGCTTCCACGCCAAAGGCTAAGGAAAACGGGGTGACCCCAGTTGCGCGGCGAGGAGTCGTTCTGTGAGACCAAAGGACTCCGTCCAGCTCACCGGCCCACACTCCTTTCTTCTTCTCAAGACGCTTTTTGATACCGTCAATGATGGTCTTGTTGGTGGCTTCTGCCTGTCCGTTTCCTTGGGGATATCTCGGTGTTGACTTACTAAGTCGTATGTCCCACTTTTTGCAAAACCCATCAAAAAAGTTCGACGTGAATTGCGATCCGTTATCAGTGAATATCTCGTAGGGTAGCCCATATCGGCATATAATGTATTTTCAGATGAAGTTCTGAACTTGGACGTCATGGATTGACACATAGGCTTTGGCTTCGACCCATTTTGTGAAGTAGTCCATCATGATTAATAGGAAACACCTTTGATTAGAAAGCGGCATCGGTCCAACGATGTCCATTGCCCATCTCATGAATGGGTATGCCGCGGTGGATGTAGTCAGTAGCTCTGTAGGCTGATGTATAATGGTACATGACACTGACACTTCTCGCACTTGTTGGAATAGGTCTCGCAATCGGCTACCATAGTTGGCCAGTAGTGACCGTTAAAATTGATTTTAAGAGCAAGAGACGACCTCCAGAATGATTTCCGCAAGCTCCTGAGTGTGTTTCTTTGAGGACTCGGCGGATTTCATCTCCATATATGCATCTGAGGAGGATTTTATTGGCCGAGTATTTGTAAAGGACGCCGTTGTGTATCGTATATCGTGCACTTTTGACTTTTAGTCGTCGTGCAGCTCATTTATCCTCGGGAAGCTTTCCCTTGATTAAGTATGCCAGTATCTCTTCTCGCCAGTCTGTATCGTGGTTTGTCAAGAACGCAATGAGATCGGCGTGCTCTACCTGACTATTGTCTGGACCAACTTGGTCGTCCGATTGTCCAATCGCGAGGATAGTACCGTTAGAAGGCTCTTCATGATTACTTTCTGGCGGCGGAATGCTTGATTCGTGAATCACCTCTACTGGAATCCGTCGGCAGAGATCGGGATTCGGTGTTGATGCCAGAGACGCAAGTGCACTAGCGGGGGCATTTTCTTTCCTTGGTATCTGGATTATGTCGAAGAACTCGAAAGAGCTAGTAAGTTCCAGTGCCGCCTTTCAGTAGGCTTCCATCCACACATTTTTAGCCTTGTATTCTCCGTTTACCTGATTTGCGACGAGCATGAAGTCACAATGGGCTAGGAGATTTCGCACTCCGATTTCTTTGGCTAATCTGAGGCCGGATAGTAAAGCCTTATACTCGGCTGTGTTGTTAGACGCTGTGAATCCAAGTTGGAATGACTGTTCTTATATCTCACCGATTAGTGATATGAGCCGTACTCCTACCCCGACTCCTCGTTTTGACGATGCGCCGTCAACAAACAATTTCCAGTTTTTGTCTTCTGGTGATAGTTCCACAAGGAAGTCGGCTATTACCTGAGATTTTGCGGTTGTCCTATTCCTGTAATCGATATCATACTCACTGAGTTCCACTACCCACTTTTCCAAGCGACCTGATTGTCCTGGACTGTGTAAGATCGTTCAAAGAGGTTGGCTACTTAACACGGCAATTGAGTGAGATTGGAAGTAAGGGCGCAATTTTCGTATCGAGATCATGACCGTGAGCGCTAAATTTTCCATTGCAGGATATTGTTGGTGCTGGATTTCCCTCTAAGAAATCCGGCCCATTAACAAACAAAACGAAGGCCCATAATCATGAGCCCGCTCCATAATCAAGACAAGAGAGATCGACCGTCATCCTTTTTGGGCCCATACGACCAACATCTGGACAAGGCCCAGATAACGCTGAAGTGAGAGGCGATCGAGCTCGAGCTCGATAAAAGACGACGTAGAGGTAGAACGACCCGGTCTTCATCGGTTCAACTGATTCCCGCAAATCTCGGAGATCGTTACCATGGCGAGGCTGAAAGATCGGAACGGAGAGGTCAAAGTGATATACCATGGATTTTACCGGTTTTAACCATGGTATATGCCTTATTTACCGAGTCTTATGTTATGTTTTGGAGTCTTTTTAGTATGTTTACAGGTTTAGACACGTTTGGAGCATAATTGGAGTTATTGGAGCATTCTGGAGCATTTTGGAGATTTTACCCGAGAGATAGAGTTCACTGCCCATATTTGACACTTGCAACGATCGACACACCATTGGCATTGATCGTTGCATAGCGTGACCAAGCATTCTCGCGAGCGTTAATGAAGAATGAGGATTAATGCACTAAAGCCCAGAAAGCCCAGATATTTACACAGAAGCCCAAAATGTGTTTTAGCCATTATATAAGAGTTTTTAAGCCATTGTTTAGGATACGCTTTCATTAAGTCTTATTTTATTTCAGAGAGAGTTAGGGGCTGATCCTGCTCTCTCGAGAGAGAGGATTTTGAACCCCAGTTCTTTGTTTTATTTTATGATATTTGGTTTTCTATTCAAGATGTTTTCTGTCTCGATGAACATGTCTGAGTAGTTTACCTGTTAGGTTGAAGGATTCTCATTAGGGATTTCATGGAACTATAGTTTAAATCAATCTGTAGGGATTCATATCTGCTAGTTCTTTGTTTAGGTTGTTCTTAATGCTTAATCTGAAGTAGCTAATCAGAATTATGATGTTAGGTTGATTGATACAACGAGAGTTGGTTAATTAGCTAGAAAGAACCTAGATGAGCAATTTGATCTACTCGCAAAGAGATTTGGTTTAGGGGAATTGTGAACATATCAAACCTGATCATTAATGCTAGTTTAATCTGTTAGTAATTGCAAAGAGATTTGGATTGCTGCACTTAGACTTAGAGAATTCTCGCAACGAGAGTTGGTGAATTCTATATCCGTGTTTGAGTTCTAGAACAGTTATTGATTAGATCCTGATTGACTGATTGCTTGTGTTCCTGATTTCCTGAGAACTCCTGAAACCTAACGCTTCGCTTCCTTGCTCACAACTCGCCTGCTACTGATTTACTTTTCTTGCTTTGCTTTTTAGTTTCTAATCATATTTGCTTTCTCCTAGTTTAATCTCTTCTGTTTTATAATCTATCGTTGACCAGAGTCCCTGTGGATTCGATACCCTAAGTACTACAACTACATCACTGTGCACTTGCAGTTAGAATAGGGTTAAAACTAGACCTATCAAGTTTTTGGCGCCGTTACCGGGGACTCTTTTGAGTCTTCGATAGATTTGAACTTAGGGTTTAGACTAGGTTTTTCGTTTTTTGTTTTTTTTTTGTTTTTTTTTTTTCTGTTTCTTGCGTTTCAGGTACGCCTGTAATCGCCCTGCAACGATCGACACGGTCCTGTGTGTCGATCGTCACATCATCGCGCTTGCATCGATCGACGCTTCTCCTGCATCGATCGACACATATCGAAAGGAAGATGTATGATTTCTTCAATCCAGGGATTGACAGTTCACAGATAGCTGGGTTGAAGAGTAAAGTCGACTATTTGCATAGTCTTCTACTTGAAAAGTATGCGCAAGAAGCTATCAACTGCGTTGGAGAGAATGAATTCTACAGTCAGGAATCTGCTTTTCAGGGACCTTTCCAGCAACAGGGTAATGCCTTCTCAAGGAACTATGGTGTTTCTTCTTACCAAGCACCACCTGCACCTGCATATAAGAGCAGATTGGAAACCATGGTGGAGCAGTTACTGGAAAGACAGGAAGAGGTGAGGAACTACATAAATGGTTCTGGGTTTCAGGGAAACAGGTATGGATCACCCTCCTATCAGGCACCTCCTGCAGCTAATGCTTATGAGAGCAAGATAGAATCCATGATGGAGCAGCTGCTAGAGGATCAGACTAAGACTGCTATGGACTTTGACAGGAAGCTGGATGCTATACATGAAAATCTGAGTGGGAAGTTTGAATACTTGAGCACACATGTGAAAAAGCTAGATGTCAAAGTTCAGCAAACAGCTGGAGCAATACAAAGGAAAAATGAAGCTAGAAGAGCTGAACAGCACAGATCCATCAAAGCTGTGACCTTAAGGGATGAGATTGAGTTGCTAGGTGAAGAAGAGAGCATAATCTCAGATTTTCTGGATAAATATTGTCTGCCTGATACATGCATCGATCGACACCCCCTTAGTGCTGATCGACACGCCGTTCTGACGGCAATTTCGAGTTCTTTCGAGAAACAGAATCGCCTTGCATCGATCGACACACATCATGCAACGATCGACACAGAACGCAGACATGACCAGAAACCTGCAACAGTGCCAGAACGAGTCTACAAGCCCCCTGTGCCATATCCTAAGGTCCCTAAACCTTCCAAACAAGAGCTAGAAGTGGCTAACTGCATGAAAGTGATAGATAAGAAGGTGAATAAAACACCACCAGTTGAAACTTCGCGAGTTCATGCAAAGAAGATGATCTCCACTGATGTTCATCTGAAAGAAGAAGTTCAGATTGGTGGAACTACAATATCTGATAGTGGAAAGAAGAAGATGGCGGTTCCTCTTGAACCTGCTCTAACATCTTCAGTACCTGCAACTGTTCATAAGCAGAAAGCTCCAGACATCAGATATACATCAAAGGTAAGGTACAAATCACCTAAGCTTAAACCTTCTGATCACATTGTTTTGAAAGCAGGAAAACGCAGTAGACTGCCCAAGCTTCGCTCCCGCCCTGATTCTGATTACTCTTTCCTTGGAAAACCTCATGATCTGAAAGCAAATACACCTCCTTGGATGAAGAGATATTCACAGAGACATTCAAAGTCTCTGTTGAAACCGCCATGAATCCAATCTCCTTCCAATAGTCAAGCTAATGACTAAAAACAAGCGCTGAGTGGGAGGCAACCCACTAGTAGGTTCGTTTTTGTTTTTCAATTTTCGTTTTGGTTTTGGTATTTTTAATTTTTCTGTTTAAGTGTGTTCAGAGGCGAGAGAAACAGGAATAATCACTTTGCATCGATCGACACACCTAGTGCATCGGTCGATGCAGTCACGATTTGTGGTTTTCCGATTCAATTGCGGTTCAGACACCGGTTATCTAAATAACCGCAAGCATATTCGCCTTGCATCGATCGACACCCTTGGGCATCGATCGACGCAGGGCGACGACATGTAAGTAATCTGCAACTTTTCGGTTTGTTCTTCGATTTGATTATTCTTTCACCGAGCTCATGCTTTGATTACACTGGGGACAGTGTAGTTTAAGTGTGGGGGAGGAAGCTACTGACACACGCTTTTGTTTTCTTAGTTTTTAAAAATTTGTTTTATTGAGTCAAACTTTGTATGAAACTATGATTTTTCGAGGAAACTTTTCGCTTGAACAGGAACTAAGTGACCATTGGACAGACTTGCAGAGCCTCTATGACTGTTAGAAAACCCAGACACAGATCAGCCTACTGAGGACACCCACATCACTTCAGGTATCAGAGGATCCTTTTACTGACTTCAACCTTAATACTGACTTAGATTTCTCACCTAAGGGCTTGGTATACTTTGTGTCGGATTCCCTTGTTAGTTCTGACACAGCCTGTAAACATGTCCTATTTAGTTCCCTTCTCCCCTTCCATAAAAAAAAAAGAGATAATAAACTGAGGATGAGTTAGTAACTCCGAAGTGGTCATGGGAGTGGTAGAGACCCCTATTATCTCCTGTGCGATCCATGGAATGTGTCCAAAGTACACCCCATAACGGGAAGAACACTGATAAAAAAAAAATGATACCCAATGTGGGAAAAATCAGTTGTTAAGGAAGGGAAAGAGAAGAAAGGGAACAGAGAAAGATAGTATGGTGGTCTAGAGCTGATAAGGTAAGAATCCATGTACCTTTGATCGATACTCCTTAGGTGAGACCGCACTTAAATACTTGCAGAAGTCAGTAGAGAGAATTTGAATGCGTGAATGTGATTGTGGAGTTTACTTAGGACAGTTGCTAAGTGTGGGGGAAGTATATTGTGGTCTTGAGTTCCGTAGGAAAGTTTTCAGTGGCTTACTAAGTGAATGTGATTGTGAAAGTTCCTACGACGAAATGAGTTTCTGAGTTTTCAAACTTCTTCTCTTATACTTTGGTTCTTTACTTGCTTGAGGACAAGCAAGAGCTAAGTGTGGGGGAGTTGATATACCATGGATTTTACCGGTTTTAACCATGGTCTATGCCTTATTTATCGAGTCTTATGTTATGTTTTGGAGTCTTTTTAGTATGTTTACAGGTTTAGACACGTTTGGAGCATAATTGGAGTTATTGGAGCATTCTGGAGCATTTTGGAGATTTTACCCGAGAGATAGAGTTCACTGCCCATATTTGACACTTGCAACGATCGACACACCATTGGCATCGATCGTTGCATAGCGTGACCAAGCATTCTCGCGAGCGTTAATGAAGAATGAGGATTAATGCACTAAAGCCCAGAAAGCCCAGATATTTACACAGAAGCCCAAAACGTGTTTTAGCCATTATATAAGAGTTTTTAAGCCATTGTTTAGGCTACGCTTTCATTAAGTCTTATTTTATTTCAGAGAGAGTTAGGGGCTGATCCTGCTCTCGAGAGAGAGAGGATTTTGAACCCCAATTCTTTGTTTTTTTTAATGATATTTGGTTTTCTATTCAAGATGTTTTCTGTCTCGATGAACATGTCTGAGTAGTTTACCTGTTAGGTTGAAGGATTCTCATTAGGGATTTCATGGAACTATAGTTTAAATCAATCTGTAGGGATTCATATCTGCTAGTTCTTTGTTTAGGTTGTTCTTAATGCTTAATCTGAAGTAGCTAATCAGAATTATGATGTTAGGTTGATTGATACAACGAGAGTTAGTTAATTAGCTAGAAAGAACCTAGATGAGCAATTTGATATACTCGCAAAGAGATTTGGTTTAGGGGAATTGTGAACATATCAAACCTGATCATTAATGCTAGTTTAATCTGTTAGTAATTGCAAAGAGATTTGGATTACTGCACTTAGACTTAGAGAATTCTCGCAACGAGAGTTGGTGAATTCTATATCCGTGTTTGAGTTCTAGAACAGTTATTGATTAGATCTTGATTGACTGATTGCTTGTGTTCCTGATTTCCTGAGAACTCCTGAAACCTAACGCTTCGCTTCCTTGCTCACAACTCGCCTGCTACTGATTTACTTTTCTTGATTTGCTTTTTAGTTTCTAATCATATTTGCTTTCTCCTAGTTTAATCTCTTCTGTTTTATAATCTATCGTTGACCAGAGTTCCTGTGGATTCGATACCCTAAGTAATACAACTATATCACTGTGCACTTGCATTTAGAATAGGGTTAAAACTAGACCTATCACAAAGTCGAGGACTATTTAAAGAAGAAGTGGAAATTCATTCAAGACATTCCAACCCTAATCAAGAACACTTCGACTAGATAGCTCTCTTATCATACTTTGTACTCTCTATTCGATTGTGTTTGTTCTATCTTGACGATCAATCTCAATAAAGTCTTTGATTCATAGGAAATCTATACCATCATTATATCCAAAAGTCCAAATCCACGATTATAAATACTTGGTGTGAATCTCAGATCTCACATTTGGCGCCGACTGTGGGGACTACCTATAGTTTTTCCTGTCTTAAGAATCAGATCCTAGATCCGATAGATCGAGATGAATCCCGACCAATCTGGCTCTCTCAGCGCCACACCGCCAGTCGACCACCCTCAAACGGTCGACAATGTTCCTCAGAACACCACCGGGGTAAGAACCATGGGTCAGACCAATGGCGTGTTGACGAGCTCTGCCTCAGTCTCCACGACTTCGGCACCAGCTGGCTCAGTTGCTCAAACGATCGCAACGAGCCAGACTCCGACAAATGTTTTGTCAGGAACTAACGATCCGAGCAGAAATTGGGTATGGATGAGAAACGATTCGACTTCCGCCCTTGATTCAGGAGGCGGATCTGGAACGCTCAGGCCTAACTCGCCACTACCTTCTGCTCCACAGCGACAAAGCCCAGACGACCTCGCTGAAATCCGTGTTGAACCTATTGGTAAACCGAACGAGGAGGAACGAGGCAAACACACAGGCCCAAGAAATGGCAAATCGATCTCTGGCCGGGCAGTTCGATGAACAGGAACGGCGCATTAACGCTCATCTTGAAGAGCTCGTAGGCCAAAACCATGGGGGCAGATCAATTCGCGATCCGCGACCCCCCATAAGTCCTCCACCGCGAACACGCCTGGACTTCTCCCAAGTGATAACACCACCAGGAACGTCGGGAAATTTCACCAGCACGTCAAATAGCGGCTTTCGCCCTATAACGACCCCTATTGCGACACCGACTCCACTCGGTTCAAATTCTATGGTCACCGATCCGACCGGATCGGGAAACCGACTATTACCCGGACCACCACCTTTCCCGAGTAACTCCAATATCTGGCCGAGGCAACTAGGAGACTCTACTTTCACCTCGAGCTCGGGACACTTTAACGGATCAAATACGATACAGTTCTAGACGCCGCAGGTCGACCAGACAAGATCAATTCCAACAATCGATCTTCTCGACCCGATTTTCCCGGAACAAACATCGAATCAAGCACAAGCCCAGCTCGTGCCTATGGCAGGCGATGAACATGATATGCTAAGACAATACATCGAGCAGGCTAAAGCCCAGTTCGTTAGTATGAGCTCGAAAGTTCACATGGCAACGAGCGCGGTGCCAGACATCGATCGAGTGATCGAAAAAACGTGACAAACGCCGTTCACAGACCGGATCGCCTTTACGAGAATCCGGGAAATCAAGAAAACGAAATTTCCGGAATTCTCTGGAAAATCGGACCCGAATGCCCATATCAGGGCATTCCGGCTAGCAATGGCAAGGGTATACCTTACTGAGGAGGAAAGAGAGCCGGCTTTTTGCAGGCTCTTCGCCGAAAATCTATCGGGCTCCGCCCTTGAATGGTTCGCCGGACTGGAAGAGAGGTCCATCGACAACTTTACCCAGTTCATGACGGCCTTCCTAAAACAATACTCCGTCTTTATCGAGGAAAAGACGACCGAGGCAGCTTTATTTGGCGTCTCTCAGAAACCCGATGAGACACTTCGCTCGTACATCGACCGATTTAAGGAAATAAAATCCAAAATCGCGAACCCACGAGACGAGGTAGCTATAGAAGCACTGAGACGTGGACTGTGGTATTCGACCAGATTCTGCGACGAAATAACAGTCCGCGAACCTCAAACACTCGATGACGCCCTTCATCGCGCGTCGGCCTTTGCTCGCCTCGAGGACGAAACTACGGCCCTCAGGTAAAAGCACCAAAAAGAAGAACTCGTCGGGCTCACAGAACTCGAACTCAAAAAAAGATTCCCACAAATTCGGAAACGTTAACGCAGTCGAGAGCCCGAAGAGCTCGAAGAAATTCGAGTTCGACAAGGATAAATTATGTGACTTTCACAACAAGAAAGGACACTCGACGGAGGAGTTCTATACCCGAGCTAAAGCCGAGGCTCAAAAGCGAGAGTCCAAAAACAAACAAGAATGAGAAGTCGAGGAGGAAACTCCACCTGACAAAAAGGAAAGTAAACAGACCAAAGAGTCGAACGCCAAAAAGCCTTCTCAGAACAAACGAGAACGGTGTAAGGAGTCGGAATCTCCCGAAGCCCTCCTTCAAGGGTCGCGAAAGCGAGTCGAGGTCATTCTCGGCGAACTCAGCTTGTGTGGCACACCAGGAGGCTCGACGCTATCTCCACCCCCAGCTCCTATTAAAAGCTTACGCTCACGAATTAATCTCCCTCGTCTCTGCGGCGGGGGGGGGGGGGGGGGGGGTGTACGGGCCATACCCCCTAAACGAGTTAACTTTATCTTCGGTGGCTCTAAGCTATGCCGAGACTCGGTCAACTCAATCAAGGATCTCCAAAGAAGAGTCGAGATCGACAAAGGGGGGAAAATCCAAATGTTAGGTCGAGACCATGAAATCACTTTCCACGAGAGCAAAACAAACAATCTTGACAAACCACATGACGATGATCTCCTCGTCTGTTTAGTAGTCGGAGATGTCCAACTCTCGAGGATAATGATCGACATAGGAAGTTCGGTGGATGTCCTATTTTACGACGCATTCAAAAAGATGGAGTTCAACAACTCCGAAATCGTCGAAGAAAAGACACCGCTGGTAGGGTTCGCTGGCAAAACAACAGATTCAATGGGCTCTGTCTTCGCCCCAGTAATAGGTGGAGAAGTTCGAAAAATGACAGAGTTCGTCGTAGTAGATCGACCAGCTCCCTACAACGCAATTCTAGGTCGACCATGGCTATACGACATGAAAGCGGTACCATCGACCTACCACCAATGCGTAAAATTTCCAACTCCGAAAGGAATAAAAACCATTTACGGAAGTCAGAAGATTTCCCGCAATTGCTATATGAACGGGTACAATCAAATCGAAAAATCCCACGCGTAGCAATTACAGAAAGAGGAGGAGCTCGCCACTATGCAAACCAAAAGGTCAAACGACCCAAGCCAAAATGGACCTCCAAAAGACCTCACAACCCAAGTTTGTATAGACGACGTTCATCCCGAAAGACTTGCCGGCATCGGAATTGACCTATCGGAGCCAGTTAAAAACGAACTGATCTCTTTTCTTAAACAGAACGTCGACTCCTTTGCCTAGTCCTCAGCAGACATGAAAGGGATCAACATCGACGTAACCAGCCACGAGCTGAATGTCGACCCAACCTATAAACCGGTAAGACAAAAACGTCGAAAACTGGGACCGGAACGAGCTCAAGCCGTCAACGACGAGGTTGATCGACTACTGAAAATTGGATCAATCAGAGAGGTCAAATACCCCGACTGGCTTGCGAACCCCATAGTGGTCAAGAAAAATAATGGGAAGTGGAGAGTCTTTGTAGACTTCACAGACCTCAACAAAGCATGTCCAAAAGACAGCTTTTCACTCCCACACATCGACCGGCTGGTCGAAGCCACCGCCGGACATCAACTACTGTCCTTCATGGATGCCTTCTCGGGGTACAACCAAACACTAATGAACCACGAGGACCAAGAAAAGACTTCGTTCATAACTGATCGAGGCATGTACTGCTACAAAGTCATGGCCTTCGGACTAAAAAATGCAGGAGCAACTTACCAACGCCTCGTTAACAAGATGTTTTCAGGACTCCTAGGTAAAACCATGGAAGTCTACATCGACGACATGCTGGTCAAATCTTCCAGGTATGAAGATCATATCCCCCAACTAAAAGAATGCTTTATCATTCTCAATAAATACGGGATGAAACTCAACCCAGCAAAGTGCACATTCGGGGTCCCATCAGGAGAATTCCTTGGTTACTTAGTAACCGAAAGAGGGATCGAAGCGAGAATTCCAACGTCTTACTGGCAAAATAGCTGCCTTGAACCGCTTCATCTCGAGGTCAACTGACAAATGTCTACCCTTCTATCACTTGCTCAGAGCAAACAAGAAGTTCCTCTGGGACGAAAAGTGCGAAGAAGCGTTCTCCCAGCTCAAGTCTTATCTGAGCGAACCACCTATATTGGCAAAACCAGTAGAAGGGGAACCCCTCTACCTCTACCTAGCTGTTTCTACGGCAGCAGTAAGCGGAGTCCTGGTTCGCGAAGAACAAAGCGAACAGTGGCCGGTGTATTACATCAGTAAGACCTTAATCGATGCTGAAACCAGGTACCCCGCCATGGAAAAACTCGCTTTAGCGTTGGTGACATCGGCTCGGAAACTCCGACCTTACTTCCAATCGCACTCAATCATAGTGATGACTTCTCAACCGCTGAGAACCATCCTTTACAGTCCAAGCCAGTCAGGTCGACTGGTCAAATGGGTTATCGAACTCAGCGAGTACGACATCGAGTTCAAAGCTCAGACGTGCTTAAAAGAACAATTACTAGCTGACTTCATAATTGAACTTCCTCCAACCATCGAACTCGTCCCAGCGTCCACCAAGAGATGGAAACTCCATGTCGACGGAGCCTCCTCGAGACAAGGATCCGGGGTCGGAGTAAAATTGGTCTCCCCTACGGGAGAAGTATTAGAACAGTCATTCAGGCTAGGCTTCGCCGCATCAAACAACGAAGCAGAATACGAAGCGTTAATAGCCGGGCTCAGACTAGAGATAGCAATAGGAGCCCGGGAAGTAGACGCTTTCAGCGACTCCCAATTGGTCACGAGCCAATATCATGGCGACTACGAGGCCAAAGACGAACGTATGGAAGCATACCTGCGGGTAGTCCGCACCCTCGCCGACCAGATCGAATTCTTTGTTCTAACACGGATCCCGCGAGGGGAAAACACCGCAGCCGACGCCTTAGCCGCGTTGGCATCGACATCGGATCCTAACCTCAAAAGGATCATACCAATCGAGGGGATCGAAAAACCAAGTATCGACATAGCCGTAAAATCCCTGTCCTTGAAAGAGGACGAGCCTACCGGAAAGGACGACGTCAAACACAAGGACACTAGTCACGACTGTAGGAACTGTTTAGTTGATCCTGATGTAATTCACAGATTCATATCAACCTAAACATACAGATCTAGGTTCTCTTGAATAGAAACATTAGATGATCTCACCTTTTACCTGTTTTGTTGCAGCGGAAGGAATAGAACAGGTCAGAGATCAGAGAGATACACCGAGGGATGAATCCTCCAAAGGTTCACACACGCGATCACAGAAAACGGCTGCTAGACCGAGCTGATGGAAGGCGCAGGGAGAGAGGAAAAACGGCGCAGGGGCTAGGGTTAGAGAGGAAAGATTTGGCTTTTAGTTTATAAAAGCCTTCTCTTTCCCTTTTGGGCTTTTGGGCCCAAAATACCAATCTGATTAAATCCCATTTAATCAGACCCATTAATCTTTCTCTCTCAGTACGACAAATGCCTAGCACTTTTACCGTACTTCTGCTAAGCCGTTCCAACACATTTTCCTGTTAGCTTAGGCGTGTGACCCATATGGGATCATATAATAAAGGCAATAAGTCTAAGACTTATAGATCATGAGCGGACTCTAGCAAGCCATCATGATCCCCAGTATTATATGACTTATGTCTGATCTTTGACATACTCTTACTTTCTAGAGACAGTACCGAGATTACTGGACACAATTCCAACAATCTCCCACTTGTACTGGAATCTCTGTATTCATAATCCTTTTGTCTCAATATCTCGATTAGTCATAAGGCAAGATTGGTGTCATCCTTATAAAGCCTAATCTTGTTCATCGGACTCTGATTTGATACTGACTATCCAAACGACTCGGGAAAGTCCGTTTGAGCATGGCCATGCATTTTCCAGTATTCAAATCTCCGATTGGCCTAGAGATATTCACTCCATTTATATTGGAGGGACAAATCCCGTCTTGTTCCATCACTGTAAACTACGCATTTCATAATATACCCAAACAAGGTCCTTATAACTATCGCAGAACGATAGCGTTAGACAATGATCAAAGTGCATCAGTCCATGTGCAGTCACATGCATGCGAACTCAGGTCTGAGGACTATACTCTATAGTCGTAGTAAGAATCTCTTATGACACAGATATAAATATCCTGAAGAGTTCTTATAAGCGGGTCATGTCCGGTCGTATGTTCCCAAACATACACCTATGTACTGACTTTGATGCCGCGCATCTATGACACACTGAGACTTTGTCATAAGTCACGTACCAATCCAGTCTCACACGGTTGTTGGTGTTCCAATTTCAACAACCTTCGACTAGGGACAGGATGATATAAAACATTTATCAAATATAGGGTCTCATGATCAAGCTAAATGACTTCGATGACTCAAGATCAAGTCATTTACTTCGATGACCTATAAAATGGTTTATATCACTTTGGAACGATTATTTCATCACAGTTAAAATAATCTTGAAATAATAATTTCATTAAACATCTTAAATGTTATTTCAAGAACATATCCAATAACTAAATAAAGCCCTTTAATAACTCCCACTGAAATTAAGACTACATCTTAATTTCACTTATCCTACAGCAACAGTCCGCGACTCGTGCTTAGGCCTAAGGAGTGACTTCGTTAATAGATTAGCAACGTTCTCATTCATTGAAACTTGCTGATCTACTTAACTTCTCTGTCATTTATCTTACGGAATAGGTTATACCTATCCTCAAGGTGTTTGGACCTCTGATGTGCAGCTAGTTTCATCTATGCTGGAAATCACATCAAGTTCAGTGACGAACTCTTCTTTCCAAACAACCTCTTTCGCCACTTCCCAAGTTGCGAAATATTCAGCTTAAGTCATGGAGTCTGCAACAGTGCCTTGCACCGCCAGATAGACATAAGATATAACCGGACTGTGATCGGAAATCATCTTTGTCTATTGGAAACTTGCCTTTCAGACTCTATCGACTTATAGCACCTCACTTTCTCCGTAAATCAAGAACTTATCCTTAGTATTCCTCAAATACTTTAGGACTTACTTTAGGAAAATTGATTATTTGCTGGATTTGACTGGTCTTTATTTGTCTTGCTTAACATTAAAGCAACATCAAACAAGTATGTTTCATGGCATACATGATAGATCCAATTGCCGACGCATATGGAATCTTATCCATGCATTTACGCTCAGCAGTTATCGTAGGATACTGTATCTTGCTTAACTTAATGCCATGTGACATTGGCATAAAACCCTTCTTGGATTGCTCAAAATGTGTAGGACTTTGTCAATTTAAGAATCCTGACTTTGTCCTACCAGCTCTTTTGGATCTCTATCTTTAGATCCAAAATCCAAGAACTACGTGGCTTTACCCATGTCAATCATTAAACCAACTCCCAAGCTAGTCCTTTACCGACTACAGCGTTGGGACGTTATATCCGAGAATCAGTATGTCATCGACATACACTTTGAGAAATGCAATATCGCTCCCACTAATCTATTAGTAAACACACAGTTCCGCTTCGTTCCTGTTCAAGTCAAAACCTTGACTACTTCAACAGAACGAAGATTCCAACTCCGATATGTTTGCTTCCATCCATGAATGGATCGATGAAGCTAACTTACATAAAATGTAATTTTTTCGGAGTCCGGGCTCACTTTCGCTTCTTTGAATTTCGCAGATTCGTCGCTTTTAATGATCATCAGATCATGCGAACATTCAATGATCATCAGGCTGAACTAATGACGAGAATTCACTCTCGGATTAGTGACTGATTCTTTCATATCTGCGAACTTCAGGCTCCACAGGTGTAGATTCTACAGAAATCTGTAAATCCTTCCGCTGCTCTCCCTCAATAGGTTAAGCAGCCTCCTGTATTTCTCGAATTTCTTCGAGTTGTGCTTTTACTCCC
Source organism: Orychophragmus violaceus (assembly GCA_030180135.1). Taxonomy (NCBI): domain Eukaryota; kingdom Viridiplantae; phylum Streptophyta; class Magnoliopsida; order Brassicales; family Brassicaceae; genus Orychophragmus; species Orychophragmus violaceus. The sequence continues at coordinate 34,955,645 of CM058230.1, forward strand.
ACTGTTTTTCTTGGAAAGTAACTTCCCTTCTTAGAAAACAGAATGGTCGTAAAATACTTTTTACTCCCACTGTTCTTCTTGGAAAGTAATTTCCCTTCTTAGAAAACATAATGGTCGTAAAAGTACCGAGCCTTGGTTTCCCTAAGAAAACTTCGAGTTATGCTTTTACTCCCACTGTTCTTCTTGGAAAATAACTTCCCTTCTTAGAAAACAGATTGGACGTAAAAGTAACAAGCCTTAGTTTCTCTAGGACAACCAGCGAAGTAGCACAACTACAAATACTCAGTAAAGACAAATTTGGATCGATTTCAATCCACATTAATGTGGTGTCTTTCAACTGATATTTGTGGAACTATTTCAGCGTAAACTTAGATATTTTAGAGCGTTATTCTTTAATAATATCATGGAAGATTCGTGTGACTCATCTTTAATCATTTCTAATAAGATCTGATTCTTTCTCTCAGAAACACCTTCAGGTTTTCAGGAGAAATGAGCTGTGAAACGATTTCACACTTTATTAAGATGATCACACAACCAATGACTTAAGTATTCTCACTCGTGATTTAATCCAGAGTCTTAATACTTTTGTCACTCAGATCCTATATTTCATTCTGGAACTCTTTCGACCATGTCAAAGAATTCCGACTTGTGTCTCATCAATTGAACACAGTCACACTCACTGAAGTAATCAGTAGAGACAATGAAGTACAGGAAATTTTCTCTGGCATTACTGCTCATTGGGCCACATACATCAGTATGTTCCAGGTCCAATAAGCTTTTGGGCCTTTCTCTAGCTCGGCTAAGATAGGCCCTTTTCCTTTTGGTCCAGTAAACAGAATTCAAGTCTCATAAGATATCTTATCAAATGAGCCCAACAGTCCATAACTATGGGATTTCTGAATCCGACTTACTCTATGTGACCAAGACTTATATGCCAAGAAAAATCAGGTTTAATTCATTAGATTTAAACCAATTCGGTATTTATGTTACATTTAGGCACTCTTTGGTTTAAAATATAAAACCCATTCCATAAATAGGGTGCTACAATTAATATTTCATTAAGATCAAAAGAACAAAACTTGTCTTTTATCAAAATGAAAAACATTCAAATTCTTACAAGAAAATGAAAGACAATTCTGCTTAAACAGGTACATTGTAGCAATTACTTAATACAAAACCAAGCCTAAAAGGGATCTATAAGTGAAAACCCTACGACTGAGGCAGCATCCCAAGCTCCTTCCAGACATGTAGTTTCACTTGCCCTTCCTTCAACGTTCTACTGTTGCTTAGGCTCTGCATATTATCACAAATATCAGTGCCACAACCAATATCCAATACCTTTAAGGTAGAACCTGAAGTAATAACATGAATACCTGAGGAAGTAGTCTCATACATCAACTTCAACTCCTCATCATCTTCCATGAATTTAATGCAATTTCTCTTCCAATGCCCTGTCTCCTTACAGTAGCAGCACTTACCAACGTAAGAGGCATCTGACTCGGGCTCAGAAGGCACACGCTTGCCATGATTCAAAATCTGGACAACTTTGTCTTCACCCTTGTCAGCATTAGGTTTAGTAAACCTACCCTTCTCATTCACGAGATTGTTCAGGGTACTCTTCACGTTTGGCTCAACTGTCTTGAGCATATCATGCAGTTCAGTCAGCGTCTTCGTTAAGCCTTTCTTGATATAGTTCTTTCTGAACTTATCATAGCTTGACGGCAGTGACTGTAGTATGATCTCAGTTGCCAATTCTAGGCTAACTGGATAATCCAGTTTCCTCAGGTTATCAATGTAACCCATCATTTTACTGACATGAGGACTCACTGGTTGATCATTTGGTAGCTTGCAGCTAGTGAGAGATTTAACCAACTGGTATCTCTCCACTCTTATCTGCTCCTGAAATTTCAATTTCAGGCTGCTGATCATCTCTATTGGCGACTCCATGTTCTCATATTGCTTCCGCAAGTCTGAGTCCATGGTAGCCAATATCAGACCACGCACATCTACCGCATCATTATAATGCTTATTCCAAGCATCATATACTGCATGAGAAGCATTGGACCCGATCCTCACGGGGAGAGCTCTCTCAAGAACATAGTCCTTTCTCTCCTGTCTGAGGACTAGCCTCAGGTTCCGCGACCAAGTCAAGAAATTTGATCCGTTCAGCTTGTCCATCTTAAGGACAGACCGGATCGAGAAAGTGTTTTGATTGTTTGTGCTAGTCATAACTGAAAATTAAGATAAAATGATTTTAGTTAATATGTTCAATATGATTAATCCTGTATTAAATTTAATATGATTAATCACGCATTATATTCAATAACATAAGTTACCCTCAATAGAATATAATGATTCCAAGATCCACATATAACTAAGATCAAAGTGGGCCACTGGCCGTCACCCAACCTTAGCTTATATCGGTAAGCCCTATATCGGCTAATTATATCCGTGATATAATTCTTGGTTGTGAATCTGGGCCCGAGGCCCAATCCACTCTGATGTCTCAAGGCCCGGGACTCCCGATGGCCTAGTCAAGAAAACCAGACTATACAGTCATGTAATCATTAATGTCTGGGACTCCCAATGACATTTATGAATCACAAACCGTCTTATTCACGCAAAAGCAGACACCCTCACACTGTAAGGCCATGAATACAATTGAATGGGCTTCGACAGCTGACATAGAATGGACAAGACATCCAACGCTTGATATTATATGAGGTTCGTAGGTTTATTAAAATTCATTCCCAAAATAGAAGATTACTATTTCGGGAAACTTTCTATTTTTGGAAACCTACTATTTTTGGAAACTTTCTAAAATTGGAAACTTTCTAAAACCGGAAACTTTCTAACTTTAGAAATTTCTTAAAATCCAAAACCCGCAAATCCAGAAACTTCTATTTTAAGAAACTTTCTAATTTCAAAATTTCGGAAACTTTAATTTAAAATCGATTTTATAAAATTATAAAATAAATTTTAAATTGATCTGAAGAAAGACTCAAATAATTGGCCCAATTGTTTTAACTTCTTGGCCCGAGGCCCAAGAATTGGTCCATGTCCAAGACATGACCCAATTGTCCAATTATTTGACATAACCGGTCTGGTTCATTAAAATTGGTCTAACCAAATTTTAATTACTACGATGACCACAATTGTCAACCGGTTATTTACTAAACCGGAATTTCTCAATTTATTTGGTCCAACCAAATCAAATTAGAAATTCCTGGTTTAGGCACTAAATCCAATATTTCTTTCGACATTGGATTTCTTATCCCGGTTTAACCAGATTTAATAAAATTATTAAAATCTGTTTATTAAACCAGAACGAATCAATTTTAATTAAGTTTTAAACCGAACCAAACCGATTGATCACGTGAACCGATTACGACCTAATCGTAACTTTCACGTGATTACGTCAGCCGTCAAGCCGCACGCATTCGATCCGAGATCGACACGGCAGCCGGACGGTACGCTCGGTCGGGACAGTCGGGACGGGTAAGGCGCGATGCAAGCATCCACGCGACGGGACGAGCTGCGATCGGGAGCGATCCATCCTACGATCGGGACGAGCCGCGATCGAGATGCGATCCATCCGACGATCGGGACGAGACCACGCAACACGATCGTTCGTCGATCGGTTCGTGCGTCCTTTCCGATCGTCGCGATCCGACCCAACCGGCCATACCTCTCGGCCGTGATAACCAACCGGCCAAGCCGATCGATCTCTTCTCGGCCGATCGCAAGAAAACGAGTCATATAGCTCGGTTTTGCGATTTCAAACGTTTGTTCAGGATTCAAATCAGTTTCTTAAGTGTTTTTCTTATCAGTAGTTGATTCAGAACACTTCTAAACAGATTAAACAACCTAAACATGAATCTAAAACAAGAAATCCTAAGAACCAATGGCTCTGATACCACTGTAGGAACTGTTTAGTTGATCCTGATGTAATTCACAGATTCATATCAACCTAAACATACAGATCTAGGTTCTCTTGAATAGAAACATTAGATGATCTCACCTTTTACCTGTTTTGTTGCAGCGGAAGGAATAGAACAGGTCAGAGATCAGAGAGATACACCGAGGGATGAATCCTCCAAAGGTTCACACACGCGATCACAGAAAACGGCTGCTAGACCGAGCTGATGGAAGGCGCAGGGAGAGAGGAAAAACGGCGCAGGGGCTAGGGTTAGAGAGGAAAGATTTGGCTTTTAGTTTATAAAAGCCTTCTCTTTCCCTTTTGGGCTTTTGGGCCCAAAATACCAATCTGATTAAATCCCATTTAATCAGACCCATTAATCTTTCTCTCTCAGTACGACAAATGCCTAGCACTTTTACCGTACTTCTGCTAAGCCGTTCCAACACATTTTCCTGTTAGCTTAGGCGTGTGACCCATATGGGATCATATAATAAAGGCAATAAGTCCAAGACTTATAGATCATGAGCGGACTCTAGCAAGCCATCATGATCCCCAGTATTATATGACTTATGTCTGATCTTTGACATACTCTTACTTTCTAGAGACAGTACCGAGATTACTGGACACAATTCCAACAACGACATCATCGAGATCGATGATGATCTTGATCCAAGAAGCGCTGTGTACGTCGTGAACGTTCCTGATGGACCAATCCAAACTGCATCCACTAGTCAGGGAACCGAGCCCAACGATGAAGAAGATTGGAGAACTCCGATCATCCGATACATAACAAACGGCGAAGTCCCTGACGACAAATGGGAAGCACGAAAACTTAAGACACAGAGCGTGAGGTACTGTGTCACGCAAGGAGAGCTTTTTAAAAGAAGTCTCTCTGGACCTTACCTCAAATGCCACGAAAAGAAGCAAGCCCTAGCCGTGATCACGCATGCCCATGACGGATCTTGCGGAAGCTATTCCGGAGGGCGAGCTCTGGCTGTACGAATCAAATGGCAAGGCTATTTCTGGCTAACAATGGCCACCGAATGCGAATATTTTTGCAGCAAATGCGACAAATGCCAAAAGCACGCCCCGATTATTCACCAACCATCGGAGAAACTCTCCTCTATCTCCTCGCCATACCCGTTCATGAGATGGGGAATGGATATCGTGGGACCTTTAGTCACATCCGGCAAAAAGAAAGCTACACACCTATTGGTAATGACAGACTACTTCACTAAATGGATTGAAGCAGAATCATACCAAAAGGTTAAAGACGTTCACGTTAAGGAGTTCGTCTTGCGAAACATCGTTTGCTGACATGGACTACCCCACGAGATTGTCACCGATAACGGATCTCAATTCATATCAAACATGTTCAAAGAGTTTTGTAGAACCTGGAACATAAAGCTGGCCTACTCAACGCCCCGTTATCCTCAAGGAAACGGACTGGCAGAAGCAACTAACAAAGCGATCATGACCAGCCTTAAGAAAAGGCTCAATGAGTGCGAAACAATCTGGAGCGATGAGCTCCCAGCCGTACTCTGGGCTTACCGGACTACTCCCCGCAAATCCACCGGCGAGACTCCCTTCTCGCTAGCATACGGAATCGAGGCGGTAGTACCAGCCAAAATCCTCGTGTCAAGCATCCGCAAAGAAGAATGCCCACAGCAAGAGGAACTTAATAACAAGATGATAACGGACGAGCTTGATCTCGTCGACGAAAGGAGAAATCTCGCACTAGCTCGAATCCAGAATTACCAACAAGCCGCAGCTCGCTACTACGATTCCAGAATTAAAACTCGAAGGTATCAAGTAGGGGAGCTCGTCTTACGGAAAGTGTTCAACCATAAAAAGGAAGAACACGCTGGAAAGTTAGAGCAAAGTGGGAAGGTCCGTACCAGATCACCGATGTTATGAAGGACGGGGTCTACCGACTCAAGTCGGTGGAAACCCAGAAACCTGAACTACGACCCTGGAACATCATCAACATCAAATAGTACTTTCACTAAAGAGTACGCAACATAATCGAACTATGAAATGGCTTGATCCCCTTAAAAGGGTACGTAGGCAGCTCGACCTCGAGCGCAGCCGCCCCCCAACACAAGGCTCTTACCGAGCTCGACAACTTCAAACGAAGTCATACTAGCTTATCTTTGTGAAATAAAAAAAGTCTCTCTATCAATGTCTCTTTCCGTTGTAAAAGTCAGAGTCGCTGCGAAATACTTCGCATTCATCAAGTGATATGAAATTATCTCTTCGAAAAATCAAGTGATATGAAATTATCTCTTCGAAAAATTAAGCGATATGAAATTATCCCTTCTGAGCGGCCTGAAATGGTCACTCCTAGTTAAAGTGATATGAAATTATCACTCCTAATACAAGCAGTATGAAATTATCTCCCCAAACAAGCGACCTGAAACGGTCCCTTCAAATTGAACGAGCTGAAATGATCGTCCTAAAATAAGCGACCTGAAACGGTCCCTTCAAATTGAACGAGCTGAAATGATCGTCCTAAAATAAGCGACCTGAAACGGTCCCTTCAAATTGAATGAGCTGAAATGATCGTCCAAAAATAAGCGACCCGAAATGGTCCCTTCAAATTGAACGAGCTGAAATGATCGTCCAAAAATAAGCGACCTGAAACGGTCCCTTCAAATTGAACGAGCTGAAATGATCGTCCAAAAATAAGCGACCTGAAACGGTCCCTTCAAATTGAACGAACTGAAATGATCGTCCCAAAGTAAGTGACCTGAAACGATCCCAGAAAGATATGAAATGATCCCTCAAAAACCCAAAATTCTCCCAACCTTATACGGATTAGAAGAACTGGGGGGCTAACCCCTCCCCTTAAGCAAAGCAGCAAGGTCGGATCTACATCAAGACAGCCAAAGCAAGGCAATTGTTTCACAAAAAAAGACTTCCACAAGCACTCAAGATAAATCTACGTAAGTCTACTTCGATTCATCATATACTTAGAGATTTTCCTTGAACGCCAAGCATGAACTTTACACCTCGAAAGAGTTACACCTTGGACAATTCTTGACAAAGAGCTCGGGCTCAAATACGATCGTCCTAAAAGTTTATCGAGAACTCCCTAAGGCAATTCAAGCCAAGTCTTCTATTCGACCTCTCTGAAGAGGCTCGAGCTGCCATAACGGCCAATCCTATGCTAAGACATTAAAACAGTCGAATCTATGCTAAGGCACGAAAGATCGAAAAGAAATTCATGAATAAAACGAAGGACTTGACGTCCTCAAGTTCGAACAAAAGCCCACTAAGGGCAACACCAAAGACAAAAAGGTCCCCTTGGGCAACGAAAGTCTGAAAAAGAAATTAAAAGCCCTTTTGGGCAACAACAACAACGGGGTATTCAAAAAGCAGCAAAAGAGGAGTCCCCGACCTGGTCCTCCGTCTCGCCACCCACCTCTCTTCCCGGCTGGGACTTGACCTCGTCAAGCATCCTCGAATCAGCCTCGGTCGGAGGAACAAGCGGAGGATCCGCCATGGTCACAGAACCCTACGAGATCGCCGGCAAGACATGCTTGCCATGCTAAAGTCAGAGACTGCCGCGGCCTCCATCTCCGCGGTGGCGAGTCGCTTCTTCTCAGCCAACTTAAGAACCTCCTGGGTCATGTCCACCTCCCCGGCTGCAATCTCAGCGATAAGTTCAATGTTGGCCAAAGTCTCTTGAAGACGAATTTCGGCACTGGTCTCGATCTTCCTCTTCTCGGTTTTCTCCTTTATCCCGGCCAGAATCACAAGGTACTGGTGATTGAGCTCCTTTCGAGCCCTGCGAAGCGAGGCTCGACTCGACTCCTCGACAGTTCGAACTTGAGTCTCAGCGGCGCTAAGTAGACGAGACAGCTCCTCTTCCCTCTTCTCGAGGTGCGCGATACTGGCTTCCGCGACATCGTGGTCTGTGACCCTCTTCTTCAAACGCTCCTCCCTAGCCAGCGCTTCTTGGAGTTCGGCGTTCATCCAGGTGGCAGCCTCCCGAGCAGACTCAAGCTCGTAGGTCTGAGCATCCAACACCTCATTCTCAGATCGAACCGCATACGTGTTCACAGCCTCCACAGCCTGCAAAGAACTTTGAGTCAGCAAAAAGGGAGAAGAGAGGTTAACGCTCCAGAGAAAAGGGAGCCAAAGTAAAAACATCCCACCTTCCCAACAACGGCCATCATCTCAGTATACGCGTTACCGAGGATCATTTCCCGGATAACCGGGAGTTGAGCACCCGCGGGCCTAAAGTGCCTTAGCAGACGGACCGCACCTTCTGGGTCGTCCACGACCGAACACTCTTCTTGATCCGATTCCCCCGGAATCCCTCTCGCGTTTATCCTACAACGCTTCAGAGAGGGAGGAAGAGATCCCCCTCGGCCTCGATGGCCTCGACGACTGCCCCCCCCCCCCCCCCCCCCCCCCCCCCCCGAATTGAGGCAGAACCACCTCCCACTCGACCAAAGGAGAAGACGCGTTTGCGACCTCCACAGCCGTTTCCTCAGGTCCCAACGCCGGAGGAGGCAGGGTCTGAGTGGGAAGAGGGGGACAAGCTGGAGGAGGAGGAGGGTCCCGACCAAGGGCGAAGAGAATAGCGTTGCTCAGGTTGCCCGACTCTATCTTGTCGACTAAATCGACCGAATCTTTCCCGTTCAAGCGACTACTTACCCTACGAGACATTTTCTCGTGAGGAGGGGTACTAGTAGTCGAACTGTCGCCCGAAAGAGGACGAGCTATAGAATAAAAAAAGAGGGCGAATCAGACAAATCGCAATGACGATAAACAGAATTTCGCAACCAGATTACTCACCTTCTCCTGTCCGCTCGGCAATACGAAGCGGAGGCTGAATAACTTGAGCCGGGGAACCTGGGAAGGCACTGAAGGAAGAAACAGGTTTTGGAGAACCTGAGGTCGATCCAGCAGAGCCCGTTCAGGGTCGATCCGCAGGGCAGCTTGCACGCGCTCAACCGTAAAGCTGCCCCAATTAACAGTACCCCCTCTCAGTCGGGCTATCAAAGTCTCCGTAATTGGGTTGATAGCAAGCGATTCGGGAGCCTCTGTAACAAAAACCAAAACAAATAAAGAATGATCCGACAACCAAAAAGGATCGAGCACTAAAACTTGAATCTTACCAACACTAGAAGTCCACCGAGACGGAATGACTGAGTAGTCGAACTCCCCGACCGAGTGGTGAGTTATCCTAAAGAAGAAGTATCGGTCCTTCCATACATTCCTTGTCGGAACGTCATCGAGGATACACCCGAAACGAGGAGAAAGATAGTACGTCCCCGAGAAGCGAGTATTATGCTTTACCAAACAAAATCGCATAAGCTCCTCGGGCCCGAACTCGATTCTCTCCTCTACAGCCCTGACTCCGAGTCCGATGACATACCGGACGAAGTTCGGCGTCATCTGGTGGAATTCCAAGTGGAGCTGGGCAAGTACCAAAGAAATCAGACGAGGAATAGGGAAGAAGAGCCCGCACTTCTCAAAGTACGTGTAGGAGGCACAGAAGTTGCCTTCCACGATGGTCTCCGGCGATATCGCCGGCGACGGAATGACTATCTCTACTTCCAGGGGAATCCGGCACTGCGTTCGCAACCGCTGAATATGATTCGCGGTTAAGACGTACGGCGGATGCGGACCAAACGATCCCGCCGCCGTGCTCGTACTAGCCCCTGTCGCGTCTCTAAGAGCCATAGATAGCAGTGTATCGGAACAAAGAAAGCAAAGGGTTTTTAGGAAGAAATTTTTCTGACGACAGAAAAAATAAGATGAAGCAGAAAGTGAGAAGGAAAAAAAATCACCCTCGGCAATATGAGAGAATTGTCTGTAGTGGGAATCGTGCAAAATCTCAACCGTACGATTCCGAACTCGTAATAATTACGAGAAAATCGAGACGGTTGAGACTCCTCGTTTTCCCCTTATCTTAACCGTTGATTCAAGATCGACGGCTACGGAGGCATGACAGCCAGGTCACGTCAGCTGAAAAATCGAGCACGAAAAGACTCTTCGTCACCCTCGAATCTCAGCCGTTAGTGATCAACCAGATCCACGGTGGGAGGTGAGACCCTCTTAACAAATATGCACCATAACTGCCAACGCGCTAACAAACAGGTCAGTTCGACCCACGCGCCCATCCTTGACCATTGGATCAAAACAAGATCTACGGACAGGACGAAAGTAATCATTAGGTCTTTCAGTACCCGAGGCACGTGCGCGTCTCCCCAAGTACGTCTGCCGCCCATTAACCTCGACTTGTCGAAATTAATGGGCTGGGGTGTTATTGTTGGTGCTAGATTTTCCTCTAAGAAATCCGGCCCATTAACAAACAAAACAAAGGCCCATAATCATGAGCCCGTTCCATAATCAAGACAAGAGAGATCGACCGTCATCCTTTTTGGGCCCATACGACTAACATCTGGACAAGGCCCAGATAACGCCAAAGTGAGAGGCGATCGAGCTCGAGCTCGATAAAAGATGACGTAGAGGTAGAACGACCCGGTCTTCGTCGGTTCAACCGATTCCCGCAAATCTTGGAGATCGTTACCATGGCGAGGCTGAAAGATCGGAACGGAGAGGTCAAAGTCGAGGACTATTTAAAGAAGAAGTGGAAATTCATTCAAAACATTCCAACCCTAATCAAGAACACTTCGACTAGATATCTCTCTTATCATACTTTGTACTCTCTATTCGATTGTGTTTGTTCTATCTCGACGATCAATCTCAATAAAGTCTTTGATTCATAGGAAATCTATACCATCATTATATGATTTACATCCAAAAGTTCAAATCCACGATTATAAATACTTGGTGTGAATCTCAGATCTCACAGATATCTTGTCTCGGCTCTGTTCATCGTTTTGCTTACATAGAAGATCGGCTTTTGTTCGCCTCTATCCTCTCGGACTAGGATTCCACTGACTGCAGTTGTTGAGACCGCGATGTATAAGAAGAGCGTTTCGCCATTTTCTGGTTTTGACAGAACTGGCGGGTTCGACAAGTAGTCTTTAAGTTGAATGAAAGCCTCTTGACACTTATTGTCCCATATGAACCTTTTGTTTCCCTGGAGGAGTTTATAGAAAGGCAAGCATTTGTCCGTCGAACGAGATATGAATTTGTTCAGGGCGGCTATGCGGCCAGTAAGACGTTGTACCTCTCGAGTGTTCATGGGTGACAGTAGGTCGATGATAGCCGAGATCTGTTTCGGGTTAGCTTATATCCATCTTTGAGTGACGACATATACGAGAAACTTTCCTGATGTCACACCAAATGTACATTTAGCCGGGTTAGGCTTCATTCCATATCGGTTGAGGATGCTAAAGCATTCCTTCAGATGCCCAACGTGTTGAGATGCGATTAAGGATTTAACCAGCATATCATCAATGTATACTTCTATCGTTGTGCCAAGCTGACCTGCGAACATTTGGTTGACCAATCGCTGATACGTAGCACCTGCATTCTTAAGGCCGAACGGCATTGTAATACCTTGTATTACAAAATTGGTGAACGGGCAGTAAAAAAGTCAATGAGGGACGTTTTCGTAATTTTCAAAGAACAGAAGGGCATTTTGGTAATTTTACCAAAATACGAGCCGAAAGTTAAGACGGGTCAAATGTTCTTGTTTTTAAATAAAGAAAACATTTAGAAGACCAAGAATGGTGGAAACGGACCGAAGATGAGTTTTTTGGACTATCAGGAATGAAAACCGATAGAACCGAAAAAAACTTGTAAAAATTGTTACGGGAGCTACGGGAAGCCGAATTGGATGAAACGACTTGCAAAATGATTCTTATAGAATCTAGTAATTTAACAAGGATTTTAAGGATTTATTTCAGAAGCTACAATGGTTTTGGAGAATTAAACCGGAAATACGAGACAAATCGGAGAAGTCGAAGCGGTAGTAAACGAGAAGGGAATTGGATCAAATTTTAACCAAGGCTCGAGGACGTATAGAAAATAATGGATGATAAATAATTAATCACGTGCTAAGAGAGGATGGGGGTCGTGTCATGAAGTGGTTGAAGATGTAAGAAAAACACATGAATTTTGTTATATTTGTTTAGCTTGGATCGTGGCATACTAAGCAAGGGAGCAAGTGATACATTGAATATTCCATTCTACAAAAACATTACGGGGAAAAGAAGGGAAGGACATGTGTCTTCAGCTATACAAAGGGAGATGAATCAGCTATACAAAGGGAGATGAATCAAAGAAATTGCAATGTGTTGAAAATAAGGTGAAATGAACCATCTTACTCTCTTTCGTGGCTTGCAAGGGAGAAGGACAGGGAATAGGGACACTTGTCATCAAGCTAGGAATTTGGTATCTCCTCATTTGTGATTCATCAAACGAGAGAAGAAGAAAGAAGAAAGAAGAGAAGAAGAGAAGAAGAAGAGTGAAGCGTGAGGAAGAGAAGAGAAAGAGAGATGGAGAAGAGGAGAGAAAGAAGAAGAAGAGAGAGAGATAGTGAGGAAGAAAAAGTAATAAAAAATAAAAAAAAGATGGGGAAAAAAAAATTACTATGTCGGAATATTCTCAAGGATATTCTTTGAAAAAGGAATTTTTTCGACGTAATAATCTTCTCGATAAACTGGACTTCTTTTATTTAGAAAAAGGATAGATGGAGTTAGATTTTTTAGTAGAGGCAAGTTCAAGATCGGTACGCTCGGGTCAAGATCGGGTCAAAGCAAGTCGACGATTCGGGAAAGGTTTGGGTTAGCGTCGGGTTCGTGCCGGGTCTCGTTGTTCCGCTAGTCCGTCAATCCGTCTGCCTGTCGTCATAATAACACTGTGAGCCGACTAAATTGTGTGTTGCATTTAGTTAGAATCATATAGATCCGGAATTGATAAACCGTAGTTTATGTTGCATACCCAATTGATTGAATTGTTTAGAACGGCTAAGTTGATTTAATAACTCGGTTAATCAATGAAATTGTTAGGGTAAGGGATCCATGCTAGTTAGCTTATATCCGTAAACATTGATAATTCATTGATTGCTTGATTGGATGTTACATTAATTGATTGATAGTTCGTTGATTGCTTGATCGAGTGATGCATACATATAGAATGGCATGATAGGACGTATATGCATATATAAGTATTTAAGAACGTATATATACGGGAAAGTATGAGTTGATTAAAATACGGTTAAAAGACATAACACACTTAGAATATAATAATGGGTGGGTTAATTAGTCGAGTTAAGGGTAATAAATGGAAGTTAATGAATAATGAGATGTCGGGGAGTTAGTAATCTTACTAACTCTAAACCGACAGATCGAGGACTTATTAAAAGATACTTAGGAAGGGATAAGTAAAAGAAATGGTATGATTGATGGGCGTCTACGGGATTAGTAATCCACTAATCCCAAGGTAACGGATTGAATGAGTAAAGATTAAAGATTGCATGAGTAACGGTTAAAGAAATATTAAAAGACAAATTAACCTAAATAAATGTTTGTGTGGTATTTTGATAATTGTTTGTGTGATTATTTATCTACTTCGGTATTGTGCCGAGTAGACTGATGATTGCTTGATTGGTTATCTACTTCGGTATTGGGCCGAGTAGACTGTACTGGTAGATACTTACTCTGGTGCGAGATCAGGTAAGTCTGAGTAAGGACGGGTGATGTGGAGATTGGTGATAGAACTTGCAGGATAGATTGGGGATTGAGATTGTAGTTCTATTTGATCTTGTTGGTATTGCGCGATAGAGTCTGCTTGTTTACATTACTGTTATTAGGACTCTATAGGGCGCGTTAGATCCCGCAAATCTAGAGTGAGTGACGCCGATGGGTGTGTGGTCCGGAGAATACGGGGTTGCGTCCTAGGGCCGGACTGCATGGAAGCTTTGGTTATCTAGGGGTAACCCGAGTCACCGTGTATCGATGGGCAGATAACGGTGTCCTAGTCGTAGGACTTCGTATTTTCGTCTAGGAGTCGTGGGAGTGGCTGAGAGAAAGAACAGACATCTTATGGAGGTTGCTAGGTCCATGATGTTTCATGCCAATGTGCCTAAAAGATTTTGGGAAGATGCGGTCTTTGCAGCTTGCTATCTCATCAATAGGATTCCAACAAAAGTTCTCAAAGACATCTCACCATTTGAGGTATTAAACAAATCCCAACCATTTATTGAACAATTACGTGTGTTTAGGTGTGTGTGTGTTTTGTCTACAATTCAGGTGATCAAAAAAACAAGTTAGAAGCTAAGAGCATCAAGTGCATGTTCCTTGGATATTCAACTACTCAGAAGGGGTACAAATGCTATGATCCAATCAACAACCGCACCTATGTCTCAAAGGATGTCAAGTTCATAGAAGGAAAGGGCTATTTTGAAAAGAGGGAGTGGGAAAAATTGAAAGACCTCTCAAGATTACCTTCTGACCTTGCTACAAGTATGATGTTTCTCTTGGATCATTTGGGAAATGACTCTCCTAAGGTACCAAGACAAAGGGAACAGAAACATGAAGTCATCAAGAAGAGTCGCAAGAGGAAGAACCAGTGACAGCTAATCAAGAACCCACTCAAACTTAAGAGGAATTTCTACCTCAGAATCAAGATCAAGAAAATTTGAATATGAATGAGGAGGAGACAATTCATCATAGAGAAGAGAAGGGTGTTAAGGAAGCTTCTCAACCGGTGCAACAACTCAGAAGAAGCACTAGAGAAAAGAAGGATTCATCAATCTGGATCAACAAGAAGTTCTACTTCAACAATCAGGCTATTGCTCATCCCAACCAATCCATGTGTTCTATTGACTTGTTACCATCAAGTCATTCTGCCTTTCTTGGGAAGATAGAGATGAATCATGTTCCTAAAACCTATGAAGAGGCTAAGGACACTAAGGTGTGGATGGATGCTGTGATTGATGAGAAGGAGGCTATGGAAAGGAATCATACTTGGAATGTAGAGCCTTTACCAAAAGGAAAGAAAGCTGTTAGCTCCAAATGGGTATTCACAATCAAGTATAAGAGAAATGGGGATATAGAGAGGTATAAGGCAAGTATGGTTGCTAGAGGATTCACTCAGACTTATGGAGAAGACTACACAGACACCTTTGGACCAGTAGCAAAGCTTCACACTGTAAGAGTTACTCTCTCCTTAGCTACCAACCTTTCATGGGATCTATGGCAGATGGATGTCAAAAATGATTTCCTACAAGGAGAACTTGAGGAAGAGGTGTACATGACTCCACCATCAGGTCTTGAACAGTTCTGTAAGCCAGGGGAAGTGTTGAGGTTGAGAAGAGCTATCTATGGTCTAAAGCAGTCACCAAGAGCCTTGTATCATAAGCTGAGCCACACTCTTATGGATCATGGGTTCAGGAAGTCTCAATCTGACCATACCTTGTTCACTCTTCAAAGCTCCTCAGGCGTGGTTGTAGTACTCATATATGTGGATGATCTGATCATTACTGGCAGTGATAAATCAGGAATCCAATCCACCAAAGCATTCCTCAAAAGTTATTTGACATCAAGGACCTCGGTGAGTTGAAATACTTCTTAGGAATTGAAGTGTGCCAATTTCAAGATGGTCTGTTTCTGTCCCAAAGAAAGTATGTGAAGGACTTGTTGACAGAAACAAGAATGCAAGAAAGCAAGATAGCTAAAACTCCTCTTGAAGATGACTACCAAGTTGATAGGTCAAGATTATTCCCTATTCTACTGCAAGTGCACAGTTATGCTATTGTAGTATTAAGGGTATCGTATCCACAAGGACTCAAGATTCACGCGATAGACTATATGTCTTCAAACTTAGCTAAATCAATCAGATGAGAAAGTAGAAAGCAATGCAGAAATGTAAAGGTGTGTTTCGATTAGAGAAAGACGCTAGACTCAGGGTATTCTCAGGAAATAATGCAATGTCAAACACTTAGCTATCATGATTCATGTTAAGCTCGGGTTCAAGAACTAGAATCACAATGTAAAACAATTCAACTCTCGCTGCAACTGTTATCTATATCTAGCAACCTAATGATTCAAATCTCTTTGCAATCTTAGAGCTCTAGACAAGCATTTTAAGCAAGGTCAAAAGTTCACAATTTTCCTAGACCAAATCTCTTTGCATCTAATCAAATTGCTCACACTAAGTTCTTTCAGATTATAACTCATACTCTCGTGCGAAATTAACAATCTCATATCTAAAACCTAGGTGATCAGTCCATAATTCAGTTTTAATCCCAACTTAAGTGATGAACAAATAGATTTAGAATCCTAATAAATGAGTGATCTAACAAGGCATGAAATCCTATTGAGAATCCCTAAATCTAACTAAGGTTACTACTCAGATATGGGGTCAAATGAATAACACATGAATTAATCAAATGAATAACACATGAATGAATAGAAAACAAGACTGAATAGATAAAAACAGGGGTTCGAAATCATTCTCTCAAAGGTTACAAGTAGCAAGAATCAGCCCCAACTCAAATCTCTCAGTCTCCAGAAGCAAGAACAAAAGTAAGAACAAAGATATGAGATAAAAACTCTCAAAAACCTAATTAAAGGTTGCTAAACACGTTCTGGGGCTAAATTAGAATTAGGGAAACTTCTGGGGCAACTTTGCAATTCTTCAAAAGATGTCTTCAACCAGCGCATATGTCTTCTGTCGCGCTCAGTGTCGACTGACACCAAAGTGAGTGTCGGTCGACATCCACTCGTGGTCGAGACTCCAACTTCAGCTCCATTCACAAATCCTAAAACTCCGCTCTTCGCTCCAAACGCAAGCTTACCTGTAAAGGACTCGATAGACTCAAAAAACAAGGTTAAAGACTCAATATACACACTTATATCATAGTTGAAAACCTATAAAAACCATGATATATCACAAGTCAATAGAAAGGGGGAGAAATCAGATTATGAGAAGTTCAGGGATGTCTCTCTATACAGAAGAATGGTTGGGAAGCTCATCTACCTTACACTCACTAGACCAGACCTATGTTTTGCTGTGAACCAAGTCAGCCAACATATGCAAACACCTACTGTCCACCACTGGAGCATGATAGAAAGGATACTCAGATATCTCAAGGGCTCTCAAAGACAAGACATTTGGATGGGTAAGAATGAAAGCATTGAGGTTTTTGGGTATTGTGATGCAGATTGGGCTGGTGATAAGAGTGATAGGAGATCCACAACCGGTTATTTCACCTTTATTGGAGGAAACTTAGTGACTTGGAAGACCAAGAAGCAAAAGGTTGTTTCCTGCTCAAGTGTTGAAGTTGAGTATAGAGCAATGAGGAAACTCACAAAGGAGTTGACATGGCTGAAGGCTCTCCTTAAGACTTTGACATTGAGCAATCAAGTCCCATTACCTTCCATTGTGACAATCAGGCTGCAATCCATATAGCCACAAACTCTATGTTCCATGAAAGGACTAAACACATAGAGATTAAATGTCACAAGGTCAGGGAGAAGATTGAAGATGGAACTGTCTTACCTTGCTATACAAGAAGTGAAGATCAGTTAGCAGACATCTTCACCAAAGCTGCAAGTCTCAAGGTTTGCGATCACATCTTTAGCAAACTACGACTTGTATCCATTCATGATTAGAACTCTCCTGATTAATGAGTAGCATACTCATTTTTCCTTGATGTGGTTTTGTCCCAAGTGGTTTTCCACATCAAGGTTTTTAATGAGGTGTTACCATGATCACTCCAAGCTTAGCCTTTAGGGTGACTCCAAAGTCTAAGCTTGAGGGGGAGTATTGATCATGAGATATCTATTGAGATGAAGTTCTAATGATCAGAGATGGATAGCTTAAAGACTATCATTCCACATGGATTCTGGGAACTCTTGGAGTAACCAAACTAGACAAGAAGCATCCGTGGACAGTATCCACGGATGAACAGTAAAAACAGTTTTTGTTACTTTAAGTTATTTTGGATTAGCTTCTCTTGTAAGCTAAAATAGTCTAATAGCTTTTTCTCTATATTGTAACTTCGGATTTTGAAATTTGAGTCTAAGGGGACTTATTCTTATCTCCAATTCTCTCTCTAATCTCTCTCTTGTTCTTATTCTCTCAAACTCGCTCTAATCTTCTTCTCTTATGTTTATGTGCTTAAAACAACAAATCTCTGATTTATTCTCTTAACTTATAACACTCAGGATCTGTGGGAGCATCTCAAGAAGAGATTCTCGGTGACAAATAGACCTAGAATTCAGCAAATAAAAGCTGAACTTGCTCTGTATGCGATCTCAGATCCGTGCAAGAGCAAGATCGTGAGGAAGATAAAGTTTATTAATTCATGTTTGGACTAGATGATACGGTATACGGAACTGTGCGTTCAAGTTTGGTTTCACGCACTCCGATTCCATATTTGGAGGAAGTATACAACATTGTTAGCCAAGAAGAAGACATCCACAGTGCTTCATGATTTGAAGAGGAAAAGCCAGAGGCGTTTTCGTTTGCAATCCCAAAAAAAAAGGAGAAACCTTAGAATGAAGATAAGAACCGAGAAGCAATTTGCAAGCATTGAAACAAAGGTGGTCATGCTTCTGACAGTTGTTATACCATCATTGGCTATCCTGAGTGGTGGGGTGATCGATCACGTTCAAGGTCAATGCCAGGAAAAGGCAAAGGAATGAGTGCTTCTTCAAGTTCTGGTGGTGGGCGTGGTCGTCTGGGTACCACATATGACAATGCGGTTAATGTGCCAAAGATTCAAAATCAAGAACATGTGAACTATGTATTCACTCATAAAGAATGAGATTGCGTAAGCGGCTTGACTGATGGGCAGTGGTGTTCTCTCCTGAAACTCCCTAACGCCGGCCAAAAGACTAGCACATAGACGCTTCGCTTTCCAGTAAGAAATGTATCCCTTCTTGGAACAGGATCCACACATCACTTAACAGGAAAACGTGATGTTTTGTCTGATGTGCGAGAAATGACACATGTTCTGATTATTTTAGCTGATGGTCGAGAAAGGGTTTCAAATAAATAAGGCACATTTAGGTTGGATTCTGATTTTGGTGATGAAATCGGTTTTTTATGTTGAAGAGTAAAAGTCGGATCTGATTTCAGTAGGACAATTGATGGATGAAAACTATTGGGTCGTACAACTAGCTGATCACTTTGTTGTTGTTCAAGACCTTTCTTTGAGGACGATTGATATATCATGGTTTTTATTGGTTTTAGGTCATGATATATGTATATCGAGTCTTTTATATGTCTTTGGAGATCATTTGGATATTTTGGATCAGTAGGACGATTCCATCAAGACTTACAGATTTTTGAAGAATTGCAGTTTGACCTGGAAGTTTCAATATTTATAGAAGTTACCCAAAACGTGTTTTAGACTTTATTTATGTATCATTAGCCATTGTTTTGGCATATATTATCATCACTTCGAGTTTTAGAGTTTGAATGCTTTTTGGGGTTGATCTTGTACCTCGACAGAGAGATTTTGAACCCCAATTTATTTTACTATATTATCTTATTTGATTCTCTATTCATCATGTCTTTTGTTTCAATTGCCATATATGAGTAGTTCTCTTAGTTCGATTTAGGGATTCTCACAAGGAATTTCATGAAATTTTAGGTTTACCTGTTAGTTAGGATTCATAACTTCTATTTCTTCATCTAGGTTGTTCTTAAATCTTAATCTGAACTAGTTATTTAGATTATTGATATTAGATTGATTCTCGCAGCGACAGATGGTTAATTAGCTAAAAAGAACCTATGTGAGCAATTTATCTATTCGCAAAGAGATTTGGTCTAGAGAAATTTTGAACGAATCGAACTTGGAATTAACGCATGTTTAGAATTTAGGATCTCCAAAGAGATTTGAGATTCTAGAATTTGGACATAGATAATTATTGCAATGAAGTTAGCTAGTTATAATCAAGTGATTCGACTTCAAGAACGTTGCATAATTTTGATTATAATTGATTGATTACCTATATTCCTTATTTCCTGAGAAATTCTCTGTACCTGACTCTTTCTCTTACTGGTTTAAATTTCGTTTATTCGTATTGCAATTACATTTACATCGGTCTCGCTTTGCTTAATTCGAAACAACAAATCTATTGTGTAAACTAGAGTTTCTGAGGATACACCCCCTGCTATACTATGATTGCATTTTGTGCACTTACAGTGTAGCTTTAGGGAAATAAACTTTGAGCATGTCAAGTTTTTAGCGCCACTGTCGGGGACTTTTTGAGTTTGCTATAAGTTTTAGTAGTAAAATTTCGACTAAGTTTTCTTTTCTTTTGTTACTCATGTGTTTCGTCTCTTTTTATTTGATGTTTTAGGTGAAACGATCAAAAACTAGAATAGTTGGAGCACATAAACAAGAAGTTCGTAAGACCAGCAGTGATGACGAATCCTGTGATTCTGACTTGATTGAGATGGAAATCCTATCGTTGCGGAAGAACAATAGTAGTTGGCTGCAGGAAACAAGGTGAATGGTCGAGGTAGAACACTTGCTTATTACAACATACTCGATCAGTTCTATGTCAATCGGTATACGATTCAAAACAACAACAATATATTATGTGAACTAGAGTCTATGAGGATTCGACCCTTATTATATTATAATTAAATTATGTGCATTTGCAATGTAGTTCTAGGGAATTAAACTTTGAGCATATCAATGGTGATTGGAGGGGTAAGCAAGGAACTGGTGCTTTCGATTTTCGCAGTATGGAGTTGGCAACATCAGTTACAACTCAAGATGAGAAATTGTTTGTGTTGTGGCATGATCAGATGGGGATCATCCCTCTGCTAAAGTAGTTTGCTCACTTTCGGATAGGCATGGGCATTTTAACCGGAACCGATTACTCGAACCGGAACCGACCCGAAATGAACCGATCCGAAACCGATATGGTTATATAGTATTTATCCGATGGGTAATTTATTTTGGAACCGTGGATATTGGGTAACACCCGGAACCGAACCGATATCCGATCGGGTATCCGAATATCCGAAAAATATATATACATATATATTAAACATAACATATAATATATATATAAACATATGGATCACCGATTTTACTAAGCCAATTGTTTGAAATTGTAAGTTTTAGAAGAAAAAAAAATTATTTATAGCTAAAACTCTACCAAGTTTTTTCTTTTCTATTTTCGATGTGGAATTTTTATTTCTTTTTTTCACAAAAAAATTATTTCATTAAAAATATATTGAAAAGTTTATTAATGGACATTACATGTGGTGTTATAAATCAATTATACCTAACTAAATATTTGTTTTTCTTTTTTTTGTCAGATTTTTTGTGCAACCGAACCGAAATCGATAGGAATCGAACCAGAACCAGAACCGAACCGAAAATTGTAAAATACCCGATGGGTCCTAAATTTCTAGAACGGAAATATCCGGAACTGAACGGTTCCTATCCGAAACCGAACCGAATATCCAAATGCCCAAGCCTACTTCCGGATGTTTGTATTTCAGTTTCTTCTGATTTTTTAAGTGAAATTTACTCTGAATAGTATGAATCTTTAGAGTAATTATTTACTTAGTATCCATAACCCTAAGTTTACTAACTTAGTGTTTAAGATGTGGAAAATGACATAAATACCAATTTCTAAACACTTACCATTTATAATACATTTACCTTAAAAAATCTTTAAAATTATATTTATATCAAAATAAAAACCGAAAATGTCCAAAAAAATAAAAACCGATTTTTTTTAAAAAAGGAAATAATAATTTAATATTTAAAAAATGGAAGGTAAAAAAGGATTAATGATATTGAAGAATATTTCCATTTTTTTAAAAGAATTAAACTTTCCCATTTAGAAATAATCATATTATTTAATTTCCTTTAAGCAATATTTTCGAAAATTTCCATAAAATTAATAAAAAATATTTTCTAAATTTTAAAAATATATAACAAACTTAAAGACTTATTTCGTTATTTTTATAAATTTATAATTAATTAAAAACATTTACAAAATTATTAGTTTATAAATTTTTGGGATTTTAAATTGAAAATTTTCCAAATTGTTTTTTTAAACTATAAAACTACTTATTTCTAAAGATGTTATATTTTAAAAGTTTCATAAATCATTTGCTAAATATTAAAATTTAAATCTAAAATTTCAGAAATCATTTAAAGCAATAATTAATAACATTAATTATTGCTTTCTTATATGGTAACACGGAATATTTCCGTTTTTTGAATACAATTAAATTTCCTTTTTTGTAATAGTCGACTTATATAATTGCCTTAAATGATTTTTTTTCGAAAATTTCCATAAAAATTAATAAGAAACTTATAGACTGATTTGAGTATTTTCATTAATTTATTATTAATATAAAATACTTACTTAAAAATTTTTATTATTATATAATTTTGGGATTTTAGAATAGAAAATTTTCCAATATATTTGTAAAACTATAAACCTTCTTATTTTCTAAAGATATTATGTTTTAAA
The DNA here is from genome assembly GCA_030180135.1 of Orychophragmus violaceus. Lineage (NCBI taxonomy): Eukaryota > Viridiplantae > Streptophyta > Magnoliopsida > Brassicales > Brassicaceae > Orychophragmus > Orychophragmus violaceus. Next base: position 34,977,956 of record CM058230.1, read on the forward strand.
AATTTAAAAATAATTTTTTAAACATTAAAATTTAAATTTAAAAATTCAGAAATCATTCTCTAAACATTAAAATAAAATAAAAGTTTCAGAAATTATTTTCTAAACAATAATATTTCTTCCTATGTTTATTTTAAATTTAAAATTAGTGTTAAACAGTAAATAAGGAAACAACTAATAAATCCTAAAAAAAAAAAATTCAGAATATGTCACGCTACGTCAGTAAGTTTGCAAAATCTGTAAAAATTATTATAAATCTGTAACAAAGGAATAAAATCTGTAACACTATAACACTGGTTTAATAATTTTTTTGACCCTTTGGTCTTTGTAACAGAGTTTCTTAAATCTGCAACAAATGAAAAAAAACAGTAACACTGAAAATAAAATCTGTAGTTTAAATCCGCAAAGTCTTGAAAAAACTGCAAACTCATTAAAAAATCTTCAACACTAGCCGGAAAAACGCAAATAAAATCCGTAGAAAATTAAAAAATCTGTAACAAAATAAATAAATCTGCAACACTACATACTACCTTAGTAATAAAAAAACAACTTTACTCTTTGTTACGGAGTAATATTTTATCCGCAACAAAGAAAAAAATCTGCCACACATAAATTAAAATCTGCAACCAAAAATCTGTAAATTTTCAAATAAATCCGCAACCACAAAAATCTGCAACACATGGCTGCAGATTTAAATTCGTAGGGAAGGTGGCAATTTCGTAAATAAATGATTTTTTTCCAGACATGGAAAAAAGAATTAATGGCAATTCGGTAAATTTTTTTTTTCCTTCCAAATGGTTATGAGGGTAGTTTAGGCAATAAAATAGAGGAAAAAAAGGTCAAAAGATTAGTACTAAGCTAGTAATTGCTCTATTATTTTATACTAGATAAATAAATTTCCCATTTTTTAAATAAGGCGTGTGATATATGTCTTTGTTCTAAATAAAAAAGATCTTGTTTTCCAACAATGATAATAAAACATCGTGTTTTTGAGTTAATACACATCCATCTACGGGGACCATCTTGAGCGCCATCATCTTCGGGCACTCGTTATTTCCTAACAATTTGAAGATTATTCTCGGAGTGTCTGGCTATATCTCTTAAACGAAAAAATCTGAAACGGGAAAACAATTCCAAGATTTTGTTTCAATGAGCGAAAAACAGTTTCAAAAGTAAATCAAGACAGTCCGTAATGGCAACGGCACCGAGTCCTTACGTTTGACGGATTATTTCAAAAGCATAGGAATTTCTCATGAAACTTTATGTGACAGAAAACCGCAACAAAATGGACGTATTGAGCGAAAGTATCGATGCATTCTCAATGTTGCAAGAGCGTTGCGGTTTCAGGCGACCGATCAAGTTTTGGGGAGAACTTATTTTAATAATGGGATTTGGTTTGGTTTAGGGATACTAAACAAATCGGGTGTTTCACGAGAGAACGAAACATTGAAACCGTTCATGTTGATAGTCAATCACAACCCGCAGACATATTCACAAAACCATTTGAGCGACAAGCATTGAATCTTTCCATGTCAAGCTTGGCATTTCCGACTCCAGCTTGAGGGAGGGAGAAGGTATTGAAGCAATAGGTCCAATGGGCTTTTCGGTTTTATCCATCAAGCTCATCATTGTCAATCATCATCATCGTTGATCTCGTAAATCTCCATGGATTTCTTGTAACTGAAATGATCCGATTACATAATTAGCATAATTGTGTCTATTTGTATTTATTGTTGATTGATTTGTTTGATTCTTTTGAATGTGTATATATCTTGAGAAAACTCTCGAATAAAGAGAACAAGGTTTTACGTCTCTGGGTCTGATATCTCTCAACAAACATAATTATTTTGTAAATTTTTCAATATTTGATATAACATAAATTGTTGTCATTTTCAGGTACGAACAGAGTCGCACGCAAAGAATAAGTTCTTGCCAAATCTGGTTTTCGTCTGGAATAAGTAGTAATTTAAATGAGAAAAGACAAGTGTTTATTGAGTGTGTGTAATTCATGACCAAGGCCAATTAGCATCTCGCCACGCAAAGCGACATCCTCCAAAACTACTACTACTGCAGCCATCAAAGTTGATAGTTTCATCAGAGTTTGATCCATCTAAACCAACACAATGAAGTTTTTGATCGCGTTTCGCTGCTTCCTCTCTGTATGATGGGTTTGAGTATCTAGGGTGTTGGATGAAAGGTACGTTCTTCCACCAGAGTTTAAATGCCTAAAGACGAAAATAAACAGCCCTTCCAAGTTGATCCATATGTACTTAAAGATATGAGTAATATATCACTTACATGCCAATAGATCCATACTGCAACCTTATGAGGCATCAACCAGAAGAAAACTGCAGGATCAGAAACCAGTGTTTGGGGTATTCTTTTCGCCTTCAATGTCGCTGAGAAATAGTTGCCGTGATGAGGATGGTGTGATTCAATGGAGACAGATAACTCATCTCCGGGTTCATTTGCTCTGATTTTCCAATTCCCTAGCATATCCTAAAATAAAGTTGAAGTAAGGAATCTCTGACCAATCACACAAGCTGATAAGATCAATCAAAACATTATCAGAGAACATACCATGAAAGGACTGACTTGTAATGATTTAGCAACCAAGTCAGATTCAGGCTCGAAAACGAACGTCACTCGTTCCCCCCATGGCGTATTTGTAACCTACAAAAAAAAAACATCGTCTAATCATATCAACAGAAAGGCTAATACTATCCTACAATCCCGCCATTTATTTAAAACATATAACAGATTTATTCCGATCTCTGAAACAGTGGATATATCGGCAAGTGAAAATTATGACACACTTATAAGAGTGAGGTCTGAGAGACAAAACAAGAAACATATGTTATGCATATACCTGTGCAATGCATTTACTTAAGCGCTTAGTAGACTCTTGTAGATTGTAGCAATAATACAAGCTCAGTGGGTTCTGTTCATATCCAACGCTTGGAGGTATTGTCAATAGAAAACTGCAACCAAAAATAACAGATTCATCAGATTTCTTCTACCACAATAAACATCCAAACTTTGATAATGAACATAATCTTGATCATCCAAAAAGGAATTTTCCGGTTATGTAATGAAAACAACACAAGAACAAGAAACCTTACATCGGTCCGGTGGTACGAGCAAGAAGGCGAGCTTTATCGGCGGAGAGATGATCAGGCGGCGCGTCAGAAGCTTTGTCGAGGTCGAGGAGTGCGTAACGAACGGAGTAACGGAAAGAGTGCCGGACGGGACGGAGACGGTCGTGCCAGACGGTGCCTTCGTAGTAGGAGACGTTGGAATCGACGGCGGGGCGTGAAGGGAGGAGACGGTGGATAAGGATGCGAAATAGGAGGATGAGGGAGAGGAAGAAGGTTGTGATTGAAGTGTAGAAGATTGAGCAGAGGAGATAGAGCAATTCCATAATCTCTTCTCTCTCCCTCTGATCCTTTCAAAATTCAGAGATTGACATTGATGACCCTTCAAATGCTGAGATTCTTTTTTTTTTTTGGCAATGCTGAGATTCTTATATTACACTTTGGTCCTTGGGGTTTTTTTTTTTTTGTCACAACTTTGGTTAGTTATTATAATTTGACAATACTATCAAAACAGAAACATTATTATTATTATTATTTGTCATCCAACAGAAGCATTGTTATAAATGTAGCTTTGGTTTCATATCGAATATTAGGATCTACGTTATTGACTGTAAATGAAAATTTGATTCTTTCACCAATGGTATTTTAATCATTAGAATTAGACCACAATTTGACGGGTCAAAATCTAGTTAACAATTAAATATTACGATTGTTTTACTTGTGAATTACGATCACTAATCCAGTTAAAATCTGATATAACATAATTAGCCAGTAGATTTTGCGAACTGTTAATCCAAAAATTAAGAGAGTTAGTAACCTTATTTAAGATTAGTAAGTGGACCCGAGACTTTAGAAGGATTATTTAACATTATTTATTTTTGTTTATTTTGACAACCTAATATCATAGGGTACTATAATCTTGATTGAACCGCCTAATATATTGCAACTGGATCATTTTATTTAGAGAAATTTGGAGCTATGCCCCAAATTTGGGGTCTAATTAGTGGGATAACCAAATCCAAAACACTCTTGTTTTTATGACGGATATACCTCTATACTCCCTCTGAACACCTATCGATTTTGTTGGATTTGCATGTCGAAATAGCTCCTTCACTATTCAATGCTCATCAACCTTTTTTCTCGGTGTTTGAGATTTTTAATTAAGATTTGCGTGAGTGATTCTCTGAAGGATTATGTGTGTGTTCATGGTTTTAATTCACAGATTACAACCTAGCACACATAACTCAGATCTAGGTGATTTGCAGTTGAATCATAAACAGATTAGATTCATTACCTTATGTTGCAGCGGATTGATCAAGGGAATGAAGAGATCAGTTAGAGCTGATTATCACCGGCTCCTCCTAGGTATCCACACGCTTACAAGCTACGGATTAGGCTGCTAGACCAAGCTCGGAATCAACAGAGAGAGAGAGGACGGCTCAGGTGAAAAAATCGCAGAGACAAGAAGCCTTAGGGCTTCCTGCGCTTTTCCTCTTCCTTATATGGGCCCAAGTAATTAAACTAATGGCTCATTAGGCTTTTGGGCCCAAGGCCCAAATCAGACAAAAGACTGTCTTTTGTCTGGCCCAATTCTCTGTACAAATACAGTAAATGCCTTGCATCTTACCGTATTAATTCCATTTAACTTTCCCGTTAGCTATGGTGTGTGACCCTTTGGGATCATACAATACTGGTAATAAGTCCTAAACTTATAGATCAAGAGCGGGCTCTAGCAAGTCATCATGATCACCCAGTATTTATGACTTATGTCTGATCTCGACACTTATCATACTTTCTAGAGATAGTACAGTAGATTTCAGGACATTCCCAACAATCTCCCACTTGTACTGGAATCCTACATTCCCTAATCCTTTTGTCTCAATATCTCGATCTGGCATAAGGCAAGATGCGTGTCATCCTTATATAGCCAGACCATGTTCATCGGACCAGATTTGATACTGACAATGCAAACGACTTGAGCAAGTCCGTTTGGGAGTGGCCACTCTCTTACCAGCTATCAAGTCTCCGATTGGCCCAGAGATATTACCTCCGTTAAACGGCAGGGACAAATTCCATCTTGTTCCATCACTGTGAACTACACACTTTATAATACACCCAACCAAGGTCCTTATAGCTCCCAGTTACGAAACAGCGTTAGACAATGATCAAAGCGCATCACTCCATGTGCAGCCACATGCATGCGAACTCAGGTCTAAGGACTATACTCTATAGTCGTATATGAGAACCTCTTATGACACATATATTAATATCTTGTAGAGTTCTCATCAGCGGGCCATGTTCGGTCATATGCTCCCCTACATATACCTATGTGTCGACTTTGATGCCGCGCATCTATGACCCCTCGAAACTTGGTCATAAGTCTCAACACAATCTAGTCTCAAGTGGTTGTTGGTGTTCCAATTTCAACAACCTTCGACTATGGACACTATGATTTATGTCATTTCGTTAAATATGGGGTTTCAGGATCAAGTCTACTCATGTACTTCGATGGCCCATATATAATGACATGAATCATTTTGGAACGATTATTTATATCACAGTTAAAATAATCCAGAAATCATAGATTTCATAAACATAAAATATTATGTTTACATGAACCTTTCAAAACAACTAAATAAAGCCCTTTACAAACTCCCACTGAAATTAAGACTACATCTTAATTTCACTTATCCTACAGCTACAGTCCGCGACTCGTGCTTAGGCCTAAGGAGTGGCTTCGTTAATAGATTAGCAACGTTCTCATTCGTTGAAACTTGCTGATCTACTTAACACCTCTGTCATTTATCTCACGGAATAGGTTATACCTACCCTCAAGGTGTTTGGACCTCTGATGTGCAGCTAGCCTCATCTATGCTGGGAATCACATCAAGTTCAGTGATGAACTCTTCTTTCCAAACAACCTCTTTCGCCGCTACCCAAGCTGCGAAATGTTCAATTTAAGTCATGGAGTCAGCAACAGTGCCTTGCACCGCCAGACAGACACAAGATATAACCGGACTGTGACCGGAAATCATCTTTGTCTGTTGGAAACTTGCCTTTCAGACTCTACCGACTTGTAGCACCTCACTTTCTCCGTAAATCAAGAACTTATCCTAAGTATTTTCCAAATACTTGAGGATATTCATTACGTCTATCCAGTGATTCTTTGCTGGATTTGACTGGTCTTTACTTGTCTTGCTTAACATTAAAGCAACATCAAAACAAGTACGTGTCATGGCATACATGATAGATCCAATTGCCGACGCATATGGAATCTCATCCATGCATTCAAGCTCAGCAGTTATCGTAGGACACTGTTTCTTGCTTAACGTAATGCCATGTGACATTGGCATAAAACCCTTCTTGGAATGCTGAAAACGTGTAGGACTTTGTCAATATAAGAATCCTGACTTTGTCCTATCAGCTCTTTTGGATCTCTATCTTTAGATCCAAAATCCAAGAACATATGTGGCTTTACCCATGTCAATCATAAAAACAACTCCCAAGCCAGTCCTTTACCGACTGCAGCATTGGAACGTTATTTCCGAGAATCAGTATGTCATCGACATACACTATGAGAAATGCAACATCACTCCCACTTATCTATTAGTAAACGCACAGTTCCATCTCGTTCCTGTTCAAGTCAAAACCTTGACTACTTCAACAGAACGAAGATTCCAACTCCGATATGTTTGCTTCTATCCATGAATGGATCGATGAAGCTAACTTACATACAGTATAATTTTTCGGAGTCCGGGCTCACTTTCGCTTCTGTGAATTTCGCAGGTTCGTCACTTTCAATGATCATCAGATCATGGCAATTAATCACGAGAAATCACTCTCGGATTAGTGACGAATTCATTCAGATCTGCGAACTTCAAGCTCTACAGGTGTAGATTCTACAGAAATCTGTAAATCCATCCGCTGCTCTCCCTCAACAGGTTGAGCAGCCTCCTGTATTTCTCGAATTTCTTCGAGTTATACTTTTACTCCCACTGTTCTTCTTGGAAAGCAACTTTCCTTTTAGAAAACAGAATTCCGAACAACCTAACTTCGTTTTCGGAATGGACGTAAAAAGTAACAAGCCTTGGTTTCCCTAGGACAACCAGCGAAGTAGCACAACTACAAATACTCAGTAAAGACGAATTTGGATCATTTCCAGTCCACATTTATGTGGTGTCTTTCAACTGATATTGGTGGAACTATTTCAGCGTAAACTTTAGATATTTCTAGAGCGTTATTCTTAAAGAATATCATGGAAGATTCGTGTGACTCATCTTTAATCATTTCTAATAAGATCTGATTCTTTCTCACAGAAACACCTCAAGGTTTTCAGGAGAAATGAGCTGTGAAACGACTTCACACTCATTCAGATGATCACACCATCAATGACTTAAGTATTCTCACTCGTGATCTAATCCAGAGTCTCAATACTTCTGTCACTCAGATTCTATACCTCATTCTGGAACTCTTTCGACCATTTCAAAGATTCCGACTCGTGTCTCATCAAATGAACACAGTCATACTCACTGAAGTAATCAGTAAATATAATGAAGTACAGGAAATTTTCTTTGGCATTACTGCTCATCGGGCCACATACATGAGTATGTTCAAGGTCCAATTAGCCTTTGGGCCTTTCTCTAGCTCGGCTAAGATGGGCCCTTTGTCTTTTGGTCCAGTAAGCAGAATTCAAGTCTCATAAGATATCCGATCAAATGAGCCCAAAAGTCCATAACTATGGGATTTCTGAATCCGACTTACTCTATGTGACCAAAACATTTGCGCCAAGAAAAATCAGGTTTAATTCATCAGATTTAAACCAATTCGGTATTTATGTTACTTTTAGGCACTCTTTGGTTTAAGATATAAAACCCATTCCTTGAATAGGGTGCTACAATTAATATTTCATTGAGATCAAAAGAACAAAATTTGTCTTTTATCAAAATGAAAAACATTCAAATTCTTACAAGAAAATGAAAGACAACTCTTCTTAAAGCAGGTACATTGTAGCAATTACTTAATACAAAACCAAGCCTCAAAGGCATCTACAAGTGAAAACCTTACAGTTGAGGCAGCATCCATAGCTCCTTCCAGACATGCAGTTCCACTTGTCCTTCCTTCAACGTTCTACTATTGCTTAGGCTCTGCATATTATAACAAATATCAGTGCCACAACCAGTATCCAATACCTATAAGGTAGAACTTGAAGTAATAACATGAATACCTAAGGAAGTAGTCTCATACATCAACTTCAACTCCTCATAATCTTCCATGAATTTAATGCAATCTCTCTTCCAATGCCCAGTCTCTTTACAGTAGCAGCACTTACCAACGTAAGATGTATCTGACTCGGGCTCAGAAGACACACGCTTGCCATGATTCAAAATCTGGACAACTTTGTCTTCACCTTGTCAGTACTAGGTTTAGTAAACCTACCCTTCTCCTTCATGAGATTATACAGGGTACTCTTCACGTTTGGCTCAACTGTCTTGAGCATATCATGCAGTTCAGTCAGCGTCTTCGTTAAGCCTTTCTTGATATAGTTCCTTCTGAACTTATCATAGCTTGACGGCAGTGACTGCAAAATGATCTCAGTTGCCAATTCTTGGCTAACTGGATAATCCAGTTTCCTCAGGTTATCAATGTAACCCATCATTTTACTGACATGAGGACTCACTGGATGATCATTTGGTAGCTTGCAGCTAGTGAGAGACTTAACCAACTGGTATCTCTCCACTCTTACCTGCTCCTGAAATTTCAATTTCAGGCTGCTGATCATCTCTATTGGCGACTCCATGTTCTCATATTGCTTCAGCAAATCTGAGTCCATGGTAGCCAATATCAGACCACGCACATCTACCGCATCATTATAATGCTTATTCCAAGCATCATATACTGCATGAGAGGCATTGGACCCGATCCTCTCGGGGAGAGCTCTCTCAAGGACATAGTCCTTTCTCTCCTGCCTGAGGACTAGCCTCAGGTTCCGCGACCAAGTCAAGAAATTTGATCCGTTCAGTTTGTCCATCTCAAGGACAGACCGGATCGAGAAAGTGTTTTGATTGTTTGTGCTATTCATAACTGAAATTTAGAGATAAATAGAGTTTTAGTTATTTAGTTCATAAAAGAGTAATCTTAATAACTTATAAGAAAACTCGCATTGCATTCAAAATTTCTTTGTTTAACCTCATAAGAATGCAATGATTCCGAGACCCATGTTCAACTAAAACCAAAGTGGGCCACTGGCCGTCACCCGGAATTAGCTTTACTTGGTAAGCATACACACAGCTAGTTATATCCATATAACTCTCGGTTGTGGATTGGGCCCAAGGCCCAATTCACCAGATGTCTCAAGGCCCGGGACTCCCGATGGCCCAGTCAAGGAAACCAATCTCTTACAGCCAAATAATCACTAAAGTCTGGGACTCCCAATGAAATTAGTGACTATATACTACTTTACTTACGCAAAAACAGACACCTCACACTGTAAGCCATATCTGTAATTGAATAAGCGTTAAGTAGCTGACAAGATTGGGCAAGACATCCAAGCTTGATATTGTTTTTGAGGATTTTAGGTTTTCTTTCCAAAATAGAAGATTACTATTTTGGGAAACTTACTTATTTTAGAAACTTTCTAAATTTAGAAACATACTAAAAATAGAAATTTCTAATTTAATATTTTATTAAGGTTTTCGGTTGGGTCACAAATTATAGGCCCAATTCTTGGCCCAAGACCACAAAATTCTAATTGGCCCAATAATTTGACATAATCGAGTCGGTTCATTAATTCTGGTCCAAGACCAAATTAACTACTTAATCCAACTGGTTATTTACTAAACCAGACCAGCTCTAAATTATTTGGTCCAACCAAATCAAACTTAGACCAGCCTTCGGTTTAGGTTAAAATTCAATTTTTGAATTTAAATCCGGTTTAACCAGAAACTAAATAATACCAATTGTATTAAATAATTTCCAGCAAACCGCGATTTGGGTTAACCGCTTAAACCATAATTAATTAAATAATTAATTGATTCATACATTAATTAAATAATTGCTTACATAAAAAAAGATCATGTGATTCACATATGAATAAAACGATTTTGATCTCAACAAAATCGTATCATAACAACCACATGAAGACAAAAGGTCGTTTGTCATTTTTCAAATTCAACTTATGATTACGATCACATTAACAAACCAAAAGTCAATTAACAAACATGATTTTGTCCTTTTATTCAATTCAATAATCGAATATGCACTTCACAAGGTTAACACGTGATTGACTTTCACATAAGACAAAACAATCATCAAAGTCAAAAGCGATTGATCACCTTAACAAAACTAACTTATGATTCGATCGTGACATAACTAGAAGACAAAACAATTTTGTCCTTTTCTAATACAACAAATCGATTCACTTAACAAACCAATCATTGTTTCTCATGTGATTAACAAAGTCAACAAGCCATTGAAACCGAATGATAATTAATTTGCCTTATGTCAACATGCGATTCATTTCAACAAGCGATCGTGACAAAAACGATCGTGACATTAACAAGCGATCAAAACATAACAAATCGATTGAACATCAACAATCTTATCGTTTTTCTTATTTCTAGGTTTTCCAAGTTTCAATCAATTTTACTCATTAAAATCGATTCATCAAACTAATAAACAACCTAGTATGATCCAAAAAGCAAAAACCTAACGACCTAGGCTCTGATACCACTGAAGGATTATGTGTGTGTTCATGGTTTTAATTCACAAATTACAACCTAGCACACATAACTCAGATCTAGGTGATTTGCAGTTGAATCATAAACAGATTAGATTCATTACCTTATGTTGCAGCGGATTGATCAAGGGAATGAAGAGATCAGTTAGAGCTGATTATCACCGGCTCCTCCTAGGTATCCACACGCTTACAAGCTACGGATTAGGCTGCTAGACCAAGCTCGGAATCAACAGAGAGAGAGAGGACGGCTCAGGTGAAAAAATCGCAGAGACAAGAAGCCTTAGGGCTTCCTACGCTTTTCCTCTTCCTTATATGGGCCCAAGTAATTAAACTAATGGCTCATTAGGCTTTTGGGCCCAAGGCCCAAATCAGACAAAAGACTGTCTTTTGTCTGGCCCAATTCTCTGTACAAATACAGTAAATGCCTTGCATCTTACCGTATTAATTCCATTTAACTTTCCCGTTAGCTATGGTGTGTGACCCTTTGGGATCATACAATACTGGTAATAAGTCCTAAACTTATAGATCAAGAGCGGGCTCTAGCAAGTCATCATGATCACCCAGTATTTATGACTTATGTCTGATCTCGACACTTATCATACTTTCTAGAGATAGTACAGTAGATTTCAGGACATTCCCAACATTCTCCACTTTATTTTCTTACATCTCAGCCGAAGTTTATACCTCTCAATTCTCCTCTGTTTCTTACCTTTTTTGCACTGTTTTCTTCCTTTCATCTTGTTCAATATTATTTTCTTTGACTGAAATAGTATGGAAGATGACGAACATTTAGATCTTCCCAGGCGGATCTTCGCCGTCGGCGAGGAACCTAACGGCGAGCGTGTGAACTCATACCATAAACCCGACCGGATTCGGTCTATTCTCAACGCCCTTGATGATGATGAAGTCAAACAGATTCGCGAATCTTCTTTTGGGAAGCTTGTCTCTACAGTTGACGAACCACCCTTCTCTGGGGCCTTTGCTCAGTTTATTATTACGAGGATGCTACAAGTGAAAAAAAAACACGAGATCTGGTTTCTATTTGCTGGCTGGCCTATTAGGGTTTCTCTTCGCGAGTTTGCCATTGTCACTGGTCTTCCGTGTGGCCAGATTCCTAAGCAAAACAAGAAGAAAAAGAGGGATCTTGTTGAAGATAAGAAGTATTGGGGTGAGTTGTTTGGTTGTTATGAATCGCTCACTGTTGACAAAGTAGTGAGGTTGCTGAAGAAAAGGATTGTTACAGACCAGAAGAGGAGGATCAAATACGCTTATCTAGCTCTCACATCATCTGTTCTCTGTCCTTCTAGCCATTTCCCCAAGATTCTTGATGAACATGTGGAATTGATACGAGATCTTGATTATTTTCTTTCTTATCCGTGGGGTCGTGTGTCGTATGACATGGTTTTGTCGAGTATAAAATCAAAGGATGTAGTTGCTCTTTCTCAAAAATCTGTTGCTGTTCAAGGATTTTTTCATGCATTCCAACTTGTTATGGTGGAGGCTGTACCAGAGCTTCTAGAGGTTGTTGAAGTTGGTCAGTCATCGTCTTCATCTGAGTCCGAGAGTGCATCAGAAGATGAGAGTCGAGAACGTTTTGTGCAGTCACTTGGAGAGGTGAACCAGGACGTCGGCTCAACTGTATCCCACAATGCTGATCAAATACATGCCCGAACCACCAAATCAACTACTCAGAAAGTTTCATTGAGTCCTGGGCATGCTAGGGATATCGATGATAAATGTGAGGTAAGTTTTCATGTAGTTGCTAAGGACTCAGCTATATTACTATTGGACTTGTTAGCATCTATTATACATCAGATATTGATTTAGTTAAACAGTTGACTCTATTATTGGTCTCTAAACTAGTTTGGTAATTGGATAATCATTTTCAGGCATTTGTTAAGTGTATTATCCCTGCTCATGATGGTGTTGTCTTGGACGATGCTGTTTTTGTATGGACCGATGAAGTGGCCGACGTGCAAGTGAACACCATGCTGGAACTTATTGGTCAAGGTTTTCATTTCCAGAAAACCCATTTCATAGGTGGAGCCACTGCAGCTGATATTGAACGGATGAGAATTCAGAAAAAGGAAGCCAAGGATAAGAAGGAGAAGGATAAGGATAAGGTGAGCCAAGCGACTATTGCTGGCGCGACCGTTGACCATCATCAACTTGCTGAAATTGTAGCTAAAAAAGTCAAGGCCGAATTCCGTGTTGTCGAAGCCAATGTATCTGCTTGTTTGTCTCACATCAAGAAAGAGGTTGCTGGTGGCTTTAAAGACTCAAATGATCGTCTTGAACGGGCAATTAAACGTATTGATGATACACTGATGGCAGCTGTATCGAAGTTTATAGAAAAACCTCAACCGCCATGCCCGGACATTGGTCTATCCCCTGTACGAGATAATGTTACTTTTGGCAATGTTCGAAGTGTTGATGTGAATGTTCAGATGCGCAACAGTCGTCTTGATGGAAGTTGTTCTCCGTCACTGGACGATGTTGTACACAGTGTCTTACGTGATGCGCAGATTCCTGTTCAAGGAGTATCCCAGGTTGGCTTTTGACATGTTTGTGTTATGTAGCAGTTTTTGCACTTGGTCTCATATGTTTATCGCTAATTCCTTTCTTACCTGGATAACATTTCTTTTGTACAGGATGGCGTAAATCGCGAGACACAATCATTGCCCAGGGGTGAGCCAGAAATGGGAGACAATGTTACTTCTTGCAATGTTCGAAGCGGGGAGTTGAACGTTCAAAAGAGCAACGGACGTGTAGATGGATGTGGTTCTCTGGTGGCGGACGCTGTCTTACACAGTGTTTTACTTGATGTGCAGACATCGGCTGAAAAAGTAATCCATCCACATTTTTCATTTTTCACATGTTTACCTTTTTGAAGCAGTTATCAACTAATACCATCTTTTCTTTGGCACTCATAATGTTTGTGCCTAACATTATTGGTACCCGTCTAACTAAGTGTTTCACAGGATGTCATGAATGGTGAGTCTCTACCATTGGCCAGAGGAGAGTCACAATTTGGAGATAATCTACATAGCGGGTTGAATACCCTTCAACAGGTTGTTGCAATGATGTAGTCAGTTTTTGCTAACATTTGTTTTAGTCTCTGCTTGTTTATTTTCCATGATTGATAAATTAGGTAGACGATGCGGAGGCAGCTACCGTTTCGAACAGTCTAATGAAGACGCTTACTGTAAACGAAGTTGGGATCGATGTTGAGAATAATTTGCGAAAAAGCAAGCGCCTACGTACTCAGTCATGTTCCCTACAAGGGTTTACCTGTTCAACCGCCAATAATCAGCGCGTGTCAAGCCAACCAGTTATTCATGGTGTGTTCCCTGATGTAGATTATGATGAGAAGTACAAACGTCTGTTGCAAAAGCTTAAGACGTCAAGGTTTGTGTTCCCCTTATTGGAAACTTAGTTGTTATTTTCTTTTGTAGCAGTGATAAGTAAACCTTTAACTGTTATCTTGGTAGGTTAATAAATGTTACGAATGGCACCCAGATTAGCAGCAAAGACATCCTTGATATTGCTGAAAGGACTAAGGTTTTGACCCCAAAGGTTGTGTTCTTGTTCTGTATTTTTGTGTTTTCTAATTTATCTCATAACCCACTCAATCTAGTAAATGTTTTTATCATTTTTCCAGGTTGTTGATGCACTTGTCCACTTCTCAAGGATTTTGTTTATGCGTGCTGTACCTGGCCAACATTCTCAACGATTCCGATTTTTTGATACGAAGTTTGTCGGTGCATTTATGAAACACTATCCTAAATTCTCCAAGTTAGCTCCGAAGGATCGTGGTAGATTTGTTTTTCAAGAAGCTTGCCTGGAGATGGTCAGGCCTCTTTTTAGCACTCCCCCTCAACCAGAGAGGCTCTATTTCCCTTTCCTTGTTGACAAGGCTCATTGGGTTGGTGTCTGTGTTGATATCTCTGCCAAATCCATTCAAGTGTTGGACTGCAACACACAGCTCCGAAGTGATTATCTCATGAAGAAGGACCTCACACCTGTTGCTGTGATGCTTCCTCATCTAATCAAATCCGTTGTTGCAGATCCAATGTTTCAAATTGAAGGATCATTTTCCTTGGACCGTGCTAGAGGTGTCCCTCACAACCCAGATGCATCAGATTCCGCTGTCACGACCATACTTCTTATCGGCGCCCATTCGATGGTTGGATTTGAAGGCTGCAAAACCATCACTCCTGAGGTTCTCCCGTTAGAGTCAAAAAGACTTGATGTTGTTTTCTTTCAAGAATTTGGTGGTTCTGTTTGAACCTCTCTCCCTCGTTTTAAAGACATCCCTCTCTTCCTTGGGAGGTTATTTCACATTCGTGTAATCTCTCTGTCATGTATTCTGAACACAATAATTTAGTTTGTTGACCTTTAAGTTTAAATTGCCATTAGATAAAAGGTTCCACTAATCCTTATTTGGTTATTTTAGTTGAACTTATCCCCATGTTTGTGCTACTCTTTTGTGGTCATCACCCCTAAGTCCATTCTTAAATTGAACTGCTTTATCTAAGAGGTTGGTTAGAGTGGATATATATAACGTTAGTATCTAACTCGATTGTTATGTTCCAAATCAGAACCATTCTTTAAGCCATTGTCTTTCGTTCCAGACTTTTTTATGCCCCCCTCGTAACCTTTTAATGGAAAACACTCCTCTTAAGAGCACTAAGAACTACTTCTTTGTTGACAACAAGATTAGTTAAGTACATCAGGATGTTGCTGTGATGTTAACAATTGTGATATGAGGGTAATAAGTGACTTATCAAAAATAAAAACTTTAAACCGTTCTTGATTAAAATAGTTCTAGCGGATTAATGTCAGCCGAAATACAATTTAACTTAAAAAAAGAGAAGTACATATCTAATCAGAAGTAGGCCATCTTCCATAGCACCTCCTCAGAATCCTGCAGAATAGATGAATTTCAAGGATCCAAAAGCATAACTCACACATTGTCTCTCTCTTCCACTCTTCATCCCAGAAATGTTTCCAAGGATTTATAAGTGCACATTTGCACCTGGTCACATTGTCCAAATTGTAACTCTGTTCCCTTTCCACGAAAAAAGCTGGAAGATTTTGTGGCCATGGATGACCTGCTCGCTTGATTATTTTGTGCCGTGCAGTTATTGCTAATTTCCTTGTTAGCAGAAGTCCCCTCTTCCTTTGCTCACCATTTCCGTAAACCACTCGGACATACATTCCGTACATGTATTGGCCAACATCCCAACTCTCACTTCCTGCTCTTCTAATCATTTCTTCTCCCACTTCTCTTTCTTCACCGTAAAGGCAAATTGAAATTCCTTTTTTCAATAGTGCCGTAAGATTGTTGTTAGCAATGCAAATATCCACAAAAGCGGTTGCTGGACCTCTTGGAATCAAAGGAATCTGATTGTTGAAGAAGTCGACGGTTTTGTAGAATTCTTCACTTTCTCCCACATCCCTTAACGTGGTGCATGTTGCTTTCGCTCGCACGAAGATCCCAAAGCCGTTAATAAGTGCCCTTTCAAGAATTTCCTGCAAAGTTTGGTTTGGCAATGTCAACATTTTCGGTTAATTAGTCACATTACCTGAAAGTAAATTTATAGTGGTGTGCCAACTTATTACCGTTGCAACTTTTAAAAGCAACGTTTAAGTGGACAACGGTCATAAACTTTTTTGTTACCATTATTATTTAAGTTAGTAACATTTTTTAAACACATAGCCGTTTGTATTCATTGTTTCTCGTTTTCATAGCTACCATTATCTAATACAACCAAATGTATCCCTTTAAGTAGTTCGTTTTTTTGTCTTTATAAGATCTCAGTTATTTATTGTTTTAAGTGATTTTATTTTGACATCAAGTTGAAGTAGATATTCATGCCTATTGTTCGTGTAGCTTACTTGTCCTACTTTTCATACAAAAGCTTGTAACCACACCAATACTACAAACATATATTTCACATTAGTGGAGGGCAGCATTACATTATAGTTCCATCCGATGCCATACATATCTTCCTAGGTAAGACATGGATTGTTGGGGGTTTTTCGTTCTAATATATCACACATCGAGGTAAAATTGGTCGACCCCAACTCCGACCTATATTTCAAAACACACTGCCCTTCCTTATTACGCAACCGCTTCAGTTATATTGGCGCTTTGCACGTCGCACGGTTATGGCCAGCCCCCCTGCAACGGCTAGAAACCTTTACCCTTCGACGTCCATTTCCCTGAATTATCACATAAAAGGGCTCATTAGCATGGTAACATATTACTTATCTACATATGAACTTAACAGTGTATTTTAATCATTACCGTGAATTCTCCTCGTGATAGAAACCTTTTCTTACGTGGTCTACCTGGTGGTCGCCTAGTAAGTGGTGGGAGAAGCTCACCATATTCCACCTCCTGATCCATCCCCATTGCGTCAACAGCCGTTGGCACAGGGTAGACACTCCCTGCGTATGCACTTCTCCAAAACGTTGTACTATACTCCCTTGACACTAGTGATTCGATCTCCACCTTAGCTTTCATTGCTGCTGCTATAGCATGTGTACATGGAATGGACAGCATCTGGAATTCATAGCAGCTGCATGTCTTCATCTGCAGGTCAACGTGGAACGACACACCTTCTTTGTTTTTCACCTCAAACTCTGTTTTGTTGATATTCTGGACATCGAACCCCGTGCACTTCTCAAATTTCTTGTTGAGTTTTTTGTAGACTCGTGGTGTTAGCTTGCTTTCTGACTTGTGTGATGCCTCTCGGTGAACATGGAACCATCTCATAACTGTTGCTCTAATATACTCAAGAAGCGGTACAATTGGATAATCTCTCGCCTCATTCAGCGCTGCATTCAATGATTCAGCAACATTGCTTGTCATTATGTCGTATCTTTTCCCAACCGAATGGGACCTTGTCCATGTCTGTAGGCCTAAGCTTGATAGATACTCAGCACAATCTCCATCAATGCTGGCAATCTCATTGAAGTAATTTGTGAAATTTGTGATTCTATAAGCACGTCCTGCTCTCGACACATCTTATGATTATTCTTAGCGACTAACACAGTTTGTTAAGTTATTTTCCTGAATTTTATATGCCAGATGTACTTCTTCATTGAGTTTTACCTCAACTTTTTCATTAACCATCTACACAATGTATTAGCAATGCCAATATGTACTTTAGTTACCTGGCGTAATGCATCACTGATTGAGTTATGCCTGTCTGAAACAAACACCAAGTCTTCAGAGTCTGGGATTGCTTCTTGTAGTTTTGCAAAGAACCACATATATGCTCTATCATTTTCCCCATCAACGACACTGAAAGCTAGTGGGAAAACGTGGCGGTCTCCATCCTGTGCGCTTGCTGTTATAAGGCATCCTGCATACTTGCTTTTTAGGAAAGTTCCGTCTACGATGATCACCTTACGCATGAACTGAAATCCAGCTAAACTTGCACCCAGGGCAAAGAACATATATTTGAATCTTTCTCCAACCCCCTCGTAGAAGACTGTTTCGAGGGATGCTATTGTCCCTTGATTTGAGAGGCCCAGCATGTGAAGGTACTTGGGTAATAGCTTGAATGATTCATCGGTTGAGCCTTTAGCTGAATCCATGGCTATTTCTCTAGATTTCCAGGCTTTCCAGTAAGAGATTTGTGTGTCGTGACCATCTCGCATTATCTCGCGAACATTTGCAGGACGTGGTCCGTTACTACGTCCGCTGAACCTTCTCCTCATCATATCCCCGATCACTT
The DNA here is from genome assembly GCA_030180135.1 of Orychophragmus violaceus. Lineage (NCBI taxonomy): Eukaryota > Viridiplantae > Streptophyta > Magnoliopsida > Brassicales > Brassicaceae > Orychophragmus > Orychophragmus violaceus. The sequence continues at coordinate 34,996,534 of CM058230.1, forward strand.
CTGTTGTAGCATGTCTTTGGAAATCAACTCTCTCGTCAACCGTGCACCTGTGATATGGACGTATACGCCTTATCTCATAGAAGTCTGAGTTGCCCATTTTTATCGCATAAACCCGCCAAGGACAGTTTTGTCCTACACATTCAAGGATCATCATGCCCGGGTTCGATTTCTTGTTCCTGAACCGGAATTTATAGGCCAGTGCATAAAGTGCCATGTGTAGTTTAAATGCGTTGCGATTTTTGAACATCATTCCATTGTAGAGCTCCATGGGATTGTTTTTAACAAAGCCTTCATAACAAAGTTGATTCCATTAAGCCTCCAAAAAGTCATACGATAATGGTTAACAAAAACATATTCGGCTAACAATATTATTAGTCAAAATAATATAGATTTGCTTCACAGACCATCATCAAAACAGTCGTCGCTGTCAGACTCATTTGTCTCCATCTCGACGGGTCCTCCATCGTTTCCCTCCATCTGCTCACTTTTCGCTTTGCTACTTTCACCTTCATGCTTGGTCTTTAAGTCCGGCATCCAACAGCTGCAACACCAGTCAATAATCGCACACATGATTTCAGACACATTGAAAGATCTTCGGATTGTCATAGTTCGAGATTCGTACATTGGTTCACTCCTCGTCTGTACCTCCGTGATACCTTTTGATAGAATGTATACAACTCGTTTAGTACAATTTTGGTTATCAAATCAAACATATGTTATATATGCATCATTAACTGTTACCTTCGCTATCGCATATGTTAGCAGTGGCTATATGTTCTGTTTTTCCATGCCCAACATCCTTCATATCAATGTCTATTGGTTCGACATCTCCCTTTTCAACGTTCGCTTTCATTTGCACGTTTAAATGGCCAGGCCCCTCTTTTTGGTTAGTTTCCATATTCTTCTTGGGGTAGTTGTTACCTTCTAATATCTGTTGGACTCGCTCAGCTTCTTCTTTTAGCACATTTAGCTCCTCTTGCGTTAGGAGCTCTTCCAGTACTTTTTGGCTTGCCGGAAATAAACCCATTTTCCTTAACACTGCCAATCACAGGGCCTTCTAGTTGTTAGTATATTACATGACAATACAATTCATCGCTACTGAACAATGTATTGGAGTAAGTTATAAGTTTTACCTCTACTATCGTATGTTTCAGACAGAGTGTAGATTGGATGATCCTATAGCTCGGCTAACTTTTCTGTTAACATGTCCGGAAAATCATTAGCTTTGTTTTCTTTTTTTGGCTACTGCATTCTTGATCCATGGTGTCCAATTCATAATAATGAATAAACACAATTTAACTCATCTCACAAATATACCAACCTTCTGTCATCGCAAAAAGTCTATTAGAAATGTCCATTTCAACGGTGTTAGATTCTTCATCTAGTCTGATAACCCCATCTACAGCATGTGGAATCTGTGGATCTTGTATCTCTGTGGGTGAGTTGTCTTCTGTATCTTCCAAGGGCTTAATTATCCGCTTCAGCATATCAATACCAGCTCTTTTAACCACGTTCATCTCTTTTGGTGAAAAGATTTCCTGCATAACGTTTAGGCTTGCCGGCATAAAACCTTCTGCTTCGATTCCTGGTTATAGTCAAAGAGGATTAGTATTGAGAATTAACTTGTTGCCATACACTATAAAGAACAATATTTTAGTTATATTTTCACCCATGCTTATCTTGTCCAACACATATTTGTCAACTCCTTGGGCTCTGCCTAGTGATAGGTCCGTACCAGAAGGTAACACAGTCTCTGGCTCATACATCTTCCCTTTCCCTTTGTCCACCCTCATAGGGTCTTGCAGTTCATTTCTGTTACTAGTGTATATAGTTGTTAATTAACATGTTTTCATCGTTAAGCCGTTTTCTATCATAAATTCAATATGTAATCTACATATCACCTTGTTTTCTCTGCATTTCCAGTTTTTGCTTTGTTAAGATACCCTGATACACCTCAGAAGATTGTTAACCAAAACAAAACAACTAACAATATGATTAGTTTATATACTATAGATTTCCTTGACAAACCTTCATCAAAACAGTCGTTGCTGTCAGACTCATATGCCTCCTTTGATTCTCCTTTGTCTTGCTGTCTTCCAAGTGTTAGGTGTGTAGCAGAAGGAAACACAGACACAGGCTCATACATTTTCCCTTTCCCTTTGTCCCGCGCCATAGTGACTTGTAGCTCATTCCTGTCACTACCAAAATTTATCGTTAACTAACATGTTTGCCCGGTAACAATTATATTATCATTAACTGTAAACATTATCTACATCTCACCTATTTAGCACTGTATCCCCTGATGCTGCTTTGTAAACAACTCCTGATACATTTCATTAAGCATTCCATCCATTAGATTTCTGGTTCCCTTAAAGAAAGCTATAAACAGAAGCCAGAACATAATATAAACAGTACCATCCATGTTGTTCCGGAGGCTAAGACTGTTTATTGTTGACCTCAGCATAGAATCTTCTTCAATCCATTTCTGCATTTCGGTATAAGATTCAACGTCAGGTAATGCGCAATGCATTGTAGGTCCATCAGATGATCCTGTTGAAGAACGGTCGTCTTCCAATGGGTCTTTGTTTTGTGCTTCATTGTTTATGGCCATGTCACTCTCACTTGTCAATAAATTGTCTAAGCATGTCAGGGAGATTGGAACCGTTCCACTTGCCAGAAGAGCTTCCCAGTAACTAGCAGCATCTGACTCTGTGATTGTTCTCCGGCTCGTTCCACCTATACGCTTTGTAGGAGTTTTCAAGTAATTTGGTTGTTGGCTCCATAAAGCTAAACTTGTCTCCCCAAATGTATGTGGTATCCCGGTCATGTCAAAGGCCGATCGACGCTGGAAATGATATCTTTCAACCGCTGGTGATCCGACAGTAACACATAACGGCATTTCTATGTGCTCCAACCTCACAGCCATGAAGAGCTCCACATCTTCATCTTCCGTGATGTCTATTGGAAGCGCTTTATTTCCTTCAGGCTCTAACATAACCACCGGAAACTGGTAGGAAAGAACCACTCTGTCCTGGACTTGATATCTAGCTTTCACCATCTCCAAGAGTTTAAGGAACTTCTCACTTTCCTGAACCATTATTCCATAGCTACATCCATTCGGATCCATATTGAAATTCCACTCGCCTTTCAAACTCCTTTCCCACTCTCCTATAACTAGCCTCACCAGACGGCCCATCATCTTAGAAACTTTGTTCCCCCTACACAAAATCAAAGGTAACTTTAGATTAGACAAATGACAAAAGAAATGTCATAGTTAGCTAACAAATTTATTAGCTTTGCTACCTCTAAGTCAAAGGCCGATTAAATGAGTGTCATAGTTATTCAGTTAAACCTCAAATTCTTCATAAATGTGGTCTATGTACGGGGACAGATTTGCTTCCAAAAGGGGAACTACTTAATGTGGTCCTGTTTTATGTTCTGTTCTACTCAACAAGATTTTTTGTCAACGACACATGGGTCCATCGAATTAAAAACTAAAGAAACAAAAGAGCCAATCCACCTAACCTTTTTCAGCGACCACCCTTACACCTTACTCCACCCTTCACGATCTGTTGTTAACTGTTTCTATTATACTTTTCTGGGTAACTTTTTCTCTGCAACATTAACCTGAACCGATCATCTTTTATAGGCAAACATTAGGGTTTTTGGTTAACCCTGCGGTATATACATACAACTCCTACACTTATGCAAATCTTCTGAGTATCTGGCATTTAATGCTCAGTGGCGGGAAAGAAATCGTGTGGCTCAGATCGTCTGTGATCTTCCGTTCACACACTGTAGAAATCGTAGGAAAATCCTATGATATCGTAGCTGCTGTCACATCATGTCCCTCAACCCCCGAGCTTATCGTTTGTGAGAAGGGTATAATCGTCCTTTACAGACGCTTGGCTTTGTTATTAAAAGTAAAAATCCTATGCCCCTAATTTCTCCTCTCGTTTGTATTTTCCACCCCATTGTCTCTTTTATTTAAATGATGATTTTGTTAGTTTTGAAATGTATATCCGGCAAAGTTATTGGCTGCATTAGGTAGGCAAGCTGCATTAGTTTTATTTTTTTTGACGGCAACTTCTGATTTCATTAAAAACCCATAAGGGCAATATTACAGAGCGCATAAATAAATTATTTTATACAAAATTGACGAATTAAAAATGGTCCAAGAACCGACCAGTCAACTCGAATAGATCGGGATGATGCCACCGAGGTTCCGCCATGCACATCGGAGCCGGAGGAGAGCGTGGACTGCCGACGCCGCTGAATTGCCCTGTAATGAATCCTACGACTCTGCCGATCTTATTCCCTGCAAGCGAGTCGCCGGAATGATAACATGATAGAAGGAAATCTTCAACCTTCGAACCACCGTAGCCTCCAGGAGCTGTTACCGAGTATGAGGCTCAATCTATTGACCTCGGAGATGTGATCAAAAGGAGCTGATTCCTGCGGTGCACGCCGCGTCACATGCATAGGAATTCAGAATCCGGATCTGGTTCCCTTGCTAACAATAGATTTAAAAGGGTGAAGAGGCACCTGCTCCGACGAAACCTAAACAGAGGCAGATCGAAACATAACAAAAACAAAAACCGGCAACAAATCAGTAGACAACGCCGACAAAAGTCGGGATTATTGACCCCTCAACGATAGATTACAGAGAAACAAGAGGGGAGAGCCGGAAAAACACAAAAAAAAGAGAACAAAAGTAACCCGGTCGACGGCTTGGCCAAACGCCGCCACCGTGGACCGGAAACTGAGAGCGTGGATCGGAGGAGTAAAGAGAAGGTGGAGAGAATTAGAAGAAGAGAGAGAGGGATTTATCTGTCATTAGGTATTAACTTATGACAAAAATATGAATGTATTATCTATATGATAGTTACAAATATAATTATATATATATATATGTATATATAAGTAAATGATAGTTACAAATCTCTATATATGTAAAAGTAAAATGAGAATCAAATATTGATGATAACACCTTACGAATTTGCAGACATGAACTACTACTTTTCGAGGCTCTTCAAGAAGGTCTGGAAGAAGAGATGGACAGGGATCCACATGTATGTGTTATGGGTGAAGACGTAGGCCATTACGGAGGCTCCTACAAAGTAACCAAAGGCCTTGCCGATAAATTCGGCGACCTCAGAGTTCTCGACATTCCTATTTGTGAAAATGCATTCACTGGTATGGGCATTGGAGCCGCCATGATTGGTCTAAGACCCGTCATTGAAGGTATGAACATGGGTTTTCTCCTCCTAGCCTTCAACCAAATCTCCAACAACTGTGGAATGCTTCACTACACATCTGGTGGTCAGTTCACAATCCCGGTTGTCATCCGTGGCCCTGGGGGAGTGGGATCCAGATGGTTGCTTGCTCGACTCCTTACAACGCCAAAGGCTTGATGAAAGCCGCGATAAGAAGCGAGAACCCTGTGATTCTGTTCGAACACGTTCTGCTTTACAATCTCAAGGAGAAAATCCCGGATGAAGAATACATCTGTAATCTTGAAGAAGCTGAGATGGTTAGACCTGGAGAGCACATTACGATCCTCACTTACTCACGGATGAGATACCACGTGATGCAGGCAGCTAAAACTCTGGTGAATAAAGGGTATGAGCCTGAGGTTATCGATATTAGGTCGTTGAAACCGTTCGATCTTTACACTATCGGGAACTCGGTTAAGAAAACGGACCGGGTTTTGATAGTGGAGGAGTGTATGAGAACCGGTGGGAGTGGGGCTAGTCTTACGGCTGCCATTAATGAGAACTTTCATGACTATTTAGATGCTCCAGTGATGTGTTTGTCTTCTCAGGACGTTCCTACACCATACGCCGGTACATTAGAGGAGTGGACCGTGGTTCGACCGGCTCAGATCGTGACCGCCGTTGAGCAGCTTTGCCAGTGAATTTATATTTTTTTTAGTCCGGTGAACCATTATTTACCATTTACCTCTCCATCTCCTTTCTCTTTAGCTTAATTCGTAAGAATTTGTCCCAAGTGGTTTGGTTTTGTAAGCGTTTGTTTGTTGTCCTTTTTTTTTTTAATTGTGTCTTAGAATAGGGTTTTGAAAGAATGTTTCGTTTGTTAATTTATATCCCACATTTTTATTCGAACCTTGAGTTTTCTTTAACATAGCTATAAACACATATACAACTAATTCTATTTTGATATCTTTTAATATGTAATAGAACTAGGTGAACGACCCGCACGTATGTGCGGACATTTTTCTGTTGTTAGTAATTTAGGAGTATTTCTCGATTAGGGTCAAGATAAAACGTGATTTTATTTTTTCTGGTCGGGATTGGTTAGAGATTTAAGTAATCATTTTATATGCACATGGTTACATTCGAATTTAAATAATCGTTTTCAAATGTGCGGGCATTATTCTGTTGTTAATGCACTTAGTTGTATTTCTCGATCACCAAGATAAAACGTGATATAAGTTTTGTCTTTATCATGATGGTGTAAGATTTAATTCATAGTTTAATATGCATATCTGAATTATTACGTTTGGATCGGATGCATAAAATAATAAGTATATACTCATACGAATATTTATAATGTGTTTATATAAAGTTACTAAAAATTCTTACAAACATAGAAATCTGAGCAAGACATTAAACATAAGTTTTAGTTTAGTTTAAAATAGGATTCCAACATTGGAAGAGTTAGAGAGTTTAAGAAATGGTGGAGGAGAGCATCAGGACTGGAGTTGTTGCATTTTGCCAGAAAAGCTGAAGCGTGATTCTCTACTTCGCCTTGACATTATTTGCTGTCAGAAATTCTCTTAATCCACCAGCCAAAAGAATACGTCCCCTATTAGTATTCGAATGGAATGCAAGCTCAACAGACCATTTCTGTCCATTATCATTGACCATCAAAATGGTTTTGCCAGCAACCGTCCACAAGTGGTTTGCATCCAGAAAGAACTTAGGAACATATGAATCATGTAAAAATATTTAAAACATTGATACAAAGGAATAACTTACGATTCTGCTTCGCTTTATGCCGTCACTCGTGACGTTTAAGGTAACAAACTTCTCATTAGCTCATTCAAAAATCATCTCGATTATTAGTCAAAACATTACAAAATCATCATTTATTGTCTGGAAAATAAGTGGAAAAACACTTACTCGTGCTACCTTCTCCAGTCTCCATTGTGTGTGATGTATTTCCTTAAAAAAAAAACTCGATTATTATTCAAAACATTAGAAATCATCAGAAATTGTCTGGAAAATAAGTGGAAAAAACATTTACTCGTGATACCTTCTCCAGTCTTCCTTGAAGGTGCTGTATTTATTTCAAAAACCATCTCGATTATTAGATAAAAGATTAGAAATCATCATTAATTTTATGGAAAATAAGTGAAAAAATACTTACTCGTGATACCTTCTCCAGTCTCCATTAATTTTGCTGTATTTTGAAATGTGATCTCACAAGCGTTTGATCCAAACTGGTGTACCATATGGAAATCAGCACCTCCACGATACTCGAAAATCAGCAGATCTAACTCATCTAAGGCATGAGCTCGGAAGAACCGTCTCCAACCATGTGTAATCCTATCACCAACTCGTTTGATAGGGAACTCTTCTCACCTTAAATCAGATGTGAGTAAACCGATTATAACATCTGTTTTTCTAAGTATAAAGCTATTAAAGGACTTTTCCGGTACAATCTACAACACAAGTTTTAATAATTATTGCCAGAAATAAAATCAACTTAAAATAAGCCTTAATGAGATTGTCATACTAAGATTACATACCAAACTCCTTCCTTCTACACTTGCGTGGAAGCATATGCACGAAAAAATAGTGGGTGTTTCATCCTAAGATTTGTTGTCTGCAAGTTTTAACAAGTAAGTCTAAACCCAAAATAATTACATGCATGTATCAAAATAGATGAGTTGAAGGAACCATATTCAAGTTGCAGAATAGATGACTTGTTGAAAGACGAAACCATCGGTTTATCTCAATATAAATATGAAATTCTAAGAAGACAAACCCTAATTCTAAACATCGTTCGAATGCAAAATTATGGGTTACCTTGTTGGGTCAAGTCTTGAGTAACCACGAATCTCTTACTATCACTCGTTAGATTGAAGGGCAAAGATTGAAAAAGTTTATTTCAATCGCCACTGCACTTTACCGTTTTTTTGCTAATTTCAGAATGACAAATAAACAGAGATCGTTTCAACTTCATTCTTATTACAATGGGCCATAATTAATTTGGGCTTTAATTAATTTTTTAGTATTTTAATAAATTAGCCCAAATGGAAGCTTAGATTGTAAAGAACAAATACTTCTCCATAAATAAGACTTCTCTATTTAGGCTAAGTTCTAATAATTATTGTTAGATGGAAATTACAAAATGTATATGTAATAATGATGAATTTTTTATTACTCACAAGAATTTATTTTTGAAAAGTGTTTAGCTTAATTTAAATAGTAGAAACACATGTAGTCGACTATTTGAAACTATAGAAATGGTAAATGAAGTGTGATTTTATAGAAAGAGAAACTTAAAATAAAAATTAAAATGTAGAGTCCTTAATTATCTATCAAGGAAAAGAAACACAACAATTATTTCAAGTAAATAACTATATAGATGATTAAGAATGGAACATATATTAGGGAATTTCAATATTTTGTAAGGCAAACCATGCATTTCGGAATGTGTCATAAACAAAATTATTAATAGTCTTTAGATCCGAATAGCCACATGGTCCCCTTATTACATCCAATAGACGACCTAAATAATATAATTATCCAGCTTCTTCTTCAAATATTGGTAAAACACATAAACCCGGTTTATCTTGTTTGCGGGGTTTCCATTGAAGGGTTTTTTTATTCCAAACAAACTTAGTTGTTATTTGTGAATATAGCAGACGTCGTGATTGAAGATGAACTTGATTGCATTTCATCCAAGAACGAAATTTATCTTCTTTTTCTTGATATGCCAAACCGACTTCTTCGTCGAAAACAATTTGTGGAGAAGGAAGAATAATAGGTAAAATTTCCATAGAATCAATAGAATCTAAGGAAAAAGCTGAAAAAATTTAGATTGGTTAATGAAATTAGTATAACTTGTTAAACAGAAATTAAAATGTATGGTATATAAAAAATAAAGATGGCAGAGATTTCTCAACTTTACCTATAGCTTCCATTAGCAACCCGGGATAATAATGATACTAACGAGAAGAAGATATCAAATATATAGTAATATGATATTAGGGTTTCTTAGAGATAATATCTCTTGTTAGGATTTTGTTTACTAATATCGGCCACATAAATTATAAAAAATACCACAGTTCACAAATTAGAATATCATAGTTATTATAATATCTTCTATTTTAACATCAAGAATATCTCATTTGCTACCAAGATATAGTATACTTTTTAATTTATTAATGTATTCGGTAAGTAGTTCCATATTAGAATTGTAAGAGATTTTCAAATTTTGTTTAGTGAAATTTTAAACAAAGATATTCCATAAAAATCGGTTTTATATCCTATAAACACACGAAATTACTTTTGGTATCGTAGAAGTTAATTTTTTAGGAAAAATATAAATATTAACTTCTCATAAAGATTTGTACAAAATATAGTACCAGTTCAACAAACAAACAAAACGAAGCACTAAACATAAGTTTTTGAAGATCATCTGATAATCTAACCCAAAAAATAATAACGTTTATTAAGGTCTTCTAAAAAAGATACATCATTTAGAAGATCTTGAACCAGGAAATGTTTTTTTCTTCAGGATATTGGTCAGACACGGGATTTGGAAAGCTACAAAATAGAAAACAATGTATCAATTCAGGAAAACGTATACAGACTATCACATAATGAGTTGCATTAGGAATATGCCCAAAACCTGTTGAGAAATCCATTAAAATCCGGAATGTTGGTCTGATTGTACATAACTGTTGACATCTCTTCTTCTCCTTTGAGCCAAATTATACCTATTTATATAATTCCAACAAACAAATACCATTAACATTGTAAACAATATATAAATCAAAAGTATCCTCAATACTAAATCCAAACATGTAATAGAAAATTTGTTCATTCTTTTAAAAAACAAAATTAAAATTTTAAATCATACCAATTTAGTGCTTTATATAGAAGCAACGGAGAATAACAAAGACATGTCTATCAGCTTCCTTCCAAAACCTCTTTGTTAGTTCCTTAGCATATTCCTCGAATATTAAACACTCAACACTCCGGAGGCTAGAAAAATGAATGCATTTAAACAAATTTATAAGAGAAAAACCAAAACCACATATGTGAGGAAGGTTATAGGCATTTGTTTAACTAACCTTAGGTCGCAAATTGTAAACTCCAGCTTTGGTCCTCTCCAATAAGGTTCAAGGAATCCAACACGAGTAACAACACCAAGAACATCTATAATCCATGAAATAAATTCATTAAGAGTCTACTAATTTAATCTATTTAGTTAAAAGTATAGATGTATATCATACATGCAAGAACAGGATTAGTATAAATATGATAAACAAAACAAATGTATATACTAAATAATACCTATAGGGTATTCATCACAGACTCTCCCTTCTAATATATCTGGAATCGATTCAAATTGCATAAAATGACCTTCCGAATATTATCATAAGTGAGGCAGAAAATTTTGTTTAACCCGAACATGAGCTGGAAATCTTGAGGCGTTATATATAAATATAACGGTGCTTGTACAACTCGAGCATCCGCAAGTTTAAACCAACGACCCTCACACCATGTACAGTAACGAAATTTCTCAATAAAAGGTTCAGGAATAGTAGCCTCTATTTGGGTACCCTAAAGAAATAAACGAATACCGTAATCAAACATGCAATAGCAAAATAAGCAAAACAGATTAAAGAGGAAATGGTTGATTATCTCCATATCAACCAAAAGCATTCGGATTTGTGGTTCAACAGACCTAACACACATCCAAACACGTAGAAGAAGAACTTTTAGGTCCCAAAAGCAAGGAATAAAGTTGTTGATGCGTGAAATTTTCATAAAAGTTTGTGGAGCCATAGTTTAAAATCAGAGAAATTAGCGCAGAAATGAGATTGAAAGGAAGTTTATTTTCTCTCAGTAAGAGAAAAGAAAATGAAGTGTTTTAGGGTTTTTAAATTTAATACTTTCCCAAATTGTTGAGTAAAAGGTGTGAATAACTAAACGATAACTATTGAATTAATAATAGTAAAAAGTGTAAAAATGTGAAGTCAAACCCATTGGTTTATGAATAACTATTGGGCCACAACCACTAATGATATTTTTTCACTTAGACCAAAATTTAAGTTTTGGAATCTCTCTAAGAAATGCCAAAAAGAATGACTAAAGACTTCTTATTCTCGATAAACCCAATACCATTTTCTTATATTTGTTTTTAAAATTAGTACTATATGAGTTCAGTTTGTTTTATTTTTAGACATCGTAAATGAGTTAACTTGATTTACAAAATCATAATTTGTTTTTTAGGTAAGCTGCAATAACGTCGGTACACTTCATTGGAAATTGGGCTATTATTGCAGGCCATGATCACATATGCAATTGGGAATAATAATAAAAAACTACTAAATAAATCAGAGAAACATGTTCAAATCAAGACAAAAATTTGTTCACAAAAACATAAACAAAGTTCCTAATGTACTGAAAGAAAAAGAAAAAGAAAAAAATAGCTCTTCTTAACATAGAGGAGGCTTAGGGTACCTGTAGGAAAAAAATCATACCAACAATCAAAACATAAGATTACTGGAAAAACATCCATTTGAACAGGTTAGTATATGTTTTACAAATACCTCTGCACTAAGTCACAGAATTCTTCAACTCCATACGCGTCAAACTGTAACTTAGAAACCCGTTGAATAGCTTCCAATCTTACCAACCCTAACCCAGAAGTATTTATAATCAAATGTCATCTTACAATAACTGGAACAAATTTATAAAATGATTGGAAATCTTTCATACCACCACTATCTTTCACAATGTTAAAGCACTAGAATAAGAAGAACAATATCCCGTTCGGACTTTTGGCTCATGCCGTCACCAAACTAATAGCTAGATCTCCATTCACGACACAATCCAATGCATTGTTTCTGCCAATAATAAGTACAAACAAGGTTCTCTATATTCAAAGAATATTTTTCATCTAAATAAATGGTATTTCTACTTACTCCAAATCATTAATTGCCAATTTTACTTGAAGACGCCTCCAAAAATAAGTTTCCCGGTCATTGGTATGAAAAACTGGATTTCTTTCAAAGCCATCAATTCCAAAAACAACACCAATCAAATCTATACCTCAAACAACACCAAACAAATGAATAACTACTCTAATAAATAATAGTATTTGATATATCATGGTTTTTACTAGTTTTAGACCATGATATAAGTGTGTTTTAGAGTCTATTAGTTTTTCTTTAGAGTCTTTTGCAGGTCTTATTAGGTACACGCACGTTTGGAGCAGAAGTGGAGATTATGGAGCTATTTGGAGGATTTTGGAGATTTGACCCGAGAGATAGAGTTCACTGTCGTGAACAGAGGATTGCGTCGATCGTTGCACACTTGCATCGATCGATGCACAGCGCGAATGGGCCAGACTCACGAGCGTTAATGAAGTTATGAGATATTGCAGAATTACCCAGAAGTTCCAGATATTTACACAGAAGCCCCAAGACGTGATTAGGCTATAATGATTAGGTTTTAGACTTTTATTTTCATTAAGCATTCATACTTTGAGTTGAGAGTTTTAGAGAGATTTTGGGGCTGATCTGAACATGTACTTCATCTTGATTTTTGAGAAGATTTCGAACCCCTTTACTTCTTTTATATCTTATATGCAATTTATTCATCATATGATTATGTTTTCATTATCTATGTCTGAGTAGATTCCTAGTTAGGTTTAGGGTTTCTCACATAGGATTTCATGACTTGCTAGATATAATTAATTCAGTTAAGGATTCATAACTTATTTGTTCTTCGATCTAAATTGTGTTTAATGCTAGTTCTAACCTGATCACTTAGAATCTAGATCTTAGGTTGCTAAATACGACACGAGAGTGTGGTTTAGAATCTGAACTGTTTAGGTTGAGCAATTAAATTGCTCGCAAAGGAATTTGGTTTAGTTTAATTGTGAACATATCGAACTTTGAATGAATGCTGGTTTAATCTGTTAGTAATTGCAAAGGAATTTGGATTGCTGCAGTTAGACTTAGAGAATTCTCGCAACGACAGTTGGTTAATTCTATATCCGTGTTTTGAGTTCTAGAACTGTGCTTAATTAGATCCTGACTGAATGATTTATCTGCTTGTCTGATTTCCTGAGAACGCCCTAGACTTAGCGCTTTAAGTTAACTGTTTTCACAACCAATCCTGCTATCTGATTTACTTTCTTGCTTGCTTTTTAGTTTACATCACATTGCTTTCATCTTAGTTTAATCTCTACTGTTCTAATATCTATCGTTGACCGGAGTCTCTGTGGATTCGATACCTAAGTACTACATCTGCATATCTGTGCACTTGCAGTTAAATAAGATTAAAACTAGACCCTATCAAGTTTTTGGCGCCGTTGCCGGGGACTCTTTTGAGTCTTTGATAGATTTGAACCTAGGGTTTAGACTAGGATTTTTATTTTTGTTTGTTTTAGTTACTGATTTTTCTCTGTTTTCTCTCCGTCGCAGGTACGACATTCGCCTAGCATCGATCGTTGCATACTCTGTGTCGATCGTTACCAGGCGATTCTGAGTTGAGTCGATCGTTGCACTGCGGTTCAGACGGTTTATGCAGACGCGTGAATACACAAGTAATCAGAACTTGAATCTCGTCAATCTCGGACTTGAAGAACTTGCACGACTAGAGAGGACTAACAGAAGAGAAAGAAGAGCAAGGATGGTACTTGAACGTCTGATTCTGATGCCTGATGCTCAAGGTACCCTGAGGGACCGAGATAACAATCCGTACAATGCTGCTGGGCATATGATTGATGCTGAAGGGAATGTAATCCTTGAACCTGTGCATAAAGAACAGGAACAAGGCCAAGGACAGGCCCAAGGTGGACAGATGGTTGTTCATGAGAGGACTTTAGCTGACTACAATCGTCCGGATGAGTTTCATGCTAACCGGTCAGCTCTTGTACCCCCTGGTTTTGAGAGGAATGATTTTGAGATCAAGACCATCTACTACTCTTTGATGAGGCAGAATGCTTTCCATGGTCACACATCGGAGCAGCCTATGGATCACATTGATCAGTTTGAGGACATAATCACTGGCATGAAGTGAAGGAATTTCTAGCAGATCCTAATCCAATTAGGCAATCCTAGTATAAATTCCAAGCCTAGGATCTAAGGTTCATGAAATTGAATCTATCAGATATCAGATTTACCTGGTAATTAGCAGCGGAAGATTTGCAGATAATCGAGATCACGAAGCACCTCAAACGCTGTGCCTCTACTGGTATCCACACGCACACAAACTGAACCGGAGGGATGCTAGTGCCTATAGAGATCTAATCTCTTGAGATGTTTCTTTTCTAGTTCTGGTGGCTGTAAATTAGGTTAAGTTGGAGTTTAGGTCGACCATATATCTTATATATGTCGACTTAAACCGCAACGGGATTAACCAACGATTAAACCGAATTAATCTGGTAATCCGCGAGTTGTGTTGACCGACACACTCTTTGTGTCGATCGACACGGCCCCAGAATTTCGATACCGAATGCATATCAAATATGCATTCACTAGATCATTACATTAATGATCAACCTCGTCTTTATCGTCCAGTTTGCTTAGGTGTGTGACCCTGTAGGATCATATAACACTAGCAATGAGTTCTAAACTCATTGATCATAAGTGGCTTCTAGCAAAGCATTATGACTACCTAGTATTATATGATTGTCTCATCTCGACAATACGACTTTCACTTAGAGTAAGTACAATAGATTTCAGGACATTCCCAACAATCTCCCACTTGTACTGGAATCATCTATTCCTTTAATCCCTTTGTAGCTATATCTCAATCTAGCATAAGGCAAGAACTGTGTCATCCTTATTAAGCCAGATCACGTTTATCGAATCCCGATTTGTACTGATAAAAAAACAAACGACTGACAATCACCTCGTTTGAGCGCGGCCACGCATTTCCAGTATCAAATCTTCGATAGGCCCAGAGATATTTAACTCCGGTTATATAGGAGGTACAAATCCCATCTTGTTCCATCCATGTCTCTTTTATATCTCATGATACGCCTAATCAGTGTCTTTATAATCACCAGTTACGGCTGACGTTTGACAAAGTCAAGACGAACCAATCCATATGAGAGAGGACATGATGAACTCAGGTCTTAGGACTACACTCTTTAGTCGTAATGAGAAACTCTTATGACACTCATATAACATCTTGTAGAGTTCTCATTAACGGGTCATATCCGATCATGTGTTCTCTAACACATATCTATGTGATTGACTTTAATACTCTTATTAATGACTCCATGAAACATAGTCATCAGTCACCTCACATACTAGTCTCACGTGGTTGTTAATGTCCCATTTTAACAACCTCGACCAGGGACCAACATAGTTCATGACAATCTTTGTTTATAGGGTTTCATGATCAAGTCACATACTTGATGACCTATAACATTGCCATGAATTATTTTGGGACTATTATTTAATTAACATAATTGAATAATGATGAAACAAATTTCATTAAAATAACATAACTATTATGTTTTTGTGAACATCATGACATAACTAAAACAAATATAACTCCCACTGAAATCAAGATCATATCTTAAGAAATCTAATGCCTACAGCAGCAGTATGAAACTCATGCTTGGGCCTTGGGAGGGGCTTGGTCAGTGGATCAGCAACATTCTCATCCGTCGGGACTCTGCTGATCTTCACATCTCCTCTATTCACGATATCACGGATAAGGTGATATCTCCTTTCTATGTGTTTGGATTTCTGGTGTGATCTAGGTTCCTTTGCTTGCGCAATGGCTCTATTGTTGTCACAATACAAAGCCACTGGCTCAGAAATGCTAGGAATCATACCAAGTTCAGTGATGAACTTCTTGATCCAAACAGCCTCCTTTGCCGCTTCAGAAGCAGCGAGGTACTCAGCTTCAGTCGTGGAATCTGCTACAGTGTCCTGCTTGGAACTCTTCCAGCTGACTGCACCGCCATTCAGGCAAAAGATGTAACCATATTTTGATCGGAAATCATCTTTGTCTGTCTGAAAACTTGCGTCTGTGTAACCACTTACTACCAGCTCATCACTTCCTCCATACACCAAGAATTTATACTTCAGAATATTCTTGACTGCTGTCCAGTGACTTTCACCTGGATCCGATTGGTATCTACTCGTCATGCTTATAGCACAAGCAACATTTGGACGAGTACAGAGCATGGCATACATGATGGATCCCAATGCCGAGGCATAAGGAATCCTACTCATGCGTTCTCGCTCAGCAGGTGTCTCAGGACACTGCTTCTTGCTGAGACTTATGCCATAAGACATTGGTATGAAGCCCTTCTTGGAATCATGCATTCTGAACCTGTGTAAGACTTTATCAATATAAGTGTCTTGACACAGTCCAATTAAGTTGTTTAATCTATCTCTATAGATTCTTATTCCAAGAATATACGCGGCTTCTCCCATGTCTTTCATTGAAAAACAACTTCCGAGCCAAGTCTTAACAGACTGTAACAACGGAACGTCATTTCCGAGAAGAAGTATGTCATCTACATACAACACGAGAAATGCAACTGCGCTCCCACTAGTCTTCTTGTAAACAGATGGTTCCTCTTCGTTTCTGATGAAGTCAAACTTTTTGACTGCTTCATCAAAACGAAGATTCCAACTCCGAGATGCTTGCTTCAATCCATAAATGGATCGATGAAGCTTGCATACTTTCCTAGCTGCATTTGGATCG
This sequence comes from Orychophragmus violaceus, assembly GCA_030180135.1. Lineage (NCBI taxonomy): Eukaryota > Viridiplantae > Streptophyta > Magnoliopsida > Brassicales > Brassicaceae > Orychophragmus > Orychophragmus violaceus. The sequence continues at coordinate 35,013,480 of CM058230.1, forward strand.
ATGAAACCTTCGGGCTGTGTCATGTACACATCCTCTTCCAGAATTCCATTAAGGAAAGCTGTTTTCACGTCCATCTGCCAGATCTCATAGTCATAATGAGCGGCTGTTGCTAGGAGAATCCGAATGGATTTAAGCATGGCGACCGGGGAATAAGTTTCTTCATAGTCAATGCCATGAATTTGTTTGAAACCTTTGGCCACCAGCCTTGCTTTATATAGCTGAATATTTCCATCCACATCAATTTTCTTCTTGAAAATCCATTTGCACTCAATGGGTCTTGCACCATCGGGTAAATCAACCAAAGTCCATACTTGGTTCTGTGACATGGATCCCATTTTGGATTCAGCGGCTTTCAGCCACTTTTCGGAGTCAGAGCTCATCATCGCTTCTTCAAAATTCGCTGGCTCGTCACTGTCAATGATCAACAAATCATGACAATTGGTTACGAGAAATCCATATCTCTCGGGTTCGTGACGGATCCTTTCGGATCGGCGAATTTCAGGCTCCACAGGCGCGGTTTCTACAACTCTTTGTAGATCCAACTGTTGCTCTTCCACTACGGGTTGAGCATTTTCCTGCGGTTCTCGAACTTCTTAGAGTTGTACTTTACTCCCACTGTTTCTCTTGGAAAGAAACTCTCTCTCAAGAAAGACGCAGTTCCGAGCAACAAACACTTTGTTCTCGGATTGGTTGTAAAAGTAGTATGCCTTGGTTTCCTTAGGATAACCAACGAAGTAGCATTTATCAGATTTGGGTTCGAGCTTATCTGTAATTAATCTCTTAACATAAGCTTCACAACCCCAAATCTTCAGGAAAGACACATTCGGAACATTTCCAGTCCACATCTCATGTGGTGTCTTTGCAACTGATTTTGACGGAACCCTATTAAGTGTAAACGCAGACGTTTCTAGAGCGTATCCCCAAAAGGATAATGGAAGAGTTGAGAGACTCATCATTGATCGAACCATATCTAATAAAGTCCGATTCCTCCTCTCAGACACCCCATTCCATTGTGGTGTTCCACGAGGAGTGAGTTGCGAAATAATTCCACAATCTCTCAAATGATCACTGAATTCTTGGCTTAAGTATTCTCCTCCATGATCTGATCGAAGAGCCTTGATACTTTTGCCAAGTTGATTCTGTACTTCATTTTGGAACTCTTTGAACTTTTCAAAAGATTCCGACTTGTGTCTCATTAAATAGACATAGCCATACCTGCTGAAATCATCAATGAAGGTAATGAAGTATCGAAAATTTCCTCTGGCACTTGTTCTCATTGGGCCGCATACATCCGTATGTATAAGGCCCAATAGGTCACTGGCCCTTTCATTTTGTTTGTTGAAAGGGGCCTTTGCCATTTTGCCCAGAAAACAAGATTCGTATTTCTCACATGATTCATAATCAAATGAGCCCAAAAGCCCATCACTATGGAGGTTTTGAATCCGTTTCTCGTTTATGTGGCCCAAACGACAATGCCATAGAAAAGTCTGATTCGTGTCATTTGATTTGAATCTCTTGGTGTTAATGTTATAGATTTGTGTGCTTTGGTTTAGAACATAAAGCTCATTCTCTAATGGGCTGCTACCATAAAATATATCATTGTAATCAAAAGAACAACATTTATTCTTAATTAAAAACTGATATCCTTCCAAATCCAAAACAGGAATAGAAATAATATTTTTGCTTATAGCAGGTACATAGTAGCAATTATGAAGTTCTAAAACCAAACCAGAAGGTAAAGACAAGTTAAACGTTCCTACGGCTAATGCAGCAACTCTTGCTCCATTCCCCACGCGCAGGTCCACTTGTCCCTTTTCCAACGTCCTACTGTTGCTTAGGCCCTGCATATTTGTACAAATATGAGCACCACAGCTGGTATCCAATACCCAAGAAGTAGAACCAGAAGTAGTAACATTTACTTCTATAACAAAAATACCTGAAGATGAAGTCTCGAAAGTCTTCTTCTTCTTCTTCTTCTCTTCCAAGAATTTGTTGCAATTTTTCTTCCAATGCCCAAGCTCTTTACAGTAATGGCACTTATCAGTCTCAGATGGGCCCGGATTGGGCTTCGGGGCTGGCGCAGGCGTGTCCTGGTTCTCAACCTGGACTGCCTTGCCCTTTCCCTTGCCTTTGCCAAGTTTCTTAAACATCTTACCCCCTTGTACCATAAGTACATTAGGAGTGCCCTTCTTGATATTTGGCTCAGCTGTCTTGAGCATGCCATGCAGTTCAGTCAACGTCTTTGTCAAGTTATTCATGTTATAGTTCATAACAAACTGATCATAGCTTGACGGCAGTGACTGCAGAATGATGTCAGTAGCCAACTCTTGGCTAATGGGACAATCCAGCTTCCCCAGGTTATCAATATAACCCATCATCTTAATGACATGAGGACTGACTGGACTGTCATTTGGCAGCTTGCATTCAATGAGAGATTTAACCGTCTGGTATCTCTCAGTTCGTGCTTGCTCATGAAACATGCTTTTCAGGCTAGTAATCATCTCCACTGGCGACTCCACGTTCTCGTATTGCTTCTGCAAATCTGAGTTCATGGTAGCCAACATGAGACAATTCACATCGACCACATCATTGGAATGCTTATCCCAAGCACTCCTTTCTGCATGTGCAGCATTGGCTCTCGGTTTTTCAGGGAGAACAGTTTCCAGGACATAGTCCCTTTTCTCCTGCTTGAGAACAATTCTCAAGTTCCGATACCATTCGAGAAAATCCGATCCATTTAACTTGTCCTTCTCAAGGATGGATCGTAGGGAGAAAGAGTTATTATGAGTGTTAGTCATAGCTGAGAACAAAGAAAGGAAAAGGTTTAGTTATGATGTTCAAGAAATGAGAAGTCTTAACTTTTAAGAAAACTCGCATTATATTCAAACATTGTTTCCTCAGATGAATATAATGATCCAAGACCCATACTTCACTAAACTTGAGTGAGCCACTGGCTATCACCCAAATTTAGCTATCTAGGTAAGCAACAACTTTGCTAGTTATATCCAGTATAACTCTTGGTTGTGGATCGACATCTCATGCCCAATCCACCTGATGTCTCTGAGCCCAAAACGATTTTGATGGCCCAGTCAAGTAAACCAATCTCTTCAGTCATGTAATTGTTGATGTCTTGCACTGCAAGTCCATCAACACGATTACCTCCTGCCTTACTCATGTAATTGTGGACATATTGCACTGCAAGTCTATCGCACAATGAAACGAGTTTTGAACGTTGACAAGATTGAAAAGACATCAAGTATCACTTGATATTTGATTGAGGAACATAACCATTTAAAACGTTCAGTTTTATTATGTTTTAATTCTTCTAATTAATTGATTTATCTTGCTTTGGTTCTGTGATTTCAGGTTCCATAACCCAAACCATCAAATCTGATGTCGACCGACACTACTTTAGTGTCGATCGATGCAGAATAACCAAAACAATCTACGATAACCGATCAATCCAATTGATCCGGTTTTGAATACCGGTCAGTGTCGATCGATGCTACACTAGCATCGGTCGATACCAACCTAATCAAACCAATCGCAATTAAACCATTCATAGTGTTCAACCATTATAAACCAAGCTCGATAACCGGTCCAATCCAATTGAACCGATTCATCAATCTCGCGAGGTTTGTGTCGACCGACACAACTCTTGTGTCGATCGACACTAGGCGAAACAAATTTTATTCGGGTTATCCTTCTGCGTCGACTGATACCGGATTGGTGTCGATAGACACAGGGCGATAAACCCTAATCGTTTTTCAAGCCAAAAACCTAAAACTAGATTTTCATGAAAAACGAATTTTAGCAAGTTTGTATCAACCATACACAGATTCAGATTCAACTAATCTAATCAACATGCTACAGATTCAATGGAACCCTAAAGCTCTGATACCACTGAAGGAATTTCTAGCAGATCCTAATCCAATTAGGCAATCCTAGTATAAATTCCAAGCCTAGGATCTAAGGTTCATGAAATTGAATCTATCAGATCTCAGATTTACCTGGTAATTAGCAGCGGAAGATTTGCAGATAATCGAGATCACGAAGCACCTCAAACGCTGTGCCTCTACTGGTATCCACATGCACACAAACTGAACCGGAGGGATGCTAGTGCCTATAGAGATCTAATCTCTTGAGATGTTTCTTTTCTAGTTCTGGTGGCTGTAAATTAGGTTAAGTTGGAGTTTAGGTCGACCATATATCTTATATATGTCGACTTAAACCGCAACGGGATTAACCAACGATTAAACCGAATTAATCTGGTAATCCGCGAGACGGCCCCAGAATTTTGATACCGAATGCATATCAAATATGCATTCACTAGATCATTACATTAATGATCAACCTCGTCTTTATCGTCCAGTTTGCTTAGGTGTGTGACCCTGTAGGATCATATAACACTAGCAATGAGTTTTAAACTCATTGATCATAAGTGGCTTCTAGCAAAGCATTATGACTACCTAGTATTATATGATTGTCTCATCTCAACAATACGACTTTCACTTAGAGTAAGTACAATAGATTTCAGGACATTCCCAACAATCTCCCACTTGTACTGGAATCATCTATTCCTTTAATCCCTTTTTAGCTATATCTCAATCTAGCATAAGGCAAGAACTGTGTCATCCTTATTAAGCCAGATCACGTTTATCGAATCCCGATTTGTACTGATGAAAAAACAAACGACTGACAATCACCTCGTTTGAGCGCGGCCACGCATTTCCAGTATCAAATCTTCGATAGGCCCAGAGATATTTAAATCCTGTTATATAGGAGGTACAAATCCCATCTTGTTCCATCCATGTCTCTTTTATATCTCATGATATGCCTAATCAGTGTCTTTATAATCACCAGTTACGGCTGACGTTTGACAAAGTCAAGACGAACCAATCCATATGAGAGAGGACATGATGAACTCAGGTCTTAGGACTACACTCTTTAGTCGTAATGAGAAACTCTTATGACACTCATATAACATCTTGTAGAGTTCTCATTAACGGGTCATGTCCGATCATGTGTTCTCTAACACATATCTATGTGATTGACTTTAATACTCTTATTAATGACTCCATGAAACATAGTCATCAGTCACCTCACATACTAGTCTCACGTGGTTGTTAATGTCCCATTTTAACAACCTCGACCAGGGACCAACATAATTCATGACAATCTTTGTTTATAGGGTTCCATGATCAAGTCACATACTTGATGACCTATAACATTGCCATGAATTATTTCGGGACTATTATTTAATTAACATAATTGAATAATGATGAAACAAATTTCATTAAAATAACATAACTATTATGTTTTTGTGAACATCATGACATAACTAAAACAAATATAACTCCCACTGAAATCAAGATCATATCTTAAGAAATCTAATGCCTACAGCAGCAGTATGAAACTCATGCTTGGGCCTTGGGAGGGGCTTGGTCAGTGGATCAGCAACATTCTCATCCGTCGGGACTCTGCTGATCTTCACATCTCCTCTATTCACGATATCACGGATAAGGTGATATCTCCTTTCTATGTGTTTGGATTTCTGGTGTGATCTAGGTTCCTTTGCTTGCGCAATGGCTCCATTGTTGTCACAATACAAAGCCACTGGCTCAGAAATGCTAGGAATCACACCAAGTTCAGTGATGAACTTCTTGATCCAAACAGCCTCCTTTCCCGCTTCAGAATCAGCGAGGTACTCAGCTTCAGTCGTGGAATCTGCTACAGTGTCCTGCTTGGAACTCTTCCAGCTGACTGCACCGCCATTCAGGCAAAAGATGTAACCAGATTGCGATCGGAAATCATCTTTGTCTGTCTGAAAACTTTCGTTTGTGTAACCACTTACTACCAGCTCATCACTTCCTCCATACACCAAGAATTTATCCTTAGTATTTCTCAAATACTTCAGAATATTCTTGACTGCTGTCCAATGACTTTCACCTGGATCCGATTGGTATCTACTCGTCATGCTTAGAGCACAAGCAACATCTGGACGAGTACAGAGCATGGCATACATGATGGATCCCAATGCCGAGGCATAAGGAATCCTACTCATGCGTTCTCGCTCAGCAGGTATCTCAGGACACTGCTTCTTGCTGAGACTTATGCCATAAGACATTGGTATGAAGCCCTTCTTGGAATCATGCATTCTGAACCTGTGTAAGACTTTATCAATATAAGTTTCTTGACACAGTCCAATTAACTTGTTTAATCTATCTCTATAGATTCTTATTCCAAGAATATACGCGGCTTCTCCGACTTCTACGATGATGCGCGCTCCGATCAGTCTAGACAGGACATTTTGACTTTCTTCCAAGGTTCTGTAGAGCCTCTTAAAGCTGCCTGGATGCGATTCAAGAAGTACCAGCGTGACTGCCCACATCATGGATTTACTGAGGTAACATTGCTAGGTATCTTCTTCAGAGGCATAGATCTTCCTTATCAGACTGCGCTGGATAATTCCAGCAATGCAAATTTCAACACTAGGACTCCTGCGCAAGCTAAGCAGCTGATAGAGAACTTAGTGAGCAGCAATAGCTGCAAGACTACTGATGAGAGAAGGAAGAAGTCCGGTGGAAGGGTAGAGAATTTGGAGATTGCTGATATTAGATCTAAGCTGGACACTGTTTGCAATCTTCTAGGTGGGAAGAAAGCTGTCCATTTTGCTCAGGATGTTGAGGTTTTTGGAGCTGAGGAAGAGAACCAGGAAGAGGATGTGAACTACATTGGTGGTTCCGGATTCCAAGAGAATAGGTTTGGAAATCAGTCTGGGAATATGTTCTTCAGTGGAGGACAGAAGAGTGCTTTCAACAACAATCAAAACTCTTCTGGATTTGGACAGACTAGTGGTTTTCAGAAACCTTTTGGACAAGGTAATCAGAGGACTTATGGATCTTCTTCTTACCAGAAACCTCCTGTTACTAGCACTCATGAGAGTAAGATGGAGGCTATGATGGAACAGCTGCTAGAAGGACAAACCAAGATTGCTTTGGACTGCAACAAGAAGTTAGATGCTGTCTACGAAGATCTCAGTGGTAAGTTTGATTCTCTAAGCACACATGTGAGGCAATTGGACACTCAGGTAAGCCAAATCTCAAGTTCTGTGAAAGGAAAAGGAGTAGCAGAAACCCATATTAAGGCTTGGTCAGTATACATTGATGATGGATCACACCTAGGTGAAAATTTTGAGTTGAACACAGCTGAATTGGTAGAAGAGGCTGAAATTTCGGATTTTGAGGAAAATCTCTCGGGTGGAATCTGTGAAAACAGTGATGCATCGATCGATGCACCTTTAGCGTCGATCGTTGCATGGCGTGGACAGACATATTCGCAGGATTCTGATGGCATTGATGCAGAGGCAGATGCAGAACTTAATCGTTTATTCCCTGGAGTGTTTGAGATAACTCAACAGGAGATTTATGCACAATATATTCGACTATATCCTAAAGTGTCTGAAGTAATTCGACAAGAGATTGATGAGCTTAAACAGCTGGAAGAGATTGGTGAAGAGTTGGAAGAAATTCCATCATCTGATGATCCACCTTATCACCCTTGTGTGCAGAGATACTTGAGGAAGATGCTGCCTATGGATGAAGAGCTGAAAGATTGGGTGATTGTGGTTCCTCAACAGATAAGTGATGTGCTCTTGACTAAGATTCTGAAGAAGCTGCCTGATCCTGGTGTGTTTGTGCTGAATTGTACTATCTTTGAAGATAGTTTTAGGCGTTCTCTGTGTGATCTGGGAACTGCGGGAAGTCTTATGCCATATTCTGTGGCAGAGAAGCTGGGTATGATGGATTTTTCACCCACTAGGACCTCTCTTGTCCTAGCTGATCAGTCGATAAGGATTCCAGAAGGACTCCTTGAGGACGTCCCAGTCAGAGTTGGAAACTACTTGGTTCCGACAGATTTCTTAGTGCTGAAGTACGACAGTGATCCTGACGATGCCTTGATACTTGGAAGGCCATTTTTAGCTACAGCAGGAGCAGTGATAGATGTGCGACACAGTTTGATTGATCTCCATCTGGGAGATGAGCCACTGCATTTTGAGGTGGATAAGCTGCGCAAGCCGCTGATTGATGGTCAGACTTTCACCATCATGGATGGAGATGGAGAGCATACACGTGAGACATTGGTTCCTGATCCTGGATATCATCACACTCTATCTTTTCTTGGACAAGTTCATTCTGATACATCTTACTCTCCGCCCTGGATGAGGAGACTTGCACAGAGACAATCAAATTCTCTGTCAAGATCTCTTGGAGCCTGATTCTTGTTCAACCGGTCAAGCTAATGACCTTAAACAAGCGCTGAGTGGGAGGCAACCCACTGTTAGGTTTTAGTGTTTTTCTTTTTGATTTTTGGTGTTTTTCTTAGGAACTTACGTTTTGATTTTGTTTTGCTAAGTTTTTAGATACAGAACTCGAGTCTGGAGATGTGTAACGATCGTTGCTTTATGAGCAACGGTCGTTGCAGGGAGATATGACGAAGAGATGGGATCACCTTGTGACGATCGTTGCGGCCCTGTGCAACGGTCGTTGCAAATGGTTTAATTGCAAAATTAAGGTACGCGCGCTAAACCGGAATCAATTTGGTTCAGAAGCGTCGATCGTTGCTTCCAAGCATCGATCGTTGCACCCACGACTGAGGTAAGTGCCTTAAACCCTTTTATCTTCTCTTCTTCTCCACTTCGCCGTCCGTACAACCGAGACTCCTATCGCCTAAATCTATCAATTCTTCATCATTCTTGTTGATTCAAAGTGCTATTATACTTGTTTTACTTGCTCTATCTAGTCCTCTAACCCATTTCAAGCAAATCCAAGGTAATGTACCTCATTTTCATGATTTTCGGATTCAATTTTAGGGTTTTTGGAATTAAGAGATTTTGGTTTGAGAATGATGATTCCGTGTTGTTATTAGCTTGATTTAGGACGATTTGTGATGAATGCATGCTGATTATGGGTCTGATTAACGATTTTAGGCACGAATTGAGAATTAGCTGTCGGCTGTGAAATCGCCCTGCAACGATCGTCGCACTTGTGCAACGGTCCTTGCTCTGCGATTTCACAAGGAGTTTTCTGCCGAGACTTACATGATTTTTTTTATTTCTTGCAGATGCCTCCTCGACAATCTCGCAAACGCAGAGCCACCGCCGCAGCTGCTACAGCTCATCATGCTCCACCACCAGAGTGGTTCCATCGAGAATCACCACATCATGAGGACTATCAGAGAGAACAGGAAGCTATACAGCTACCATGGCCTAGAGCAGATGCGCAGTTGATTCCGACAAATAAGGACTGGGGCATGAAGATTGATGACCTGCTCAAGACCGACACCTTCACAGAGAGGCCTTTACTTGACCATTGGGATGAGTTTGATACGTTGCTCTACAATGGTTGGTGTGGCATGACGCTTAAGCCAACCAAGTTTGCAGATTATTCGACTTGTAATAGTCTGGGCATCGATGAGCAGGTTCTTGCATTGTGTAAAGGCATTGGTCTGGGGACAATGCCTATGCAGCCTCATGAGATGTACCCTGAGTTGGTCAGACAGCTGCTAGCCACTTGCAGAGTGATTTACCCTGACCCAGAGAGCAGGAAGGCTTCAGGAGGTTTCTTTACCTTCATGTGCTTAGGATGCAGGTATCGGATTCCCCTTCTCGATATCTGTAGGATTTATGGATTTAGCACTGAGCCTGCGCGTATTGGTATGTCATTTCCGTGGGATGTGGAGGAGACTTAGTATTTATGGGATCACATTGGTAATGGTCGGTATAACTCACGGACTACAGGAGTGATTCAGGTTAGGCATCCTGTTCTTAGATACGTCTTGCGCATCTTGTGATGTACTCTATTGTGCAAAGCTGAAGCTAACAAGATGCGTAAGAACGAGATGGAGATGCTGTTCATTGGACTGAGGGACCAGTTTGAGGATACTGTTCTGAGAGATCCCACTAGAGGACTCAACTTGGGAGCTGTCTTTGCTCATCATTTATGCGAACTGCAAAAGAAGCCATTTGATGGTAAGGGCACTGAGACAGTAGGGAGTCTGCTTACTCCCATTTTCAGGCATTGCAGGATTCCCTTGGAGGGTACGGAGCGTAATGATAGCAAGGAGTTCCTTGATTTTACTCACCTGCAGAGCGCTACCTGGCTCAAGGAGGGACGCGTTTGGGTTTATTATGACCATGCCACTGAGAAGCGTGATGTGTATCTTCCTGCTGCTGGTCTTACACAGATTGATACGCTGGATGCCTTGAGATTCCAGCCCCCTATGAGTGATCAGCGCAGAGTTCCTATGATGGCTCATCCGCTGGGAGAGCCTTCTACGAGAGCTTCATCTTCTTCTGCGCCTGCGCCTGCTGCCCCTGTTGAGGATATTGGCCCTTATCTCGAGCTTTCGATGCCTTATGGTGATATGTCTGAGGCAGAGTGGATAGAGCGTGAGGATGGTATTCTATGGAGCATCTGGAACTTCATGCGTACCTGCACTTGCAGGAGACAGCCGCAGATACACCATCCAGGACCTTCACGATGTAGACGACGATCTTCGACTCCTGGTTCTTCGAGTGGTACTGAGCGCAATGCTGACGTGGATGACGTGTGAGATAGTGGCTTCTCTAGACATTCAGTTCTGTATTCTCTTATTTTTCTTTTTCTTTTGATTTTCTTAGGATGTTTATGTTTGGATTGTGTGTTTGCATTGAGACTATTAGTTGCTTTGATTTTCTCTATTTTCAGTGTTTTTCAGCTTGCAGGTTCGAAAATTTGGATTTTCTTACGGACTAACCTGCTAACTTGCTGACTGATCCGAGTATTCGCAGTGCGTCGATCGACACACCACTGTGTCGATCGTCACAACACGAAAGAAATCGCATTGCAGCGATCGTTGCGGTCCTGAGCAACGATCGACCCACAACAAAAATCGCCCAGCAACGATCGACGCACCTAGTGCAACGGTCAATGCAGGTGTGACATAGGTAAACATCAGACAGAACTCAACACATCCATTAACAAATTTTTCTTTCTTTTTACCAATCCTTCGCTTGACACTACTGGGGACAGTGTGTCTTAAGTGTGGGGGGAGGTGCTACTGACTTTATCTTTCTGTTTTCTTAGAGTCAGTCTGTTTTTCAAAATTTGTTTTATCGAGTAAAAACAGTTTAAGTAAGAAACGATGATTTTTTGAGAAGATTAACAGCACTTGCATGAACTTAAGTAACCATTGGGATGAAGTTGCAGATTATCTCTGACTATTAGAAAACCCAGACACGGATCAGCCTACTGAGAACACCCACATCGCTTCAGGTATCAGAGGATCCTTTTACTGACTTCACCTTAATACTGACTTAATTTTCTCACTTAAGGGCTTGGTATACCTTGAGTCGGATTCCTTTGTTAGTTCTGACACAGCTTGTAAACCTGTCCTATTTGGTTCCCTTCTCCTCTTCCATAAAGTAAAAAAAAAAGAGTAAATAAACTGAGGATGAGCTAGTAGCTCCGAAGTGGTCACGGGAGTGGTAGCTACCATTATTACCTCCTGTGCGATCCATGGAATGTGTCCAAAGTACACCCCAAAACGGGAAGAACACTGATAAAAAAAATAAAATGATACCCAGTGGGGAAAAATCAGTTGTTAAGGAAGGGAAAAGAGAAGAAAGGGACCAGAGAAAGACAGTATGGTGGTCTAGAGCTGACAAGGTAAGAGTCCATGTGCCCTTTGATCGATACTCCTTAGGTGAGACCACACTTAAATACTTGCAGAAGTAAGTAGGAAGAATTTGAATGCGTGAATATGATTGTGGAGTTTACGTAGGACAGTTGCTAAGTGTGGGGGAAGTATATGTTGGTCTTGATGTCTGCAGGTGAAATCTTTCATGTGGCTTACTAAGGGGAATCTGAGTGTTGTTGCTTCTAAGATGAAAAGAGTTTCTGAAAATTTTCAAACCTCTTCACCATGTCTAGTTCTTTGTTTTGCTTGAGGAAAAGCAAATGCTAAGTGTGGGGGAGTTGATATATCATGGTTTTTACTAGTTTTAGACCATGATATAAGTGTGTTTTAGAGTCTATTAGTGTTTCTTTAGAATCTTTTGCAGGTCTTATTAGGTACACGCACGTTTGGAGCAGAAGTGGAGATTATGGAGCTATTTGGAGGATTTAGGAGATTTGACCCGAGAGATAGAGTTCACTGTCGTGAACAGAGGATTGCGTCGATCGTTGCACACTTGCATCGATCGATGCACAGTGCAAATGGGCCAGACTTGCGAACGTTAATGAAGTTATGAGATATTGCATAATTACCCAGAAGTTCCAGATATTTACACAGAAGCCCCAAGACGTGATTAGGCTATAATAATTAGGTTTTAGACTTTTATTTTCATTAAGCATTCATACTTTGAGCTGAGAGTTTTAGAGAGATTTTGGGGCTGATCTGAACATGTACTTCATCTTGATTTTGGAGAAGATTTTGAACCCCTTTACTTCTTTTATATCTTATATGCAATTTATTCATCATATGATTATGTTTTCATTATCTATGTCTGAGTAGATTCCTAGTTAGGTTTAGGGTTTCTCACATAGGATTTCATGACTTGCTAGATATAATTAATTCAGTTAAGGATTCATAACTTATTTGTTCTTCGATCTAAATTGTGTTTAATGCTAGTTCTAACCTGGTCACTTAGAATCTAGATCTTAGGTTGCTAAATACGACACGACAGTGTGGTTTAGAATCTGAACTATTTAAGTTGAGCAATTAAATTATTCGCAAAGGAATTTGGTTTAGTTTAATTGTGAACATATCGAACTTGGAATTAATGCTGGTTTAATCTGTTAGTAATTGCAAAGGAATTTGGATTGCTGCACTTAGACTTAGAGAATTCTCGCAACGACAGTTGATTAATTCTATATCCGTGTTTTGAGTTCTAGAACTGTGCTTAATTAGATCCTGACTGAATGATTTATCTGCTTGTCTGATTTCCTGAGAACGCCCTAGATTTAGCGCTTTAAGTTAACTGTTTTCACAACCAATCCTGCTATCTGATTTACTTTCTTGCTTGCTTTTTAGTTTACATCACATTGCTTTCATCTTAGTATAATCTCTACTGTTCTAATATCTATCGTTGACCGGAGTCTTTGTGGATTCGATACCTAAGTACTACATCTGCATATATGTGCACTTGCAGTTAAATACGATTAAAACTAGACCCTATCAGTATTCCAAACCAATATTATAACATGTTCAACAAAAACATACTGATTGGATAGATGCTAGTTACACTGCCATTTGAAACGGCATTTATATGCTTCAAGTCTAAGTAGTGTTCACCATTAAGGAATGAAATTCTCCATATTATACTCGAACGGATTCGACATAAAGAGAATAAACTATCTGTCAAGCAGCCCGACATCGGCCTAACAACGATAAGAACGTTATCCCATTGAATCCAGTGGCCTTCAGATTTTAAAAGCCACTCGAAAATTTCAACAAAACCACCACATAGTTGTCCTTCTATCCTTTGACCCTATTTGTTATAAAGTGAATTATACACAAAACTTCGAATACCGGAAGAACAAAGTTGATCTAACCACTATTAGAATGAAAATATGTACAAATACAATTATAATATTAAAAGAGACATGTTCATCCACCAATAAAAGTTGGATGGTTTTAGCGGTTATAACATCTTCAAACATCCAACACCGAAGGACCTTCAATCTCAAACTCCATTTGGTGGTAGACTTGTTGATCTCTGTAAGTAACTGGTATTGCCTTTGGGCCATAGTTTTTTAGAATGAAAATAGAGGACATAAAATTTGAGGACGGAAATAAAGATAAATTAGAAAATGTTTCGTACCTAGGGTTTTGAAATAAATACTCACCACGATTCCAGGAAGTCACGATTGTGTATATATTTTATCTAAAGTAAAATAATAAAAATTTAAAATTATGTGTTTAAAATTAAACATTATCTGTTAACAATTTATTCCTCTAACTTTTTACCATGCTATTTTCGATAAAATATAGGGATATTTCGTGTTAGGGTTGAACTTATTTGGCCGCAATCTTCTGCTGGAAGATTAGTATATGTTAATAGTTTTATTAACTTAAGAGATAAAAACTATATTTCGAAAAATATATATATCAAACTATAAAGATTTTCAATAAGATATTGCGATATGTTTGAGGAAATTTCGAATAATATTTACAATTTAAAATAATAGAATTGTTTTACTCTTAACCATTTATATATTGTTAAGATATTGAGTTGATTTGATCCGGAATAATAAATGGAAATTTCCAGTTGTTTAAATTCATTTGAAATGTTTCAGATTCACTAAACCATTTTATTATTATACAACTCCGTCTGTAACCAAATGTTACATGTCTATTTAGACTAACAAATTGTACATTAATGTTTCGCATATTCTCTCATATCGATTTATCATAGACATGTATTTTTTGTAAAAACATATTTTAAATTTTGTAAAATAATTTTGTCCAAATAGCTAAATATATTAATCTATTTAAGTGATTATGTTACTGATAAAGAAACTCATACACATTGCTAATATATAGGTTTATTATGAAAACATTAAAAATCACATGATACCAAGTAATAAAAAAATGCTCAAGGTATACAAATTTCAATTCATAATTTAGAAGATGAAATGCTCCATACGATCTTCTTCACAGTATTGCTCAGGAACCGGATTTGGAAATCTACAAAAAGAGAAATACATGTATTACTCCTCCATATATAAATTCAAGATCGATACATGAATTAAATGTTCTATGAACACAACCTGTTGAGGAACTCAACAAAGTCAAGATTGTTAGTTTGATCATAGACAATTGTCGAAAGCTCTTCTTCTCTTTTAAGCCAAGTAAAACCTAAATAAATACAACAAAGGACAAAACTTCTTAAAAATTTATAGAATGCAAAAAATTCTTTATGAATCAATCATATGCCATAAAACTTAATACATACTAAAATAATTTTCATCTGATCACACACAAAATTACAATTCTTACCCGCTTCATGTCTAATGAAGAAACATCTAAGAATCACGAAGACATGTTTTTCGGCATCATCTGAAAACCTTTTTATCAACTCCTCACCATCTCTACCAATGAATAAACATTGAACGCTCCAGAGGCTAATTAAAAAAATTGTTAACTACTATTAGAGACAAAAGCCAAAACACACATCAAAATATAAGATTAAGATCGTCTCACTTTTATATCTCGAATGGTAAACTGCAACTTTGGCCCTGCCCAATAGTTTTGAAGCTTTTCAACATGGGTTACAACACCAACAACATCTATAAATTGAAAAATAAATTAGAAAAACATGTAAATAACATGTTTATCATCATTCAAAGCACAATATTGACGTTTTAACATACCTTTAGGATACAGATCATAAGCCCTCCGATCTAAGATATCCGAAATCGATGTGTAAACAATAACACGAACATCCGGAATATTATGATAAATCACACAAAATATGTATTTGATGTCAAAACCAGCTTGAAGTTGTGAGGAGTCAAGGACATATGATGTGGTGAAAGAACTAATTGAGGATTTGTAAGGTTAAACCAACGACTCTCGAACCAATTTGAATCAATAAATTTGTCAACGTCCGAAGGATGAACGACGGCCTCGATCTTAATACACCTAAATTCCAGAATTACTCATTCAATAAAACATGCAAGAACAAAAGTTAAGAAAAGAAAATGAAAAAAGATATTACCTCTTGGTCGACTAAAATCATTGACAATTTTTTTTCTCCAACGGTAGAAGCACACATCCATATATGCAGCAGAAAAACTTTAATATTCAAAACAAATGGGACATAGTTGTTGATCTCAGAAAGTTTTCGGATAACTGGAAGACACATGGTTGATACTCGCTGCTTATTTTGAATAAATCTAGAAAGAAAATTGTAAACATTAAAATATGAATCGTCTAGGGCACAAACCTTTATAGATTTTAAAAGTTATGAGCAAAAGGTGTTAAGATAGAAAGACAACTCTTGCTTTAGATATAGATGCTTGGGACTTATTCATTTTTTACTATTAGTAACCGCCGTATTTTTATTATTAACAATTAATAATCCCAGATAAGTACCTATTCGTTTCAAGTTGGTATGTAACATATCTGCAAAACTTTATTCGGAATATAGGGACTAATGAGAACATGAAAACGTATTGGCAAAAGACTATGTTATCGGGACAATCGAGCTTTTAGATATCTACTATAAATTCACACTTTTTATAGTACTTCTCAAATGAATATTAGTTCACCTATCATTAAACCTTAGGCTCTCCTTTTATGGGACAGAATAACAAAACATAACTAAAAAAACATAGTAATCAATATGTAACACTGAAGAAGAAGAAAGTAATAGAAATTTTAAAACCAAAAACATAGAAATCCTTACTTTCTATATAAATTCTCAAACGTTTGAGAGTTCACCTCACATCATTAAACTTTAGCTTCTTCTTGTATGGGACCAAACGAACAAAAGAGAATAAAAACCAAAAATATAGAAATCCTTTCAAAACTGATAAGAAGAATAAAGCAACAGAAATGAAAACGGATCATTTGACATTTTCATTTTGATGATCCGGAAGAAAATTTTCATGAACATGAGAAAACGCTTATTCGGACCATAGGCTCATTGGGACAAAAGGGTCATGTGATGTGAACTAACAACGTCTTGCCAACAACATCCAATCGGACTAATCTCACAGTCCTTTCTAGATATAATCTCAACCGTTTGTTAGTTCACATCACATCATTACATCTTAGCTTTGTGATAACCGAACTTCTTCTTCTTTCATGGGACCAAACCAACAAAACAGGATTAAAAACCAAAACATAGAAATCATATCAAAACCGAGGAGAAGAAGAATAAATCAATAGAAATGACAACGGATCATTTGAACAAAATTTTGATGACCCGGAAGAAAACTTCCACGGCCAATGAGAAAAACAAATGAGACAGAAAGCTTCTTAAAATTTTGGGAGATGCAGACGATTGTGTTTCTAAGCCACCCCAAGCTCCTCTTTTATAGGATTTCAAAACTTCTCTTGAAAGCTTGTAATATGCCCTAGAATATCTTTTTCAATCTCGAAATAATAGGATATTCAGAAAGATATTATGGTTTTATTAAGGAAATGAATTAATTATTTAGCTTTAAATTGACCCGATGTCATTTCTGTGAATAAGTCGAACCCCGAACCCAATTGTTTTTTTTTGGCCTTGCCATGTCACTCTTCCACGTCATCATTATCTGCCTCTAGAGCCCTCTTGTGACGACACATCAGCAATCGCCCAAAATTACTTCTCATTTAAAGGTATAGATGACATATATTCTACTCGCAGCTCTTCATATTGCGAGTAATTCGGTCTTATATGAAAAGATATTTCCATATTTCGATATATGATTCTCAACATCTATTACATTGCTTTTGTGGCGATACACATAGCTCTATACTCTGCCTACTCTGCCTCGGCTGAGCTTAAAGAAACTATATCCTATTTCTTATACTTCCAAGAGACAAGAGAATCACCCTGAAACATAGCATAACTCGTAACTGATCTCCTTAAGTCTGGATATGCACCCCAATCAGAATCTGAAAATCCTCTAAGGTCAAAATTTGCATAAGATCCATAGAAAAGACCTTGACCAATGGTACCTTTCAAGTACCACAACAATTTGTCAACAACTGATAGGTCAAGATTTATCCCTATTCTAACTGCAAGTGCACATTGATGCAGATGTAGTACTTAGGGTATCGAATCCACAAGGACTCCGGTCACACGATAGATTATAAGTAATCGGATTAAGCTAAGCAAAATAGATTTAAAAACAGTAAACAAGATAGCAAGTAAACGAATGAAATGAGGTGAAGGTAAGCAATTAACGAAGGCGTCAGGTTTCGGGAAGTTCTCAGGATATCAGAAAATCAGATTAACAAACAATCAAGATTCAATCTATAACGTTCTTGAACTAGAATCACGAAGGTAAAACTAACCAGCTTCCGCTGTGATAATTATCTATGTCTAACAACCTAGCAAGCCAACTTTCGTTGCGAATCCTAGAGTTCTAAACATGCATTAATTCCAAGTTCGTTCGTTCACAATTTCTCTAAACAAATTTCTTTGCGGATAGATAAATTGCTCACCTAAATCAGATCTAGTTAATTAACCAACTGTCGTTGCGTGAATCAACCTAAAATCAATAATCTAAATGGCCAGTTCAGATTAAGCATTGAGAACAATTTAGATGAAGAACTAGATGATGAATCTAAATAAATCAGTTAATCTAACATTCCTTCAAATCCCTAACCTAACAAGAGATCTACTCAGACATTGCAATCATAACAGAAAACATAGTCAAAATAGATATCATAGAATAATCAAAGGAATAAGAACAGGGGTTCGAAATCAAGTCTCTTTCGAGAACAAAACCGGCCCCAAAATCTCCTAAACTCTCTTCAAGAAAAGCTTCGAATAAAACTTAGCCTAACAAGTGGCTGTAAAACCTAATTATAATGCTAATCACGTTTTGGGGCTTCTTTGTAAATATCAGGAACTTATGGGCTTTAGTGCAATTTCCTCATTCTTCATTAACTCTCGCGAGAATGTCTGGTCACGCGTTGCATCGATCGATGCCAAATGTGTGTCGATCGATGCAGATGTCAAATATTGGACAGTGACTTCTTCTCTCGGATCAAATCACCAAAATGCTCCAAAATGCTCTATAATCTCCAATTTCGCTCCAAACGTTCATGTACGTAATAACACCTGTAAATGACTCTAAAGAAACACCAAAAGACTCTAAAACATACTTATATCATGGTCTAAAACCGGTAAAAACCATGATATATCAACTCCCCCACACTTAGCCTTTGCTTTCACTCAAGCAAAACAGAGAACTAAAACATGGTGAAGAGGTTTGAAAACTTTCAGAAACTCTTTTCATCCTAGAAGCAACAACACCCAAATTCCCCTTAGTAAGCCACTGAAAGAATCACCTGCAGACATCAAGACCAACATATACTTCCCCCACACTTAGCAACTGTCCTAAGTAAACTCCACAATCACATTCAAGCTTTCAAACTCACCCTACTGACTTCTTAAGCAATTAAGTGCGGTCTCACCTAAGGATTATCGATCAAAGGGCACATGGACTCTTACTTTGTCAGCTCTAGACCACCATACTATCTTTTTCTGGTTCTTTTCTTCTCTTTTCCCTTCCTTAGCAACTGATTTTTCCCCACTGGGTATCATTTTTTTTTTTTATCAGTGCTCTTTCCGTTATGGGGTGTACTTTGGACATGTTTCCATGGATGCACAGGAGGTAATAGTGGTAGCTACCACTCCCGCGACCACTTCTGAGCTACTAGCTCATCCTCAGTTTATTATTCTTTTTTTTTTTTACTTTAGAGAAGGGGAGAAGGGAACCATACTTGGTGAGGTTTACAAGTTGTGTCAGAACCAACAGAGGAATCCGACTCAAGGTATACCAAGCCCTTAGGTGAGAAAATTAAGTCAGTATTAATGGTGAAGTCAGTAAAAAGATCCTCTGATACCTGAAGTGATGTGGGTGTTCTGAGTTGGCTGATCCGTGTTGGGGTTTTCTAACAGTCATAGATGCATCTGCGAGCTCATCCCAATGGTCACTTAAGTTCCTGCAAGCGGCGGTTAACTTCTCAAAAATTTACTGTTTCTTACTTAAACCATTTTGACTCAATAAAACAAATTTTTGAAAATAAGACTGACTCTAAGAAAACAGAAAAATAAAAATTAGTAACTACCTCCCCCACACTTAAAACACACTGTCCCCAGTAGTGTCAAGCTAAGGATCGGTAAAAAGAAACAAAAATGTTATTGGATGAGTTATAAGTTAGTCGGATTATTACCTGGTCGCGACTTGCATCGACCGATGCCAATATGGCGTCGATCGTTGCAAGGCGATTGCGATTATTTGTCGATCATCACTCAGGACCGTGACGATCGCTGCAATGCAATTTTCGTGTTGTGTCGATCGACACACAGGACCGTGTCGATCGATGCATTGCGATTTCGTCGGATCAGTTAGCAGTCAGCAGTTAGTCCGTGAGAAAAGTCACAAAACTCAAACCTGAAAGCTAAAAACATCGCAAGCAAGTAAAATCAAAGCCAAAAATAGTCTAAAGTCAAGCATATCATCCCGAACATAAGTTCCTAAGATAAAAATCAAAAGAAAAGTGCAAAAGAAAAAGTGAAAAAGAAATATAGAACCGATAGTCTGAAAATGCGGACCAATCTCACTTCCTACTCATCATCTATGCCAGCATAAGGGTCAGAGCTGCTCGAAGTACCGGGAGTCAGAGAGCGCTGTCGACTGGCAGGAACGGGCTGATGAACCTGTGGCTGTCTCCTGCAAGTGCAGCCACGCATCCACTCCCAGATGCTCTTTAGTATACCATCCTGGCGCTCTCTCCACTCTGTCTCAGACATCTCACTAAATGGTAAGATGGAGCTGGATAAGGACCGTTGTCAGCTGTAGCAGCAGGATCGGGTGCAGGCGCAGAAGATGAAGAAAGTCGGGAAGAAGGCTCGCCTAGAGGATGGGCCATCGTGGGTACGCTGCGTCTCAGGTTCCTAGGAGGGTTGAAGTTCAAAGCAGCTCGTGTATCGATCCTAGTAAGATCAGCTGCAGGAAGCTCCACGCCATGCTTCTGCTCAAATTCATCATGATAGACCCATATGCGTCCCTCCTTTAGCCAAGTAGCACTCTGAAAATGGGTCAGGTCCATATATACCTTCTTGTCGTTTCGCTCTCTTCCTTCCCAAGGAATCCTGCAATGCTGAAAGATGGGAGTAAGAAAACTCCCTACAGTCTCAGTCTTCTTCCCATCATATGCCTTCTTCGTCAGAGTGCATAGATGATGTGCAAATACAGCCCTCAAGTTCAGGTACTTGGTAGGATCCCTAAAGTCAGAATCTGCAAACAGATCTCTCAGCCCCATGAACAACACTTCCATCTCGTTTTTTCGCATCTTGTTCGCTTCAGCCTTGCACATAAGTGTATAGCCCAATATCCGAACTACATAGCGCAGAACTCGATGTCTGACAAAAATCTGTTTCGTAGTCCTGGAGTCATAAATGCCATTACAAAAATGGTCCCAGAGATACTGTGACTCCTCTCAATCCCACTCAAGAGCAACGGAGCAGCGTGTAGGTTCCACACTAAACCCATAAATACGGCAGATATCGAGTAAGGGAATGCGATACCTGGCTCCCAGATATATGAATGTAAAGATACCTCCTGAAGCTCTCCTGCACTCTGGATCAGGATAATACACCCTGCATGTAGATAGTAGTTGTCTCACCAAATCAGGGTACAGAGGGTAGTATTTAATAGGCATCGTTCCCAAACCAATGCCCTTTATCAGCTGAAGCACCTGCCTATCGATGCCAAGCATCCTGCAAGTCTGGTAGTCTGCAAATTTCGTTGGCTGAATATCCATACTTACCCAGCCATTGTACAACAGTGTATCATACTCGTTCCAGTGCTCTGATATTGGTCTCTCAGTGAAGGTTGCGTCCTTAATCAAGTCCTTGGGATCTTTATCCCATACCTTGTCTGTTAGGATCATTGTCTTCTCTTCTCTGGGCCAAGGCCACTGTATGGAATCACAAGTCCTCTGATATGGTTCATGCATTGGCGAGTCACGTGTGAACCACTCATCAGGTATAGGCGTAGTCGAAGTGGCTCTGCCGCGCTTGCTCGATTGTCCGCGAGGAGGCATCTGCAAAAGAAAAATAAAGCACAATTAGTCTCGCAGAATCTCTCTGTGGAATCGCAATGCAACGACTGTTGCACAAGTGCGACGATCGTTGCAAGGCGATTTTACAGTCGCCAAATTATTTCTTCAAACCGCAACAAAATCCATCCCAAAATCACATAGACATGAAAATTCATCCTCAATCATCCTAATTCAAGTCTATATCAAAACGGTTCACCATTCTAAAGCCTAAAAATCTCAAATTCCAAAACCCTAAAATCGAATCCGAAAATGCTGAAATTGAGACACTTTACCTTGGAATTGCTTCAAATGGGTTAGAGAAACAGATAGAGTGTTTAAAAACAATGAGATTAGAGCTTTGAATCAATGGAAATGGTGAAGATTTGAGTGATTTAGGGGATAGGGGATTCGGGTTGTACGGACAAGCGAATTGGGGAAGAAGAGAGGAGAGAAAAGGTTAAAGGTACTTACATGGATTGTGGATGCAACGACCGTTGCAGATAAGCAACGATCGTTACTAGTGAACCGAATTGATTCCGGTTTAGCGTACGTGTACCTTTAATTTGAAAATTGAACCATTTGCAACGACCGTTGCACAGGACCGAAACGATCGGCACAAGGCGATTTCATCTCCTCGTCATATCTCCCTGCAACGACCGTTGCACAGGACCGCAACGATCGTCGCACATCTCCAGACTCGTGTTCTGTAGCAAAAACAAAGCAAAAACAAAACGAAAACGTGAAATCCTAAGAAAAACACCAAAAATAATATATACAAACCTAATAGTGGGTTGCCTGTTGGATTGTTTAGATAAATCCTGATTCAATTCCAGATTCAGATTATCCTAAACATGCTGATCTAGGTTCTTCTTGAATAGAAACATTAGATGATCTCACCTTATACCTGTTTTGCAGCGGAAAGGGATGGTATGTCAGAGATCAGAGAGCCACCGAGTGATAACTCCTCCAGAGGTTCACACACGCACACCAAACAGGAAGAGAGGCTGCTAGGCCGAGCTGAGGAGACGCAGAGAGAGAGAGAGAGTCGCGGCTAGGGCTCATTCGTTCGACCTGAACTCGTCATAACTTTATATAAACTCGTTCAGTTCGTTTTGGGCCATTTGGCCCGAATGCCAATTTAACTCGACAGCGTGCAGGCACTGCATCGATCGATACACAGTACCTAAACCGTTTTATTCTCTCTAAGTACAGTAAATGCCTAGCACTTTTACCATACTTCTGCTAAACCGTTCCTACACGTTTTCCTGTTAGCTTAGGCGTGTGACCCATATGGGATCATATAATAAAAGCAATAAGTCCAAGACTTATAGATCATGAGCGGACTCTAGCAAGCCATCATGACCCCCAATATTATATGACTTATGTCTGATCATTGACATACTCTTACTTTCTAGAGACAGTACTGAGATTACTGGACACAATTCCAACAATCTCCCACTTGTACTGGAATCTCTGTATTCATAATCCTTTTGTCACAATATCTCGATTAGTCATAAGGCAAGATTAGTGTCATCCTTATAAAGCCTAATCTTGTTCATCGGACTCTGATTTGATACTGACAATCCAAACGACTCGGGACAGTCCGTTTGAGCATGGCCATGCATTTTCCAGTATTCAAATCTCCGATTGGCCTAGAGATATTCACTCAATTTTTATTGGAGGGACAAATCCCGTCTTGTTCCATCACTGTAAACTACTCATTTCATAATGTACCCAAACAAGGTCCTTATAACTATCGCAGAACGATAGCGTTAGACAATGATCAAAGTACATCAGTCCATGGGCAGTCACATGCATGTGAACTCAGGTCTAAGGACTATACTCTATAGTCGTAGTAAGAATCTCTTATGACACAGATATAAATATCCTGAAGAGTTCTTATAAGCGGGTCTTGTCCGGTCGTATGTTCCCAACATACACCTATGTACTGACTTTGATGCCGCACATCTATGACACACTGAGACTTTGTCATAAGTCACGTACCAATCCAGTCTCACACGGTTGTTGGTGTTCCAGTTTCAACAACCTTCGACTAGGGACAGGATGATATAAAACATTTATCAAATATAGGGTCTCATGATCAAGCTAAATGACTTTGATGACTCAAGATCAAGTCACTTACTTCGATGACCTATAAAATGCTTCATATCATTTTGGAACGATTATTTCATCACAGTTAAAATAATCTTGAAATAATAATTTCATTATTAAACATCTCAAATGTTTTATAAGAACATATCAATAACTAAATAAAGCCCTTTACTAACTCCCACTGAAATTAAGACTATATCTTAACTTCACTTATCCTACAGCTACAGTCCGTGACTCGTGCTTAGGGCTAAGGAGTGGCTTCGTTAATAGATTAGCAACGTTCTCATTCGTTGAAACTTGCTGATCTACTTAACATCTCTGTCATTTATCTCACGGAATAGGTTATACCTATCCTCAAGGTGTTTGGACATCTGATGTGCAGCTAGTCTCATCTATGCTGGAAATCACATCAAGTTCAGTGACGAACTCTTCTTTCAAACAACCTCTTTCGCCACTTCCCGAGTAGCGAAATGTTCAGCTTAAGTCATGGAGTCAGCAACAGTGCCTTGCACCGCCAGATAGACACAAGATATAACCGGACTGTGATCGGAAATCATCTTTGTCTATTGGAAACTTGCCTTTCAGACTCTACCGACTCGTAGCACCTCACTTTCTCCGTAACTCAAGAATTTATCCTTAGTATTCCTCAAATACTTTAGGATATTCTTTACGGCAATCCAGTGATTCTTTGCTGGATTTGACTGGTCTTTACTTGTCTTGCTTAACATTAAAGCAACATCAAACAAGTACGTTTCATGGCATACATGATAGATCCAATTGCCGACGCATATGGAATCTTATCCATGCATTTAAGCTCAGCAGTTATCGTAGGACACTGTGTCTTGCTTAACGTAATGCCATGTGACATTTGCATAAAACCCTTCTTGGAATGCTGAAAACCTGTAGGACTTTGTCGGGATAAGAATCCTGACTTCGTCTTACCAGCTCTTTCGGATCTCTATCTTTAGATCCAAAATCCAAGAACATACGTGGCTTTACTCATGTCAATCATTAGAACCAACTCCCAAGCCAGTCCTTAACCGACTGCAGCTTTGGGACGTCTTTTCGAGAATCAGTATGTCATCGACATACATTATGAGAAATGCAATATCGCTCCCACCAATCTATTAGTAAACACACAGTTCCGCTTCGTTCCTGTTCAAGTCAAAACCTTGACTACTTCAACAGAACGAAGATTCCAACTCCGATATGTTTGCTTCCATCCATGAATGGATCAATGAAGCTAATCTTACACATAGTGTAATTTTCGGAGTCCGGGCTCACTTTCGCTTCCTAGGATTTCGCAGATTCGTCGCTATCAATGATCATCAGATCATGCGAACTTTCAATGATTATCAGGTTCAACTAATGACGAGAAATCACTCTCGGATTAGTAACTGATTCTTTCATATCTGCGAACTTCAGGCTCCACAGGTGTAGATTCTACAGAAATCTGTAAATCCTTCCGCTGCTCTCCCTCAATAGGTTAAGCAGCCTCCTGTATTTCTCGGATTTCTTCGAGTTGTACTTTTACTCCCACTGTTCTTCTTGGAAAGTAACTTCCTTTCTTAGAAAACAGAATGGTCGTAAAAGTACTTTTTACTCCCACTGTTCTTCTTGGAAAGTAATTTCCCCTTTTAGAAAACAGAATGGTCGTAAAAGTACCGAGCCTTGGTTTCCCTAAGAAAATTTCGAGTTATGCTTTTACTCCCACTGTTCTTCTTGGAAAATAACTTCCCTTCTTAGAAAACAGATTGTACGTAAAAGTAACAAGCCTTAGTTTCTCTAGGACAACCAGCGAAGTAGCACAACCACAAATACTCAGTAAAGACAAATTTGGATTGATTCCAATCCACATTAACGTGGTGTCTTTCAACTGATATTTGTGGAACTATTTCAGCGTAAACTTAGATATTTTAGAGCGTTATTCTTAAATAATATCATGGAAGATTCGTGTGACTCATCTTTAATCATTTCTAATAAGATCTGATTCTTTCTCATAGAAACACCTTCAGGTTTTCAGGAGAAATGAGCTGTGAAACGATTTCACACTCATTAAGATGATCACACAATCAATGACTTAAATATTCTCACTCGTGATTTAATCCAGAGTCTCAATACTTTTGTCATTTAGATCCTATACTTCATTCTGGAACTCTTTCGACCATGTCAAAGAATTCCGACTTGTGTCTCATCAAATGAACACAGTCACACTCACTGAAGTAATCAGTAGAGACAATGAAGTACAGGGGATTTTCTCTGGCATTACTGCTCATTGGGCCACATACATGAGTATGTTCCAGGTCCAATAAGCCTTTGGGCCTTTCTCTAGCTTGGCTAAGATAAGCCCTTTACCTTTTGGTCTAGTAAACAGAATTCAAGTCTCATAAGATATTTTATCAAATGAGCCCAACAGTCCATGACTATGAGATTTCTGAATCCGACTTACTCTATGTGACCAAGACTTTTATGCCAAGGAAAATCAGGTTTAATTCATTAGATTTAAACCAATTCGGTATTTATGTTACATTTAGGCACTCTTTGGTTTAAGATATAAAACCCATTCCATGAATAGGGTGCTACAATTAATATTTCATTAAGATCAAAAGAACAAAACTTGTCTTTTATCAAAATGAAAAACATTCAAATTCTTACAAGAAAATGAAAGACAACTCTGCTTAAAGCAGGTACATTGTAGCAATTACTTAATACAAAACCAAGCCTCAAAGGGACCTATAAGTGAAAAACCTTACGGCTGAGGCAGCATCCCAAGCTCCTTCCAGACATGTAGTTTCACTTGCCCTTCCTTCAACGTTCTACTGTTGCTTAGGCTCTGCATATTATCACAAATATCAGTGCCACAACCAGTATCCAAAACCTTTTAAGGTAGAACTTGAAGTAATAACATGAATACCTGAGGAAGTAGTCTCATACATCGACTTTAACTCCTCATCATCTTCCATGAATTTAATGCAATCTCTCTTCCAATGCCCTGTCTCCTTACAGTAGCAGCACTTACCAACGTAAGAGGTATCTGACTCGGGCTGGACAACTTTGTCTTCACCCTTGTCAGCTTTAGGTTTAGTAAACCTACCCTTCTCATTCATGAGATTGTACAGGGTACTCTTCACGTTTGGCTCAACTGTCTTGAGCATATCATGCAGTTCAGTCAGCGTCTTCGTTAAGCCTTTCTTGATATAGTTCTTTCTGAACTTATCATAGCTTGACGGCAGTGACTGCAGAATGATTTCAGTTGCCAACTCTTGGCTAACTGGATAATCCAGTTTCCTCAGGTTATCAATGTAACCCATCATTTTACTGACATGAGGACTCACTGGATTATCATTTGGTAGCTTGCAGCCAGTGAGAGACTTAACCAACTGGTATCTCTCCACCCTTATCTGCTCCTGAAATTTCAATTTCAGGCTGCTGATCATCTCTATTGGCGACTCCATGTTCTCATATTGCTTCCGCAAGTCTGAGTCCATGGTAGCCAATATCAGACCACGCACATCTACCGCATCATTATAATGCTTTTTCCAAGCATCATATACTGCATGAGAAGCATTGGACCCGATCCTCACGGGGAGAGCTCTCTCAAGGACATAGTCCTTTCTCTCCTGTCTGAGGACTAGCCTCAGGTTCCGCGACCAAGTCAAGAAATTTGATCCGTTCAGTTTGTCCTTCTCAAGAACAGACCGGATCGAGAAAGTGTTTTGATTGTTTGTGCTAGTCATAACTGAAAATTAAGATAAAAGGATTTTAGTTAATATATTCAATATGATTAATCTTGTATTATACTTAATATGATTAATCACGCATTATATTCAATAACATAAGTTACCCTCAATAGAATATAATGATTCCAAGATCCACATATAACTAAGATTAAAGTGGGCCACTGGCCGTCACCCAACCTTAGCTTATATCGGTAAGCCCTATATCGGCTAATTATATCCGTGATATAATTCTTGGTTGTGAATCTGGGCCCGAGGCCCAATCCACTCTGATGTCTCAAGGCCCGGGACTCCCGATGGCCTAGTCAAGAAAACCAGACTATACAGTCATGTAATCATTAATGTCTGGGACTCCCAATGACATTTATGAATCACAAACCGTCTTATCCACGCAAAAGTAGACACCCTCACACTGTAAGGCCATGAATACAATTGAATGGGCTTCGACAGCTGACATAGCCTGGACAAGACATCCAACGCTTGATATTATTTGAGGTTCGTAGGTTTATTAAAATTTCATTCCCAAAATAGAAGATTACTATTTCGGGAAACTTTCTATTTTTGGAAACCTACTATTTTAGGAAACTTTCTAAAATTGGAAACTTTCTAAAACCGGAAACTTTCCAACTTTAGAAATTTCTTAAAATCCAAAACCCGCAAATCCAGAAACTTCTATTTTAAGAAACTTTCTAATTTCAAAATTTCGGAAACTTTAATTTAAAATCGACTTTATAATTTTATAAAATAAATTTTAAATTAATCTGAAGAAAGACTCAAATAATTGGCCCAATTGTTTTAACTTCTTGGCCCGAGGCCCAAGAATTTGTCCATGTCCAAGACATGACCCAATTGTCCAATTAAATGACATAACCGGTCTGGTTCATTAAAATTGGTCTAACCAAAATTAATTACTACGACGACCACAATTGTCAACCGGTTATTAACTAAACCGGATTTTCTCAATTTATTTGGTCCAACCAAATCAAATTAGAAAATCCTGGTTTAGGCACTAAATCCAATAATTCTTTCGACATTGGATTTCTTATCCCGGTTTAACCAGACTTAATAAATTTATTAAGTCTGTTTATTAAACTGTGACGTTTAATTCAAATTAAATTAAACCGAGCCAAAACCCTAACCGCATCGATCGATGCTCTCAGCATCGATCCTGCAACGATCGTGCATCGATCCTGCATCGATCGATGCTCTCACGCTCGCACGAACGGTTATCAGGTTTGGCCGAGAGATTCTAGCGAGATCCATGCGATCGTTTGATCGATCCATGCGATCGTGGTCAATCTCTCGAGGTTGCAACGATCGATCCATGCATTGCATCGATCGATGCAATGCGATCTCAGTCGATGCAAAATCAGTTTAGGTCGCATACCAAATCAATATAGTTTGGTCATGCGATTTTTCAACTGTTTGTTTAGGATTCAATTCTTGTTTCTTAAGTGTTTTAATCTTATCAGTAGATTGATTCAAAAACACCTCTTTAAACAATCCTAAACATGAATCTAAACAAGAAAAACCAGAACCTAAAGCTCTGATACCACTGTTGGATTGTTTAGATAAATCCTGATTCAATTCCAGATTCAGATTATCCTAAACATGCTGATCTAGGTTCTTCTTGAATAGAAACATTAGATGATCTCACCTTATACCTGTTTTGCAGCGGAAAGGGATGGTATGTCAGAGATCAGAGAGCCACCGAGTGATAACTCCTCCAGAGGTTCACACACGCACACCAAACAGGAAGAGAGGCTGCTAGGCCGAGCTGAGGAGACGCAGAGAGAGAGAGAGAGTCGCGGCTAGGGCTCATTCGTTCGACCTGAACTCGTCATAACTTTATATAAACTCGTTCAGTTCGTTTTGGGCCATTTGGCCCGAATACCAATTTAACTCGACAGCGTGCAGGCACTGCATCGATCGATACACAGTACCTAAACCGTTTTATTCTCTCTAAGTACAGTAAATGCCTAGCACTTTTACCATACTTCTGCTAAACCGTTCCTACACGTTTTCCTGTTAGCTTAGGCGTGTGACCCATATGGGATCATATAATAAAAGCAATAAGTCCAAGACTTATAGATCATGAGCGGACTCTAGCAAGCCATCATGACCCCCAATATTATATGACTTATGTCTGATCATTGACATACTCTTACTTTCTAGAGACAGTACTGAGATTACTGGACACAATTCCAACAATCTCCCACTTGTACTGGAATCTCTGTATTCATAATCCTTTTGTCACAATATCTCGATTAGTCATAAGGCAAGATTAGTGTCATCCTTATAAAGCCTAATCTTGTTCATCGGACTCTGATTTGATACTGACAATCCAAACGACTCGGGACAGTCCGTTTGAGCATGGCCATGCATTTTCCAGTATTCAAATCTCCGATTGGCCTAGAGATATTCACTCAATTTTTATTGGAGGGACAAATCCCGTCTTGTTCCATCACTGTAAACTACTCATTTCATAATGTACCCAAACAAGGTCCTTATAACTATCGCAGAACGATAGCGTTAGACAATGATCAAAGTACATCAGTCCATGGGCAGTCACATGCATGTGAACTCAGGTCTAAGGACTATACTCTATAGTCGTAGTAAGAATCTCTTATGACACAGATATAAATATCCTGAAGAGTTCTTATAAGCGGGTCTTGTCCGGTCGTATGTTCCCAACATACACCTATGTACTGACTTTGATGCCGCACATCTATGACACACTGAGACTTTGTCATAAGTCACGTACCAATCCAGTCTCACACGGTTGTTGGTGTTCCAGTTTCAACAACCTTCGACTAGGGACAGGATGATATAAAACATTTATCAAATATAGGGTCTCATGATCAAGCTAAATGACTTTGATGACTCAAGATCAAGTCACTTACTTCGATGACCTATAAAATGCTTCATATCATTTTGGAACGATTATTTCATCACAGTTAAAATAATCTTGAAATAATAATTTCATTATTAAACATCTCAAATGTTTTATAAGAACATATCAATAACTAAATAAAGCCCTTTACTAACTCCCACTGAAATTAAGACTATATCTTAACTTCACTTATCCTACAGCTACAGTCCGTGACTCGTGCTTAGGGCTAAGGAGTGGCTTCGTTAATAGATTAGCAACGTTCTCATTCGTTGAAACTTGCTGATCTACTTAACATCTCTGTCATTTATCTCACGGAATAGGTTATACCTATCCTCAAGGTGTTTGGACATCTGATGTGCAGCTAGTCTCATCTATGCTGGAAATCACATCAAGTTCAGTGACGAACTCTTCTTTCAAACAACCTCTTTCGCCACTTCCCGAGTAGCGAAATGTTCAGCTTAAGTCATGGAGTCAGCAACAGTGCCTTGCACCGCCAGATAGACACAAGATATAACCGGACTGTGATCGGAAATCATCTTTGTCTATTGGAAACTTGCCTTTCAGACTCTACCGACTCGTAGCACCTCACTTTCTCCGTAACTCAAGAATTTATCCTTAGTATTCCTCAAATACTTTAGGATATTCTTTACGGCAATCCAGTGATTCTTTGCTGGATTTGACTGGTCTTTACTTGTCTTGCTTAACATTAAAGCAACATCAAACAAGTACGTTTCATGGCATACATGATAGATCCAATTGCCGACGCATATGGAATCTTATCCATGCATTTAAGCTCAGCAGTTATCGTAGGACACTGTGTCTTGCTTAACGTAATGCCATGTGACATTTGCATAAAACCCTTCTTGGAATGCTGAAAACCTGTAGGACTTTGTCGGGATAAGAATCCTGACTTCGTCTTACCAGCTCTTTCGGATCTCTATCTTTAGATCCAAAATCCAAGAACATACGTGGCTTTACTCATGTCAATCATTAGAACCAACTCCCAAGCCAGTCCTTAACCGACTGCAGCTTTGGGACGTCTTTTCGAGAATCAGTATGTCATCGACATACATTATGAGAAATGCAATATCGCTCCCACCAATCTATTAGTAAACACACAGTTCCGCTTCGTTCCTGTTCAAGTCAAAACCTTGACTACTTCAACAGAACGAAGATTCCAACTCCGATATGTTTGCTTCCATCCATGAATGGATCAATGAAGCTAATCTTACACATAGTGTAATTTTCGGAGTCCGGGCTCACTTTCGCTTCCTAGGATTTCGCAGATTCGTCGCTATCAATGATCATCAGATCATGCGAACTTTCAATGATTATCAGGTTCAACTAATGACGAGAAATCACTCTCGGATTAGTAACTGATTCTTTCATATCTGCGAACTTCAGGCTCCACAGGTGTAGATTCTACAGAAATCTGTAAATCCTTCCGCTGCTCTCCCTCAATAGGTTAAGCAGCCTCCTGTATTTCTCGGATTTCTTCGAGTTGTACTTTTACTCCCACTGTTCTTCTTGGAAAGTAACTTCCTTTCTTAGAAAACAGAATGGTCGTAAAAGTACTTTTTACTCCCACTGTTCTTCTTGGAAAGTAATTTCCCCTTTTAGAAAACAGAATGGTCGTAAAAGTACCGAGCCTTGGTTTCCCTAAGAAAATTTCGAGTTATGCTTTTACTCCCACTGTTCTTCTTGGAAAATAACTTCCCTTCTTAGAAAACAGATTGTACGTAAAAGTAACAAGCCTTAGTTTCTCTAGGACAACCAGCGAAGTAGCACAACCACAAATACTCAGTAAAGACAAATTTGGATTGATTCCAATCCACATTAACGTGGTGTCTTTCAACTGATATTTGTGGAACTATTTCAGCGTAAACTTAGATATTTTAGAGCGTTATTCTTAAATAATATCATGGAAGATTCGTGTGACTCATCTTTAATCATTTCTAATAAGATCTGATTCTTTCTCATAGAAACACCTTCAGGTTTTCAGGAGAAATGAGCTGTGAAACGATTTCACACTCATTAAGATGATCACACAATCAATGACTTAAATATTCTCACTCGTGATTTAATCCAGAGTCTCAATACTTTTGTCATTTAGATCCTATACTTCATTCTGGAACTCTTTCGACCATGTCAAAGAATTCCGACTTGTGTCTCATCAAATGAACACAGTCACACTCACTGAAGTAATCAGTAGAGACAATGAAGTACAGGGGATTTTCTCTGGCATTACTGCTCATTGGGCCACATACATGAGTATGTTCCAGGTCCAATAAGCCTTTGGGCCTTTCTCTAGCTTGGCTAAGATAAGCCCTTTACCTTTTGGTCTAGTAAACAGAATTCAAGTCTCATAAGATATTTTATCAAATGAGCCCAACAGTCCATGACTATGAGATTTCTGAATCCGACTTACTCTATGTGACCAAGACTTTTATGCCAAGGAAAATCAGGTTTAATTCATTAGATTTAAACCAATTCGGTATTTATGTTACATTTAGGCACTCTTTGGTTTAAGATATAAAACCCATTCCATGAATAGGGTGCTACAATTAATATTTCATTAAGATCAAAAGAACAAAACTTGTCTTTTATCAAAATGAAAAACATTCAAATTCTTACAAGAAAATGAAAGACAACTCTGCTTAAAGCAGGTACATTGTAGCAATTACTTAATACAAAACCAAGCCTCAAAGGGACCTATAAGTGAAAAACCTTACGGCTGAGGCAGCATCCCAAGCTCCTTCCAGACATGTAGTTTCACTTGCCCTTCCTTCAACGTTCTACTGTTGCTTAGGCTCTGCATATTATCACAAATATCAGTGCCACAACCAGTATCCAAAACCTTTTAAGGTAGAACTTGAAGTAATAACATGAATACCTGAGGAAGTAGTCTCATACATCGACTTTAACTCCTCATCATCTTCCATGAATTTAATGCAATCTCTCTTCCAATGCCCTGTCTCCTTACAGTAGCAGCACTTACCAACGTAAGAGGTATCTGACTCGGGCTGGACAACTTTGTCTTCACCCTTGTCAGCTTTAGGTTTAGTAAACCTACCCTTCTCATTCATGAGATTGTACAGGGTACTCTTCACGTTTGGCTCAACTGTCTTGAGCATATCATGCAGTTCAGTCAGCGTCTTCGTTAAGCCTTTCTTGATATAGTTCTTTCTGAACTTATCATAGCTTGACGGCAGTGACTGCAGAATGATTTCAGTTGCCAACTCTTGGCTAACTGGATAATCCAGTTTCCTCAGGTTATCAATGTAACCCATCATTTTACTGACATGAGGACTCACTGGATTATCATTTGGTAGCTTGCAGCCAGTGAGAGACTTAACCAACTGGTATCTCTCCACCCTTATCTGCTCCTGAAATTTCAATTTCAGGCTGCTGATCATCTCTATTGGCGACTCCATGTTCTCATATTGCTTCCGCAAGTCTGAGTCCATGGTAGCCAATATCAGACCACGCACATCTACCGCATCATTATAATGCTTTTTCCAAGCATCATATACTGCATGAGAAGCATTGGACCCGATCCTCACGGGGAGAGCTCTCTCAAGGACATAGTCCTTTCTCTCCTGTCTGAGGACTAGCCTCAGGTTCCGCGACCAAGTCAAGAAATTTGATCCGTTCAGTTTGTCCTTCTCAAGAACAGACCGGATCGAGAAAGTGTTTTGATTGTTTGTGCTAGTCATAACTGAAAATTAAGATAAAAGGATTTTAGTTAATATATTCAATATGATTAATCTTGTATTATACTTAATATGATTAATCACGCATTATATTCAATAACATAAGTTACCCTCAATAGAATATAATGATTCCAAGATCCACATATAACTAAGATTAAAGTGGGCCACTGGCCGTCACCCAACCTTAGCTTATATCGGTAAGCCCTATATCGGCTAATTATATCCGTGATATAATTCTTGGTTGTGAATCTGGGCCCGAGGCCCAATCCACTCTGATGTCTCAAGGCCCGGGACTCCCGATGGCCTAGTCAAGAAAACCAGACTATACAGTCATGTAATCATTAATGTCTGGGACTCCCAATGACATTTATGAATCACAAACCGTCTTATCCACGCAAAAGTAGACACCCTCACACTGTAAGGCCATGAATACAATTGAATGGGCTTCGACAGCTGACATAGCCTGGACAAGACATCCAACGCTTGATATTATTTGAGGTTCGTAGGTTTATTAAAATTTCATTCCCAAAATAGAAGATTACTATTTCGGGAAACTTTCTATTTTTGGAAACCTACTATTTTAGGAAACTTTCTAAAATTGGAAACTTTCTAAAACCGGAAACTTTCCAACTTTAGAAATTTCTTAAAATCCAAAACCCGCAAATCCAGAAACTTCTATTTTAAGAAACTTTCTAATTTCAAAATTTCGGAAACTTTAATTTAAAATCGACTTTATAATTTTATAAAATAAATTTTAAATTAATCTGAAGAAAGACTCAAATAATTGGCCCAATTGTTTTAACTTCTTGGCCCGAGGCCCAAGAATTTGTCCATGTCCAAGACATGACCCAATTGTCCAATTAAATGACATAACCGGTCTGGTTCATTAAAATTGGTCTAACCAAAATTAATTACTACGACGACCACAATTGTCAACCGGTTATTAACTAAACCGGATTTTCTCAATTTATTTGGTCCAACCAAATCAAATTAGAAAATCCTGGTTTAGGCACTAAATCCAATAATTCTTTCGACATTGGATTTCTTATCCCGGTTTAACCAGACTTAATAAATTTATTAAGTCTGTTTATTAAACTGTGACGTTTAATTCAAATTAAATTAAACCGAGCCAAAACCCTAACCGCATCGATCGATGCTCTCAGCATCGATCCTGCAACGATCGTGCATCGATCCTGCATCGATCGATGCTCTCACGCTCGCACGAACGGTTATCAGGTTTGGCCGAGAGATTCTAGCGAGATCCATGCGATCGTTTGATCGATCCATGCGATCGTGGTCAATCTCTCGAGGTTGCAACGATCGATCCATGCATTGCATCGATCGATGCAATGCGATCTCAGTCGATGCAAAATCAGTTTAGGTCGCATACCAAATCAATATAGTTTGGTCATGCGATTTTTCAACTGTTTGTTTAGGATTCAATTCTTGTTTCTTAAGTGTTTTAATCTTATCAGTAGATTGATTCAAAAACACCTCTTTAAACAATCCTAAACATGAATCTAAACAAGAAAAACCAGAACCTAAAGCTCTGATACCACTGTTGGATTGTTTAGATAAATCCTGATTCAATTCCAGATTCAGATTATCCTAAACATGCTGATCTAGGTTCTTCTTGAATAGAAACATTAGATGATCTCACCTTATACCTGTTTTGCAGCGGAAAGGGATGGTATGTCAGAGATCAGAGAGCCACCGAGTGATAACTCCTCCAGAGGTTCACACACGCACACCAAACAGGAAGAGAGGCTGCTAGGCCGAGCTGAGGAGACGCAGAGAGAGAGAGAGAGTCGCGGCTAGGGCTCATTCGTTCGACCTGAACTCGTCATAACTTTATATAAACTCGTTCAGTTCGTTTTGGGCCATTTGGCCCGAATGCCAATTTAACTCGACGGCGTGCAGGCACTGCATCGATCGATGCACCTTGTGCATCGATCGATACACAGTACCTAAACCGTTTTATTCTCTCTAAGTACAGTAAATGCCTAGCACTTTTACCATACTTCTGCTAAACCGTTCCTACACGTTTTCCTGTTAGCTTAGGCGTGTGACCCATATGGGATCATATAATAAAAGCAATAAGTCCAAGACTTATAGATCATGAGCGGACTCTAGCAAGCCATCATGACCCCCAATATTATATGACTTATGTCTGATCATTGACATACTCTTACTTTCTAGAGACAGTACCGAGATTACTGGACACAATTCCAACATTGCCTCCCACTCAACGCTTGTTTTAAGTCATTAGCTTGACTATTGGAAGAGATCAGACTCATGGGGGTTTCAACAAAGACTTGGAATGTCTCTGTGAATGTCTCTTCATCCATGGCGGTGTGTAAGAGGTAGCAGCATGAGAACGTCCAAGGAATGAGGGGATCGCTTCAAGGTCAGGCCGAACATTTCGTTTCCTGACTCTATTCCCTGCAGAATTAGCATCAGAGTTAGGAGGATTAAATTTAAAGGATGCATACCTTCGCTTTGGTGGACGCCTGATGTTTGGAGCTTTCTGCTTATGAGCAGTTGCAAGGCCTGAAGATGTTAGAGTAGATTCCTGAGGAACCACCATCTTCTTTTCTTCACTATAAGACGCTGTAGTTCAACCAATCTGAACTTCATCTTTCAAATGACCATCATCGGAGATCATCTTCTTTGCATATCTCAACACACAAGGATGAACTCGCGAAGCTTCAGCTGGTGGGGTTTCATTCAACTCCTTATCCACCACTACCATGCACTTGACTACATTCTGCTCATGTTTAGATCTTAGGAACTCTTGGGAACGGTATAGGAGGTTTGTAGACCCTTTCTTCAACAACTCCACGAGAAACAAGTGAGGCTGATTCTTCACGGTATGCAACGATCGACGCACTTGGTGCAACGATCGATGCAGGTAGTTCATCTCGAGTTCCAGCACTAGTCTCGGGTTTTTCAGCTCCTTCCACGAGTTCAGCAGTCTTAAACTCAAATTTCTCTCCTTGGCTTGGTCCATTATCAACCTGAACTGTCCAAGCTCTGATGTGGGTGTCCTTGACACTAAAAGGGTATCGATCGACACTGTTGGATTTTACCAAAAGATCCATGTCAATCTCGGTTGAGTCTGGTCCGTCGAAACTCTCAAACTCAGGGATTTCAATCTCGGATTCTTCTCTGTTTTCCACGATTTCCATAGCCTTAACTTCAAGATATGATCCTTGATCCAGCCTATGTTCCTCCTGAACTGAGATAGCATTGACACGAGCATGCTGGGCGTTCTTCCCTTTGACAGAACTTGAAATCTGATCCACTTGTGTATCCAGCAGCCTTATATGAGTGTTCAAGGACCCAAACTTCCCATTCAAATCAGTGTACAAGGTATCAAGCTTCGAGCTGAAAGACACAGTGGTCTGTTGTTGTCCCTCAAGAAACTGCTCCAACATGGCTTCCAATCAGCTCTTATGTGTAGGTGCAGGAGGTGCTTGGTGAGATGAATAACCAAAATCTCTCGATCTCGGAGCATAACTAGAACCTCGTCTCTGCTGATTTTCATATGTCTGTCCATGATAATCAGCTCTAGCTATATAATTCACCTCTGCAAAATCTTTCAGCTTCTGCATCAGCTCGGATTTGTCTCTTCCTAAGTAGGATGTTGTGGATAGAATCAATCTTGTCTCTCATCTCAGCTATCTGCCCAACCAATATGTAGTACTCTGGTATGATGTGGTTTCCTTCCCTATCCAGTTTCTAACCCTTCGCGTTGCATATATGACCCTCTTGGTCTCGTAAAATGTTGTTCTCGCCGCGAATCAGAATCACAGGTTCCATAGAGAGAAACCTGTTAAGTGCTCAAGCTCTCGGTATCACTGGTTTCGCTTTGTGTCAATCGATGCAGGAACAGCGTCGATCGATGCAGATGCGAAACGATGTCGATCGACACACATGACCGTGTCGATCGATGCAGTGCGATTCCCGCAACACCAAAGAAACAAGAACGTGAGTAAACTAGAAAAATAAAAAAATGCTTAGTCTAAATCCTAATACTGAATCTATCGGTGAACTCAAAGAGTCCCTGGCAACGGCGCCAAAAACTTTATAGGTCAAGAATTATCCCTATTCTAACTGCAAGTGCACAGTGATGCATATGTAGTACTTAGGGTATCGAATCCACAAGGACTCTGGTCACACGATAGATTATAAGTAATCGGATTAAGCTAAGCGAAATAGATTTAAAAACAGTAAACAAGACAGCAAGTAAACGAATGAAATGAGGTGAAGGTAAGCAATTAACGATGGCGTCAGGTTTCAGGAAGTTCTCAGGATATCAGGAAATCAGATTAACAAACAATATGAATTCAATCTATAGCGTTCTTGAACTAGAATCACGAAGGTAAAACTAACCAGCTTTCGCTGCGATAATTATCTATGTCTAACAACCTAGCAAGCCAACTTTCGTTGCGAATCCTAGAGTTCTAAACATGCATTAATTCCAAGTTCGTTCGTTCACAATTTTTCTAAACAAATTTCTTTGCGGATAGATAAATTGCTCACCTAAATCAGATCTAGTTAATCAACCAACTGTCGTTGCGTGAATCAACCTAAAATCAATAATCTAAATGGCCAGTTCAGATTAAGCATTGAGAACAATTTATATGAAGAACTAGATGATGAATCTAAATAAATCAGTTAATCTAACATTCCTTCAAATCCCTAATGAGAATCTCTTACCTAACAAGAGATCTACTCAGACATAGCAATCCTAACAGAAAACATAGTCAAAATAGATATCATAGAATAATCAAAGGAATAAGAACAGGGGTTCGAAATCAAGTCTCTTTCGAGAACAAAACCGGCCCCAAAATCTCCTAAACTCTCTTCAAGAAAATCTTCGAATAAAACTTAGCCTAACAAGTGGCTGTAAAACCTAATTATAATGCTAATCACGTTTTAGGGCTTCTTTGTAAATATCAGGAACTTCTGGGCTTTAGTGCAATTTCCTCATTCTTCATTAACTCTCGCGAGAATGTCTGGTCACGCGTTGCATCGATCGATGCCAAATGTGTGTCGATCGATGCAGATGTCAAATATCGGGCAGTGACTTCTTCTCTCGGATCAAATCACCAAAATGCTCCACAAAGCTCCATAATCTCCAATTTCTCTCCAAACGTGCATGTACCTAATAACACCTGTAAATGACTCTAAAGAAACACCAAAAGACTCTAAAACATACTTATATCATGGTCTAAAACCGGTAAAAACCATGATATATCAACAGCCTGAAGATGAACAACTCTTAGAGCAGATGAATATTGAGCAAGTTTTTAAAAAGCGAAGGAAATATTAAGATGATAGATTGTTAAGTATTGTAGCTTGCCAACCAGTTTCCTATACTGTTTTGAATCGGGCAATACAACTCCATCATCCTTTGACAACTTCTAATTTGATTTCATAGGAAAAGAAGAAGGTTTGCAATCTGAGAAACCAGATGAAGCTAACAAATCAATGACATACTTCCGTTGATTCAAAGAAACGCTTGTTGTAGATCGTGTTATCTCAATCCCAAGTAAGGACTTAGGAGGACCAAGATCTCGCAACTCAAAAGGAAGAACTTAACTGAGCCTTCAATGCGATGACTGCATCATCATGAATACTAGCAATCAAGATGTCATCAATGTAGATATGGACCACCAGAAAGCTCCCATTGCTTTCTTTAACAAATAAAGTATGATTTCCATGGCATTTTTCAAAACCATAAGCAAGTAAAGTGGTAGAAAACTTCAAGACCCACTGGCGAGATGCGTGTTTGAGGCCGTAGATAGACTTATGAAGCCAACAAACTGCATTAGGTGATACATGTTCCCCCTAAATCTCAGGATAACGTGGAGGAAGCTTCATATAAATCTCTTCATCAAGGTCACCATTCGAAAAACATTAGATACAACCAACTGGT
This sequence comes from Orychophragmus violaceus, assembly GCA_030180135.1. NCBI lineage: Eukaryota > Viridiplantae > Streptophyta > Magnoliopsida > Brassicales > Brassicaceae > Orychophragmus > Orychophragmus violaceus. The sequence continues at coordinate 35,053,695 of CM058230.1, forward strand.
GAAGAGACCATTGCATTTTTGGTGAAAGAGAAAGAAGTATCTTAATTGTTGCCATCTTAGCCACAAGAGAGAAGGTAACTATGAAATTTATACCTTCATGTTGTGTATAACCTTTAGCAACAAGTCGCACTTTGTACCTTTCAATACTCTCATCAGCGTGATACTTTACTGTGAAGACCCATTTGCAACCTACTGAAGTCTTTCCAAGTGGTAAATTAGTAAGGCTCCAAGTTTCTATTCTAACAAAATCTGCAATCTCCTTAACCATAGCCTCAGTCCATACCTTGTCATTCTTTGCCTCAGAATATCTTTGTGGTAATGGTACATTTGTGATGATATTGATGAAAGCACGAAAAGGTTCAGATAGATATCAATAAGAAATATAGTTGGATGAACGATAAGGAGCAGTCTTAATAGGAGTATTATTATAGCAATATAAAAGTCATGAAAGTGGGATGGCAACTTCCTCTGCCGGGTTAATTTAGGTTCAGAAGGAAGAAAAATCAAATAAGATAGCTCATCAGAGTGTTGATGAGTATCAAGAGATGATTGCACAAGAGGCAAATGATCATAAGTTGGTGCATATTATATATGGGTTTAGCACCCATCCACTTAGCAGGGCTCATACCTGTTCTCTGGACAAAGGTTCGTGTAACGCCCCTATTCCGAGTGGACCAGAGCCGTCACAATTTTTACCGTGTTTGACTAATTCGGGTCGGCTTAATAACTTTCGTCATTAGACTGATCCGAGTTATTCAGTTACACGTTTCCCAAACTTTAGTTATGGCTTTGCAACCATAATAAAATTTGGTAGTTACATTAGATCGGAGTAATCTAACATAACCAACATGCTTTTACGATTATAAAACATAGCTTTTTAAAGTGCGGAAGTACATTAGGTCCATGGACGATATTTATTTTAAATCACATTACTTTGAAATTAAAAGTTCCGAAAGAGACGTCGACACTACACCGGATGACCTAACGTCTTGCGAGCCGCTATCCTTACGGGTTACCTGAAAAAGACAAACGAGAGGGGTGAGCGATCTATTATCGACCCAGTGAGTTGGGATTCCCCAACTAACAAAGTAACTTCCCGTCCGGCCATCCCGTCCCCAAACTTAATCAATGACGGGAGGTTACACAAGCATTAATAAATAGCCGAAGCACGGAAACATCAAGTATAATATATGCATGCTATGGGCCTCGGCAATATCGTCATTCCCTCGGAATACTCGTCCCGTTACCATATAGGCCTACGGTAGTGATTCCCTCGACTCTTACTCATAAACACGAAGTACTACGAGTAAGACACCGTTCTCCGTCCATCGATACGCGGCGACTCCGGTTACCCCCGGAAACCCGAGCTTCCATGCAGTCCGGCCCTAGGACATGACCCCGTATTCTCCGGACCACACACCTACCGGCGTCACTCAGTAGGTTAACACCTGCGGATAACACGACCCGAGGGTACATGAACGGACTGGTAAGCTCCCGAGGATCCATCGGGTCGGGAAATCGATATGCCCGCTATCACATCATTTCACTAACACAATAAGCAACCATTAATCATACCACATAACACAAACATAACCATCATTCGCACACATTCCGTACATCAATCAATCATGAACCGATCGTTATATTATTATCACATATTTTCCCGCGTTTTAATCTATCGTTCATTACTCGGTTCTTTAATCACCACATGTTATATCATCACAATAATATCCACACCATCAATCATCATTCAATCAAATAGCCATATATACTCATATATTATCAACCAGTTATTAAACAAACCGACACTAATCACAACCGTCTCATCGGCTCGCAACTTAGTGTCGGGAACCTGCAGAGTGACATACTACTCAACCAATTAACCCCAACTCACCAACACTTTGTCGCGGTTGACCCCGTATTGCCGTACTAGTCGAACCTTCGGACCGTCCCCAAGCCGCTTAAGACGGAAGAGAAAGTCGGTACTTGAGATGAACGTTGAAAATCTCCGCTTAGGAAATATTTCTCCGTTCCTCCGTTACCATTCGAACTCTTCACTACTCTCTCTCTCTTCCTCTCTCTCTCCTCCCTCTCTTTCTCTCTCTTCCCTCTCTTTCTCTTCCTTCTCTCTCTCCTCTCCGGCTCCTCTTCCTTCTCTTCTTCTTCCGGCTTCTTCTTCTCCTCCTCCTCCTTGGCGCCTCCTCCTCTCTTCTTCTTTCCCTCTTCTTCCTCTCTTTCTTCTCTCCTCTTTCTCTCCTCTTCCTCTTTTTTTTCTTGTGAGCTTTTGGTGTGGAGAAAAATGAGAGGGGTGAGGTCCCTTTTTATAGCCAAAGGGAGTTAATCTCCACCCTCCACTTGTCTCCTCTCCACTCTCCTCCTATGCCACGACCCTAGGCCAGCTGTTGGCCAAAAACACTCCTTCTTATCCTCTTTCTTATCCTCATGAAGTCCAAGAAGAAGCCCCTTGGGCTTGGTCCACAAAATGCTTTGACAAGTTCATTGTATCTAGTCCACAAGGCTTCTTTGTGGTTCTTCTTGCTTCATTTCGTGGCTCAACCTCTTACTGGGCTTAAATCAGATCCAAAATGACTTTTCCTATCCTCTCTAGTCAGCCCTAAGCAAGCCCATGCTCCTTGGATTTTATTTTGAATTTTTAATCACTAATTACTCATTAATGACCCAAAATTCATAATTTAATCTAGCGATCAAATCTTGCCAAATACTTTTAACCATAGCTTCTACATATTTTAATGGAGCTGTGGTCAATATTTCATAATTTTTATGGACCTTAGAGGGTTCTTTCGCTTGCCCGAACATTTTATCAGTTTCTCGGAAAAACCGGTTTTTAATGAAAATTCTCAAGAATTTCCAAACATACTCCCAATGAATTTCTTAACAATATAATTCATTTTACTGATGATAAAAATACCATTACATTTAATAATAATATTTTTATCATGTTTCCGAGATCGGGGTATCACATTCTCCCCCCCCTTATTAGAATTCGTCCTCGAATTCTTTATGGTTATATTACAACCCCCTTCTACTGAGTACTAGTGGAAAAAAATCCGGATATGCATCCTTAAACCTTGCTTCATCTTCCCACGTGACAATCACACGGTTCTGCTTTCCCCAAAAGACTTGAACTTGCGGAATCTCTCTGTTCTTGAGTTTTCGGATGCGTCTTTCCCCTATACGAATGGGTACTTCCGTGTAGGTGAGGTTTGACTGCAAGTCTTCTATTCTCTCTGTTTCCACATCTCTTGGGTCGCGGATAAACTTTCGTAACATGGATACATGGAACACTGGGTGAATCCGCATGTCTGTTGGTAGATCTAACATGTATGCCACTTCTCCAACCCTTCCAATTACTTGGTATGGTCCGATGTAGCGAACTGCCAGCTTTCCAACCTTTCCGAACCGTTCCCCTCTTCTTTGCGATGAGACTCTCAAATACACCCAATCTCCGACTTCAAAGTTAACCTCTCTCCTTGCTTGGTCTGCAAATTTCTTTTGTCGATCTTGAGCTTTCCTCATATTGGCTTGAATTATTTGCAGCTTGCTGGTCTTTTCATCAACAATTTTGGGTCCAAAAACTTCTCGTTCTCCGATCTCGGTCCAACATAGCGGAGTCCTACACGGTCGTCCATATAGGGCTTCATGTGGAGACATTCCGATACTGGAATGGTAGTTGTTGTTGTATGAGAATTCCACTAAGGCTAAGTGCTTTTCCCAATTTCCAGCCCAATCAAGAGCACACATTCGTAACATGTCCTTTATGGTCCGAATAGTTCTTTCGGTTTGACCGTCGGTTTTTGGATGATAAGCAGTGCTGATACGTAGCTCCGTCCCTAATGATTCCTGTAACGCTTTCCAGAAGATGGAGGTAAATCGTGGGTCCCGATCTAACACGATGTCCGCTGGAACTCCATGCAAACGAATAATTTGGTCGATATAGAGCTCAGCTAATGCTTCCACTTTATCTGTATCTTTTATCGGAATCAGATGCGCCACCTTGGTTAACCGGTTAACAATTACCCAGATTGCGTTGTTTGCCCTCCCTTTTGCTGTCGGCATTCCGGTGATGAAATTCATCGATATAGAATCCCATTTCCACTGAGGGATAGGTAGGTTCTGAAGCAGACCACCGGGTACTTGATGCTCCACTTTAATCTGTTGACAAGTCGGACATTGAGCTACCCATCGTGCTACAGACTTCTTCATTCCTGGCCAATGGTAATACCTCCTCACGTCTTTGTACATCTTTGAACTCCCGGGGTGGATACTCAGCAGAGAATGATGTGCCGCCTCCAAAATTTCTTCTCTCAAATTCCGTCCTTCAGGTACAGTGATCCTTCCCTTGAGCAATAATGTACCATCCCTGGCAAGATGATAACCGCTCTGGTGTGGTCCATCTCGGGTTTTGACTTCGCCGATGATCTTCAAAATCTTCTCGTCTTTATGCTGCTCTTCTCGGATTCGGGAAACTAAATCCGCCTGTCTTATAGCTCGTAAACCTAATGGTTCATTTACTTCCCCTTCCATTGCAGCCAACTTAACTGACTCGAGCTCCTCGGTTAGGGTTTCGAGTTCTCTTTCAATGCTAGCCTTGGTTTTTCGCCGACTGAGTGCATCTGCAACCACGTTGGCTTTTCCAGGGTGATACTTGATCTTAAGGTCATAATCCGCGATGAACTCCATCCACCTCCGCTGTCGTAAATTAAGGTCTGGTTGCGTGAACAAGTATTTCAGACTTTGATGGTCTGTGAATACTTCTATGGTTTCGCCATAGAGGTACGATCTCCAAATCCGCAATGCGAATACAACCACCGCCATCTCCAGGTCATGCGTCCGATAGTTCTCTTCGTGCTTTCTTAGCTGACGAGATGCATAAGCGATGACTTTACCTTCCTGCATCAGGACACACCCCAAACCTACCCGGGATGCATCGGTATACACTGTATAGAGTTTTCCGGATTCGGGTAGAGCCAAAACGGGTGCTGAGGTCAAAGAGATCCTTAACTTCACGAAAGCGTCTTCTGCTTCCTTACTCCATACGAAAGGAATGCCTTTCCCCGTTAGCTTCGTCAATGGCTTGGCGATTGAAGAAAACCCACGGACGAACTTCCGATAGTATCCCGCCAAACCTAGAAAACTTCGAACTTCCATTACGGAGGTAGGCCGAGGCCACTCTTGGATTGCTTTTACTTTCTCGGGATCGGTTGATACTCCTTGCTCAGAGATGCGATGTCCCAAAAACCCTATTTACCTCTGCCAAAACGAGCACTTGCTAAATTTAGCAAACAGGTTTAGCTTCCGCAATCTCGCGAGAACTAACGTGTCAAATGCGACCGGTGCTCGTCCTCCGTCTTTGAGTAAACCAAAATATCATCGATAAATATGATAACAAATTTATCGAGATAATCATGAAAAACTTCGTTCATTAACCGCATGAAGGCTGCTGGTGCGTTGGTAAGCCCAAAAGGCATTACCACAAACTCAAACTGCCCGTATCTGGTTTGAAAGGCTGTCTTCATGATATCCCCCTCGGCGATAGGAATTTGATGATATCCAGACGCCAAATCTTTTTTCGAAAACCAACTTGCTCCCTTAAGCTGATCCAAAAGTTCATTGATTCGAGGCAACGGGTATTTATCCTTGATGGTAATGTTGTTGATGCCGCGATAGTCAATGCACAACCTCATACTCCCGTCCTTCTTCTTTACGAATAGTACCGGAGCTCCCCACGGTGATGAACTCGGTCGAATAAAACCTTTCCCGATCAAGTCCTCAAGTTGCTTCTTGAGTTCTGCCAATTCGGCGGGAGCCATTCGGTAAGGTGCCTTTGCGATAGGCTTTGCTTTTGGTTCCAAAGTAATGGTGAAAGGATTACTCCGAGGTGGAGGTAATTCCTTCAATGCCGCAAATAGGTCCTTGAACTCCTGGACCACCGCAATGTCTTCGATCTTGAAGTCCTCGCTGACGGTCCCCTCACCTGCAGTGATGGTCACTAAGAATGCTTCTCCATTCTTTATCAAGTCTTGGACTCGAAGTGCCGCCACAACACACACTGATGTACTCGGGTTAATCCCTTCATAGACTATCGTCTCCATCTCATCTCCACGAAACGTGATCCTTCCCCGACCGCAATCTAATTGTGCCTGATAGCCGGACAACCAGTCCATTCCGAGAATAACTTCGTACCGTGTTAGAGGAGTAATTAGAAGATTCACAAAGAACTGCTTCGCCGTGATGACTAACGGTACATTCCGAATACACTTGTCTACTCGGAGGGTTTGCTCTCCGGGGGTCAACACGGCGACATTAACATTTTCTATCTTGTATATCCCTCTGATTTCCGCAACTACTTCTGGAGTCTCGAAACTATGAGTGGCTCCTGAATCGAACAATACATGTGTGGGACGACCCGCAACATGTATGGTTCCTGCCATGATAATATCTAACTTTAAGATACAGCACTTATATTTTACAACAAAACTTTATTTATTTACAACGAAGATTTATTTTTAAACAACTTCGAAGGTTCTATTTACACAAGGAAGGCTCTACACACACACAAGGATTAGGGTTCAGGCACAAACGTGCCTGTGATAGGACCCTGAGCGAGTTTCGGGGTTTCATTATTATCTAGCTCTAGGGCATAAACCCTACTTTCTACAGCTTGACGCTTGCGAGCGGGTTCAATCGTAGGGCGAACTGGCGATGGCTTGATGGCGAGTGGGGTGGCTGGGATCGGATTCGAACACTCTCGAGCATAATGGCCCTTCTAACCATATCGAAAACAAGTAAGACCGGGTGACGCGTACTGTGTTGCATTCCTTGGACAATATTTGGAGATATGATTGGGCTGGCCACAGTTGTAGCACACCGCCGCCCCCTTAGCAGAGTCAGATGATCCTTGCGGTCGCTTGCCCTTATCCTTGAAACGACGGTTTTGTACAAAGTGCCGTCCCTGATGGCCTGATGACCTTCCACCCTGGTTAGAAGTGAGATTTCCCCGTGCTGTTCGTTCTGCGGCTAACCCAATTTCTACGCTTACTGCTTTCTCCACCAAGTATGTGAGGCTAGAAAAGTTCCCCACTGCGAGTCTACTTTCCAGCTCTGGTCAAAGGCCAAATAGGAAGTTGGTGATCATTGCCTCTTCGTCTCCGTTATTGTTGCCCACATAGCGCCTCAGTCGCATGAACTCGGATTCGTACTCGCGGACTGATTTACTCCCCTGCTCAAGATTAGCAAAATCCCGTTGAAGTCGACGTCTTGACTCTGGGGTAAAGTACTTGCGCTCAAATTCTTCCTTAAACGCCGTCCAGGTCTTCACCATATGTCCCACTTGAGCTTCCCAACATTTCCACCAATCGGCTGCATCTCGGTCCAGATAATAAGTTCCACACTTAGCTTGTAGTCCTCCGGACATCTTGTAGCCTTGAAGTTCTTTTCCACCATTCGGATCCATCGATCGGCGACTAACGGGTCGGTTCCACCGGAGAAGTGCGTAGTTCCCATCTTCTTCATCGAAGAGATCAAAGATAGGAACGGTGGGTGATTCGCCGCGTCAGGGGTTACTTGCGGTGATTGCATAGCTTTAGTCATTACGTCATGCAGCATTTTCAGGGTATGCTCTGGTTCTACATTTCTTTCCTTCGTGCGTTCATTGCTGGATTCGGTATCTTTGATGTCCTTTTCTTCCGTTGGTTGCGCCTGATCTGTCTGCCTCTCTTGATTTCTCGAATTTTCTGGTGACTTAGCCTTTTCAGTTGATTCCTCGTGACCCAGTCCTCTGCGTTCTGAAACCCGTTCCGACCCCATAGCCATACCACGTTCGCCACTATCGCTACCTTCGTTCTCCATCTGTATCCAAAAACGGGTAAATGACTATGTTCTAACTAAACAAGACGTATCCGGTTTCCTAATGTCTCTTTCGCGACTCAATTTTTGACTCGATAAATCTGAAAATGCATGTTGTATGAACACGATCGTAACCATGCTCTGAGGGCGTTACAATTTTTACCGTGTTTGACTAATTCGGGTCGGCTTAATAACTTTTGTCATTAGACTGATCCGAGTTATTCAGTTACACGTTTCCCAAACTTTAGTTACGGCTTTGCAACCATAATAAAATTTGGTAGTTACATTAGATCGGAGTAATCTAACATAACCAACATGCTTTTACGATTATAAAACATAGCTTTTTAAAGTGCGGAAGTACATTAGGTCCATGGACGATATTTATTTGAAATCACATTACTTTGAAATTAAAAGTTCCGAAAGAGACGTCGACACTACACCGGATGACCTAACGTCTTGCGAGCCGCTATCCTTACGGGTTACCTGAAAAAGACAAACGAGAGGGGTGAGCGATCTATTATCGACCCAGTGAGTTGGGATTCCCCAACTAACAAAGAAACTTCCCGTCCGCCCATCCCGTCCCCAAACACAATCAATGACGGGAGGTTACACAAGCATTAATAAATAGCCGAAGGACGGAAACATCAAGTATACTATATGCATGCTATGGGCCCCGGGCAATATCTTCATTCCCTCGGAATACTCGTCCCGTTACCATATAGGCCTACGGTAGTGATTCCCTCGACTCTTACTCATAGACACGAAGTACTACGAGTAAGACACCGTTCTCCGTCCATCGATACGCGGCGACTCCGGTTACCCTCGGCAACCCGAGCTTCCATGCAGTCCGGCCCTGGGACATGACCCCGTATTCTCTGGACCACACACCTACCGGCGTCACTCAGTAGGTTAACACCTGACGATAACACGACCCGAGGGTACATGAACCGACCGGTAAGCTCCCGAGGATCCATCGGGTCGGGAAATCGATATGCCCGCTATCACATCATTTCACTAATACAATAAGCAACCATTAATCATACCACATCACACAAACATAACCATCATTCGCACACATTTCGTACATCAATCAATCATGAACCGATCGTTATATTATTATCACATATTTTCCCGCGTTTTAATCTATCGTTCATTACTCGGTTCTTTAATCACCACATGTTATATCATCACAATAATATCCACACCATCAATCATCATTCAATCAAATAGCCATATATACTCATATATTATCAACCAGTTATTAAACAAACCGACACTAATCACAACCGTCTCATCGGCTCGCAACTTAGTGTCGGGAACCTGCAGAGTGACATACTACTCAACCAATTAACCCCAACTCACCAACACTTTGTTGCGGTTGACCCCGTATTGCCGTACTAGTCGAACCTTCGGACCGTCCCCAAGCCGCTTAAGACGGAAGAGAAAGTCGGTACTTGAGATGAACGTTGAAAATCTCCGCTTAGGAAATATTTCTCCGTTCCTCCGTTACCATCCAAACTCTTCACTACTCTCTCTCTCTCTCTTCCTCTCTCTCCTCCATCTCTCTCCTCCCTCTCTTTCTCTCTCTTCCCTCTCTCTCTCTTCCTTCTCTCTCTCCTCTCCGGCTCCTCTTCCTTCTCTTCTTCTTCCGGCTTCTTCTTCTCCTCCTCCTCCTTGGCGCCTCCTCCTCTCTTCTTCTTTCCCTCTTCTTCCTCTCTTTCTTCTCTCCTCTTTCTCTCCTCTTCCTATTTTTTTCTTGTGAGCTTTTGGTGTGGTGAAAAATGAGAGGGGTGAGGTCCCTTTTTATAGCCAAAGGGAGTTAATCTCCACCCTCCACTTGTCTCCTCTCCACTCTCCTCCTATGCCACGACCCTAGGCCAGATTTTGGCCAAAAACACTCCTTCTTATCCTCTTTCTTATCCTCATGAAGTCCAAGAAGAAGCCCCTTGGGCTTGGTCCACAAAATGCTTTGACAAGTTCATTGTATCTAGTCCACAAGGCTTCTTTGTGGTTCTTCTTGCTTCATTTCGTGGCTAAACCTCTTACTGGGCTTAAATCAGATCAAAAATGACTTTTCCTATCCTCTCTAGTCAGCCCTAAGCAAGCCCATGCTCCTTGGATTTTATTTTGAATTTTTAATCACTAACTACTCATTAATGACCCAAAATTCATAACTTAATCTAGGGATCAAATCTTGCCAAATCCTTTTAACCATAGCTTCTACATATTTTAATGGAGCTGTGGTCAATATTTCATAATTTTTATGGACCTTATAGGGTTCTTTCGCTTGCCCGAACATTTTATCGGTTTCTCGGAAAAACCGGTTTTTAATGAAAATTCTCAAGAATTTCCAAACATACTCCCAATGAATTTCTTAACAAGATAATTCATTTTACTGATGATAAAAATACCATTACATTTAATAATAATATTTTTATCATGTTTCCGAGATCGGGGTATCACAGTTCGGCCCAACAGAAGCAAATTCAGCCCATCAACAAGAAAGGCCCGAACAATCAATTGCCGCGCACGAAGATTGTCATTACCAGCTCGACTTGGCTCTGCTCGTAGACTGTTCTTGCTCGGCTCACAACTTTGGATCACCTCGGCTCCACTAACAGACAAAAATGAGCTCGGATTGGCTCATCTCGTCACCAAAAGTACGGCATATACGCGTGAGCTCGACAAGTTGTCAATGGCCCGCACAAAGTACGACCGTATTTTACTATAAATAGGAGTCACCACTATAAATAGGAGTCGCCATTGTACTATCTAGAATTAAACACGTCCAGAATTGTAACCCGAGCTCTTCTCTCGACCTGCTTGGAATCCTTTCTTACTTCAATAACGAACACGCTCGTCTCCCGAACAACTTTCATACTTTCCTGTTTGTTTCCCGTCTTAGCCAGTTCCCTCTTAAGACAAAATTTGACCCTTGACATACCATGGATTTTAGGGTTTTTAACCATGGTATATATCTTATTTATCGAGTCTTTTATTATGTTTTGGAGTCTTTTATCTATTTTTACAGGTTTAGGTACGTTTGGAGCTTATCTGGAGATTCTGGGAGCTTTTGGAGTGATTTGGCAGCTTACATGGATTTCACAGAGTTCACTGGGTGCGTCTGTACACTGTGTCGGTCGACACAACCTCTGCATCGGTCGACACCACTACAGGACGAAATTCCTGCGCCCAAAAATCTGCATTTTGGAGAAATTACCGTTTTTGCCCAGAAACTTCCCAGATTTGCAAAAAGGCCCCAGACGTGTTTTAGACTATATATTAGGGTTTTTAGCAACTTGTTTAGGCTACGCTTTCAAACGCTTTTACTAAGTCTTATTTTATTCAGAGAGAGTTTTAGGGGCTGATCTTGTTCTCGAAAGAGACTTGATTTCGAACCCCAGTTCTTTATTCTGTTATATGATATTTGGTTTTCTATTCATGATGTTTTCTGTTTCGATGATTATGTCTGAGTAGATTACCTGTTAGGTTTAGGGTTTCTCACAAGGGATTTCATGGAATATTAGGTTAATCAATCTGTTAGGGATTCATACTTTCTAGTTCTTCGTCTAGGATTGTTCTTAATGCTTAATCTGAACTGGCCACTTAGATTATTGATGTTAGGTTGATTGATGCAACGACAGTTGGTTAATTGGCTAGAAAGAACCTAGATGAGCAATTGAATTACTCGCAAAGGAATTTGGTTTAATTGAATTGTGAACATATCGAACTTGATCTTAAAGCTAGTTTAATCTGTTAGTAATTGCAAAGGAATTTGGATTGCTGCACTTAGACTTAGAGAATTCTCGCAACGACGGTTGGTTAGTTCTATATATGTGTTTGAGTTCTAGAACAGTTCCTAATTAGATCCCGCTTGATTGATTGTCTGTGTTCCTGATTTCCTGAGAACTCCCTAGACTTAACGCCTTCGCTTCCTTGCTCACAAACTCGCTTGATTTACTTTCTGCTTGCTTGATTTACTGCTTTCTAATTACTTTCATCTAGTTTAATGTTGACTGTTCTAAATCTATCGTTGACCGGAGTCTCTGTGGATTCGATACCCTAAGTACTACAATCACATCACTGTGCACTTGCAGTTAGAATAGGGATAATTCTTGACCTATCAAGTTTTTGGCACCGTTGCCGGGGACTCTTTTGAGTCTCCGATAGATTTGAACTTAGTGTTTAGACTAGGTTTTTCGTTTTTCGTTTTTTTCACTAATTTTTTTCTTTTTTGTTTTTTGCGTTTCAGGTACGCCTGTAATCGCTTTGCATCGATCGATACGGTCATGTGTGTCGATCGTCACATCTTCGAGCTTGCATCGATCGACACTACTTTGCATCGATTGACACAGTGCATAAGATGATGTGAATGATGGAACGGATGTTGGAAAATTAGCAGAATAACTCATTCTGCAGGGACTATGGTTCTTATTCATTCACCAGAGATTATGAATCTTCATCAAATCAGCATGTTCCTTCTCAAAATACGCAATCTAATAAGCTGATGAGTATGATGGAGCAGTTGCTGGAAAGGCAGGAAAAGGACTTGAACTACATCAATGGCTATGGATTTCAAGGAAACAGTTTTGGAAATCAGCAGGGTAATCAGTGGACTTATGGATCATCCACCTATCAGGCACCTTCTGCAGCTAGTGCTTATAAGAGCAAGATGGAATCCATGATGGAGCAGTTGCTAGAGGATCAGACTAAGACAGCTGTAACCTTCAACTCAAAGATAGATGCATTGCATGAAGATCTGAATGGAAAGTTTGAATCTTTGAGCACACATGTGAAGAAGCTAGATGTCCGAGTTCAACAAACAGCTGGAGCAATACAAAGGCAAAACGAAGCTAGGAGAGCTGAACAGAAGCAATACGTCCATGTTGTGACCACAGGAGATGAGATTGAGTTGCTAGAAGAAGAAGAGAACATAATCTCGGATTTTCTGGATGAATTCTGTCTGTCTGAGACTTGCATCGATCGACACAGCTCAAGCATCGATCGATACAGTCCCGATACGTCTGATGAAACTTCTCGAAATCGCCTTGTGTCGATCGACACACATCGTGCATCGGTCGACACAGATCGCAGACGGGACCAGAAACCTGCAACAGTCCCATAACGAGTTTATAAGCCCCTTGTGCCATATCCTAAGGTTCCTAAAGTGTCTAAACAGGAGCTAGAAGCGGCTAACTGCATAAAAGTGATGGAAAAGAAGCTGATTCAGATCACAGAGAAGATACCATACCCAGGAGCCTTTGTGCTAGACTGTTCCATCTCTTGATAGGTCGAGTTTTAATCCCTATACTAACTGCAAGTGCACAGTAATGTCAATGTAGTATATAGGGTATCGAATCCACAGAGACTCTTGTCTCGATAGATCAGAACCGTAGAGATTAATACTAAGAATAAAACAAGTGGTGAATGAAATAAAACCAAGGCAATAAATTAAATCAGTAGCAGGAATTTGTTGTGAAAGCAATAAACTAAAAGCGCTAAGTCTAGGGAATTCTCAGGAAATCAGACAAGCAGACAAGTTAATCAGTCAGGATCAAATTAAACTCAGTTCTAGAACTCAAATCACGGAATTAGAATTAACCAAATCTCTTTGCGAAAATCCTCTAAGTCTAAGTGCAGTAATCCAAATCTCTTTGCAATTACTAACAGATTAAACCAGCATTAATTTCAAGTTCGATATGTTCACAATTAAACTAAACCAAATCTCTTTGCGAATAATTTAATTGCTCAACCTAAATAGTTCAGATTCTAAACCACACTCTCGTGTCGTATTTAGCAACCTAAGATCTAGATTCTAATTGATCAGGTTAGAACTAGCATTAAGCACAATTTAGTTTGAAGAACATTCTAATCATGTGAATCCTTAACTGAATTAAACAAGTCTAGCAAGTCATAAAATCCTTAATGAGAAACCCTAAACTTAACTATGAATCTACTCAGACATGATTAATGAAACAGAAATCATAGAAATAATAGATTGCATATAAGAAATTAAATAGATAAAGGGGTTCGAAATCTTCTCCAAAATAGATGAAGTACAGGATTAGATCAGCCCCAAAAGCTCTAAAAATCTCTTAGCTCTAAGTATGAAAGCGTATCTAAAATAAAAGCCAAAACTCTAAATATATAGGCATAATCTCGGCTGGGGCTTCTGTGTAAATACTGGAACTTTTCAGGGCTTTTCTGCAAATCTTCATAACTTCATTAACCGCCGTATTTCGGCCCATCTCGCTAGTGTGTCGATCGACACCAAAGGTGTGTCGATCGAGGCATGATCATCAAATCGGGCAGTGAGTTTAAACTCTCGGCCAAAATGCTCCAAAACTCCCAAAATACTCCAAAATCTTCACATTAGCTCCAAACCTGATTAAACCTGTAAAAGACTCTAAAAGAACACAAAAGACACTAAAAACACAACTATATCATGGCATAAAACCGGTAAAAACCATGATATATCAACTCCCCCACACTTAGCCTTTGCTTGTCCTCAAGCAAAACAGAGAACTAAAATGCAGTGAAGAGGTTTGAAAACTCTCCAGAAACTCTTTTCATCCTAGAAGCAGCAACACTCAGATTCCCCTTAGTAAACCACATGAAAGAATCAACCTGCAGACATCAAGACCAACATATACTTCCCCCACACTTAGCAACTGTCCTACGTAAACTCCACAATCACATTCAAGCATTCAAATTCTCCCTACTGACTTCTGCAAGTATTTAAATGCGGTCTCACCTAAGGAGTATCGATCAAAGGCACATGGATTCTTACCTTATCAGCTCTAGACCACCATACTATCTTTCTCTAGTCCCTTTCTTCTCTTTTCCCTTCCTTAGCATTCTGATTTTTCCCCTTTGGGTATCATTTTTTTTTTTATCAGTGCTCTTCTCGTTAAGGGGTGTACCTTGGACACATTCCATGGATGCACAGGATATGAGAGTTTCAGCTACCATTCCCATGACCACTTCGGAGTTACTAACTCATCCTCAGTTTATTATTATTATTTTTTTTTATGGAAGGGGAGAAGGGAACTAAATAGGACAGGTTTACAGGCTGTGTTTGAACTAACAAGGGAATCCGACACAAAGTATACCAAGCCCTTAGGTGAGAAAATCTAAGTCAGTATTAGGGTGAAGTCAGTAAAAGGATCCTCTGATACCTGAAGTGATGTGGGTGTCCTCAGTAGGTTGATCCATGTCTGGGTTTTCTAATAGTCAGAGATAATCTACAGCTTCATCCCAATGGTTACTTAAGTTCCTGCAAGTGCTACTAATCTTCTCAAAAAATCATTGTTTCTTACTTAAACAAATTTTGACTCAATAAAACAAAAATTTTGAAAAATTTAACTGACTCTAAGAAAAAAAAAGAAAGAAGTTAGTAGAACCTCCCCCACACTTAAGACACACTGTCCCCAGTAGTGTCAAGCGAAGGATTGGTAAAAAAGAAAATAAAAATTTCTTTATGGAATGGTTAAGTTCTCTCGGGTTTTACCTCTGTCGCAATCAGGCATCGATCGTTGCACTAAGTGCATCGACCATTACTGTGCGATTTTTCGTTGTGGGTCGATCGTTGCTCAGGACCGCAACGATCGCTGCAGTGCGATTTCTGTCGTATTGTGACGATCGACACAATGGTGTGTCGATCGACGCACTGCGTACATCGGATCAGTCAGCAAGTTAGCAGGTTAGTCCGTCGGGTTATATCATTTTCGAATCCTGCAAGCTGAAAACACTAGAAACAGAGTAAAACCGAAGCAACAAATGTATCTAATCAAGTAGAACCATCCAAACATAGTAGCAAAATAAAAGAAAAAGTGCAAGAAAAGATGATAAGAAAATCAGAGTACAGAACCGATAATCCAGAGATGACAGCTACGCTCACTCACTATCATCATCTATGTCACCATATCTCTCAGCATCACTGGCATCCTCAGGAGATCGCTGTCGACGACGTCTGTCAGGTACGGGATGATGAATCTGTGGCTGCCTCCTGCAGCTGCAAGTGCGCATGAAGTTCAAAACAACCCGTAGAATACCATCGAATCTCTCTCTCCACTCTGCCTCAGAATATGCTCCATAGGGCATCGTAGGCTCGGGAAAGTCACCCACATCGTCGACGGGGCAGGCGCAGGCGCCGGGGCAGCAGAGGTCGAAGCTCGTATGGAAGGCTCTCCCAGCGGATGAGCCATAGAAGGAATCCCACGCTGCTCAGTCTCAGGAGGCTGAAATCTCAGAGCCTCCAATGTATCAATCTGTGTCCACCTAGCAGCAGGAATCTCTATACCACACATCCCAGTGGTCGGGTCCTGATAAACCCAAATGCGCCCCTCCTTGAGCCAAGTAGCGCTCTGCAAATGGCTGAAGTCCAGGAACTCCTTGTCTCTATCACACTATGTGCCCTGTAGAGGAATCCCGCAATGCATAAAAATGGGAGTAAGCAAGCTCCCTACCGTCTCAGTACTGACTCCATCAAAAGGCTTCGTCTGCAGATCACACAAATGCAAAGCGAAGACAGCTCCCAAGTTGAGACCCTTAGTAGGATCTCTCACACCAGACTCTGCAAACTGGTCTCTCAGCCCCATAAACAGCATCTCCATCTCATACTTGCGCATCTTGTTGGACTCAAACTTGCATAGCAAGCTCCAACACAAGATACGCGAGACATATCTCAGCACAGGATGCCTCATCATCTTCACTGGTGTGGTCCTGGAGTTGTATCGACCACTGCCAATACACTCCCAGAATGATCGAGCCTCATCTGGATCCCACTCAAGTGGCATAGCAATGCGCCTCGGCTCAGTACTGAACCCGTAGATCCTGCAGATATCTAAGAGAGGAATCCGATACCTGACTCCCCAACTCATGAAGGTAAAGATACCTCCTGTAGCGCTCCTGCTGTCGGGATCTGGGTAAACCACTCTGCATGTGGCTAGCAACTGCCTGACCAGCTCAGGATAGAGATCATAAGGGCGCATTGGCATTGTCCCTAGACCAATGCCTCTGCACACAGCAAGTACCTGCTCATCAATCCCCAGAATCTTACAGGTAGAGTAGTCAGCGAACTTGGTTGGCTTGATGGTCATCCCACACCAACCATTGTAGAGAAGCGAATCATACTCATCCCACTGGTTAAGCAGTGGTCGCTCTGTGAAGTCTGCAGTCTTGAGGAACGTGCGAATGTCCCTTGGCCACTGTCTGGCTGTCGGGATCTCTGTAGCGTCTGCTCGGGGCCAAGGTAGTGCTACTGCTGGACCCACTCTAACATATGGCTCAGGTGGCTGAGAGTCTCTGTGAAACCACTCTGGTGGTGGAATGTACTGTCTCGTGGCTGTTGATGTTGTTGCTCGTTTCTTGCGGGGTTGTCTGCGAGATGCCATCTGCATAAGAAAGAAAAAAATTTAAACAATTAGTCTCGGCAGATTCTCTGTGAAATCGCGAAGCAACGACCGTTGCATCTTAGGCATCGATCGTTGCAAGGCGATTTCATTTATCGAACATTTCCCAAAATCGCAAAGCAACGACCGTTGCATACCGTTGCAAGGCGATTTCGCCGCAAACAATCAACAAAAATCAGTCCAAATTCGTGCCACATTATCGCATATCGGTCTAGAATCATAACCTACATCCTAAAATCAGTCTAATTACGCATGCAAACATCAAATTTCAGTTCAAAATTCTCAATCCCTAAAACCCTAAAAATTGAATCCAAAAATCGAAAAAAAATAGGGGTACATTACCTTGGATTCCTGAGATATGAGCTATAGAAACGGGTTTAGAGTGTAAAATAGGAAGTATCAGTGATTGAATCGATGAAAAATGATGAGAAATCGGGATTTTTAGGTGTGGAGGTTCGGTGTACGGATGGCGAAATGAGGAAGAAAAGAGAAGAGAAGGGTTTAAGCCCACTTACCTCGGTCGTGTGTGCAACGATCGTTGCTTAGGGGCAACGACCGATGCTGGTCAAATCGAAATCGATTTCCGGTTTAGCGCATATCTAAATTTTGCAATTGAACCAATTGCAACGATCGTTACTAGTGAGCAACGACCGTCACAATGCGATCACCCTTCTTCGTCAAATCTCCTTGCAACAACCGGTGCACAAGTGCATCGATCGTCACACATCTCCAGACTCGAGTTCTGTATCTGAAACTTAAAAACCAATAAAAACGTGAAATCCTAAGAAAAACACCAAAAATGAAAAGGAAAAACAACTAAACCTAACAGTGGGTTGCCTCCCACTCAGCGCTTGTTTAAGGTCATTAGCTTGACCGGACGAACAAGATCTTTCAGGCACCAAGAGAACCTGGCAGAGACTTTTTCTGTCTCCGTTCAAGTCTCCTCATCCAGGGTGGCGAGTAGGCTGTCGCAGAATGCTCGTGTCCAAGAAAAGATGGAGTAAAATGCGCTCCAGGATATATAATTACAGTGTCATCCGGCTGCTCATCATCTGCTTCCATGATGGTGAATGTCTGCCCATCTATCAATGGTCTTCGCAGCTTATCCATCTCATAACGCAGCGGCTCATCTCCCAGATGGAGGTCTATCAGACTGTGTCTAACATCTATTACTGCTCCCGCTGTAGCCAAAAATGGTCTCTCAAGTAGTAACGCTTCATCCGGATCACAGTCATATTTCAGCACTAGGAAGTCCGTTGGAACTAAGTAGTTTCCAACTCTCACCGGGATGTCCTCAAGGAGTCCTTCTGGAATCTTATAGACTGATCAGCTAGGACAAGAGAGGTCCTAGTAGGCTTAAAATCCAGCATTCCCAGCTTCTCTGCCACAGAGTATGGCATAAGACTTTCAGCAGCTCCTAAATCACAAAGAGAGCGCCTAAAACTATCTTCGAAGATAGAACAGTTAAGCACAAAGACACCAGGGTCTTGCAGCTTCTTCGGGATCTTAGTCAGCAGAACATCACTAATATGCTGAGGGACTATAATCACCCAATCTCTCAGCTCCTCATCTAAAGGCAGCATCTTGTTCAAGTACCTCTGCACACATGGGTGATAAGGTGGATCATCAGAAGATGGAATTTCTTCCAATTCTTCACCAATCTCCTCTAGCTTCTTAAGCTCTTCTATCTCCTGCTTAATCACTCCAGATACTGAGGGATATAGTTTGATTGACTGTGCATAAATCTCCTCCTGAGTGATCTCAGATACTTCAGGGAATAAGCGGGCAAGCTCTAAATCAGCATCAATATCATTATCATCCGGCGAGTCTGTCTGTCCACGACATGCATCGACCGACACTAGATGTGTGTCGATCGATGCAACACTGTTTTCACAGTTTTCACCCGAGAGTTTTTCTCCAAAATCCGAGATTTCTTCTTCTTTCACCAATTCAGCTGTACTTAGCTCAAATCTTTCACCTAGGTGAGATCCATCATTAATGTACACAGACCAGGCTTTAATATGAGTGTCTGCTACTCCTTTTCCCTTCATAGAGCTGGAAATCTGATTCACCTGAGTATCCAACTGCTTCATGTGAGTGTTCAGAGACTCAAACTTCTCATTGAGGTCCTCATAGACAGCATCTAACTTCTTGTTGCTCTCCATAGTACTCTTGGTCTGACTCTCCATAAGCTGTTCCATCATTGCTTCCATCCTACTCTCATGAGCTGTAGGTGCAGGAGGAGTCTGATAAGATGAAGATCCATAGGTTCTCTGAGCACCTTGTCCAAAGGGCTTCTGAAAACCACTAGTCTGTCCAAAAGAGTTCTGATTGCCTGTGAAGGTACTCTTTTGTCCTCCATTGAAGAATCTGTTACCCTGCTGATTACCAAATCTGTTACCTTGGAAACCAGATCCTCCAATGTAATTCACATCTTCTTCCTGAGTGTCCTCCTCAGTCTGAATTACCTCAACATCTTGAGCAAAGTGGACAGCCTTCTTATTAGCCAGGAGATTGCAGATTGTGTCCATCCTAGATCTCAATTCAGTCATCTATGAATTCTCTACACTTCCACCAGATTTCTTCCTCCTCTCATCCATAGTCTTGCAACTGTTGCTGCTCACTAAGTTCTCAATCAACTGCTTAGCTTGTGCAGGAGTCCTGGTGTTGAAGTTTGCATTACTGGAGTTATCCAGCGCAGACTGATATGGCAGATCTATGCCTCTGAAGAAAATACCAAGCAACTGAACTTCAGTAAATCCATGGTGTGGGCAGTCACGCTGGTACTTCTTGAATCTTATCCAGGCAGCTTTTAAAGGCTCCACAACTCCTTGGGAAAATGTGAGAATGTCCTGTCTGGACTGGTCTGAACGCGCATCATCATAGAAATGACGCAGGAACTCACTCTTCAGGGCCGCCCATGTGTCAAACTGCACATGTGGCAGTTGCTTCAGCCATGCACCAGCGTCTCCAGCGAGTCTGTGCGGAAAGAGCTTAAGGAACAGATAATCTTGGTAAACTCCATCATACTTCATGCCAGTGACTATGTCCTCAAATGAATCAATGTGATCCATAGGCTGCTCTGTTGGGTGACCATGGAACGCATTCTGTCTCATCGGCGTGTAGTAGATAGTCTTGATCTCAAAATCATTCCTCTCAAAGCTAGGAATCACCAAAGATGACCGGTTTGCATGAAACTCATCCGGTCTATTGTAGTCAGCTAAGGTTCTCTCATGGACAACCATCTCTCTACCTTGGGCCTGTCTTGGCGCTTGGTTCTGCTCCTGTTGCGGTGGCTCAGGAGGGTCAGGGATGACATTCCCCTCAGCATCAACCCTTTGCCAAGCAGCATTGTATGGGTTGTTATCTTGGTCCCTCAGAGTACCTTGAGCATCGCGTACCAGAATCAGCCTCTGTACTACCATTCTTTCTCTTCTTTCTCTTCTGTTAGTCCTCTCTAGACGTCCAAGTTCTTCAAGATCGAGATTGATTAGGCTTAATTTCGTATTACTTCGAGTTTCACGCTTCTGCATAAACTGTCTGTAATCGTCAAGCAACGATCGATGCTAACAGTGCAACGATCGATTCAATCTCATATCGCTTAGTGACGATCGACACAGGAGGTGAAACGATCGACGCAAGGCGAAATCGGTACCTGCGACAGAGAGAAAATAGAGAAAAAGTTAGTAAAATAAAATAAAAACGAAAACAAAAACAAAAAAGAAAAATTCCTAGTAAAAACCCTAAGTTCGGTCCTATCGAAGACTTTAAGAGTCCCCGGCAACGGCGCCAAAAACTTGATAGGTCGAGTTTTAATCCCTATACTAACTGCAAGTGCACAGTAATGTCAATGTAGTATATAGGGTATCGAATCCACAGAGACTCTGGTCTCGATAGATCAGAACCGTAGAGATTAATACTAAGAATAAAACAAGTGGTGAATGAAATAAAACCAAGGCAATAAATTAAATCAGTAGCAGGAATTTGTTGTGAAAGCAATAAACTAAAAGCGCTAAGTCTAGGGAATTCTCAGGAAATCAGACAAGCAGACAAGTTAATCAGTCAGGATCAAATTAAACTCAGTTCTAGAACTCAAATCACGGAATTAGAATTAACCAAATCTCTTTGCGAAAATCCTCTAAGTCTAAGTGCAGTAATCCAAATCTCTTTGCAATTACTAACAGATTAAACCAGCATTAATTTCAAGTTCGATATGTTCACAATTAAACTAAACCAAATCTCTTTGCGAATAATTTAATTGCTCAACCTAAATAGTTCAGATTCTAAACCACACTCTCGTGTCGTATTTAGCAACCTAAGATCTAGATTCTAATTGATCAGGTTAGAACTAGCATTAAGCACAATTTAGTTTGAAGAACATTCTAATCATGTGAATCCTTAACTGAATTAAACAAGTCTAGCAAGTCATAAAATCCTTAATGAGAAACCCTAAACTTAACTATGAATCTACTCAGACATGATTAATGAAACAGAAATCATAGAAATAATAGATTGCATATAAGAAATTAAATAGATAAAGGGGTTCGAAATCTTCTCCAAAATAGATGAAGTACAGGATTAGATCAGCCCCAAAAGCTCTAAAAATCTCTTAGCTCTAAGTATGAAAGCGTATCTAAAATAAAAGCCAAAACTCTAAATATATAGGCATAATCTCGGCTGGGGCTTCTGTGTAAATACTGGAACTTTTCAGGGCTTTTCTGCAAATCTTCATAACTTCATTAACCGCCGTATTTCGGCCCATCTCGCTAGTGTGTCGATCGACACCAAAGGTGTGTCGATCGAGGCATGATCATCAAATCGGGCAGTGAGTTTAAACTCTCGGCCAAAATGCTCCAAAACTCCCAAAATACTCCAAAATCTCCACATTAGCTCCAAACCTGATTAAACCTGTAAAAGACTCTAAAAGAACACAAAAGACACTAAAAACACAACTATATCATGGCATAAAACCGGTAAAAACCATGATATATCAACTCTAAGGACAGATTCAAGCGTTCTCTGTGTGATTTAGGATCTTGCGTGAATCTAATGCCGTACTAAGTTGCTGTGAGATTGGGAATGATGGAATTCCAGCCTACTAGGATATCTCTTATCCTAGCTGATCGATCAAAGAGGTACCCTGAAGGAGTTCTTGAGGATGTACATATCAGAGTTGGAAACTACTTGATTCCAACGGACTTTGTGGTGCTGAAGTATGAGATTGAACCAGATGATCCTATTCTGCTTGGGAGATCATTTTTAGCTACTGCTGGAGCTGTGATAGATGTGAGACCTCATGATCCGACAGCCTATACGCCGCCATGGATGAAGAGATATTCACAAATACATTCCAAGTCTCTGTTGAAACCACCATGAGTCCGATCTCTTTTCCATAGTCAAGTTAATGACTAAAAACAAGCGCTGAGTGGGAGGCAACCCACTGTTAGGTTCGTTTTTGTTTTCATTTTTCGTTTTGATTTGGTGTTTTTGATTTTCTATTTGTGTGTGTTCAAAGGCATGAGAAACAGACAGAATCGCACTGCATCGATCGACACACACAGTGCATCGGTCGACACAGTGCGATTCACGGTTAGCCGATTCAATTGCGGTTCAGACACCGGTTATTTACATAACCGCGAGCATATTCGCCTTGCATCGATCGACACCCTTGTGGCATCTATCAACGCAAGGCGACAACAGGTACGTATTCTAAAACTTTTCGGATTGTTCTTCAATTTGATTTTTCTCACCGAGCCTAAGCTGGATTACACTGGGGACAGTGTAGTTTAAGTGTGGGGGAGGTCGCTACTGACGCACGCTTTTGTTTTCTTAGAGTCAGTCCTTTGTTTTTCAAAATTGTTTTATTGAGTCAAAATCTGTATGAAACTATGATTTTTCGAGGAAAATTTTCGCTTGAACAGGAACTAAGTGACCATTGGAAAGACTCGCAGAGCCTCTATGACTATTAGAAAACCCAGGCACGGATCAGCCTACTGAGAACACCCACATCGCTTCAGGTATCAGAGGATCCTTTTACTGACTTCACCTTAATACTGGCTTAATTTTCTCACCTAAGGGCTTGGTATACCTTGAGTCGGATTCCTTTGTTAGTTCTGACACAGCTTGTAAACTTGTCCTATTTGGTTCCCTTCTCCCCTTCCATAAAGTAAAAAAAAAAAAAGAGAATAATAAATTGAGGATGAGCTAGTAGCTCCGGAGTGGTCACGGGAGTGGTAGCTACCACTATTACCTCCTGTGCGATCCATGGAATGTGTCCAAAGTACACCCCAAAATGGGAAGAACACTGATAAAAAAAAATGATACCCAGTGGGGAAAAATCAGTTGTTAAGGAAGGGAAAAGAGAAGAAAGGGACCAGAGAAAGATAGTATGGTGGTCTAGAGCTGACAAGGTAAGAGTCCATGTGCCCTTTGATCGATAATCCTTAGGTGAGACCGCACTTAAATACTCGCAGAAGTCAGTAGGGTGAATTTGAATGCGTGAATGTGATTGTGGAGTTTACTTAGGACAGTTGCTAAGTGTGGGGGAAGTATATTGTGGTCTTGAGTTCTGTAGGAAAGTTTTCAGTGGATTACTAAGTGAATGTGAATGCGAAAGTTCCTAGGACGAAATGAGTTTCTGTGTTTTCAAACCTCTTTTCTTATACTTTGGTTCTTTACTTGCTTGAGGGCAAGCAAGAGCTAAGTGTTGGGGAGTTGATATACCATGGATTTTAGGGTTTTTAACCATGGTATATATCTTATTTATCGAGTCTTTTATTATGTTTTGGAGTCTTTTATCTATTTTTACAGGTTTATATACGTTTGGAGCTTATCTGGAGATTCTGGGAGCTTTTGGAGTGATTTGGCAGCTTACATGGATTTCACAGAGTTCACTGGGTGCGTCTGTACACTGTGTCGGTCGACACAACCTCTGCATCGGTCGACACCACTACAGGACGAAATTCCTGCGCCCAAAAATCTGTATTTTGGAAAAATTACAGTTTTTGCCCAGAAACTTCCCAGATTTACAAAAAGGCCCCAGACGTGTTTTAGACTATATATTAGGGTTTTTAGCCACTTGTTTAGGCTACGCTTTCAAACGCTTTTACTAAGTCTTATTTTATTCAGAGAGAGTTTTAGGGGCTGATCTTGTTCTCGAAAGAGACTTGATTTCGAACCCCAGTTCTTTATTCTGTTATATGATATTTGGTTTTCTATTCATGATGTTTTCTGTTTCGATGATTATGTCTGAGTAGATTACCTGTTAGGTTTAGGGTTTCTCACAAGGGATTTCATGGAATATTAGGTTAATCAATCTGTTAGGGATTCATACTTTCTAGTTCTTCGTCTAGGATTGTTCTTAATGCTTAATCTGAACTGGCCACTTAGATTATTGATGTTAGGTTGATTGATGCAACGACAGTTGGTTAATTGGCTAGAAAGAACCTAGATGAGCAATTGAATTACTCGCAAATGAATTTGGTTTAATTGAATTGTGAACATATCGAACTTGATCTTAAAGCTAGTTTAATCTGTTAGTAATTGCAAAGGAATTTGGATTGATGCACTTAGACTTAGAGAATTCTCGCAACGACAGTTGGTTAGTTCTATATCTGTGTTTGAGTTCTAGAACAGTTCCTAATTAGATCCCGCTTGATTGATTGCATGTGTTCCTGATTTCCTGAGAACTCCCTAGACTTAACTCCTTCGCTTCCTTGCTCACAAACTCGCTTGATGTACTTTCTGCTTGCTTGATTTACTGCTTTCTAATTACTTTCATCTAGTTTAATCTTGATTGTTCTAAATCTATCGTTGACCGGAGTCTTTGTGGATTCGATACCCTAAGTACTACAATCACATCACTGTGCACTTGCAGTTAGAATAGGGATAATTCTTGACCTATCAACCCTCGGACCCCGAGCAAGACGCGTGTTTGGCCTTTGTGACGAACATGGTTATCACAATTGGCGCCGTCTGTGGGGACTTAAAGTGTTTCTTCACTAACGGAAAAGTTCAACAATGACAGGACTTCCGACGAGCAAAGATTTCTTCATCATCCCATACAAGTCAAGCTCAAGAACGACTTCACAAGAAAAGGGTCAACCCGAAAAAGCTCACCATGTTTCTCAGGTCGCCGACCCGATCATCCAACCGGCAAGCATGGAAACACCCTCAAGCACCGAGCAGGGTCGGCAGGTTATAAGCAACCAACCCAACGAATAGGACATGTATGTCCTGTTGAAGACTCTCATGACCCAAGTGGAAGAACTGTCCTAAGGGAGCAACGCTCGTTTCGACCAGCTCGCCACAGCACAAGCTCTGTGCCAAGGACATATCAGCGATTTGCAAGCATATGGTCAACAATCGACCACGCCTCAAACGACCAACTTCATTTCGCGCCTCCAACACGTCTTACACGAAGGATCACCAACCCCAAACATTGGACAAGGTCGCCGAGCCGCCTCGCGCTCTTCAGCACATCAAACCGAGGAAACCACCTGTCAACCTCTCATCACCGAATTCCCGAGCGGATCAGCAGCAGACGTGCATAAAGAACGCGAGATCGAGGATATAAAATTAATGCTACGAAGCATGACATCAAAAGTCCACCAAGCCATCAGCTCGACACCCGAGATCGACCGAGTACTCGAGGAAACCCAAAACACTCCATTCACCCAACGTCTCACGGATACCCAAGTCGAGCACCCATGGAAAATCAAGATGATAACATATGACAGAAAATCCGACCCAAGGCAATTTCTGACAGCCTTCCGCATTGCAATGGGCCAAACAAAGTTCAACCTTGGGGAGCGCAATGCAGGATATTACCAACTGTTTGTCGACCACCTAACCGGATCCGCCTTAGAATGGTTCTCTCGTTTAAAGCCGAACTCAATCAACGGATACCAAGATCTAACTCATGCATTCCTCAAGCATTACTCGATGTACATTTGATACGATCAGGTTTTAATCCCTAGATCTACACTGCAAGTGCACATACGTGAACCAGTAGTATATATGGTATCGAATCCACAGAGACTCTAGATTCTTGCGATAGATTGTAGAACGTCGAAATAAGCTAGGTGAAACAGCAGTGAAAGCAGTAAATCAAAGCAGGAATTAAAGAAATCGATTTGTAAGCAATCAGGCAAAGCGTCAGGTCAAGGGAGTTCTTAGGAAATCAGGAACATAAGCAATCAATCAATCGGGATCAAATTAAGAACTGTTCTAGAACTAGAATCACGGAATTATAATAGACCAACTTTCGTTGCGAATATTATCTATGTCTAACAACCTAGCAAGCCAACTTTCGTTGCGAATCCTAGAGTTCTAAACAAGAATTAATCTCAAGTTCTTTCGTTCACAATTCTCCTAAACCAAATTTCTTTGCGAATAGTCAAATTGCTCATCTAGGTTCTTTCTAGTTAATTAATCAACTGTCGTTGCAGAAATCAACCTAACAACAATAATCTAAGTGGCCAATTCAGATCAAGCAATAAGAACAACCCTAGATGAAGAACTAACAGATATGAATCCCTATAGATTGATCAACCAATAATTCCATGAAATCCCCTGTGAGAATCCCTAAACCTAACTGGTAAACTACTCAGACATGATCATCGAAACAGAAGACATCATGAACTGAAAACCAAATAGCATAAAATAAAATAAAGAACTGGGGTTCGAAATCTCTTCTCTCTCGAGTACAAGATCAGCCCCTAGCTCTCTGAATGTAAAAATAAAGCGTAAGTAAAAGCGTAGCCTAAACAATGGCTTAAAAACCTAATATAATGATCTAATCACGGCTGGGGCTTCTTTGTAATTATGAGAAACTTATGGGCCAAAGTGCAATTTCCAAACTCTTCATTAAACCGCCGAGAATAAATCTGATTCGCATATTTGTCGATCGATGCACAGTGTGTGTCGATCGACACAGATCTCTGTTTTCGACAGTGAGCTCTTCCTCTCGGGCAAATGCTCCAAATAGCTCCAGAATGCGCCATAATCTCCAAATCCGCTTCAAACGTACCTAGACCTGTAAACACACATAAAAGGACTCCAAAGGACTCTAAAAGACTCGATAATAAGACATATATCATGGTTAAAAGTCCTAAAAACCACGATATATCAACTCCCCCACACTTAGGTTTTGGTTGCCCTCGAGCAAACATAAAACCAAGATCAGGAGAAGAAGTTTGAAAACTTCAGAAACTCGTTTCATCGTAGAAGCACCACACTCAGATACGCCTTAGTAAGCCACATGTAAATGAACCTGCAAACATCAAGACCAACATATACTTCCCCCACACTTAGCAACTATCCTGAGTAAACTCCACAATCACGTTCAGAGCATCCAAATTCACCATACTGACTTCTATAAGCTAATAAGTGCGGTTTCACCTATGGGGTATCGATCAAAGAACACATGGAATCTTACTCTTGTTAGCATCTGACCACTCAAATGTTGCTTCTGGTCCTTTTCTTCTCTTTTCCCTTCCTTAGCACTGATTTTTCCCCACTGGGTATCGTTTTATTTTTTATATCAGTGCTCTTCCCTTTTTATTGGGGTTTAACTTTGGATCTTTCCATGGATACACAGGAGGTAATAGGGGTCTCTACCACTCTCGTGACCACTTTGAAGCTACTAGCTTATCCTCAGTTTATCACTTTTTTTTTACTTTTTACTTTCAAGGAAGAAGAGAAGGGAACCATAATCGGACAAGTTTACAAGCTGTGCCAGAACCAACAGAGGAATCCGACTCAAAGTATACCAAGCCCATAGGAGAGAAAATTAAGTCAAGTTAAAGTGTGAAGTCAAGTAATGGATCCTCCGAATACCTGAAGTGATATGGGTGTCCTCAGTAGGCTGGTCTGTGTTGGGTTTTCTAATAGTCATAGATCATCTGCAACTCATCCAATGGTCACTTAAGTTCCTGCAAGTGTGGTAATATCCTCAAAAAGTCCTTGTTTCCTAATCAATTTGACTCAATAAAACAAATTTGGACTGACTCTAAGAAAACAAAAGCGGTGCGTCAGTAGCTACCTCCCCCACACTTGAAACACACTATCCCCAGTGGTGTCAAGCTCAGGATTGGCGAGAAAAATCAGAGTTAAGAGAATCCGAAAGAGTCAGAACACTTACCTGTCGTCGGCCTGCGTCGATCGTCGCCACTAGTGGTGTCGATCGATGCGAGGCGAATATGCTCGCGGTTATGTTGATTACCGGTGTCTGAACCGCAATTGAATCGTCAAACCGTAAATCGCATCTGCGTCAACCGACACAAAGGATGTGTCGATCGATGCTGGGCGATTCTGCCTGATTCTCACGCTTTTGAACACACCAAAACAGAAAAATCAAAAGCACCAAATCAAAACGAAAAATGAAAGAAAAACGAACCTACTAGTGGGTTGCCTCCCACTCAGCGCTTATTTAAAGTCAGTAGCTTGACTGTGGCAGATGGTCAGACGTCAGGTGGTTTCGCTAAAGGCAGAGTGTGCCTTTGCGAAATTTTCCTCATCCATGGTGGCGTATATGCATTGTGCGCATGAGACTGACCGAGGAATTTGGGAATGACAGCAAGGTCAGGTGGAACATTTCGTTTCTTGACTCTATTCTCTGCAAAGTTAACATCAGAGTTAGCATACTTAAGGTCAGACAATACATACCTTGGCTTGGTGAAATGTGGATTAGGTGTGATGTTTGGAGCTTTCTGCTTAAGAGCAGGTACATGCTTTGAAGATGTTAGAGCAGGCTCAGCAGGAACTGCCATCTTCTCCTCTCCAATCTCAGTCTCTGGTTCTAAATCAACACTGAAGCTATGTCCATCAATGGTGGATTTCTGTAACCTATCCATCTTGAACTCCAAAGGCTGATCTCCCAAGTGGAGAGCAATCAAACTCTGTCTCACATCAATTACAGCTCCAGCAGTGGCTAAAAAGGGTCTACCAATCAGTAGAGGATCGTCAGGCTCAATTTCATACTTCAGCACCACAAAGTCTGTTGGAATAAAGTAATTTCCAACTCTGAGAGGGATGTTCTCAAGAACTCCTTTTGGATATCTCTTTGATTGATCGGCTAGGACAAGAGCGATTCGAGTGGGCTGGAAATCCATCAGTCCCAATCTCACAGCCACAATGTATGGCATTAGATTCACACTTAAGCCAAGATCACACAAAGATCTCTTGAATCTGTCCTTGTAGATAGAACAGTTTAACATAAAACCCCCTGGATCTTTTAGTTTCTCAGGAATCCTACCATGAATAACAGCATCGTACACTTCAGAGACCATCAAGACACCTTCTTTTTCAGTCATGTTACTAGAAATTATGTCTATAACACATCTCCTCACCATAGGAATGTTCTTAACAGCATCAATCAATTGGGCTTCAGTTAGCTTATCTCTCATCATCTTCATGTACTTTTCTAACTGAATCTCTTTCTTAGACTTCCTGGGGAAAGGAATCTTCGGTTTGTAGACTCTCTCTTCAGCTGCAATCGGCTTCTCTGGAGAGACTGGCTGCTCACGCCAATGGTGTCGATCGACACTAAAATGGTATCGATCGATGCTGATACGACCCGAGTCGACCTTCATGTCATTCGAAAGTTGTATCGACCGACACATATCTGTATCGATCGACACAGTATCTTCATCTCGAGAATGTCTCGGATTTTTCAGCTCCAAAGCCTTAATATCTTGATTCTGCTCAGCTCCATCTTCTGCCAAAGCTGCCTTAACATGTTATGTCTGTATATTGGCTTCCACGTGCGTTATCCTGGCATCCAGATTATCAACTCTGCTTGTCAAAGTCTCCAATTTTCCACTCAGATCTTGATACATGAAGTCCATCTTTCCATTCAGATCTTGTGTCATCTTATTCTGTCCAAGAATTAGCTGCTCAAGCATGGACTCAATCTTTGTCTGCTCATTGGATGGGGAAGCTTGGTGAGATGAATAGCCATAATCATTCGATCTTGGAGCTTGTCTCTGTTGACTTCTATATGTATGTCCATGATATTCATCTCCATCTA
The DNA here is from genome assembly GCA_030180135.1 of Orychophragmus violaceus. Classification (NCBI taxonomy): domain Eukaryota; kingdom Viridiplantae; phylum Streptophyta; class Magnoliopsida; order Brassicales; family Brassicaceae; genus Orychophragmus; species Orychophragmus violaceus. Next base: position 35,084,004 of record CM058230.1, read on the forward strand.
TATAATTCACCTCTGCAAATTTTTCAGCTACTGCATCAGATCGGATTTGCCTCTTCCTAGCTAGGATGTTTGTGACAGAATCCATCTTGTCCCTCATATCAGCTATCTGCAAGCTATCATCTCTGCCACCAGATCTCTGCCTCTCATTGTCAGCATTCTTGACACTATTGCTAGTTATCAAGTTCTCAATAACCTCTTTAGCTTCCTCTGGAGTCTTGGTATAGAAGTTCCCATTGCTTGCTGCATCCATAGCTTTCTGATACCAAAAGTCCAAACCTCTGAAAAAGGCACATAAAAGCCGCACCTCAGAGAAACTATGATGTGGACAATCTCTTTGGTACCTTTTGAATCTCATCCAAGCTGCCTTAAAAGACTCTGTAGGTTCCTGCTCGAATGTCAAGAGGTCATGTCTAAGTTGTTCGGATCTTGCATTGTCATAAAAGTGTCTAAGGAACTCCTTCTTGACTGCATCCCAAGTGGTCAAAGATCCTGGTTGTAGCTGTTTCAACCAGTAAACTGCTTTTCCTTTAAGATAGAAAGGGAAGAGCTTACAGAAAAGATAATCAGATGAGACTCCCTCAGCCTTGATACTGTTAGCCAATTCCTCAAATGTGTCTATGTGATCCATAGGATGCTCGCTAGAGAGACCATGGAACTGATGCTATCCAACCAATGCATAGTACTCTGGTTTCAGCCTAAACTCAGCTCTGGAAAAAGGAGGTGGTCGAATCGCAGACCGATTAGCATAGAATAGATCTGGTCTGTTATAGTCAGCAAGTGTTTTCTTCTGACCAGCCTCTTGTTGTGTAGGTTCCGCGCCCACTGCAACCTCTGGTACGATGGGGTTTCCTTCCCCATCCAGTTTCTGACCCTTCGCGTTGCGTATATGACCCTCTTGGTCTCGTAAAATGTTGTCCTCGCCGTGAATCAGAATCACAGGTTCCATAGAGAAAAACCTGCTAAACGTTCAAGTGCTTGGTATCTCGGGTTTTGCTTTGTGTCGATCGATGCAGGAAGAGCGTCGATCGATGCAATGCGAAAATGATGTCGAATGACACACATGACCGTGTCGATCGATGCAGTGCGATTCTAGGCGTACCTTAAACGCAAGAAGAAAAGAAAAATCAGTAACCAAAAACGAAAAACCTAGTCTAAACCCTAAGTTCAAATCTATCGAAGACTCAAAAGAGTCCCCAGCAACGGCGCCAAAAACTTGATACGATCAGGTTTTAATCCCTAGATCTACACTGTAAGTGCACATACGTGAACCAGTAGTATATAGGGTATCGAATCCACAGAGACTCTAGATTCTTGCGATAGATTGTAGAACATCGAATTAAGCTAGGTGAAACAGCAGTGAAAGCAGTAAATCAAAGGGAATTAAAGAAATTGGTTTGTAAGCAATCAGGCAAAGCGTCAGGTCAAGGGAGTTCTCAGGAAATCAGAAACATAAGCAATCAATCAATCGGGATCAAATTAAGAACTGTTCTAGAACTAGAATCACAGAATTATAATAGACCAACTTTCGTTGCGAATATTATCTCTGTCTAACAACCTAGCAAGCCAACTTTCGTTGCGAATCCTAGAGTTCTAAACAAGAATTAATCTCAAGTTCTTTCGTTCACAATTCTCCTAAACCAAATTTCTTTGCGAATAGTCAAATTGCTCATCTAGGTTCTTTCTAGTTAATTAATCAACTGTCGTTTCAGAAATCAACCTAACAACAATAATCTAAGTGGCCAATTCAGATCAAGCAATAAGAACAACCCTAGATGAAGAACTAACAGATATGAATCCCTATAGATTGATCAACCTATAATTCCATGAAATCCCCTGTGAGAATCCCTAAACCTAACTGGTAAACTACTCAGACATGATCATCGGAACAGAAGATATCATGAATAGAAAACCAAATAGCATAAAATAAAATAAAGAACATGGGTTCGAAATCTCTTCTCTCTCGAGTACAAGATCAGCCCCTAACTCTCTGAATGTAAAAATAAAGAGTAAGTAAAAGCGTAGCCTAAACAATGGCTTAAAAACCCTAATATAATGATCTAATCACGGCTGGGGCTTCTTTGTAATTATGAGAAACTTCTGGGTCAAAGTGTAATTTCCAAACTCTTCATTAAACCGCCGAGAATAAGTCTGATTCTCATGTGTGTCAATCAATGCACAGTGTGTGTCGATCGACACAGATCTCTGTTTTCTAAAAGACTCGATAATAAGACATATACCATGGTTAAAATTCCTAAAAACCACGATATATCAACATTCAGGAAGAAGTATCCAACGCCGACCTCTGAACCATCGCATAAGGACAAAAGGAGAGCCCCTGATCATACATCACCCGTTTCAAGAACGTTCAAGCTAAAATATCAATTACTGACAGTGAGGGCCTACTTGCATTGCGAAACGGTCTAGGGTACGAGTCCAGCTTCCGCGAAGAACTAAAGAAAAACAAGTTGAGCTCGCTCGAAGACGCTCTTCACCGAGCAACAATCTTCATAGACCTCGAAGAAGAAAAAGAGACCCTGGCAAAGAAGTTCGGACCAAAAGGCTCCAACTCAAAGGAGAAAGCAGAGAAGAGCGCCGAGCAATACGAACCACGCCAACACTACGATCAAGATTATAAAAGAATGAAGGAAGAAGACATCACGAGAAAGGAGAAGTCGACATACTATGTCAGCGATCAATCGCAGGACTACCAGCAAGAAGAAGAGCGACCACCTAGAACAATCGCCAAGATCGTCCTCCCCAAGGCTACCAACAAGACCACCCGCCCCAAGGCTTCCATCAAGATAGAAATCTGGGGCAATCCGTGGACCAACAAGTACATACGGGGAGGTGATAAAAGCAAACTTTACTGCGACTATCATCAGCGAGCCGGACACAGCACAACCGACTGTGAAACTTGCAAACCCTCCTTTACGCTGACTACCAAAAGGTTTGCAAAAGGTTGGTGGCAAACCGCAACCAACCTCCTCCGAAGTAAGTCAATCAAGCAACGCAGTCAAAGAACGAAGCCAAGCGTTTCAAGATCGTCCAGGAAGAGAAAAGAAACAAGTTGCCTTCGCAGAGGAGATTGAGTAGATAGACGCGAACACAACAGCTGCGAACAAGCGAGCTCGTGATGAAGAAGACAAGGAAGGAACGCCCCCACCGAGGAGTGATATGCTCAGAGTTTAATTCCCTAAGTTAACACTGTAAGTGCATATAACAATTGTAGTATCTAGGGGTCGAACCACAGAGACTCAAGAAATCCTACGATAGACTATAGAATGTCAAGTTAAGAACGGTTTTGTGAAGCAAGTACTAAAAGCGTCAAGTCTAGGGAGTTCTCAGGAAATCAGACAAGCATATCAAATATCAGTCATGATCAAATTAAGCTCAGTTTTAGAACTCAAACACAGATATAGAACTAACCAACTTTCGTTGCGAGAATTCTCTAAGTCTAATTAGCATAAACCCAAATTTCTTTGCAATTCCTAACAGATTAAACTAGCATTAATTGCAGGTTCGATTTGTTCACAATTCAACTAAACCAAATTTCTTTGCAGGTAATTAAATTGCTCAACCTAAATAGATCAGATTCTAAACCACACTTTCGTGTCAATTTATAAACCTATAGTCTAGATTCTAAGTGATCAGGTTAGAAACTAGTATTAAGCACAATTCAGGTTGAAGAACAATTAAGATATGAATCTTTTACTGATAAATTAATCTAGCAAGTCATGAAAACCCTTAAGAGAATCCCTAAACCTAACTATGAATCTACTCAGACATGATTAATGAAACACAAATCAATGAATAAATAGATTGCATAAATATAGAGTAAAGAATAAAAGGGGTTCGAAATCTTCTCCAAAAGCAGGAAGCAGTATAGGTTCAGATCAGCCCCAAAGCTCTAAAAATCTCTATGCTCAAAGTATGAAAGCGTCTATCGAACAAAACACCAAAAACCTAATTATAAAGCCTTAATCACGATTTGGTGTCTTTTCGCAAATACTGGAACTTTATGGGGCAAAACTGTAAATCTCCAAAGTCGTTTTTAATGTGCTGGCGCGGAGCTGTGTTGATCGATGCCAATGATGCATCGATAGATGCATAGGTCGATCAGACTTGGTGAAATTAGATCTCTCGGCTTAAGCTCCAAATCTTGCCCAAAATGCTCCAATATCTCCAATAATCCTCCAAACGTGCATGTACCTAATAAACACCTGAAAGGACTCCAAAGACACGACAAAAGACTCTAAAACATACTTATATCATGGTTTAAAACAGGTAAAAACCATGATATATCAACTCCCCCACACTTAGCCTTTGCTTGTCCTCAAGCAAAACAGAAAACTAGAATGTGGTGAAGAAGTTTGAAAACTTCAGAAACTCCTTTCATCTTAAAAGCACAACACTCAGATTCCCCTTAGTAAGCCACATGAAAGATTCACCTGCAGACATCAAGACCAACATGTACTTCCCCCACACTTAGCAAATGTCCCGAGTAAACTCCACAATCATATCCAGAGCATTCAAATTCACCCTACTGACCTCTATAAGCGATTAAGTGCGGTCTCACAAAGGGAGTATCGATCAGAGGACATATGGACTCAACCCAGTCAGTACCTGACCACCAAACTATCGGTTTCTGGTTCCTTTCTTTTTCTTTCCTTCCCTAGCAACTGATTTTTCCCCACTGGGTATCATTTTTTTTTATCAGTCTTCCCTTTTTATTCGGGGTGCAACTTTGGACATGTTTCCATGGATGCACATGAGGTAATAGGGATCTCTACCACTCCCGCGACCACTTCGAAGCTACTAGCTTATCCTCAGTTCTTATCTCTCTTTTTTTTTCTTTCAAGGAAGGGGAAAAGGGAACCATACTCAAACAGGATTATAGGCTGTGTCAAGCACATCAGAGGAATCCGATCCAGAGATACCAAGCCCCTGAGTGAGAAAATTAAGTCAAGATTAGTGGTGAAGTCAGTAAAGGATCCTCTGATACCTGAAGTGATGTGGGTGTTCTCAGTAGGCTGATCTGCGTTGGGGTTTTCTAATAGTCATAGATGCACCTGCAAGCTCATCCCAATAGTTACTTAAGTTCCTGCAAGTGTTGTTTTCTTCTCAAAAATTCATTGTCTCTTACTCAAACTGTTTTGACTCGATAAAACCGACACGAAAGACACAACTGACTCTAAGAAAAGAAAAAGATTAATGTCAGTACCACCTCCCCCCACACTTGAAACACACTGTCCCCAGTAGTGTCAAGCTTAGGATCGGTAAAAGAAGAAAATGTTAAGGATGAGTTGGGTTATGTCGATTTTACCTGTCTCGCACCTGCATCGATCGTTGCTCAGGACCGCAGCGATCGTTGCAGGGCGATTTGCGATATGTGTCGATCGTCACTCAGGACTGTGACGATCACTGCAATGCGATTTTCATGTTGAGACGATCGACACACAGGACCGTGTCGATCGTTTCACTTCTCAGACTCGTAATCTGCAAGCAAAACTCACCAAAAATAAAAACAAAACGTAAAATCCTAATAAAAACACCAAAAATAGTATGTACAAACAAAACAGTGAGTTGTCTCCCACTCAGCGCTTGTTTAAGGTCATTAGCTTTACCGGACGAACGAGATCAGCCTCCTGGAGGTTTCGACAGAGGCTATGAGTGCCTCTGCGAAAGTCTCCTCATCCAAGGTGGAGAGTAAGCATTGTCAGCGTGAATTCTTCGAAGAAACGAAGGGATGCGATGTTCTCCGGCATTCACAGCAGTAAAGTCAGTAGAACTGAGTGTGAAAGATGCGTACCTTTGCTTTGGTGAGGCTCTGATGCTAGGAGCTTTCTGCTTAGAAGCAGTTGCAAGTTTTGAAGATGTTAGAGTGGAATCTTCAGAAACCACCATCCTCTTCTCTCCAGGATCAGAAACTAAAGTCTCACTCTTCTGCTCTTCATGTCCATCCTCAATGCTAAAGGTTTGACCATCAATCTTTGGCCTGCGCAGCATATCCATCTCAAAGTGTAGAGGCTCATCTCCCAGATGGAGATCAATCAGACCATGCCTCACATCAATCTTCGCTCCAGCTGTGGCCAAGAAAGGTCTTCCAAGTATCAGAGCATCATCTGGCTCACTATCGTACTTAAGCACCACAAAATCTGTCGGAACTAGGTAGTTTCCAACTCTGACTGGGATATCCTCAAGAACTCCTTCTGGAATCCTTATTTACTGATCAGCTAGGACCAGAGAGGTCCTAGTAGGTGAAAAATATGTCATCCCCAGTTTCTCTGCCACAGAGTATGGCATGAGATTTCCAGCAGCTCCTAAATCACATAAGAAACGCCTGAAGCTATCCTCAAAGATGGAACAACTCAGCACAAATATACCAGGATCAGGTAGTTTCTTGGGGGTCTGAGTCAGCAACACATCACTGACTTGTTTAGGGACCACTATCACCCAATCTTTCAACATTTCGTCCATAGATAGCATCTTCTCCAAGTACCTGTGCACACAAGGGTGATATGGTGGATCATCAGGTTGTGGATCTTCTTCCAACTTCTCATCCATTACTTTCAGCTGTCTGGCTTCATCAAGTTCTTGTTGGGATATCTCAAACACCTCAGGGAAATGTGTAGTAGGCTTGTGAGCCTGCCCTTCAGCAATACCACGAGAAACAAGTGAGGCTGATTCTTCACGATATGCAACAATCGCTGCACTTTGTGCAACGGTCGATGCAGTCAACTCAGTATCGGGTTTTTCAGCATTTTCAACGAGTTCAGCTGTTTTAAACTCAAATTTCTCTCCTTGGTTTGATCTATCATCAATCAGAACTGACCAAGCTTTGATGTGGGTGTCCATGACATTCTTCCCTTTGACTGAGCTTGAAATTTGGTTCACTTGTGTATCCAACTGCTTCACATGTGAACTCAAGGATTCAAACTTCCCATTCAGATCTTCATACGCAGCATCCATCTTCTTGTTGAAGTCTACAGCATTCTTAGTCTGACCCTCCAGCAACCGCTCCATCATGGCTTCCATCTTGCTCTCATGAGCACTAGCAACAGGAGGTGTCTGATAGGAGGATGATCCATAAGTCATCTGATAAGAATTACCTTTCTGAAAAGGTTTCTGATAACCAGCAGTATTTCCATATCCAGAAGTGTTCTGGTTGCTTGTGAAAGCACTCTTCTGTCCACCATTAAAGAAATTATTGCCTTGCTGATTTCCAAACCCGTTTCCTTGAAATCCAGAGCCACTGATGTAGTTCACATCCTCTTCCTGGTGATCTTCTTCAGCCTCAAACACTTCAACTTCCTGAGCAAAGTGGACAGCCTTCTTTTCAGTCAACAAACTGTGAACAGTGTCCAGCTTGTTCCTGATATCAGTAATCTCCAGATTGTCAACCTTTCCACCAGACTCTTTCCTTCTTCTATCAATAGTCTTGGTGCTATTACTGCTCACCAAGTTGTCAATCAGTGTCTTAGCCTGCTCAGGAGTCCTTGTATTGAAATTTCCATTGCTTGCATTATCCAATGCAGACTGGTAATGGAGATTAATTCCTCTGAAGAATACGCCCAGCAGCGTCACTTCAGAGAATCCATGATGAGGACAGTCACGTTGGTACTTCTTAAACCTCATCCAAGCAGACTTAAGAGGCTCTGTAGGACCTTGGGTTAAGGTGAGAATATCCTGTCTCGACTGATCAGAGCGAGCATCATCATAAAAGTGCCTCAAAAACTCCCTCTTCACAGCGTCCCAAGTAGTAAACTTCCCAGGTGGAAGTTCTTTCAGCCAAGCTGCAGCATCTCCAGCGAGAGAATAGGGGAAAAGTTTGAGATACAGGTAGTCATAGTTTACCCCATTGTACTTCATTCCAGTGATGAAGTCTTCAAATTCATCAACATGATCCATGGGTTGCTCATGTGGGAAACCATGGAAAGGATTCTGCCTCAGAATATAGTAGTAGACAGTCTTGATCTCGAAGTCATTCCTCTCAAAACCTGGAGGTACAATTGCTGACCGGTTAGCATAGAACTCATCGGGACGGTTGTAGTCAGCAAGAGTCCTATCAGCAGCAGGAGGATTAATCATCTGCCCCTGACCTTGAGGCTGTTCAGGATCAGGGATTACACGTCCCTCAGCATCGATCCTTTGCCCCTCATCGTTGTACCGGTTGTTCTGTCGGTCTCTCAAAACACCCTCAGCATCAAGTCTCAAAATCAAACGATTGTTCATCATCCTTGTTCTTTGACCCTTTTTGTTCGTTCTCTCTAGTTTAGCAAGCTCCTCAAGTCTGAGATTCACGATATCGGCGTTCGGATTACTTCTGGTCTCACGCTTCTGCATAAACTATCGGTAATCGCACTGTGTCGATCGATGCAAAGGTCTGCAACGATCGTTTAAACTCGGGATTCGCCTTGTGTCGATCGATTCAAAAGATGCGTCGATCGAGGCTAAGCGATATCAGACCTGAAACACACGAAAACAGAGAAAAATTAGTAACAAAAACAAAAAACAAAAATCCTAGTCTAAACTTTAAATTCAAATCTATCGAGGACTCAAAAGAGTCCCCGGCAACGGCGCCAAAAACTTGATATGCTCAGAGTTTAATTCCCTAAGTTAACATTGCAAGTGCACAGAACAATTGTAGTATCTAGGGGTCGAACCACAGAGACTCAAAAAATCATACGATAGACTATAGAATGTCAAGTTAAGCTAGGAGATGCAAATCAGAAAATAAATAACTAAACAGGAAGTAAATCAGTAGCAAGAACGGTTTTGTGAAGCAAGTACTAAAAGCGTCAAGTCTAGGGAGTTCTCAGGAAATCAGACAAGCAGATCAAATATCAGTCAGGATCAAATTAAGCTCAGTTCTAGAACTCAAACACAGATATAGAACTAACCAACTTTCGTTGCGAGAATTCTCTAAGTCTAATTAGCAGAAACCCAAATTTCTTTGCAATTCCTAACAGATTAAACTAGCATTAATTGCAGGTTCGATTTTTTCACAATTCAACTAAACCAAATTTCTTTGCAGATAATTGGATTGCTCAATCTAAATAGATCAGATTCTAAACCACACTTTTGTGTCAATTTATAAACCTAGAGTCTAGATTCTAAGTGATCAGGTTAGAAACTAGTATTAAGCACAATTCAGGTTGAAGAACAATTAAGGTATGAATCCTTAACGGATAAATTAATCTAGCAAGTCATGAAAACCCTTAAGAGAATCCCTAAACCTAACTATGAATCTACTCAGACATGATCAATGAAACACAAATCAATGAATAAATAGATTGCATAAATAGAGAGTAAAGAATAAAAGGGGTTCGAAATCTTCTCCAAAAGCAGGAAGCAGTACAGGTTAAGATCATCCCCAAAGCTCTGAAAATCTCTATGCTCAAAGTATGAAAGCTTCTCTCGAACAAAACACCAAAAACCTAATTATAAAGCCTTAATCACGACTTGGGGTCTTTTCGCAAATACTAGAACTTTCTGGGGCAAAACTGCAAATCTCCAAAGTCTTCATTAATGTGATGGCGCAGAGCTGTGTCGATCGATGCCAATGATGCATCGATCGATGCATAGGTCGATCAGACTTGGTGAAATTAGATCTATCGGCTTAAGCTCCAAATCTTGCCCAAAATGCTCCAATATCTCCAATAATCCTCCAAACGTGCATGTACCTAATAAACACCTGAAAGGACTCCAAACACACGACAAAAGACTCTAAAACATATTTATATCATGGCTTAAAATAGGTAAAAATCATGATATATCAAGGAGGCGTATCAACATGATAATAGGAGGATTACCACTGACCAACGATTCAATACGGTCAATCAAGGAGAACAAGTGCCGAGCAGCGACCCATCAACATTGGCAAAGGAACAACAACGACGATCTCAAGATCGGAAGCGACATCACCTTCACCGAACAAGACGGAGAAGGTCTGGACCGACCACACAATGATCCACTGGTCATCGCACTTTGAATCGGCGACTGAAAAGTCTCCAAGATTTTGGTTGACACCGAAAGCTTGGTCGACTTAATCTTCAAGGAAATGCTACAACGCATGGAACTCAGTAACTACCGAGTAAAGTCATCCACGAAGCCACTAACAGGTTTTTCTGGGGATTCGATCACCATGATCGGAATGATCAAGCTCCCTGTCTACGTCGGCAGGATATCCAAACTCATCAAGTTCTTGGCCGTCGACCAACCAGCCATCTATAATTTCATTCTAGGCACGCCATGGATTCACGAAATGAAAGCGGTACCATCCACGTACCACCTGTGCGTCAAGTTCCCGACGCAATTCGGTATCTTCACTCTCCGAGGCGACCAACGAATCTCCCGAACATGCTTCCGGATCAAGCACAAACACCGCCATAACTCACAGGCTTACCTGGTCGCCGAGCCACAATTCAAGCTGCCACTACCCGACCGACCACAGAAAGATGTTGTCGTTCAGGTCAACATAGACATCAGCGATCCCGAACGTTGTGTGGGAATAGGCGCCAATCTTCGCGAAGATCTGCGAGACAAGCTCGTCGAATTCCTCAAAAAAAATGCCACGACCTTCGACTGGACCACCAACGATATGACCGGAGTCGACCCATCAATCGCATGCCACGAGCTGCACGTCGATTCAGTGTTCAAACCAATCAAGCAAAAGAGGTGGAAGCTCGGTCCCGAACGCGCCAAAGCTGTAAACGACGAGGTGGGAAGGCTTTCCAAAGCGGGGTCGATCACCGAAGTCAAGTACCCAGACTGGTTGGCAAACCCCTATAGTAGTGAAGAAGAAGAACAACAAATGGCGAGTATGCGTTGATTTCACCGATCTCAACAAGGCATGCCCTAAAGACAGTTTTCCCTTGCCACACATCGACCGGCCCCTTGAAGCAACCGCCGGGCATGACATGTTATCATTCATGGATGCCTTCGCCAGGTACAACCAAATCATGATGCATCCTGACGATCGCGAGAAGACTTCGTTCATCACTGACCGCGGCACCTACTGCTACAAAGTAATGCCGTTCGGACTCAAGAACCCAGGAGCAACATATCAACGGTTAGTCAACCGCATGTTCGCCAACCAGCTCGGCAAAACTATGGAGGTCTATATCGACGACATGCTCGTCAAATCCACCTCAGCGGACGATCACGTGAATCATATGGAAACATGCTTCGAAAGCCTAAACAAGTACGGGATGAAGTTAAACCCGACCAAGTGCACATTCACAGTCACATCGGGGGAGTTTCTCAGTTACATAGTCACGAGAAGAGGAATCGAGGCAAATCCTTAGAAGATAACGGCAATCACCGAGCTCCCTTCACCAAAGAACAATCGAGAAGTTCAACGTTTGACCGGATGTGTCGCGGCTCAAAATAGATTCATCTCTCGATCAACCGATAAATGCCGTCCTTTTTACAACTTACTCCGAGCAAACAAGAAGTTCGAGTGGGACGCATTCCAGCAGCTGAAAACCTACCTGTCCACCCCGCCAATCCTGGCCAAACCCGAGGAGGGAGAGATGTTATACTTATATATCTCGGTATCCACTTCGGAAATAAGCAACGTGCTCGTCCGAGATGACCGAGGCGACCAAAAGCCCATGCTGTATACAAGAAAAATCTTCGACGATGCCGATACGCGCTACAACGCGCTTGAGAAGCTCGCACTAGCCATTTTCGTTTCAGCAAGAAAGCTCTGACCCTACTTCCAGTCACACTCGGTGGTTGTACTAACGAACCAGCCAATCAAGACAATCTTGCATAGCCTGAGCCAATCTGGCAGAATTGCTAAGTGTGCAGTCGAGTTAAGCGAATATGATATCGAGTACAAACCAAGGACTAACGCCAAGTCTCAAGTCCTAGCTGACTTTCTGATCGAGCTACCACCCGAGCTCACTATAAGCGAAGACCAAGTTCCAAAGGAAAAGTGGATTATTTTAGTTGACGGCTCTTCATAAAGAAATTGTTCGGGCGTAGGGGTCAAACTGACATCCACTACAAGAGAAATAATCGAGCAGTCATTCCGCTTCGCCTTCCCAGCTTCCAACAACGAAGCCGAGTACGAAGTGCTACTAGCCGGTTTACGACTAGCCGAGGTAGTGGGAGAAAAGCAAGTAGATGTGGTCGCCGACTCCCAGTTCGTTGTAAACCAATACAACGGAGAGTATGAAGCAAAGAACAAGCGCATAGACGCATATCTGAAGCTCGTCCAGCAAATCGTCGCCAAGAACGGCTCGGTAACACTGACCAAAATCCCCCAAAGCGAGAATTCATCCGCAGATGCCCTGGCCGCATTTGCATCGACATCAGACCCCGACCTCAGAAGGATCATACCAGTCAATTGCATAGCTCGACCAAGCATCTCTCAGGACGAAGAAGTGCTCATCGTAACCGAAGCAGAAGTGGGAATGGACGCCGCTTACAAAAGTAACGAGGAAATCACCAAGGTCGCAGCACCCGAACCAGACGAAGCAATCGATTGGAGAGACGAGATAAAACAGTACATTCTTAATGGAAAGGTTATCAAAGATTGATGGGCGGCTCGCAGACTAAAAGCTCGATGCGCGCAGTATGTAATGATGAAGGACTAGTTGTTTCGGTGGAGTGCATCCAAGGCCCTTCTACGGTGCATACACGGACAAGAAATCAAGTGGGTCGTCAAAGATACCCACGAAGGAGCAGGCGGAAATCACACAAGTGGCTGAGCGCTCGCTGCCAAAATCAAGAAGTATGGGCATTTTGGCCGACATGATAGCCGACTGCGAAAGGTACGTATCAAGGTGTGAGAAATTCCAAAGGCACGCACCGAGCATTCATCAGCCAGTTGAATTTCTCACAACTGCGGCCACACCCTACCCTTTTATGCGGTGGGCGATGGATATCGTTGGACCCCTCTCGGCCTCGCATCAGAAGAAGTTCATCTTAATTATGACCGACTACTTTACGTAATGGGTGTTGGATTATATTGGTTCATAGGTTCAATTGTCAGATTACAACCTATCACATAATCATCTAGGATCTAGGTGATTTGCAGTTGAATCATAAACAGATCAGGATCATTACCTTATGATTGCAGCGGATTGATCAAGGGAATGAAGAGATCACTGAGAGCTGATGATTACCGGCTCCTCCTAGGTATCCACACGCTTACAAGCTACTGGATCAGGCTGCTAGACCAAGCTGGAACAACAGAGAGAGAGGAAGACGGCCAGACCTAAAATCGCAGAAGCCCTTGGCACACTGGTGCCTCTTATTTTCCTTATATGGGCCCAAGTAATTAAACTAATGGCTTATTAGGCTTTTGGGCTCAAGACCCAAATCAGACAAAAAGACTGTATTTTGCCTGGCCCAATTCTCTGTACAAATACAGTAAATGTCTTGCATCTTACTGAATTAATTCCTTTTACTTTCCCGATAGCTATGGTGTGTGACCCTTTGGGATCATACAATACTGGTAATAAGTCCTAAACTTATAGATCAAGAGCGGGCTCTAGCAAGTCATCATGATCACCCAGTATTTATGACTTATGTCTGATCTCGACACTTATCATACTTTCTAGAGATAGCACAGTAGATTTCAGGACATTCCCAACAATCTCCCACTTGTACTGGAATTCTACATTCCCTAATCCTTTTGTCTTATTATCTCGATCTGGCATAAGGCAAGATGTGTGTCATCCTTATATAGCCAAGATCATGTTCATCGGACCAGAATTGATACTGACAATGCAAACGACTTGGGCAAGTCCGTTTGGGTGTGGCCACACTCTTACCAGCTATCAAGTCTCCGATTGGCCTAGAGATATTACCTCCATTAACAGGAGGGACAAATCCCATCTTGTTCCATCACTATGAACTACACACTTTGTAATACACCCAACCAAGGTCCTTATAGCTCCCAGTTACGAAACAGCGTTAGACAATGATCAAAGTGCATCAATCCATGTGCAGCCACATGCATGCGAACTCAGGTCTAAGGACTATACTCTATAGTCGTAGATGAGAACCTCTTATGATACAGATATTAATATCTTGTAGAGTTCTCATCAGCGGGTCATGTCCGGTCATATGCTCCCCTTCATATACCTATGTGTCGACTTTGATGCCGTGCATCTATGACCCATGAAACTTGGTCATAAGTCTCAACACACTCTAGTCTCAAGTGGTTGTTGGTGTTCCAATTTCAACAACCTTCGACTATGGACACTCTGATTTATGTCATTTTTGTTAAATATAGGGTTTCATGATCAAGTCTTTCTCATGTACTTCAATGGCCTATATTATAATGACATGAATCATTTTGGAACGATTATTTATATCACAGTTAAAATAATCCAGAAATCATAAATTTCATAAACATAAAATATTATGTTTACATGAACCTTTCAAAACAACTAAATAAAGCCCTTTGCAAACTCCCACTGAAATTAAGACTACATCTTAATTTCACTTATCCTACAGCTACAGTCCGCGACTCGTGCTTAGGCCTAAGGAGTGGCTTCGTTAATAGATTAGCAACGTTCTCATTCGTTGAAACTTGCTGATCTACTTAACACCTCTGTCATTTATCTCACGGAATAGGTTATACCTACCCTCAAGGTGTTGGGACCTCTGATGTGCAGCTAGCCTTATCTATGCTAGGATTCACATCAAGTTCAGTGATGAACTTTTCTTTCCAAACAACCTCTTTCGCCGCTACCCAAGCTGTGAAATGTTCAGCTTAAGTCATGGAGTCAGCAACAGTGCCTTGCTCCGCCAGACAGACACAAGATATAACCGGACTGTGACCGGAAATCATCTTTGTCTGTTGGAAACTTGCCTTTCAGACTCTACCGACTTGTAGCACCTCACTTTCTCCGTAAATCAAGAACTTATCCTAAGTATTTTCCAAATACTCGAGGAAATTCATTACGTCTATCCAGTGATTCTTTGCTGGATTTGACTGGTCTTTACTTGTCTTGCTTAACATTAAAGCAACATCAAAACAAGTACGTGTCATGGCATACATGATAGATCCAATTGCCGACGCATATGGAATCTCATCCATGCATTCAAGCTCAGCAGATATCGTAGGACACTGTTTCTTGCTTAACGTAATGCCATGTGACATTGGCATAAAACCCTTCTTGAAATGCTGAAAACGTGTAGGATCTTTATCTTTAGATCCAAAATCCAAGAACATATGTGGCTTTACCCATGTCAATCATAAAAACAACTCCCAAACCAGTCCTTTACCGACTGCAGCATTGGAACGTTATTTCCGAGAATCAGTATGTCATCGACATACACTATGAGAAATGCAACATCGCTTCCACTTATCTATTAGTAAACGCACAGTTCCACTTCGTTCCTGTTCAAGTCAAAACCTTGACTACTTCAACATAACGAAGATTCCAACTCCGATATGCTTGCTTCTATCCATGAATGGATCGATGAAGCTAACTTACATACAATATTATTTTTCGGAGTCCGGGCTCACTTTCGCTTCTGTGAATTTCGCAGGTTCGTCACTTTCAATGATCATCAGATCATGGCAATTAATCACGAGAAATCACTCTCGGATTAGTGACGGATTCATTCAGATCTGCGATCTTCAGGCTCTACAGGTGTAGATTCTACAGAAATCTGTAAATCCATCCACTGCTCTCCCTCAACAGGTTGAGCAGCCTCCTGTATTTCTCGAATTTCTTCGAGTTATACTTTTACTCCCACTGTTCTTCTTGGAAAGAAACTTTCCTTTTAGAAAACAGAATTCCGAACAACCTAACTTCGTTTTCGGAATGGACGTAAAAAGTAATAAGCCTTGGTTTCCCTAGGACAACCAGCGAAGTAGCACAACCACAAATACTCAGTAAAGACGAATTTGGATCATTTCCAGTCCACATTTATGTGGTGTCTTTCAACTGATATTGGTGGAACTATTTCAGCGTAAACTTAGATATTTCTAGAGCGTTATTCTTAAAGAATATCATGGAAGATTCGTGTGACTCATCTTTAATCATTTCTAATAAGATCTGATTCTTTCTCACAGAAACACCTCCAGGTTTTCAGGAGAAATGAGCTGTGAAACGACTTCACACTCATTCAGATGATCATACCATCAATGACTTAAGTATTCTTACTCGTGATCTAATCCAGAGTCTCAATACTTCTGTCACTCAGATTCTATACCTCATTTTGGAACTCTTTCGACAATTTCAAAGAATTTCGACTCGTGTCTCATCAAATGAACACAGTCATACTCACTGAAGTAATCAGTAAAGATAATGAAGTACAGGAAAATTTCTCTGGCATTACTGATCATCGGGCCACATACATGAGTATGTTCAAGGTCCAATAAGTCTTTGGGCCTTTCTCTAGCTCGGCTAAGATGGGCCCTTTATCTTTTGGTCCAGTAAGCAGAATTTAAGTCTCATAAGATATCCGATCAAATGAGCCCAAAAGTCAATAACTATGGGATTTCTGAATCCGACTTACTCTATGTGACCAAAACATTTTCGCCAAGAAAAATCAGATTTAATTCATCAGATTTAAACCAATTCGGTATTTATGTTACATTTAGGCACTCTTTGGTTTAAGATATAAAACCCATTCCTTGAATAGGGTGCTACAATTAATATTTCGTTAAGATCAAAAGAACAAAACTTGTCTTTTATCAAAATGAAAAACATTCAGATTCTTACAAGAAAATGAAAGATAACTCTGCTTAAAGCAGGTACATTGTAGCAATTATTTAATACAAAACCAAGCCTCAAAGGCATCTACAAGTGAAAACCCTACGGTTGAGGAAGCATCCATAGCTCCTTCCAGACACGCAGTTTCACTTGTCCTTCCTTCAACGTTCTACTGTTGCTTAGGCTCTACATATTATAACAAATATCAGTGCCACAACCAGTATCCAATACCTATAAGATAGAACTTGAAGTAATAACATGAATACCTGAGGAAGTAGTCTCATACATCACCTTCAAATCCTCATAATCTTCCATGAATTTAATGCAATCTCTCTTCCAATGCCCAGTCTCTTTACAGTAGCAGCACTTACCAACGTAAGATGTATCTGTCTCGGGCTCAGAAGACACAGACTTGCCATGATTCAAAATCTGGACAACTTTGTCTTCACCCTTGTCAGCACTAGGTTTAGTAAACCTACTCTTCTCCATTATGAGATTATACAGGGTACTCTTCACGTTTGGCTCAACTGTCTTGAGCATATCATGCAGTTCAGTCAGCGTCTTCGTTAAGCCTTTCTTGATATAGTTCCTTTTGAACTTATCATAGCTTGACGGCAGTGACTGCATAATGATCTCAGTTGCCAATTCTTGGCTAACTGGATAATCCAGTTTCCTCAGGCTATCAATGTAACCCATCATTTTACTGACATGAGGACTCACTGGATGATCATTTGGTAGCTTGCAGCTAGTGAGAGACTTAACCAACTGGTATCTCTCCACTCTTACCTGCTCCTGAAATTTCAATTTCAGGCTGCTGATCATCTCTATTGGCGACTCCATGTTCTCATATTGCTTCAGCAAATCTGAGTCCATGGTAGCCAATATCAGACCACGCACATCTACCGCATCATTATAATGCTTATTCCAAGCATCATATACTGCATGAGAGGCATTGGACCCGATCCTCTCGGGGAGAGCTCTCTCAAGGACATAGTCCTTTCTCTCCTGCCTGAGGACTAGCCTCAGGTTCCGCGACCAAGTCAAGAAATTTGATCCGTTCAGTTTGTCCACCTCAAGGACAGACCGGATCGAGAAAGTGTTTTGATTGTTTGTGCTAGTCATGACTGAAATTTAGAGATAAATAGAGTTTTAGTTATTTAGTTCATAAAAGAGTAATCTTAACAACTTATAAGAAAACTCGGATTGTATTCAAAATTTCTTTGTTTATCCTCATAAGAATACAATGATTCCGAGATCCATGTTAAACTAAGACCAAAGTGGGCCACTGGCCGTCACCCAGAATTAGCTAACTAGGTAAGCATACACACAGCTAGTTACAACTCATATAACTCTCGGTTGTGAATTGGACCCGAGGCCCAAATTCACCAGATGTCTCAAGGCCCGGGACTCCCGATGGCCCAGTCAAGGAAACCAATCTCTTACAGCCAAATAATCACTAAAGTCTGGGACTCCCAATGAAATTAGTGACTATGTACTACTTTACTTACGCAAAAACAGACACCTCACACTGTAAGCCATATCTGTAATTGAATAAGCGTTAAGTAGCTGACAAGATTGGGCAAGACATCCAAGCTTGATATTTGTTTTGAGGATTTTAGGTTTTCCTTCCAAAATAGAAGATTACTATTTTGGAAACTTTCCATTTCAGGTAACTTACTAAATATGGAAACTTTCTATTTTAGGAAACCCACTTATTTTAGAAACTTTCTAAATTCAGAAACTTACTATATTTAGAAATTTCCTAACATGCCAAAATTAGAAACTTCTAATCAAAGAAACTTTCTAATTTAATGTTTTATTAAAGTTTTCGGTTGGGTCACAAATTATAGGCCCAATTCTTGGCCCAAGACCACAGAATTCCAATTGGCCCAATAATTTGACATAACCGAGTCGGTTCATTAATTCTGGTCCAAGACCAAATTAACTACTAAATCCAACTGGTTATTTACTAAACCAGACCAGCTCTAAATTATTTGGTCCAACCAAATCAAACTTAGACCAGCCTTCGGTTTAGGTTAAAATTCAATTTTGAATTTAAATCCGGTTTAACCAGAAATTAAATAATACCAATTGTATTAAATAATTTCCAGCAAACCGCGATTTGGTTAACCGCTTGAACCACCAATTAAATTGGATCGGTTCGGTTAAGTCCAAAATCAGGAAGAAATAGATTGGTCTAACCAATCAATTTTAGCTGATTTTGACCTAACTTGCGGGTTTGGCTTAAGCTAACAATGAAACACAATCGGATTGATCGGTTCATTGTCGCGGGTTAGGGAAGAACGAACCGCGAAGCTCGGCTGAACCGATTGGCTACTCGTGGAACGTATGCCTCGCCAGCATATCGATCGATATGACGCTTACACGTCGATCGATACTCGCGTGCATCAGCTCGTTGCGATCGGGTCATCGGGACAGCGGGAAGCAATCGATCCGATCGATGTCGATCGATATCACGCTCCGTCGTCGATCGATACGGGCGACCACATCGCATACCGATGGCTTTCAATTGGATCATGCGATTTACATATTAGGTTTTTTTTAAGTTCTAATCAAATTTTACTCATTTAAAATTGATTCATCAAACTAATAAACAACCTAGTATGATCCAAAAAGCAAAAACCTAACGACCTAGGCTCTGATACCACTGTTGGATTATATTGGTTCATAGGTTCAATTGTCAGATTACAACCTATCACATAATCATCTAGGATCTAGGTGATTTGCAGTTGAATCATAAACAGATCAGGATCATTACCTTATGATTGCAGCGGATTGATCAAGGGAATGAAGAGATCACTGAGAGCTGATGATTACCGGCTCCTCCTAGGTATCCACACGCTTACAAGCTACTGGATCAGGCTGCTAGACCAAGCTGGAACAACAGAGAGAGAGGAAGACGGCCAGACCTAAAATCGCAGAAGCCCTTGGCACACTGGCGCCTCCTATTTTCCTTATATGGGCCCAAGTAATTAAACTAATGGCTTATTAGGCTTTTGGGCTCAAGACCCAAATCAGACAAAAAGACTGTATTTTGTCTGGCCCAATTCTCTGTACAAATACAGTAAATGCCTTGCATCTTACTGAATTAATTCCTTTTACTTTCCCGATAGCTATGGTGTGTGACCCTTTGGGATCATACAATACTGGTAATAAGTCCTAAACTTATAGATCAAGAGCGGGCTCTAGCAAGTCATCATGATCACCCAGTATTTATGACTTATGTCTGATCTCGACACTTATCATACTTTCTAGAGATAGCACAGTAGATTTCAGGACATTCCCAACAATGGGTCGAAGCAGAATCTTATGCTGAGATCCACGACCTCGATGTCCAGAAATTCGTATGTAAATACATCATCTATCGTCACGGCCTCCCATACGAGATCGTCACCAACAACAGATCCCAGTTCATATCCAACCTGTTCGGAAAATTCTGTGCAAGATGGAAGATTCGCCTGAGCAAATCCACCCCGAGGTACCCACAAGGAAACGGGCAGGCCGAAGCAACGAACAAAACAATCATCGATGGACTCAAAAACGAATGGAGAGAAAGAAAGGCCTCTAGGCCGACGAGCTTGACGGCGTCCTATGGTCCCACTAAACAACGCAAAGAAATTCAACCGGTCAGAAACCTTTCTCCCTCTCCCATGGAATGGAAGCAATGTATCCCGCCGAGCTGAGCGTCCCAACGATCCGACTGAGTGTTTCACCCGAGCACGAGGAGCTGAACAACAACATGATCACCGACCGCCTCGACCAGGTGAAAGAACTACGGGACCGAGCACTGCTACGTCTGCAGAATTACCAGCAGCAAATCATCTGCCATTACAACAAGAAGGTTAAAGGCCGACATTTTGTCGAAGGCGATCTCATACTTCGCAAGGTGTTTGAAAACACTCGAGAATACCGAGCAGGCAAGCTTGACGCCAACTGGGAACGCCCTTACATCATCTCCAAGGTGGTCAAACCAGGTGTATACGAACTCGTCATGATGAAGGGAGAGGCCATTCCATGCTCGTGGAATGCAAACAAACTCAAGCGGTACTATTGCTAGGCCGAACAGACAACACAACGGAACTGAAGACTGGAGAAAAACCGAGATAACGCTAAAAAAAAAACCGAGATGTAATGTGAACTACGATCGGCTTGATCCCCTTTCGGGGTACGTAGGCAACCTCTCACGAGGCGCAGCTATATCAATAAATAAATTTTATCAAGTTCTTTATCCGCTACTTTATGCGTTAAGCACTTTATCAGTTACCGGGACCATCGACATCTGGCCAAATGCTCGATATAGCGCGTCCAAAACGTGCAAGTCGGGCCCAGTTCCCGCATAAAGTTGATCGACAGGAAATAAGTCGAACCTAGTTTTCACACAACTGTCCTGATCAGGCCTTAAGGACAAGTCGAGCACTTACTCGTACCTAACATTTGGGATAACGAGCTAAGCCTCAAATCCCATAAAAATGAATAAGTCGGGCCCAGTTCCCGTACAAGGACGACTGACAGAAAAAATAAGCCGAACCCAGTTTCGCACAACTGTCTTGGTCGAGCCCACATGATAAGCCGAGCACTCCACTCGCCCCTCCTAACACCTAGATTAAATATAAACATACCACTCATAACCAAACACGCGAATATTATAAAGCTAAGTATGTGGGAAAGCCAAGACAAATTCCATAAAACGAACAAGCAAATAGACAAAAGAGATCCGAGTTTATATTCAAAAAGGGAGAATCCGGGCATACAAAAAAAACAGAAACAAGTTACAAGAAAGAAACCAAGGGGCCTCAGAAGAACGGTTCTCGGCTCGGCCATCTGCAGCATCCTCGGGCTGATCAGAAGCATGATCCTCGGCCTGACCTCCAGTCTCTCCAACTAATCCTGCTGCTCGAAGGCCATCCACCACTTTGGGAGTCACGACAGCTTTATTTGAACCGTAGGGATCCGAGACGAATGTGGCTGAGCTTTCCTCCACTACAAGAAAACTGGGATATAGAGACTATCATAGGAGTCACAATTTAGTCGCTAAAAACACATTTGCGACTAATATGCGACTAAAATGTGTAGTTGTATAAGCTTCGTCGCAAATACAGGCAGTCGCATATTAGTCGCAATAGTGTGACCGATTTGCGACTGATACTTATGTCATAATATCAGTCGCTTATTGGTCGCATATTTCGCGACTATTTTGCGACTGCTAGTACGACTAATATATGCGACTAATATGCGACATCTGATAACGTCATATAGTACGTCACTATCAGTCGCAAAATAGTCGCGAAATATGCGACCAATAAGCGACTATTGCACGATTAATGTTTGCGACTAATATGCGACGTTTTTACGACTTAAGAGCGACCTTATTTACGACTATATTGCGACCAAATTCTCAATTTGGTAATAGTATGGATACCCTATTTATCCATACGAATCTGTCAAATAAAATGTTGCATTCAAAATCATAAACTGGGATACTTATTAACATAATAACAACATACAAGATTCATATATTGATAATCCAAAACATTATCCAAATTACATTGCCATTTGATAAGTTTGTCTAGCTTACAAAACTCCTAGCAATGGAGTTACCAAAAAATACATAATAGTTCTAACTACATTAGATATTTAACAAAGAGATTCAGAAATTTAGCTTTAAGATGGAGAAGGCTGAGAATTCATGAAGTCCACAAACTCCGGGTTTGTTTCAAGCAAGAACTTCTCCACCAATGACAGTTTATCAATCTTCTTTTGTTGTTCAGCCACTACTCGAGAATGCTCTTCTTCCCGCTGCAAATTATAAGCATGCTGTTCTTCTATTTGGCGTTGAGCGTTTTCAAGTTGTTGTTGCAGTGCCATAAAAGATGAGGAATCACTTCCCGGATGCTTACGCTTGCCCTTTTGAAGACTGTTTTCGAGACTTCCAACTCCATACGGACGTCCTCTACCATCCTTTGCCGTAGACTGCCAAAAAAAAAGTTACATATGTGAATAAGATGTAATAAATGAAACCAGTAAGTGGAAAATGTTTTTACCTGTAGAAATATCTCAGTGTAGTCATTTTCCGTGAGCTCCCGAGGTCCCGGATCACTGTCTGGAGATTCTGATGTGGCTGCCGCGAGCTGAGACTTCTTAGCTTGCACATTCTTCTCATATGAGTCGGCTATATTCTTTGCCTTTAGATCAACAAACGTGCCATCGGGTTTTGTATGCACCCTAATGAAGACCTCGCCAATACTGACATGTCTGCCCATCTCTTCTTCCTGAAATGTTTATGTACTGAAATCATTATAAAAATTCAGAGGTACAAGATACAGAAAAAATGTGCATATGACTCACCATTTCTTGTTTGATTTGCTCATACGACTTCTGGCCCGATAGGTGTATGGCCATACCAAGACCTTGGCGATCAGATTTGCGAGCTTTAGAAGTGGTAAGGCTCTTTGCTTGAGCTTCTTCAGTGTCCCAGTGAGCGGTCATCTTTTCCCACAGTTTGATGTTAATCCACCGAGGTCGCTTTCGAGAAGTGCGTGCCGTGCTAATCATGCCTTTCATCCTTCTTTGGCATATCTTCTCGAAATGCACTTGTACTGTCCCTGAGATTAAGGGATCCCATGTGTGAGTTTTCTGCAGTTCAAAGACAAAAACTGTTAGTGTGAATAATACAAGATAAGTAAATAGGAAGAACAAATATGTGAACAGATTATAAAAAAATGTTACCGCGAACTCAATGAAGTATCGCTCTTGACGATCCCGAGGCACCACTGTCCAACTATAAAAGGGACCATTAAATTTGTTGACAAAGATTCTTGTAATCTTCCGGACCAATGCTCCCTTGTCGCGACCAAACCTGCAAGCAAAAACTCGACATGAATCTGATACAAAACAAACCGCAAATATGAAAACAGAGAAGCATTTAATTATGGTGTAACATGAACTCAGACATAAATGTGAACACTAACTTAGATGGATTCAGACTTTCACAAACGACATCAACTCAAATGCATGAACTCAGACATCAACTCAACCAATCTAAATCAGACTTAGGAGAACACTAACTTAGACTAATGACATTGAGATAAGATTAAATTCAGACACTAAACAAAACACTACACAAAACTCAGACAATATCTGACCATGAATACAAGTAGAGACAATAAACAAAACAATAAACAAAACTCAGACTAACTTAGACTAATGACATTAACAGACAAAAAATTCAGACACAAAACACTACACAAAACTCAGACAATATCTGACCATAGATACAAGTAGAGACAATAAACAAAACAATAAACAAAACTCAGACTAACTTAGACTAATGACATTAACAGACAAAAAATTCAGACACAAAACACTACACAAAACTCAGACAATAGCATAAACTCAAACAATTAACAAAACTCAGACAATAGTATAAACTCAGACAATTAACAAAACTCAGACAATAGCATAAACTCAGACAATTAACAAAACTCAGACCAAACTAATAAAATCAGACATCAACTTTCGAGATCTTCTAGTGAACATTCTCATTATATCAGACATCAACTCTCAATATCTCATAACATTCTCATTCTAACATTTATATAAACAAAACACAAACCATGAATCGTGACAAGTAGAGACAATAAACAATAAACCAACTCAGACTAACACAGACAAAAGCATAAATTCAGAAAATTCACAAAACTCAGACACTATCTCATAAATTCAGACATCATTCTATCTTCAACTCAATCGAATTAACACTCTAGTTTGACAACATTCTCATTATCAGACATCATTCTATCTTCAAAATAAGACAAAATCATACAATAAACTCAAACGAATCAGACAAGAAGAGAAGCAGGAACCTTACCAAGTAGTGTTTGGCTGGGGAATTGGCGATAGAACCGTGGTGAATTGCTCACGATCTGGCACCAGGAGCAGGTTATTAAGGAGTATCAGTAGGTCCTCCTGGAGCACCGGCTCAACCGGATACATATCCTCGTCTTCACCGTGTACGTCTTCACCGTATACGTCTTCATCGTCACCCTCTAGATCCTCTAGTGAACCGTTACTCTGAGCATGTGAATTCGCAGGTGGTGGCGCTTGAGATTGGTGAACCGGAGGTGAAGGAGTGTCAAGGCTTCTACTTGCGCCAGACGAGTTCACCGGTTCACGATTTAGCGCTGTCGAGTTCTCGAAAAGCTGTCTTGGGGGTGGATAGTCTCGGACATGTGGTGGTGAGACGGTGGGATTCAACCGTTGGGGCACCGGAGATGAGGATGAAGGCGTGAAAACGTAACGCGTCGGTAGAGGCGTATGGACT
Organism: Orychophragmus violaceus; assembly: GCA_030180135.1. Classification (NCBI taxonomy): domain Eukaryota; kingdom Viridiplantae; phylum Streptophyta; class Magnoliopsida; order Brassicales; family Brassicaceae; genus Orychophragmus; species Orychophragmus violaceus. Next base: position 35,109,033 of record CM058230.1, read on the forward strand.
CTCGACGAAGCTGTCCCTCCTGGTCGCTGAGTTACGTTCGGCGCCGCGACTCGCCTCTGACCACCGCCTCCGGTTGCCTTGCCTCGTCCTCTGTTAGCCATCGCCGGAGCACAAGGGTTTGACGGTGAGCAAGCTTGGGACGATTACGGTGGCGATTTAGGGTTAGAGCGGAAGTTACGAGAAGAAGAAAGGGGAAAATGATCTGGGTTTTGGGGTATTATCGTTTTGGGAGTGATTTGGGCTTAAGTGGGCTTAACAATACTTGGGAAATTAATTAGTTTAGGTTAGGCCTAATTGTAGATTAGTAATTTAATTAACACATACATGTATATATATAATCACTTAATTAATACATACATATTTTTATTTTAAAATTTAGTACATATATTTAATACATATATATATATCTAAAATTTTAAATTAATATATAAAGATCATTTTTAGATTTGAATTAGTTAAAAATTGAAAATTGTAAAACTTGAAACATTTATTAAAATTTAGTACAAATCGCCGTTATCTTCATCATCCGACGACGACACGTTACATTGAAATTCATCTTCTTGTTCAGCATCTCCAACATCATAATCAAGATCTAATGGATCTAGATCTTGTACCACATTTTCGACTTCGATATCGTCAATTGTAGTCAATAGTACATCATCATCGTTTTCTTGTTGCAAAAGAGTTGGTTCCTTAACTTCGTAGTCTCCTGAAATATAACTCCTTGGATTCACCTTTACAACATTGAGCCACAATTGCTTCGGCTTCTTTGTAAACGGGTACGGGATATAACAAACTTGATCCGCTTGTGAAGCTGTACATTATCAATACATCGAATTAAGAAAACGTAAATATATGATATCGACATATATATATATATATATATATATATATATGTACCTAGAATAAATGGTTCGTATTTATTGTATTTTATCGATGAAAGAACGTCAACAACCCCGCCATTGCTCCTCCGAGTGCATCTACCAATAACAGGATCATACCACTTACACTTAAAAAGTGTGATTTTCAAATCAATTATCCCCTCGTACTCAAGCTGTATGATATCTGTTAAGGTCCCATAGAAATCTGCTTCATCTGCTGCATTGGAATAATTCTGACCTTTGACACACACCCCATAATTACAAGTCTTACGTCCCTCGCCATGATTCTGGGTATGAAACAAATATCCCCTTGTGAAATAGATAGGCCACGTTTTGGCTTTATTCACGGGTCCATTCACGATCTCTTTGACCCAAGGAGGAAAAGGAACTGTGTTTTTCCAGTAAGTAACCTGCAAATAGATACACATTATCACGTGTTCACAATAAGTATACACACTAAACTTATAGAGTTTTTTTAAAAGCATACATAATCTTTCACCCAAGTAGAATATTCGTCAGCTCTTTTCGCAGCAATTTCTTTCTCGGGGAGTCCTGGATATTTTACAGAAATATAATCCTCGAACATACTACATAAGAAGAAGACATATATGAGAAATAAAAACACATTATTGTAAAACAAAAATAATTAAATTCTAACTTATACCTCTCAAACGGTTGAAAATAATCACAATTTCGCAGAACATACGCATGTGCACATTGATAGTCCTTCTCTGATAGCCATATTTGGTGCATTTCTCCACTCGGACGACCTACCCGATAAAATATATCAGGTACTCCGTCGACATGATATACCGGGGCTTCACCTTCATTGAATCTTGTCAACCTACGCGGTGAAAGGTAATTCATGTTAAGAAATATTTATCGGGTATATATGTATATAGATATGAAATTAGCTTTAGAGTTTACCTTGATTTTGTTTGTATATGCGCGGAGAAATAGTGCTCTGAGAAATAGGATATTTCGTCATTGATATACGACTCAACAATCGATCCTGCCGCATATCTTTTGTTCTTCGCTTTACCTTTCAACTTTTTGAAAAACCTTTCAAAAGGATACATCCACCTATATTGCACAGGGCCTCCCAATTCTGCTTCATAAGGGAGATGTATAGGCAGGTGCTCCATCACGTCGAAAAAAGAAGGAGGAAATATCTTTTCCAAATTGCATATGATCAAAACTATGTTTTGCTTTAGAATTTGGACGTGACTACTCTGCAAATTTCTTGAACATAAGTCACGAAAAAATCCTCCAACCCCTACATTAATATATTATTAAGAAAAACGATTATTATAAAAATACAAAAATCTTTGAAATTTGTTGAAATAACCAATAAGTATTAGTACCTGATAACACATTGTGGACATTCCGATCTAGGAGTTCTGCAAAGATAAATGGAAATAGCCGCTCCATAAAGACATGGCAGTCATGACTCTTCATGCCCGAAAACTTTGCATTAACCATATCAGCACAACTAGCTAAGTCTGATGCATAACCATCAGGAAATTTCACCGAATGTTTCACACAATCCAATAACTTTTCTTTGGCTTCTGATGTCAATGTGTGGATGGGGAAAGGAGCTTTACCATCACTATCAAGATGTAAGTGTGGTCGAGAACAGAATTGTGATATATCCCTTCGTGACATGATGGTGTCTTTTGTTTTACCCTTGACATTCATAAGAGTATTCATGATGTTGTCGAAAAAATTCTTCTCAATATGCATCACATCAAGATTATGTCGGAGAGTGAGGTCTGTCCAATACGGTAACTCCCAGAATATGCTTTCCTTGTGCCAGTTGTGGTAGATGCCATAACCCTTCTTCTTTTCATGACCGTTTCCACCGCAATCCTTTGTTTTCGGTGGTTGGATACTATACAACCTTTCATAATAAACTTGCTTCCCGGTGTAAGACTGAGGTGGAAAATCATTCACAGCGTGTTTTCCCTTCAAGAAGTCCTTTTTATTCTTTCTTAGGGGATGTCTACGCGGAAGAAATCTACGGTGACAATCAAACCAACATGTCTTCCTTCCATTCGGTAGATAAAATGACTTCGTATCCTCCATGCAAATTGGACAAGATAATTTACCATGTGTCGTCCATCCCGATAACATACCATACGCCGGAAAGTCACTTATCGTCCACATCAACACTGCTTTCAGATTAAAATTTTGTTGCAAGGATACGTCGTAGGCATCGACTCCAGTAGACCACATCTCTTTTAACTCCTCAATAAGAGGTCGGAGGAAGATATCAAGACTAGCTCGCGGATGATTTGGCCCTTCATTTAGGATTGTAAGAAACAAGTATTCTGTGTTCATGCACATCCAAGGGGGCAAGTTATATGGAGTCAGTATCACAGGCCACAACGAATGATTGCGAGTCATGCCAAATGGATTGAACCCATCTGTACATAATCCAAGATATACATTTCGAGGTTCTTCGGCAAAGCGGGGATGCAGGGATTGAAAATTTTTCCACTCTGCTGCATCAGATGGATGAGACATTTCTCCGTCCTTTGCTTGGTGCTCAGCATGCCATCGCATTGCCGCTGCAGTCCGCTCGCTTTGATACATTCTCTTCAATCTGTCAGCAATAGGTAGATACCACATACGACTATATGGTATTTTTGTACGTTTGCCTTCGTTGGGCTTCCATCTTGGTGCGGCACAAAATCGACATTTATCCCACTTTGCATCCTCTTTCCAGAAGATCATGCAATTGTAATAACAAACATCAATTATATGATATGGGAGACCTAAGTTGCGCATCAACTTCTCGGTCTCATAGTGGGAGCCAGTTGATTGGTTTCCGTCTGGTAAATACTCTGACAACACCTCGCACCATGAATCCACACACTTTTCAGTCATATTGTAGTCCGTCTTGTTTTGCAGGACCCGAGCAGCTAAAGATAATTGAGAATGACCTTCACGACAACCATCGTATAATGGAGTTTTCGCCCCTTCTAACAAGTCGTAGAATTTTTTGGAATGGTTACGTACCGGTTCTTCTACGTTCTGATAACTATCATCAGGATGATAGTTATCAAAACTCACGTTATCGCGAAACGCATCATTTACCATATCCACATATCTATCTTCTACGACATTATCCAAATGCGTCATATTAACATAACTTGGTCCTAAAGCCACATCAATTTCTTCCCCGTGCTTATACCAAATATAATAGTCTTCCATAAACCCTCTACTTAACAGATGATGCCAAATTTTACTGCCTGGAATAACTTTCTCGTTTTTGCAAAAATTACAAGGGCAGAAAAACCTACCCCCATTATTTAAAGCAAATGGCTGGTTACCTGCAAAACCGATGAATTGCTCAACCCCCATTTCGTACTCCGCCGAAAAATTTTGCGTCTCCGGATCTATCCTCTTATACATCCATTCCCGATGATTGTAATAACCCGACATTTAAAAAAAAAACACTCTTTTCGTTTCTTTGTTTTTTTCGTTTCTTTCTTTTTTAAATGTGAGTGTTGTTGTAAAATGATTTGGTTCAACGATTGTTTTGAGATATATATACATTTTTTGCGACTGATCTACAACTAAATGTGTAGGTCTTAAAAATTTGGTACAACTAATCGGATAAGCATGTGCAATGTGTGTATAACTACTATTTACGACTGATAAGCGACTAAACCCTAGTCGTAAAGGATTAGTCGCCATTCAGTCGCAATATTTGCGACTGAATGGCGACTAATCCTTTACGACTAGGGTTTAGTCGCTTATCAGTCGCTACATAACGACCATTTCGCGACTGATATTTTTAGTGGCTTATTAGGGACTGATTAGCGACTGTTTTTAGGTCGTCTTTAATGAATCGCTTAACAGTCGCATATGAGTCACTAATATTGCGACTACCATTTCAGTCGCAAAACGTAGTCTTTATATCCCAGTTTTCTTGTAGTGCTCGTGACCATGACTTCCCGGAGGAGTCATGACAAAGTCACTATCGTCCAAGTCCGTGAACCGGATCTCCCTAAGCTCACGCTTAAGGTTGGCAAAATCAGCATCGGCTTTATCTATCTTAGAAATCGGAATGTCAAAACCATCTTTAACAAGCGCCTTCAGCATCGAAGCAACAATAGCGGCCTGGTTCATCTTGTTATGCTGCCTCCTCCTGAGAGCCTCCTCCTCCATTGATATCTTGATTTTGGAAAGCTGATCTTAAGCCTTGTCGGAAACACGTCTCCCCTCCTTATAAACCTCGAGCTTACGAGAAGCCTTCAAATGATTGCACTCGGACTTCAGCTTACCCTCCAGCTCGACCACACGTTTGGCTGACTTGTCAGCTTCGGCTTGGGCATTCGAACAGACCATCAAGCACTGCTTATTCTCTGTGTCCAGCCGAACATTCTCAGCAGTGTGCTCCTCAATCCTCTTCTCCAAGGTCGATACTTTCTCCTCTTCAGCATTAAGAGACGAGCGAAGCTCCTCTACGGTCTTCATTTGCTCGCGAAAATCCTCAAGCTCGGTGACAGACCTCTGAGCTTTGATAAGGGCCCACTTCAACTCCTGGATCCTATTCCTACTAGCAACCCGCTCCCTCTCATAATGCTCGAAGAGCATATTATAGTTGCAGAAGCCCTACACAAAAAAAACAAGTTATGAGATAACAAAAACCACTACAGATGAATGCCACACAAGAAGAAAGCATACCCCGAGCAAAATCAGCTTCGGCCTGCTTATGAAACTCAGGCATGAAGAAGTCATTGACCGAAGGAAGCTCCCTCGACGGACTGTCCCTAAGAGCGCGGAACAGATCCACACAGGCTTTCCCATTACGAACAATCGACCTTCCCCCACCATACTCAAAAGTGAAGGAATAATCGGGCTCAACCACCTCGGAAAGAGGACCAGCATCCTCGTCGTCAGCCTCGTTTTGATTATCCAGATCATCCTCGTCGTCAGCTCCGACTTTTTTTCAGTAGACAAAGCGCTTGAGGTGCATCGAGTTCCATGAGAAGTCGACGGGTTTTCAATTTAGCTCATAGAGCTTATAGACGCCAGACTTGAACGTCAGCACGCTCGGTGGCTTCGACTTCAGCATATTAACCAAAGCTTCACCTTCAACACCCCCGATCTCCGGCCTCTGCAACAGCGTCATATGCCATCTTCCTCTTCTTCCTCTTAAGAGGCGGATCCTCGGAAACATCCCCGGCCTCCTGGTCCTGAGCCTCCACCCTCGTGTCTGCCTCAGTAGCCGCCACTTCAACAGGTTGTGATCTTCTTCTTCTTCTTCTTCTTTTTCTTCTTCTTCTTCTTCTTCTTCGTCTTCTTCTTCTTCTTCTTCTTCTTCTTCTTCTTCTTCTTCTTATTCTTCTTCTTCTTCTTCTTCTTCTTCTTCTTCTTCTTCTTCTTCTTCTTCTTCTTCTTCTTCTTCTTCTTCTTCTTCTTCTTCTTCTTCTTCTTCTTCTTCTTGAGCATCGGCCTTGTCAACACTGAGGAAGCTGACCGAGCGAATTCTCCCGATCAGAACCTCGATTAACAGCACTGACCTGCTCATCGTTGAGATTCTCTCCGACGTAGTCTAAACCTTCAGTATCCATGCTACCCATGGTCTTCTTCTCCCTGCTCCTCTTCGGGTATTGAACAAGCGGCTTGCTGTTTAAATCGATCTAAGATTTAACCGAGCGAAGACGACAACCTATAGAAACAAATCCCGATCAAGAAATAAAAAAACAAACCTCGAATAACACAAGGCAAAATGAGGAATACCTTCGTCAAGACGCTCAAGAGCTCTTTTCACCTGCTCGGCGTGGACTTCTGGCCACTTCTGAATCCCACGAGCAACGATTTTCTTCAAATCCTCGGAAAACCCGTCTGGTAAGGGGAGAGTAATAGGCTGACGATCTGCAAAAAAAGAGAAACGAGCATGAGTTAGTCAATTAAAAGGAACGATCAAAGCAAAAATGGATTACCATGCAGATGGTTCCATCTCGTCATGTATGGCCTCTCCGGATCAGAAACCGATGTAGAATTGGCCCGAGCAGAAAAGTAACGATCTTGCTAGTCATCAACCTTGCACGGTTTCCCGATGACGACTCTAAGACGATTTTGGTCCCTCATACTCACATAACGAGTCCCCACGGTCATGTTGTTCATTGGTAACGACAAAATTTCTTCGAAGATTCGAAGACTCATGTCGACACCACACTCGGCGGCCAAGATCATGGAGCCGACCAAGTTCTGAACAGTCACAGGACAAATTTGAGACAGCGCAATCCTCCTCTCTTCGCAATAGGCGATGAGCAACTTTGGCAAGGGAAATCTCAAATGGACATCCCTGAACCAGAAATCATACATGCATATCCACCCCTTCGGACAATGCCATGGCCTCACATTCGGCTCAGGTTTGCAAAGCTCGAGCCGACCGACACCGCCGGTGGAACAATTGCTCATAATCCACCTCAAGTCGTCGTCAGTACACTTCGTCTGGAGAACATGACGCAAGGGACGAGGCTTTTTTGTCTTTTCGGTATCACCCGAAGCCTGCTGACCTTTCTTTCCCTGAGCCTTTTTGGGCTTGCTCGGAACCGGCGTATGGGAAATGAGCATAGCTTGATCGTGTAGATAAAATTCCTCCTCTTTCACTGGAAGAGAACCCCAGGTGTTTCCTCGCCGACGCCATCCAAGGCCGTGCCCCGTCGTCGTCAGAATCTACAAGAAACGGAACCTGGATTCTCGGGAAACTATCCAGAACTGGAGAAGAACAAGCTCCATCGCTTCGCGAGCTCGGGCCAATTACCTCCGTTCGTTCCGAGCTTGCCAAATAACTGGATTTCCCAACAGACGAGCTGGATTAAGCAGAATTTCCCTTGGACAATCTTACAGAATGATTGTTCTTGCTCGGCTCGGCTCGTAACTTCGGATCAGCTCGGCTCCACTAACAGAAAAATATGAACTCGTCCTGGCCCATCTCATCACCAAAAGTACGGCCCATCCGCACGAGCTCGACAAGGAGTTAACGGCCCCTACAAAGTACGACCGTATTTTACTATAAACAGGAGTCGTCACTGTACATTAATGTAACTTTTTGGGATTTGTGCACTTACTACTTTATCTGTCTAGAATTAAACACGTCCCGAATTGTAACCCAAGCTAGTCTCTCGACCTGCTCGGAATCCTTTTTTTTCAATAACGAACACACTCGTCTCCCAAACAACTTTCATGCTTTCCTGTTCGTTTCCGGTCTTAGTCAGTTCCCTCTTAAGACAAACATTGACCCTCGGAAACCGAGCACGTTAGCTCTCCCGAGCAAGACGCGCGTTTGGCCTTTGTAACGAACACGGTTATCACAGTGCATGTGAGGAAAAAATGAGGAAAGAAATGTTTGACATCTTCTGAAATGTTAGAAGATACAAAAGGAACAATATCCTCATGGAATATGACATGCCTTGAAATAGAAATTGATTGTGTCTCTATGTATAGCAGCTTGTAGCCCTTATACCATGTTGGATATCCTAGGAAAACACAATCCCTAGCTCTAGGATCAATCTTAGTTCTAGACTTAAACGATGTAGAACAATAGCATAAACACCCAAAAGCTTTAAGAGTATTGTAATATGGAACATGTGAAGTTAATCTTTCATAAGGTGTTTTGTTATCTATAACTGGAGAAGGCAATCTATTAATCAAGAAAACAGAAGTTAACACACAATCACCCCAATAGTTCAAAGAAATTCCAGATTGAAAGATTAAAGTTCTAGCAACATTTAGTAATGTTGGTGTTTACGCTCAACCAAAGAATTTTTCTCAAGAGTTTCAGGACATGAATGATAAGACATTATTCCATTGTTTGCATATAGATCAGTGAATTTTAGTTCAAGGGCATTATCAGCTCTAATAGCACAAATTTTAGTATTAAACTAAGTCTCTACCATAGCAATAAAACTGGGAAAAATATGCAAAACATCAGACTTCTGTCTAAGCATATAAATCCAATTTGCTCGACTAAAGTCATTTACAATGGTTAAAAAAATATTTGAATCCATCAACAGTAGGAACAGAGAAAGGACCCCAAATATCTATATGAATCAATTCAAAAGGCTTTAGACGAATATGACCATTTAATTTAAAAGCTAAGCGTTTTTGTTTAGACAGATGACAAATGTGACAATGATCAAATGTTTTATTACGTTTTGATTTTAGAAACTTCAGTACATTAGATAATATCTCAATCTTATTTAATGAAGGATGTCCTAATCTATTATCCCAAGTGTCTAAGTCAACTTGAACAGCACATATAGGTGCATTACCTGAAAACGCGGAGCATGAAACTTTCACTAACGACTTATCAAGATTCAGAACATATAGATTTGCAACTTGACTACCTTGTCCAATCATCAACTCCTGAGTAAGAGCCTGAATAAAGCATGCATCAAAAGTAAAACTCACTTTGGAATCCAATGACTATTATCACACTAACACTCAATAAGTTGAATTTAAAGTCAGGAATGTAAAGCACATTGTGTAAAGATAGTATTAGTCAATTGAACAAATCCAGAACCTTCTATCTTAACAGTAAGACCATTAGGAAGTCTAACATATGTGTTTTGTAACGAATTATACTCCTTATATTATCCTTTCTTATGAGTAACATGATGACTAGCTCCCGAATCTATGACCCAATCCCTAAGAGACAACTCAGTTTCATGAGGTATATTAGAAGTTAGCATGTTATATTAGGAATAATCATAGAGAGAAAGGAATGTACTAGATATTTCTGAGATAAAATGTGCAGAAGTTGAAGTCGAGGCAACATATTTCTCAAGGCAAGGACTCTGACAAGAGGATTGAAGCTTGGAACTTAAGTAAGAAATCATAGTTTGAAGCTATTCTTTAGACATTGATTCATTAACTTCTCCAGAACCCTCTTCTTATGTGACACTTTGATTATGACATGTAGCGACCATGTTAGTGCTTCCCACATTACTGGTCTTCTTAGCACGTGGATGACCAGGTGGATAACCATGTAATTTGTAACATTTATCAACCATGTGTCCAAGGTGAAAGTAGTGTGAACACTTTGGTTTCTGGAAATTACCCTGAGCTGCTAGAATTGGTTTGTCTTCAAGAATGATAGCCTGAGATTGAAGAGTTGATGAATGAGATGTCATTGGAGAAATGAATCCAACTGTGCGTTGGCTTTCATCAAGATCAAGTATGTTGTATATCTCGTTCAATCCTGGTCTTGGCTTCATGTTAAGAATCTGACCACGAATATTGTTGAAATTGTCATCCAATCCCATAAGAATTTGTATAACTCTACTTGTTTCAGCTTCTTCAAGTAACTCTTTGACCTGATCACAATCACATCTCTTAACTGTACGAGACTTAATATTTCCCAATTGTTCCCATAAGGTCTTCTTCTTTGTGAAATATGTAGACAAGTCAAATTGTCCTTGTTTGAGTGTCATAACATCATGTTCAAGTTGGTATCTATGTGGTAGATTATTGACCATGAAGCGATTAAACAGATCAATCCACATTTCAGCAGCATCTTGATAGTAAAGTATACTCTCATAAATCTCTGCATTCACAACATTCAATATCCATGATTTCACCATACTGTTGCACTCAACTCCATATCTTAAACAAATTCTGATCCTCAGAAGGTCTAGGAAGCGATCCATCTACGAAAGTTAGCTTATTCTTCGCATCTAAACTAATACGCATTGCTATCGACCAACTATTGTAATTAAATCCGTCAAGAGTATGAGCTACGATCGATAAACCTGGATGATCCAACGAATGTAAGAAGAATGGAATGTGAGTGTTGTCAAATGATTCAGAGAACTTCAACAACAAATCTGAGCCATTAGAGTTCGCCGATCGTGTAGAATTTTGATTTGTAGCTGGCGTAACCTCAGGTTCTTCAAAGAAACGAGGTCTGCAGTTAGTTCGAGCTTGAGAAGCTTCATCTTCAAGAGTAGATCCCTGATTCTTCATTTTCCTCCTTTCTTCACCATTTCTCGAAAAATTGGTTCCGCGGAAGCAAAAAGAACCGATAATCGAGATGATTAACCGGTGAGATTCGAAGAGTTTGAAGAAAATCAGAGAAAAAAGACGATGAAATCAACAGAAAAGTAGAGAGAAAGCTATGATACCATAATAGATGTTGAGAATCACATATCGAAATATGAAAATATCTTTCTCAATTGAACAAAACTATCTGTTACAAAGTTTGCATACAAATTATACTAAACCGAAGAAAACCGTAAATTAATATATACAAATAGAATTCAACCAACTAAACCGGTTCTGTGTATTGTAATACAATAATTTTCTACCTTTGAATTTTCTTTACACTTAAAAGATATAAACACATACACAAGTCATTCCTTGAATTCAAACAAAAGATTTTTATTACAATAACCCCAAGTTAAGCCAAAACCAAAACCTTCTAGTACCAATAACCAATTTACAAAAATGAACACAAAAAGAAGAACCCCTAAAGAAACCTTTTGCATTCCAAAAGGGTTCCACTAAAAAGAAAAAGAAAAAGTTTACAAAAAAGAAAAGACAAACATTGATTTTAGGTTTTGTTATTACCACTTGGATGATTTACATTTAGCAGCTCTTCCTGTATCATTCAAGTAAGAACCAAAAGTCTTGATAACTTGTTCATAGGTAGGCCTTTTGTAATCAACTGCTTGCTCTGCCACTTCTTCCGGTTTGGCCCATTTCCACTCCGCAAACTCTGAATCCGCTTCGTTGTTGGCTAGATTGATCTCTCTTTCGTCCTCGTCGTTTATCAGTCTCACTAGAAACCTGTGGTGGTTTCAGAAACAATCATTCTCTCTTCTTGCAAACACCTTTGGCCATATATAATTATGCGGTATTGAAGAGACTCACCATTTCTGCGCTTGACCATGCCATTCACCGCCCCAGAGACGATTAACCTTTGCTTTTACTGCTGGCGGGAAATCATATGTCAACCAATTTGGAACCTGAAGAATACAGAAAGAATCATTGGTAAATATGCTATGATTCATAATCATTTGTATTGTCTTTAGTAAAGAGTAGAGATTCACCTCAGCGATGATTGCAGCTGAAACCACCCCAGTTTCTTCTTGTAACTCTCTCATGGCTGCTGACTTTGGATCCTCCCCATCTTCAATGCCTCCCTGTAACATCCCACGGTTTAGTGAGCTTTTTAAAACTCAGAGCAATGAACATCGCAAAGCAGAGAAACACAGTTTCAGGTAAGCAAAATCTGTACGTTTTCAAAATGTTTCAAGATTCTTTATCAAAATCTTGACCATTCATTTCCACAAGGATGATGTCAAACATCAGTAATAATATGCTAACTGTTTCTCTAAAACAACAAATACAAAAACACCATGATTAAACAGACCTGTGGCATCTGCCATGCTCCAGGAACATTCAATCTTGAAGCTACAAACACCTGAGAATCATAATTAATGGTCATATAAACTTCAAAACTTATTATTTACAAGTGGCAAAACAGTGAGCTGAGTATTTGATTGATTGAAATGTTACCAGATTATCCGAATTGATTAGACATACACCAACATTGGGACGATAACCAGGAGGTAGATTCTCCATTTGTTTTGCTGAAAGCAATAATCACCATTGAATTAATACATTAATATCGTTATGTAACAAGATATTATATGATAGTTAAAATAATTATAGTTTGGTTGTTTTACTGTTTACAATCTTGAGTTTTCTATTTTGCAAACAAGAAATGTTTTTATGTTACTTACAAATAGCAGATCACAGATTTTAGAAGAAAAAAAAGATTATCCTAAAAACAAAACATAACTACTCTATTGTTCTTACATTCAAATCGAAGAAAACAAACTAGAAGCAATCCTTTCAATTTCTTTAACTAAATCAAGAAATGTTTGCAACTCCACCTCTCTAATCGATTTTCAAACTCAAATTACGAAAAGGAAAAAAAAAAATCAAGAATTATAATTAGATTTAGTCAATTTCTATGAATCAAAACACTATGAACACATAGAACAAATCTAAATTATACAGATCTGGGAAACAAAAATAAAACAAGAGTATTAAGCATCGAACCAAGGAACAAACCTTTGTTTTTGTTTTTTGAGCTTTGACTTCTTGAAAGCTGGTGAAAAGTTTTAACACAAGGAAGCTACAACGAAGAACATGTGTTTGTCTCTGTGCTTTTCTTTCAAACAAAACTACACGTATATCTTTAACATTACATATATAGATTGTAGAGAATTGGATCCGGTCTTAAAACGATGACGTTTTAATATCTCAGAGCCTTTTCTTTTCTGTGTTCGCTGACTATTTGGCATCTTATTCTAACTGTTTATATAAGGCCGGCCCCACCGACGACTTATTTAAGCATAAATCCAGCTGCCACGTGTATTACATTAAGACAAAAAATAATTAAAGTCTTTTTTTTTGGTTTTGGTGTGGTGAGATTAATTGATAACCGTTTAATTACAGTTTTTCGTCAACGTTTTCTATATTTAGTTAATATATAACCTGGTTGTAAATTTTAAATAAGTTTGACAAAATAAATATACACCAAATGTTTTAACTTCTAATGTAAAATTAGTTGACTTTGGCAATATATAATATGTGTACTTGCAAAAAAAGAAAATGGAAGTTGTATTTTGACGGAGGGAAAAGTGTGATGTCACTGACACATTTTGTGATAAGGACAACAAAAATTAATTACTATACTATTAGCAAGTTGGCAAAAAGAAATAATCTTTAAAATGGTTTGGAAAATAATAGGGTAATGATAATAAAGGATAGCGCAGGTTAACGAGATGAGGTGGAAAGTAAGTTAGCACAAAGATATGTGACAGTTTTAGGCGCACGATAGCGAAGAAAAAAAGGAGTTGGAGTCAATGAGTGGACAGAGGGACGAACGTGCGGTGGTGGGAAAGCCAGGGAGTTGACTTAATAGTCATTTTAATGATTATTTTAAGTTGTATGTATTTTTGTCATTATTAATTACGACAAATAAGTATGAATTCTACATTATCTGTGCACTCAATCACGGATCACAAATAAAGCTGCCACCATCTTATTTATCGTTTCTTGGTGATTAGGTAATTAGCAACGGATAATTTTCGTCTTAATTTAGGGAACTAAGCTTTATAATGATTAAAAACTTAATTATTTCTTTTAAAATTGTCAATTGCTAACAAATCAAATGTACAAATTAGCAAAGGCAAAAAGAGATTTTATGTTCTATTCAAATGTACAAGTATTACAAGTTAAAAAAGTTGTGGACAGCAATGGAACAAATTCAATGGAGTTTGAGAAGTTACAGATCTCTTTGCCATTGTATCAACACATCGATTGATTGAATTTTCGATTCCTATGTAAGAACGTTGCCGATGTAAACATGTCTCCAAATCCATATCAATTCCTTTATTACTTTCTCTTTGAATTCAAATTATTCTTCTCATTATTCCATCAAAAAATATTTTACCCCGACTGGACTTAACCCGAAAACCTATTTTAAGGTTTATATATTTAAATTCGAGTTTAATGCAAGGTCAATTTTGGACATAGTCATATGAAATATTAGTTTTGACTCCTAAATTTTACCGAACTGATAAACATTAATTTTTTTATAAATTATTATTTGATAAAGTAATAACTCGATTAATTAATAAATTTATTAAATTCTAAATTATATTTTTCACTCAATTATTTTCTTTATAAATTAATAATTCTCTAAACTAATAAAATATTAGTGTCTCAATATCATTAGTTTATAAAAGATACAAATAGTTGTTCTTATAGAAAACTAAAATCCGACAGAATAATTTATTATGTTAAGTTTCTCTAACTACTATTTATTTAATAATTTTTTAATTTTTCCTAATTTCACTAAACTAATTCGAGTAGAATCTATTATATTTATTTTACCGGTGATTAACCAATTACACCAGTTTTTTTTTTGTTATTGTAAATAGGTTTTATAATTTCCAAATTATGAAAAATAAAAAGTATTAAAATTTACAAGAAGTCTTTAAATCTCCGGTTTTAAGACTAAACCAACTTGGTTATAGACTATAGCCCTAATTGATATGTCAATTTTTGGAGAAGATCAGTATCGTCATTACTCACCTCACTATCTTAACTTCATAGGTTTGTGCATTAGTGGTATCAACTACAATACATAACTAATCAAACATGTGATATGCTGCAACATCTATGACGAGCACTACGGAAGATGTAATTAGAACACTATTTTTCTTTTCTCACTAATAAGACCACATAGTATATAATAACTTGCCTTACATACATCTAAATATCACACAAGAGCGGCAAGAGCAAGTTGAACATGAAACATTCTTTGAGATCAATATATTGGGCCTCTGTGGTGATGATGTATCTCCGGAGCAAACGGTGAATTAGGTGACGTGAAGTTTATTCTTGTCTCTCGCAATTTTCCGGCAAATTTTTCCTTGGTTCTAAGTCGGCAAAGAGATTTCGACGGTTACAAGACTATCCACACTACAAGAAAACATGGATATTACCGACGACGATAATTCCGTCAGAAATTCCTGGCGGGAAACCAACGAATCTTCGACGGGGAGAAAATCGTCGGTTTTTTTGTCGGTAATTTTCGAAAGTATTTCTATGCGTCGGGAATTTTCCGACGGATTACCGACGACTGTAGATGCCGTTGGTCTATTGTCGGTTTTCCGCCGGTTGACCGTCCCGTGTTATATACCCAGGGAGGTAGAATTTTTAAAACATATTAAAATTTCCGATGGAAAACAGAGGGAACAAAAAAATGGCGCAATTCCGACGGAAATTGATGGATATTCGACGGATTAGGGTATAGGGTATCAAAAAATGAAAACGGATCATCAACAAACTTCTGAGGAAGATTTGTAAGGATCTTCTGTATTAGATATCATCCATCACAGTATCAAATAATATGTTTTGTACACTTTTAAGAAAATCAAACATGTTAGACGAAACATATCTTAACATACAATGGTGTTTAAGAATAGATTGTACTGGATTGTAATTGAATTAACCGTTTATAAATTTTATGTAATCAATTTGACGGCAATACAACAATTGCTATGTTTAATGTTTCATATAAATGCAGAACTTGCAAGACCACAACAACATACCCTAAAGAAACCCTAAACCCTAACTCGGAATTCCGTCGGTAATTTGCGACAGATTTCGACGAGTAGCCGTTTTCCGACGAAATTCCGTCGGAAAACACGGGTCAAACGCTCATTAACTGCCATTAGTTGCCGTTTGTTCCCAAAAAAACGTTTTGGAAAAAGCTTTTCGAAGTTTGAACATGGAACCGATGATAGTCCGTCGTTTTTTTTTATAAAAGAGCTTCGGTATCCATGAATTTACTATCTTAAAATCTTCTCTAAAAACTCCTCTAATACTAAATCTTCAGTTCCGATCAGAACATATGGACACCGTCGATTATCCGCCGAAAACCGAACCGCCATTCAACATATTATCGCCACCCCCGGCCGAGACCGTCTTCCAATGCTACACCCGTCACGCGAAGACCGGACCATTTGGTTCAGTTTTAATGCAGCAATCCAATCCGTCGTCAGCGATGTCATCCAACGTCGCTGGTACGAGAATTATATGACCTACCTGCATATTGCCGGAGGTCTTAAGATCACTTGGTTCTTCGACTTTCTGGTAATTTTTTTATTTTATATTACGCTATTCGATTATATTTTCTGATTATTTTCTTTTTTAAAAGACTATTTCAACTTCAGTCCTGAAATTATCGGACAAGTGTGGCGTGAATTCCACTGGATAACCTGACCAGTTTTCAAAACAAATTTTTTGAAACTACGATGGAAAAGAGGACAAGAGAGACCAACATAGATTGAAGCTCCTGACTGGAACCGGATGACCGAGAATTGGATGGAGACGGATGAAGGGGATTGGTTCGGGAACCATATCGATAAATTATCCTATTTTTTTCTACGACATTATGAATTAACAAATTTATGTAATTTTCATAAATAAAATAAAATAAAATATTTTTTTTAAATATTTTATCTTTTTAATTTGTATTTCATCTATATAAATTTTGTTACAGTAATATTAATATACAAATGTGAATATAAATTAAAAAAAATTAAATTTTCCGTAACTTTAAAAATTAAGGAATATATATATATAATTTTTGGGAGATTATTAACAACTTACACACATAGCCTACTGGTTCGAGCATAAGAGATAAACAAAACGACCCGAGTTTGAGCCCCGCGGAACCTGGGTTTTTTATATTTAATGACCGATGGATTTCCGACGGGAGAACCAACCGTCGGAAATCCGTCGGTAAACTTCATTAAATGGTCAAGAACCGAATTATACCTCTCTTCTCTTCCCTATGCAATGTTTCGGTAAGTGTCTTTTCAGGAATTAAATTAAAAACCGACGGATTTCCGTCATTTTTTCTCTCGGAAAATTTTGTATAAATAGGGTACGGATGTTTCTATGTTTTGCATTCTCTCATCAAACATTCTCTATACAAAAAAAAATCCAAAATGGATTTCATTTTTTAGCCCCTTTAACCTGTGCCTTGTTCATTCAGGAAATCACCCAACCGGATCGGAAAAGTATTCATGTTCTTGACCCGAAATGTGATACCCCGTATCGAAAATACGGTCAACGGGCAGCAGAAAGTCAACCAGGGGTAAATTCGTCATTTTACCAAAGTTAGGGGTAAAATGGTAATTTTACCAAAATTCGAGACGGAAGCCGAGACAGGCCAAATATTCTTATGTTTCAACATAAATAATATTCACAAGACCAGAATTGGAAGAATCAAAGCGGAAATGTATTTTTCGGCTTGTCGGGATGGAAACCGACAAAACCGGAGAAAACTTCGAAAATTCATAACCGGAGCTACGTAAGCCCGAACGGAGTGATTCAAAATGCTAAATTCATCAAATAGCATGGAGAATCTTATTATGGAGGTTTGGGGATTTATGGTATTACCCGGAGAGATTCTAAAATATTAAACCCGAAAACTGTCAAAACCGAGCAAGAAACGAAAGGAGGATTAGTGTGTGATTATGGCTGATTAAGAGGAGTGTTTAGACAACAAAACACCCATAGAGACACCTGTCTTCACCCTGAGGTGCCACCTTGCTTGTGTGGAGTGCATGCATGGTTTAATTCAATGCACCTTCCATGCATACAAGAAAAACATCTTTTCACCTTCATTCTCCTCACCAAATGAATCTCTCCACTCTCTCAAGCTCTCTCTCGATCTCTCCTCTCTCTTCTACTCAAGAAAAAGCATCCAGGAACCCAGAAACTCATCCCAAAGCCTTGAATCTTCAACCAAACTCAAGAACTCTAGAACATTCTTCATTGCTTCTTATACAAGAAAACTCATAACTCTTTCATCTTAAACCCAAATCCTGATCTGCAAAGTGCTATAGCTTCATCTCACCCTCCTCTATCTTCTCCAGCCAGCCACCGCCATTGTTACTGCCGGAGTTTTCCGGAATCCGGCCAAGGAGCAACCGCATCTTAGGGTTTGTTGGATCTTTTCTTTTCTTCATCAGATTTGGATATTTTGAGGTTATGAGTGGGTGGATCTGGTGATTCTGAGCAGATTGGTGGGTGGTTCGCCGTCGGAAGTCACCGGAAAAGTAGCCTCCGCCGCGGTCAACGCCACCACCGCCGCCGGTCAACGCCGGAGTGTCGCCGCCGGGAAGCTTCTCCGCCGCCAAATTTCAGCCGGTTCTTCAAGGGGTATGGTGGTTTGGTTTGATTGGAAATTGGAGTTGGTTTGAGATTTATAAAACTGGGTCAAAGTGAGTTGAACCGGTCAACGGTTCAATCTCAAACCGGTTTAATCAAACCGGTTTATTTGGGGTAAATTGGTTCGGTTTACTTCATTGGTTCAGTGGTTCAGTGATTCAGGTGTGTTCGGGGTTCGGAGTTCGAGGTTCAGAAGTTCGGGATTCGTGTCAGATATCTCGGGATTCACATTCGCACCGAGCCGTCATTCCGCGACTACTCCACTGTGAGTCGGCTCACAAACCCTTTTAATTCATATAGACCGAGAATTAATAAACCGTAGCAATATGATGCATACCCGTTAATTAATGAATCTGAATAGTAATTAATAAATAATTGGACGTTTAAATGATAAACCGGATAGGACCGATAAAGCATGTTAGGGTTTTAAAGAATTATAAGGTTAATTGATTGCGTGCCGTTAGGTTGTTAGTAATGATTGTGTGATGCATTCATGTAGACCGTTGTATAGGACTGTATATGCATTTATATTGTATAAGAACGATAGTTAATGAATCTATATACGGGAATTCAGACACTATTAAAATATGAGTTAACCTAAACAAACGTATAGAATAATGTAACGGGATCGGGTTTTAGGTTTAATAGCGGGAATGGGTAATGAATCAATTAAGTAATAATGTGACGTCGGGGAGTTAGTAAGTTTACTAACTCTAAACCGACGGATCGAGGAGTTAATGAAAGATACTTAGAATGAGATATTTATGGAATTGGTATGAGTTGTAAACCATCTACGGGTTAGCAATCCGCTAATCCAAGGTAGTGGTAAGAAACGGTTTAAAAGACTTAAAAACCTTAATAAGCCTGCTTGTGTGATTGTGTGATTGTTGTGTTTGTGTGATTCTATGATTGTTGTTGTTGTGAGCTTTCTGTGCAGGCTTGTTAGACTGCTCGGTGTTGGGCCGAGCAGTTATTGCGGACACTTGCTCCGGTCACGGGACCGGGTGAGTTAGTTGGTGATGGCTAGGTATCTTACCTAGTCAGAGTGGTGGTAGAGTAGAAGCTTGCGGAATGGGTCTGGGATTTATTGTTATTATTGTTGATTGCGTGATCTGTGTTAGAGTCCCAGCGAGTCTGCGTGTTTATATTTCTGCACTAGGACTATAGTGTTGGAATTGTGTCCAGTAATCTCGGTACTGTCTCTAGAAAGTAAGAGTATGTCAATGATCAGACATAAGTCATATAATACTGGGGGTCATGATGGCTTGCTAGAGTCCGCTCATGATCTATAAGTCTTGGACTTATTGCCTTTATTATATGATCCCATATGGGTCACACGCCTAAGCTAACAGGAAAATGTGTTGGAACGGCTTAGCAGAAGTACGGTAAAAGTGCCAGGCATTTGTCGTACTTAGAGAGAGATTAATGGGTCTGATTAAATCTAAGGGATTTAGTCAGATTGGTATTTGGGCCCAAAAGCCCAAAAGGAATTAGACAAGTTTTATAAATAAAACTTAAGTCTGAATCCCAAAAACCCTAGCCCCTCTGCGATTTCTCTCTCTCTCCCTGCGCCTCCTCACTCTTGGTCTAGCAGCCTTCTTCCTGCTTGGTGTGCGTGTGTGAACCTCTGGAGGAGTTATCACTTGGTGGCTCTGCTGATCTCTGACATGTTCTTCATATTCCGCTGCATAAAAGGTAACATGTGAGATCCATTAAGTTTCTATTCAAGAGAACCTAGATCTGCATGTTTAGGACTGTTGAATCTGAGAATTGAATCTGGATTAACACTAAACATTCCATCAGTGGTATCAGAGCTATTGGTTCTGTGGTTTTTCTTGTTTAGAATCTTGTTTAGGATTGTTTAAGAAGTGTTTTTTGAATCAATCTACTGATAAGAGAAATCACTTAAGAAACAAAAATTGAAACCTAAACAAACTAATGAAAATCGCAAACCAAGCTATATGAATTGGTTGCGTCGGATTGTGGTTTGAACCGCACATCCGGATCGTGAGACGCACGGACCGATCGTTGGATCGCGTCGCGTGGTCGAACCGATCAAAAGCTGGACCGATCGCGTGAGGCACTTGGCCGTCCCGATCGCGAGCGTGATCCGTCCCGATCGCGTCTCAGCCAGCAACCGTCCCGCGCCAATATCGTGACCGAGAGCCGACTGGATCGTCCCGATCGCATGCCTCGTCACGTCCCGATGGATCGCGTCTCGTCCCGCATACGGCCCGGCTGTCCCGATCGCTCGGCGATCGCGTGAAGCCACGACCCGAGCTCGACGATCGCGCGTCCCGTCCCGAACGATCGTCCCGTCCGCAGCCGTCTCGATCATGGATCGAACGCGTGCTAGGGTTCGAGGCTAACGGGATCGCGTGAAGATCACGGCTAGGTCGTGGTCGGTTCACGTGATCAAATCGTTTCGGTTCGGTTAATGGCTCGGTTTAAAAACTTGATTAATTTTAATCGTCTTGGTTTAATAAACAGATTTAATAAATTTATTAAGTCTGGTTAAACCGGGATAAGAAATCCAAAGTCGAAAATTGGATTTTGTGCCTAAACCAGGATTTTCTAATTTGATTTGGTTGGACCAAATAAATTGAGAAAATCCGGTTTAGTAAATAACCGGTTGACAATTGTGGTCATCGTAGTAATTAATTTTGGTTAGACCAATTTTAATGAACCAGACCGGTTATGTCATTTAATTGGACAATTGGGTTATGTCTTGGACATGGATCAATTCTTGGGCCTCGGGCCAAGAAGTTAAAACAATTGGGCCAATTATTTGAGTCTTTTCTTCAGATTAATTTAAAATTTATTTTATAAAATAATTATATAAATCGATTTTAAATTAAAGTTTCCGAAATTTTGAAATTAGAAAGTTTCTTAAAATAGATGTTTCTAGATTTGCATGTTTTGGATTTTAAGAAATTTCTAAAGTTAGAAAGTTTCCGGTTTTAGAAAGTTTCCAATTTTAGAAAGTTTCCAAAATAGTAGGTTTCCCAAAATGGAAAGTTTCCCGAAATAGTAATCTTCTATTTTGGGTATGAAATTTTAAAATAAACCTACAAACCTCAAATAATATCAAGCGTTGGATGTCTTGTCCAGTCTATGTCAGCTGTCGAAGCCCATTCAATTGTATTCATGGCCTTACAGTGTGAGGGTGTCTACTTTTGCGTGGATAAGACGGTTTGTGATTCATAAATGTCATTGGGAGTCCCAGACATTAATGATTACATGACTGTATAGTCTGGTTTTCTTGACTGGGCCATCGGGAGTCCCGGGCCTTGAGACATCAGAGTGGATTGGGCCTCGGGCCCAGATTCACAACCAAGAGTTATATCACGGATATAATTAGCCGACATAGGGCTTACCGATATAAGCTAAGGTTGGGTGATGGCCAGTGGCCCACTTTGATCTTAGTTATATGTGGATCTTGGAATCATTATATTCTATTGAGGGTAACTTATGTTATTGAATATAATGCGTGATTAATCATATTAAATTTAATACGAGATTAATCATATTGAACATATTAACTAAAATCCTTTTATCTTAATTTTCAGTTATGACTAGCACAAACAATCAAAACACTTTCTCGATCCGGTCTGTCCTTGAGATGGACAAGCTGAACGGATCAAATTTCTTGACTTGGTCGCGGAACCTGAGGCTTGTCCTCAGGCAGGAGAGAAAGGACTATGTTCTTGAGAGAGCTCTCCCCGTGAGGATCGGGTCCAATGCTTCTCATGCAGT
This sequence comes from Orychophragmus violaceus, assembly GCA_030180135.1. Taxonomy (NCBI): domain Eukaryota; kingdom Viridiplantae; phylum Streptophyta; class Magnoliopsida; order Brassicales; family Brassicaceae; genus Orychophragmus; species Orychophragmus violaceus. Next base: position 35,131,457 of record CM058230.1, read on the forward strand.
ATATGATGCTTGGAATAAGCATTATAATGATGCGGTAGATGTGCGTGGTCTGATATTGGCTACCATGGACTCAGACTTGCGGAAGCAATATGAGAACATGGAGTCGCCAATAGAGATGATCAGCAGCCTGAAATTGAAATTTCAGGAGCAGATAAGAGTGGAGAGATACCGGTTGGTTAAGTCTCTCACTAGCTGCAAGCTACCAAATGATCATCCAGTGAGTCCTCATGTCAGTAAAATGATGGGTTACATTGATAACTTGAGGAAACTGGATTATCCAGTTAGCCAAGAATTGGCAACTGAGATCATTCTACAGTCACTACCGTCAAGCTATGATAAGTTCAGAAGGAACTATATCAAGAAAGGCTTAACGAAGACGCTGACTGAACTGCATGATATGCTCAAGACAGTTGAGCCAAACGTGAAGAGTACCCTGAATAATCTCATGAATGAGAAGGGTAGGTTTACTAAACCTAATGCTGACAAGGGTGAAGGCAAAGTTGTCCAGATTTTGAATCATGGCAAGCGTGTGTCTTCTGAGCCCGAGCCAGATACCTCTTACGTTGGTAAGTGCTGCTACTGTAAAGAGACAGGGCATTGGAAGAGAGATTGCATTAAATTCATGGAAGATGATGAGGAGTTAAAGTTGATGTATGAGACTACTTCCTCAGGTATTCATGTTATTACTTCAAGTTCTACCTTAAAGGTATTGGATACTGGTTGTGGCACTGATATTTGTAGTAATATGCAGAGCCTAAGCAACAGTAGAATATTGAAGGAAGGACAAGTGGATCTACATGTCTGGAAGGAGCTATGGACGCTGCCTCAGCCGTAGGGTTTTCACTTGTAGATGCCTTCGAGGCTTGGTTTTATTAAGTAATTGCTACAATGTACCTGCTTTAAGCAGAGTTGTCTTTCATTTTCTTGTAAGAATTTGAATGTTTTTCATTTTGATAAAAGACAAGTTTTGTTCTTTTGATCTTAATGAAATATTAATTGTAGCACCCCATTCAAGGAATGGGTTTTATATCTTAAACCAAAGAGTGCCTAAATGTAACATAAATACCGAATTGGTTTAAATCTGATGAATTAAACCTGATTTTTCTTGGCATAAAAGTCTTGGTAACATAGAGTAAGTCGGATTCAGAAACCCCATAGTTATGGACTTTTGGGCTCATTTGATCGGATATCTTATGAGACTTGAATTCTGCTTACTGGACCAAAAGACAAAAGGGCCCATCTTAGCCGAGCTAGAGAAAAACCCAAAGGCTTATTGGACCTTAAACATACTCATGTATGTGGTCCGATGAGCAGTAATGCCAGAGAAAATTTCCTGTACTTCATTGACTCTACTGATTACTTCAGTGAGTAAGACTGTGTTCATTTGATGAGACACAAGTCGGAATTCTTTGACATGGTCGAAAGAGTTCCAGAATGAGGTATAGAATTTGAGTGACAGAAGTATTAAGACTCTGAATTAGATCACGAGTGAGAATACTTGAGTCATTAATGGTGTGATCATCTGATTAAGTGTGAAGTAGTTTCACAGCTCATTTCTCCTGAAAACCTGGAGGTGTTTCTGTGAGAAAGAGTCATATCTTATCAGAAATGATTAATGATGAGTCACACGAATCTTCCATGATATTTTGAAATAACGCTCTAAAATATCTAAGTTTACGCTGAAATAGTTCCACCAATATCAGTTGAAAGACACCACGTAATTGTGGATTGGAATCGATCCAAATTCGTCTTTACTGAGTATTTGTAGTTGTGCTACTTCGCTGGTTTTCCTAGGGAAACAAAGGCTTGTTACTTTTACGTCCATTCTGTTTTCTAAGAAGGGAAGTTATTTTCAAGAAGAACAGTGGGAGTAAAAGTATAACTCGAAGAAATTCGAGAAATACAGGAGGCTGCTCAACCTGTTGAGGGAGAGCAACGGATAGATTTACAGATTTCTGTAGAATCTACACCTGTAGAGCCTGAAGTTCGCAAATATGAATGAATCAGTTACTAATCCGAGAGTGATTTCTCGTCATTAGTTGAACCTGATGATCATTGAAAGTTCGCATGATCTGATGATCATTGAAAGCGACGAATCTGCGAAATTCAAAGAAGCGAAAGTGAGCCCGGACTCCGAAAAATTACATTTTATGTAAGTTAGCTTCATCGATCCATTCATGGATGGAAGCAAACATATCGGAGTTGGAATCTTCGTTCTGTTGAAGTAGTCAAGGTTTTGACTTGAACAGGAACAAAGTGGAACTGTGCGTTTGCTAATAGATAAGTGGGAGCGATATTGCATTTCTCTAACGTCCCAATGCAGCAGTCGGTAAAGGACTGGCTTGGGAGTTGGTTTTATGATTGACATGGGTAAAGCCACGTAGTTCTTGGATTTTGGATCTAAAGATAGAGATCCGAAAGAGCTGGTAGGACAAAGTCAGGACTCTTATCCCGACAAAGTCCTACACGTTTTCAGCATTCCAAGAAGGGTTTTATGCCAATGTCACATGGCATTACGTTAAGCAAGACACAGTGTCCTACGATAACTGCTGAGCTTAAATGCATGGATAAGATTCCATATGCGTAGGCAATTGGATCTATCATGTATGACATGAAACGTACTTGTTTGATGTTGTTTTAATGTTAAGCAAGACAAGTAAAGACCAGTCAAATCCAGCAAAGAATCACTGGATTGCCGTAAAGAATATCCTAAAGTATTCAAGGAATACTAAGGATAAATTCTTGATTTATGGGAAAGTAAGGTGCTACGAGTCGGTAGAGTCTGAAAGGCAAGTTTCCAACGGACAAAGATGATTTCCGGTCACAGTCCGGTTATATCTTGTGTCTCTCTGGCGGTGCAAGGCACTGTTGCTGACTCCATGACTTAAGCTGAACATTTCGCAGCTTGAAAAGCGGCGAAAGAGGTTGTTTGAAAGAAGAGTTCGTCACTGAACTTGATGTGATTCCCAGCATAGATGAGACTAGCTGCACATCAGAGGTCCAAACACCTTGAGGATAGGTATAACCTATTCCGTAAGATAAATGACAGAGATGTTAAGTAGATCAGCAAGTTTCAACGAATGAGAACGTTGCTAATCTATTAACGAAGCCACTCCTTAGGCCTAAGCACGAGTCGCGGACTGTTGCTGTAGGATAAGTGAAATTAAGATGTAGTCTTAATTTCAGTGGGAGTTAATAAAGGGCTTTATTTAGTTATTGATATGTTCTTGTAAAACATTTTATGATGTTTATTGAAATTATTATTTCAAGATTATTTTAACTGTGATGAAATAATCGTTCCAAAGTGATATGAACTATTTTATAGGTCATCGAAGTAAGTGACTTGATCTTGAGTTATCAAAGTCATTTAGCTTGATCATGAGACCCTATATTTGATAGATGGCTTATATCATCATGTCCCTAGTCGAAGGTTGTTGAAGTTGGAACACCAACAACCGTGTGAGACTAGATTGGTATGTGACTTATGACAAAGTCTCGGTGTGTCATAGATGCACGGCATCAAAGTCAGTACATAGGTGTATGTAGGGTACATACGACCGGACATGACCCGATTATAAGAACTCTTCAGGATATTTATATCTGTGTCATAAGAGATTCTTACTACGACTATAGAGTATAGTCCTTAGACCTGAGTTCGCATGCATGTGACTGCACATGAACTAATGCGCTTTGATCATTGTCTAATGCTGTCGTTAAGCGATGGTTATAAGGACCTTGTTTGGGCGTATTATGAAATGAGTAGTTTACAGTGATGGAACAAGACGGGATTTGTCCCTTCAATATAAATGGAGTGAATATCTTTAGGCCAATCGGAGATTTGAATACTGGAAAATGCATGGCCATGCTCAAACGGACTGTCCCGAGTCGTTTGGATTGTCAGTATCAAATTAGAGTCCGATGAACAAGATTAGGCTTTATAAGGATGACACTCATCTTGCCTTATGACTAATCGAGATATTGTGACAAAAGGATTATGTATACAGAGATTCCAGTACAAGTGGGAGATTGTTGGAATTGTGTCCAGTAATCTCGGTACTGTCTCTAGAAAGTAAGAGTATGTCAATGATCAGACATAAGTCATATAATACTGGGGGTCATGATGGCTTGCTAGAGTCCGCTCATGATCTATAAGTCTTGGACTTATTGCCTTTATTATATGATCCCATATGGGTCACACGCCTAAGCTAACAGGAAAATGTGTTGGAACGGCTTAGCAGAAGTACGGTAAAAGTGCCAGGCATTTGTCGTACTTAGAGAGAGATTAATGGGTCTGATTAAATCTAAGGGATTTAGTCAGATTGGTATTTGGGCCCAAAAGCCCAAAAGGAATTAGACAAGTTTTATAAATAAAACTTAAGTCTGAATCCCAAAAACCCTAGCCCCTCTGCGATTTCTCTCTCTCTCCCTGCGCCTCCTCACTCTTGGTCTAGCAGCCTTCTTCCTGCTTGGTGTGCGTGTGTGAACCTCTGGAGGAGTTATCACTTGGTGGCTCTGCTGATCTCTGACCTGTTCTTCATATTTTGCTGCATAAAAGGTAACAGGTGAGATCCATTAAGTTTCTATTCAAGAGAACCTAGATCTGCATGTTTAGGACTGTTGAATCTGAGAATTGAATCTGGATTAACACTAAACATTCCATCATATAGGGCGCGTTAGATTCTGCAAGCCTAGGTTTTCTTTTACGTTCCGGTACTTCTGACCCGATTGGATCCTCGGGTTTTACCTAATCAGGTCATGGTGATTCTGGTTATGGTGTTAACCTACTGGGTGACGCCGGTAGGTGTTTGATTCGGAGGTTACGTGGTCATGTCCTAGGGCCGAATCACATGGAAGCTCGGGCTATCTAGGGGTAGTCCGAGTCACCGCGTATCGATGGACGGAGAACGGTGTCCTATTCGTGGGACCTTGTGTACACGTTTAGGAGTCGTGGGTTAGTTGCCATATAGGTGACGATGTAAACCCGTGGAAGTTACCGAGATCGTAGGGCCCAGTGTTGTTTTATTATTTCTTTTCTTCGCACGTTAGATAGACCGAGTCTAATCGAGGACATGTGCCGCAGTGCCTTCGATTTCCCTAATTCTCTTTTATTTTGGTTATTGCTTGTGTGTGGTTTTATCACGACGTGGTAGTGCGTGATCGACCATTTATTTCTGTTGCTTGTTATTTTGGGTTTTGGGCGGGAATCTGTAGATTATAGTTAGCCTAGAAGCCGTTAGTGGGGAGCCGATTCACTGGGTGATCTTAGATCGCTCATTAGACTCTTTTTGTGTTTTTCAGGTTTAGCAGCGACGGACGCGGGAGGTCCTCGGTGTAGCTTCGGGTTGCTTGTGACGGGTTTTGATTCGTGGTTTTGGATGTTTTCATTTCGGTTCGGCAGCTGTGCCATTTCGTGATTTGTTTGTTTATGTGTTTTTATTGATGATTGTTTGTAAAACCCGTTAAACGTTGTATTCAACGTTGATTACTTGAAAATGAAATTGTTTCAATGATATGAGGTTTAAGTCCGAACGACACAACTCGTTGAAGTAGTGCAAGTAGTACTGCTTGTACTATGGATATGCGGCTAGCGAGGTCGAGGATGGATCGGTGCGAGCCTTTGACTCAAACCGAACTATCTTTGGCTTCGTCCTGTGACAAACTTTTCCCGTTCGACTTGCTCGGGCTCCATAGGTCATGTTCTTGTTTGATTGTTGACCAGTCAGCTCGACGGTCAGCGGAGAACGGGAAAGGGGCGTTACAGAAAGGTGGTATCAGAGCATGGTTCTGCATGGGTTTCGAAACGTTTAATTTTTTAGTGTTTTCCGTGTCTTATCGAGTCAAATGTGTCACACAAGCATCCATTAGGAAACCGAGCCGCGTTCGTTAAACCCAGGGTTGGGATGGGAAAGTAGGATTTTCATATTATTCGTACTAACTTGTTTTGTGTTTCTGATTGCAGTCTTACAGCAGTGTGTCCCGGGTGGAGTGGAGGGGTGTCTGTGAGCACGCAGAGTAGCTTCAGTTGAGCAGCATGAGTCATCAGGGATCAGCTGGTTCGCAGCAGGGTCAGGTGGACCAGTTTTAGGGCACCCAGCACCGTCAGGTCATTCACGAGGTTCTCATACCGCAGATCACCCACCAGTTCCATTACTACAGCGGCAGGGTTCCAGAGCAGCACAGGTAGATTGGTCGCCCTTTCCGAACCCTTTACCTGCACACATGGTAGATGATGCGAGCAGCCGAGACCCCTACGCAGGAGTGATGGGTTACTTGGGAGGAGCAGATATTGAGTTACAATTTCCGCCGCAGTGGCCAGAGCCAGACGTACCGCAGATACTTGCAGCATCAGACGCACCACCGATGTACCAGGCACCGATTCTTGAGGCGCCCGAGTTCCCTCCGCCGCTTCGTGTGGAGGATTATCTGATGAGCCCGTTACCGTTTGGTTTTGATCTGGAGATGGAGCCTGTAGACCCGGAGCATCGTCAGCAGTGGGAGCAGCAGGTAGATGAGCAGGTAGCGATGTTAGAGGATATTCTGGAGCAGCAGGTCGGACCCCATCATCAGCAGGATCCACGACCCGGATCACCTCGTACACCGTTTGATGTGGCTATGTCACCAACATCCACTGGGTCAGAGTTCAAGTCAGTTTCGCCACTAGCTGAGGCGAGACAGGCACCGCCAGCAGTGCCAGAGGGCAGAGCCTGCAGTGGGTGTGGAGTACGGGATTTCTATCTGCATTGGTGCCCTCGATCAGTAGACCCGCGCCTTTGAGAGATATATCATCCATTACCCGGACCAGACCACTGTCCGTTATGTGGTCAGGAGGACCATGGAGCGATGACTTGCCCGATCGCCAGAGCAGAATTGTGTATGCCCGATGGAGAGCCGTACCGAGCATCGGTACCCGAGGACTATGGAGCTGGACCCAGTTGCAGAGATCTTGAGGCCAGTCAGCCACCAGTTATTCTGATGCCAGTTGTTCAGTCACCCGACCCGAGCCAGTGAGGACTTGTCAGTTATGCAGAGGTCAGGGACATCTTGCACCAGATTGTTTTATGGATCCCCCGTCAGCGCTGACAGAGCCGACTTCTCCTTGTCAGTTGTGTGGAGGTTATGGTCACCAGGAATCCGCGTGTTACCGAGGACCGCACACAGCAACTACACCAGTTTGTCAGGTTTATGGCCGCGCAGGTCACGACGCTTATCTCTGTCCGATAGCCGAGCCGCAGCATGTCAGAGCACCATCTCGAGAGGCACATCCGCCACACCCTCCCGGCGCACCTGCCAGCGGATACTTCAGCGAGCCATTTTGCCAGTGGTGTTGGACATTTCGGTCTTGCTGGAGGCGTTAGGTTAAGATAGGAGTAGTTATGCCAGGTAAGTTGGGGGCACTAACTCTATTTTTTGTCTTGTAGATAGATCGGCGGATAGGCGACTTTGCGTGTCGTCTTTGACTTTTCTGATGTACAGCGGCGTCGTATGGGTTTTTGGATATGATGACGGCTTTATGTATGGACTCAGATCGTAACCATGTACTAAAAACTTTATAATGTATGATATATCGTTTTATGTATGTGGTGGATGCAGAGTGTTCGGCTAATCATTTCCAGTAGCAGAGTAAATATTTGCATGATTGTGGTGATTATGAAAGCAAATACATTACTATGTGAAATCAAATGATGAGCGGAACTGACGACCGTTTATCATGACCTGAACCCAGACTGACGACGCATCCAACCGATCGTTAGATTGCATGATTGTGTGCGTGTGGTAATTGCTTATTTCATTTCTTGCTTGGTTGATTGATTTGTTGTGTGTTGATTGCGTAGTGATTAGCGTGCATGGTTTTGTTAAACTGATAGTTTTGGGTCTTAGAGACCATTGGTTTGTTAAAAGCTCGGGAATTTTGATTAGTATGCGGTAGCTTTCTTCGGTTTCGTTAACAAAAAGTAAAGTGTTAATTTTTATTTTGGATTATTTCAAGTTTTGAGCTGACTTGCGAACGGTTGTGTTCAACCGTCGATTCACGAGGGAACGGACTTATAGTGTATTGTTATTTAATCACGAGAAACTGTCGGGTACGTGATTAAGTAACCATATTCCTATGGGAAAGTGATATCGGGGATAGAGCGGGATGAAACTAATTGTTCCAGTGAGTTGTTTGAATTGAAGGTAGGACGGAATGGCGATGCGATGTGAATCCGAGACCGAACCCGAACCCGAAAGCGAGATGAAGTGTCAAGACAAAACCGGAGAAAACTTCGAAAATTCATAACCGGAGCTACGTAAGCCCGAACGGAGTGATTCAATCAAATAGCATAGAGAATCTTATTATGGAGGTTTGGGGATTTATGGGATTACCCGGAGAGATTCTAAAATATTAAACCCGAAAACTGTCAAAACCGAGCAAGAAACGAAAGGAGGATTAGTGTGGGATTATGGCTGATTAAGAGGAGTGTTTGGACAACAAAACACCCAGAGAGACACCTGTCTTCACCCTGAGGCGCCACCTTGCTTGTGTGGAGTGCATACATGGTTTAATTCAATGCACCTTCCATGCATGCAAGAAAAACATCTTTTCACCTTCATTCTCCTCACCAAACAAATCTCTCCACTCTCTAAAGCTCTCTCTCGATCTCTCCTCTCTCTTCCACTCAAGAACATGCATCCAGGAACCCAGAAACTCATCCCAAAGCCTTGAATCTTCAACCAAACTCAAGAACCCTAGAACATTCTTCATTGCTTCTTATACAAGAAAACCCATAACTCTTTCATCTTAAACCCAAATCCTGATCTGCAAAGTGCTATAGCTTCATCTCACCCTCCTCTATCTTCTCCAGCCAGCCACCGCCGTTTTTACCGCCGGAGTTTGCCAGAATCCGGCCAAGGAGCAACCGCATCTTAGGGTTTGTTGGATCTTTTCTTTTCTTCATCAGATTTAGATATTTTGAGGTTATGAGTGGGTGGATCTGGTGATTCTGAGCAAATTGATGGGTGGTTCGCCGTCAGAAGTCGCCGGAAAAGTAGCCTCCGCCGCGGTCAACGCCACCGCCGCCGCCGGTCAACGCCGGAGTGTCACCGCCGGGAAGCTTCTCCGCCGCCAAATTTCAGCCGGTTCTTCAAGGGGTATGGTGGTTTGGTTTGATGGGAAATTGGAGTTGTTTTGAGGTTGATTAAACCGGGTCAAAGTGAGTTGAACCGGTTTAATCAAACAGGTTTATTTGGGGTAAATTGGTTTGGTTTACTTCATTGGTTCAGTGGTTCAGTGATTCAGGTGTGTTCGGGGTTCGAGGTTCGGAAGTTCGGGATTCGTGTCAGATATCTCGGGATTCACATTCGCACTGAGCCGTCATTCCGCGACTACTCCACTGTGAGTCGGCTCACAAACCCTTTTAATTCATATAGACCGAGAATTAATAAACCGTAGCAATAGGATGCATACCCGTTAATTAATGAATCTGAATAGTAATTAATAAATAATTGGACGTTTAAATGATAAACCGGATATGACCGATAAAGCATGTTAAGGTTTTAAAGAATTATAAGGTTAATCGATTGCGTGCCGTTAGGTTGTTAGTAATGATTGTGTGATGCATTCATGTAGACCGTTGTATAGGACTGTATATGCATTTATATTGTATAAGAACGATAGTTAATGAATCTATATACGCGAATTCAGACACTATTAAAATATGAGTTAACCTAAACAAACGTATAGAATAATGTAACAGGATCAGGTTTTAGGTTTAATAGCGGGAATGGGTAATGAATCAATTAAGTAATAATGAGGCGCCGGGGAGTTAGTAAGTTTACTAACTCTAAACCGACGGATCGAGGAGTTAATGAAAGATACTTAGAATGAGATATTTATGGAATTGGTATGAGTTGTAAACCGTCTACGGGTTAGCAATCCGCTAATCCAAGGTAGCGGTAAGAAACGGTTTAAAAGACTTAGAAACCTTAATAAGCATGCTTGTGTGATTGTGTGATTGTTGTGATTGTGTGATTCTATGATTGTTGTTGTTGTGAGCTTTCTGTGCAGGCTTGTTAGACTGCTCGGTGTTGGGCCGAGCAGTTATTGCGGACACTTGCTCCGGTCACGGGACCGGGTAAGTTAGTTGGTGCTGGCTAGGTATCTTACCTAGTAAGAGCGGTGGTAGAGTAGAGGCTTGCGGAATGGGTCTGGGATTTACTGTTATTATTGTTCATTGCGTGATCTGTGTTAGAGTCCCAGAGAGTCTGCGTGTTTATATTTCTGCACTAGGTCTCTAGGGCGCGTTAGATTCCGCAAGCCTAGGTTTTCTTTTACGTTCTGGTACTTCCGACCCGATTGGATCCTCGGGTTTTACCTAATCAGGTCATGGTGATTCTGGTTATGGTGTTAACCTACTGGGTGACGCCGGTAGGTGTGTGATTTGGAGGTTACGGGGTCATGTCCTAGGGCCAAATCACATGGAAGCTCGGGCTATCTAGGGGTAGTCCGAGTCACCGCGTATCGATGGACGGAGAACGGTGTCCTATTCGTGGGACCTTGTGTACACGTTTAGGAGTCGTGTAGTTGCCATATAGGTGACGATGTAAACCCGTGGAAGTTACCAAGATCATAGGGCCCAGTGTTGTTTTATTATTTCTTTTCTTCACGCGTTAGATAGACAGAGTCTAATCGAGGACATGTGCCGCAGTGCCTTCGATTTCCCTAATTCTCTTTTATTTTGGTTATTGCTTGTGTGTGGGTTTATCACGACGTGGTAGTGCGTGATCGACCGTTTATTTCTGTTGCTTAATATTTTGGGTTTTGGGCGGAAATCTGTAGATTATAGTTAACATAGAAGCCGTTAGTGGGGAGCCGATTCACTGGGTGATCTTAGATCGCTCATTAGACTCTTTTTGTGTTTTCAGGGTTAGCAGCGACGGACGCGGGAGGTCCTCGGTGTAGCTTCGGGTTGCTTGTGACGGGTTTTGATTCAGGGTTTTGGATGTTTTCATTTCGGTTCGGCAGCTGCGCCATTTCGTGATTTGTTTGTTTATGTGTTTTTATTGATGAATGTTTGTAAAACCCGTTAAACGTTGTATTCAACGTTGATTACTTGATATGAGGTTTAAGTCCGAACCGACACAACTCGTTGAAGTAGTGCAAGTAGTACTGCTTGTACTATGGATATGAGAATAGCGAGGTCGAGGATGGATCGGTGCGAGCCTTTGACTCCAACCGAACTATCTTTGGCTTCGTCCTGTGACAAACTTTTCCCGTTCGACTTGCTCGGACTCAATCGGTCATGTTCTTGCTTGATTGTTGACCGGTCAGCTCGACGGTCAGCGGAGAACGGGAAAGGGGCGTTACACGAACCGCCAAAACCGGACCATTTGGTTAGGTTACAACGCTGTCATTCCGTCCGTCATTAGCGACATCATAGAGGCTCGTTTTTCCGGGGGTTTATCTTGCATACTACAATGTTCCCGATAATCTTAAAGCATTATGGTTCGAGGATTTCTTGGTAAGTTACAATTTTCACATGCACAATGTGTTTTTAAACTATTTAAATTTCTAATATTTTTTTCCTTATTAAATTTCATGCCTACTTCAATTTTAGTCCGGACATAATCTTCATGGTTTGGCGGGAATTCCACCGGACCGCTAGGCGTGTTTTTCAGACTAAAATGCGGCGGGTGAAGCAGCTCTGGCAAAGAGGAGACCCAAGACCGTCATGGATGCCAGTAGAAGAATGAAACCGCATGATCGACCTATGAGAAGAGACGGACGTCGGAGATTAGTTCGGGAACGAGTTCCCGAATAATGACTAATCAACTTATTTATTTAAAAAAATAACTATGTAATCATTTTAAATATTAAGTTTTTAAAATTTCAATTATTAATAAAGAATGTGTGTTTTTTTTAAATAACAAATAATTGTATCTACATATTTACATTTCCTTTCATTAACTTAACAAATAAAACGACTAAGCAAAATGGTTTCAGAGATTTGTTCCAGTTCAACAGACCAAGGTTCGAGTCCTGCCGAACCCATTTTTGATATTTAAAACCGACGCATATCCGACGGCAATGACGTCGTGGAAACGATTGATACATGGTCTTTGAGAGAAGGAGACGATAATGTCGAGGTAGTAAGCCGTTGGAGGTGAACACCGATCCGACGGCAGGCGGATCTGAGTTCCCCCAACTCTTGTCTGAAAATGGACCAAGAGGAGAAACATATGCTACGATATCAAATGCTTAAACGCCGGAAACTCATATCTGCGGTATGGGTAGCTTTGTATGAAGCACCCGGAAACTCCTTCAATTACGGCGGCCTATGGCTTTGGCTGCATCGAGGAGGGACTTCTTGCCGTGGTGGAGTGAAAAGACCTTTTCCGATAGATATCCGACGATTTCTTCCGTCAATATTTGAGTGTTTTATTTTAGTGCCAACAGCACCGGTAAACCGCGATTATTCTGCCGCCATTGTGCATGACAGTGTTGATGTGTAGTTGACGTGTGTTTGTGAGTCGACAACACGTGACTATCGAACGGTTTCATTCAAATTTACTAAACTGTTTTTGGGCCACATTTAAACCGTTTACGTTTAAAGCCCATATAATTGTTTGTTTTTCCCTCTGTATTTTTACCCTTTGGACCATATCAAAATAAAATAAAATGTTGCCGATAAAAAAAAATCAAGTTTCTTCTTTAATCGGTTGTATACAAAATCTGGAAACAACGCAACCTTTGACAAACCACGACCTTTGACTAGCTAAATCCACGACGTCATCAACATCACTATCATAGGCAAATTAGTTGAGCTACAAGCTGACATAGTTAAAAAAATTCCTACGTTAGTCCTAGGGATGAGGGATGAGGGATCTATCGAAACTCAAGTTTGCATTATCTACACTACACCATGTTGAAATCGATTTTCAACAAGGATTAATTTGATAACTATTCGAGATTAGGTAATTGAGTATTTCAAGACTTAAAATCGAAAGGCGATAATAAAAAAACCGAAAAATGTAGTTGTTTTATTACTTAGAGTTCGATATCTGCTCAAATTCTCTACTATGAAATTAATTGTAGTACAAGAATGAATCATGGATATTTTTCCGCGCAGAGAAAATATATTTATATCAGAAAATTATCTTATTTCCTACATTCTTTCTGATATGATAATGTTAAATCCAGATATTTTTGGATTTTTTCTTCATTTTCGAAGATTTGACTTTATCTTTTTCCTTTTCTTAATATGACTTCATTATATTTTTCTCAATGTCAATCAGTGCTTGTATCGAAACAATGCCGTCATTTTTCATTTGTGTACATGTATTAACCGATGATTCCGAAGATTGTGCTTTTCCCCATGCAAGGGACTCACTTTCCGCCAGTCGTAAGATTTCACGTGGGATCCCGATCCATATTACTATACACTTTATCATTTTTGCTTTTCCAAATACCAAATGATCTATGGAAAGTAAGTTTTATCAATATCCGATGACACCCGGCACAACATGTAACCCATATTAGTGAATAACGAGGATAAAGGAAAACTTCCATAATTTGAAGGAATAATTGATAGAGCCCATGTTTGTAAAGCTGGTGGGCATTCGAAAAAACGTGATTTATTGATTCTTCCTCTGCCCCACACTTGACGCACTGGGTGTCACACCTGATTTCTCGAAGTTTTAATTTTTTGTAACTGATAAACATCCCGAAATCGCTTGCCAAATAAAATGTCTAATTTTTGGTGGATATCTTAGTTTCCAACAAAACTCTTGAAATCGTTTAACATCAGGCCCATAAGTCACATTAATACAACCTTTATCCGGATAGTTTAACCGAATATTTTCCGTTTTTTGTATAATGCCATGCGATAATATCTGGTCTAGAATGCCTGCTAATTGGTAAACCAATAATCAGAGCCGCATCTTCTGGTCCGATAATACTAGAGTTATTCTCCCTAAAATTAATGTAAATAAGTAGTGCTACTAAGTTCAGCCATATATGTGTATCACAACAGACTCGCTTTCTTCAAAACAAATTGTTCTGCTCTGCTAGTATTTTGTAATTAAGTTGCACTATTTATATAACGTAAGAATATTTCAATAATTTCTTAATTTTGTTAAAAAGTATTTTCTTTTATTGGAATGGAGATATTAAAAATGGGAAATTGTTTAAAATGGCATAAAATAAACATAATGTATGACCAAAATAGCAACAAGTATGATTAACCAAAAGAACATTAATTAAAAGGAATAAAGATTAAATTTACCTTACCAACAACAAGTCTATTTAACATAAAATATTATTTTATTTAAACGATATATTTCTTAAAGAATTTTTTTTTGAATTTTTTTTTGAATTTTTTTTTTCTAATTTTTCGATTTGTTTTCAAAATTTCTTTTGTAAAAAGTATAAAAATTTTAAAAACAATTTCTTTATAATTTTTCCATTTTTCTTTCAAATTTGAATAAATGCTTTTAGGAAACAATAATACAGTTTTAAGAATACATTCCTAAAAACAAAAATATTTTTTTCATTCGTTAAACTCAAATATGAGACATATAATTACAAAAGTGTACAAGTTGGGGATCTGTAGCCATTAAGCTACAATATTACTTTGGAAAGTAAACTTACAAGTCTATATAATAAATAACTAAACATTTTTCTAAAAATAGTATAATTACATGAAGATCTACTAGAGCTAAAATAAAAAAAAATGTGCATTTTGAACCTTGGACATGTTGGTAATTTGTATCCATAAGCTATTGTATTATTTCAGAAAGTATTGGAATTTATAAACTAATATGATAATAGCTTTAATTATTTTTAGGTATTACTTTGGGTATATAGGAACTTACACATTTGTATAATAATAGTTTTCAATATTTTTGAAAAAATAATAGGACAATGTGTGGGAGATTTTCTAATAAAAAGATTTATTGCATTTCGTTTGAAATCGAACCAAGAACATAAGAATTATAAAAGAATACAAGTAAGAAATGTGTAGCTAATAAACTACGGTATTACTTCAGAAAGTATACAAAAAGTTTACGAACCTACAAACTTATATAACAAATAGATTTGAACTTTTTGGAAATAATAATATAATTTCAGGATGGGTTTCCCGAAGAAACATATGTTAAAAAGATCGAGGAAAAGAAAGTTTGAGGAAAAAAATTGAGAAAAAATTGAGAAAAAATTTTTTTTTTATTATTTATTTATTTAAATATTATATATTATTTATAAATTATACAAGGATACAAAATTCTTTACAATACAAAATAATACTAAACATGGTAATTTTCTCTTTAATGCTACTTTGTCCACAAAAATAGACTTAGTGCTGTTTTAATGTATTTTTCTTAAAAATAACAATACAAATAATATACTTTTGATATCTATACTTTTAAATGATTTTCTTTGGACGAAAAGGAACCAAAAAAAAAAGTTATCCCAACCTTTTTTGGGTTAGAATCTCAATTTCCAAAACACATTTGTTTGTTATGAAGTACAAACTTGTTTTTTTTTTCATTTAAAAGAAAAGGCAGAACAATATTTTGGACAGTGACAATTGAAGGTTCATCTTTTAAACAAAAGGTAACCAATGTGTTATGGTCCTTACACACACAATGGTCGGCACGAACTGTCCTCGCATAGAGACAGCTACTTCGATTGCCTTACTCTTCAAGTCGTTGTAAATATGATGATTTTTGCAACAATCTGCTTTTTCTTCATTAATGATTTTTGTTTTGAGGGTCCATCGGATATGTTGCAATGTAATATTTTTTTTTTAAACTATATAATTTATTTTGACAAAAATCTATGACTTTATAACCTAGACATGTACATCATTATGATTTTGGTGAATTTGAAGTTTTGAAGCAAATCGCCTTTTAATTTTTAGAAACTTTTTATTTGTGATGTGAGTAAGTAAACACAACTTACACAAATATTATAAGCTCCAAAATTTTATATATATATATATATATATATATATCATATTGTAAACCCTAATTTAAATCATATTCCTCAATTACCTGTGGCATAAAGAGTTCTTTCGAGTATTTACATTTCTTACAATATATTTTTGAACAATACCGCCTTGATATTTTAAAAACTAGAAGCTATTAAAATGTTTATTGTTATACAATTTCAATATATTTTTAGTTAAAATAAAATATATATTAGCATATAATTATTAAAAAGTCAATTTATTAAACAATAATTTGTGGACTGGAAGCTACTACTTGATGTGATTTCTCATCAAAACCAGTATTGTGTTGAGTCAAGTAAAACAATACCATAGATGGTGGCTCTTTTATTGTTGTTTGTTTGCTAGATTGTTGATAAAAAAAAATAAGTGTAATTATGATAGATTATTTCATTTAATAGGGTATTTACCTAAGATTATAACCTTGGTTGGACTTGAAATCATTATTTGTTTATTTTCATGTCTTATGTAGAAGATCCTATACGAATTCAATCTTCGTGATAACCAATTGGTTTTGCTCTCAACTCACACTCATTCAGTTCCCGATTCAAAGAAAGGTAAGAAAAAATGAAAAGCGACTGAATCACACAAGATTATAGAATTTCCTTTTAACTTGGAGCACTTCTCTTTTCAGTTGTGAACCTATAACTCACTAGGATTTTAATTATGTTACATGTACATAGGTTTTTTTCGCAGCTCAACAATGGCTATAGTTTTTACAGAGAAAACAAAGAAGAAGATGATTATGTTTTTCGGTCAACTCTCTTCGCTTATGTTAACCAGTCGTTATAACGGCTTGGTCTGTTAACCGGACTTCAACGGATTTACTTAGCCCATTAATCTTTTCCTTCTGTCCTAACCTTGTTTGGGCCTTATATTGTTTCCGGCCCAACTGAGAATGAACCATCCTGGAAAATTTTTACCTTGGTTGATTTCTCTCTTCGAAAGGCCTAGTGTATCTCTCTCCCACAACCTCCAAGATAGTCGATCTCTTTCCTTTAATCATCTTCTGATAAAAATCCATCTAAAAGAAACTTTTTATAGCTTGATATCCTTCTTCCCTTTGTTTCGATTAACCTTCAAAGTCCCTTTTCCTTTAACTTCAACTTCCTGAAGATCCACCGTCTCTTAACTTCTTGAAACGATTCGATCATCCTTCTAAGTCCAAAGGCGACCCAGTCATCTCCTAGATCCGAAGACGACCATCGACGACCCCTCAGACGCCGATGACTTCAGCCTTGCCAACCAACCGTCAAAATTCTCTCCGGGCAAGACCTTCATGAGCATGCCTGCCGGATTAACAGAGGTATGAATCTTGCTTACTTAAATATCACCATATGCGATTGTTTCTCTGATTACATAATATTTCACTGCGACATGTTTCGCTCTTCCGTTATGATATATCATGGTTTTTACTAGTTTTAGACCATCATATAAGTGTGTTTTAGAGTCTATTTATGTCTCTTTAGAGTCTTTTACAGGTTTTACTAGGTACACGCACGTTTGGAGCTAATGTGGTGATTATGGAGCTTATTGGAGTGTTTTGGAGATTTGGTCCGAGAGAGAGAACTCACTGTCCAGTTTTGGGATCATGCAACGATCGACGCACACCTGCATCGGTCGTTGCACTACGCGAATGGGCCAGATCTCGGCGGTTTATAAAGTTATGAGATTTTACAGAAAAGCCCAGAAGTTTCAGGATATTACACAGAAGCCCCAAGACGTGATTAGTTATATTAATTAGGTTTTAGACTTTGTTTTTGATACACCATTCATAATTTAGAGCAGAGAGTTTTTAGAGCTTTTGGGGCTGATCTGATCCTGTACTACACCTTTATTTTGGAGAAGATTTCGAACCCCTTTACTTGTTTAATTTCTTTTATGATATCTAATTATTCATTGATTATGTTTACATCTTCTATGTCTGAGTAGATTCATAGTTAGGTTTAGGGTTTCTCATTAAGGATTTCATGACTTGCTAGACTTGTTTAATTCAGTTAAGGATTCATATCATATCTGTTCTTCGATCTAAATTGTGTTTAATGCTAGTTCTAACCTGATCACTTAGAATCTAGATCTTAGATTGCTAAATACGACACGAAAGTGTGGTTTAGAATCTGAACTATTTAGGTTGAGCAATTAAACTTCTCGCAAAGGAATTTGGTTTAGTTTAATTGTGAACATATCGAACTTGGAATTAATGCTGGTTTAATCTGTTAGTAATTGCAAAGGAATTTGGATTGCTGCACTTAGACTTAGAGAATTCTCGCAACGACAGTTGGTTAATTCTATATCCGTGTTTTGAGTTCTAGAACTGTGCTTAATTAGATCCTTACTGAATGATTTGTCTGCCTGTCTGATTTCCTGAGAACGCCCTAGACTTAGCGCCCTTAATTAACTGCTTTCACAACCAATCCTGCTATTGATTTACTTTCTCGCATTGCTTTTTAGTTTACTTCACATCTGCTTCTTCTTAGTTTAAATCTCTATTGTTTCTTCTTAGCTTCTTCTTAGTTTAAATCTCTATTT
This sequence comes from Orychophragmus violaceus, assembly GCA_030180135.1. Classification (NCBI taxonomy): domain Eukaryota; kingdom Viridiplantae; phylum Streptophyta; class Magnoliopsida; order Brassicales; family Brassicaceae; genus Orychophragmus; species Orychophragmus violaceus. The sequence continues at coordinate 35,149,969 of CM058230.1, forward strand.
TTCTTGATCTATTTAAACGTGTCGACCTCGTCGTATAACGTTTTGATATGCTCGTCTTTCTCCAACAAAGTTTTCCGCAAACTCGCAATCTCTTGTTGCATTTCTTCAGTCTGAGTTTGAGAAGTAGAAGTAGAAGCTTTGATGAAATTAGAAGCTTTACCCGATCCAAAGCGGCGGCCTTTTACCACTGGAATAGTCTGTGAAAAAATAATTAGTGAATAAACTTTTAAACACGTGTAAAAGTAAATAAATTTATGGTTAATCGGAACATACTTTTTCAACAATCTTGTCGATCTCCACCGTAGGCAAAGCGTCTAACTCCACCGAGCCATCCATCGAGAGCTGCGAGAGTCGGATATCTGCCTCGTCATTTATCGTTTTGAAGTAATGCTCAGCAACCGGGTCTTGAATCATCTTCGTTTTCTTGTTGGTGTGGAGCTTTTCTAATGTCTTTGCCCAATATGGTTCCTCCCCAGTTTGTTTTGTCTGCAAGATTTCGTATTTAGATAATGAACATCAAGAATCCTAGATAAATAATAGTATTCAACATGGTTCTTCCCCGGTTTGTTTTCTCTGCATGATTAAGTATTTAGATAATAAACAGCAAGAATCCTAGATAAATAATAGTATTTGAATAATGAACAAGAATCTATGATACATAATTAAACCATGAAACTGACAAGAAGAAGAGGCATGGCCTATTTAAGTTATCTTTCATGATCACTATAACGTTCCAACTTCCAAGTAATGCTTATTTTAATAGAAAACACAGAAAATGGATAAAAATCTAACGGTAATGAAACAAATACTTTTATTGATTTTGAGACAGAAAAAGGAATAGGCATTGATCTCTGCAGAATCATAAGCATTTTTCAAAAACCGGATGGCATTCAATGAAAGTGATTCGTTGGTGAATTTTTGAAGTAAAGCGTTTCATGTCTTTTTCTGATACGGTAAACCCAGTGTTCAAGAAAGCGCTAGGCGCTAGTCGGGCGGTGACCCACCGCCTAGCGCCTAGAACGCCTAGTCGGGGCCTAGTCGGCACCTATGCGTTATATGTATTTATAAAAGAAAAAGATATATATTAGATATATTATATAATATATGTCATATAATTCACATATTCTTAGTCTAAAAAAATAGATTAAAACTCAAAGTACATCGAAATAACAAAAAGAATATTAGCTAAATTTATCAGCACACGATATTTACTATCAAATCTGTTAAATTTACAATATTTTTTATTGATAACCATTAATTTATGAAGTAAGAACTTATAAATTTAGTTATATGTAATAAATTTTTAAAATTATACCGAAACAAACATGAAAATTAAAAATCAAATGATAATTGGTTAAAGATTGTGTGTAGCCGCCTAGGACCGCCTAGACCCGCCTAGACCCGCCTAGGACCGTTTAGGACCGTTTAAATCCGCTTAATAACATAAACGCCTAATTCGAACGCCTAGGAGGAAATCGCCACGGTCAAGGACCGCCTAGCGCCTAGGCCCCGCCTAGACCGATTTTTAGAACACTGGGTAAACCAATGCAATAACTTATATAATTAAGAAGGTTACCAAATTTTCTCGGATTGAAGAAATTGATTCGAGCCTGCGTTGTGGGTCGAGATACCCTTCCCGCCCCAGTAGCTCATCCGGTTTTTCGATTGTCTTGACGAAACTAAATCGGTAGATTCCAACTGCCAATACACAAGAATGTCTTTCCAAAAGGCATCATCTTTCTTGAATTTGGGATGTTTGCCTCCTTTCTTGAATGCCATCTTCCACCCATGCAACGTACTCGAGTAGTGTTCCATCGCTTTTGTGTGGTAAGCTATTTCGACTTTCTCGTGAATGCTAGGATGCCATGTGAAATCTTTCTGCCAAAAAGACGACAAAAAATAAAATAAATTAAAGCTAGAAACACTTTAAAAAAATTACAATGTTAAACATGTGTTAACTGACCGCAAAAAATCGAAAAAATTGATCTCGCGTCTCAAGCGAAATTGAATTGTAGTCTTCATAAGCCTTATCGAGAAAATGTTGGTACATCTTCAACCTTTATTTTGTAATCCCGTTATTACTATATTGAAACCTATATAGAAACTCAAAAGAAGATTATATATACGAACATATTTCTGCTATACATTATAAGAACTTACCAAGTCTCGTTAACGCCGTCCGGGTCAAGCTTCGGCATATTGTCACGACCCGGTTGTGCGACCAAGTCCTTCACGGACATCTCCAGAACAGGCGGGAAATTTTGTGACGAAGTTGGTGGTGCTGAAGAACCGGACGTGGTACTAGCCGACGATCGCGCATTTTCCCGTGCATTATTTGGTATTGGTCCCATCGAATCAAGAAACCGGCTATACCTACAAATTAGAAGCAGACCAAACTTTTGATATAAGAGCAGAACAAATATTGAAGAACACCGTGGCTATTGAATATAATATAAGCAGATTTAATATAAGCAAATTTAACTATGAGATTTTGATAATTTAAATCAATTAGAAGCAGAACAAATTTTTTATTCGCTATGTCTCTGATTCACTCAGGTAGGCAAAGCGATTTAAAAACGACATTCAGCGGTCTGGAATAAAGGCTGGTGCTAGTCTAAAAGACGAATCAAAACAGCTTTTTGGGAAGCCTCTCATCGAGAAGAAAAAAGAAGAGGACAATAGCTGACTAAACCTCTGGGCTCGATTTCTGTATCAATTCCCCTCCGAAAATTTCTCGCCTCTCTCATCAAATTGATATTAAGGTGATAAAAAGTTGGGAAAACTAGCAAACAAAAACCTTAACGAGAAAGAGGTCGACATGTGAGATTAAATCCAAAATTTCAGGCAAATTTAATTCTTAATCCAAAATTAATTCCTAATCTAAAAACTAATACGCATAAAGGAAGCGCATATCCAAACAAAATAAAAACATAAATGTACGAATCTAAGGTTTTAAAGCTAAACCTAAACACATCCAAATCCATAAAAAAATAAAAATTTCTTACATTGTGGAAGGAGATCGGCAGGTGATAGGGAGAGGAAGAGCTATATGCAGGTGAGAGGGAGAGGAAGACGCCGGAGAAGAAGGGTCTCCGGAGATGAGCGTGAGAGATATGTTTTCTTGAATGAATAAAGAAAATCTAATAAAAAATTAAAAATGTGGTTAGTATTCTGTGAGGAAGTAATAATTAAGACGGGATAGACAAAAACATTTGTGTAAAATATTGGCGCTTGCCCGAAAAAATACATGATGGCTAAACTCGGTCAGTTATTTTTTGACCTCTTACTGACCGGTTAGTGTAATAACTATTAAACCACTCGAATCGTTTTTTATAAAAATTATAAGTACTTAAACACACGTATTTAAAACACACATAACACTTTTAATCAATTAAAAACACATAATCTATTATGCATATCATTATGTTGTGATGTTATAATTTTTTTTTAACAGATTTATAAAATATAATTGCAAAAGTACTAAATTGGATGCTTGTTTCAAATACAAATTAGCTATGATAAATCCGAAATACAGTAGCAGAAGTCTAACTACTCTGAATCTGATGAATAATCTGAAGGCGCTGAATCATAAGACGGTGTTCTTTAGTGACAGAGAGAGAGAGAGAGTTAAAAAAAAACTGTATTAAAAGGGTTTTTCCTTATGTCGAAATTTTACCCGCTTCTTATAATTTTTTTTGTTTAGTTGCGCGGTTTTTTTACTCTTCACAATTTTCTCACTTTTTTTAATCACTTATAACTATATGATATTACTAATTAATCTTAAGATTTATGATACAAATATCATTTACTTTTTTAGATTATGAATGAGTAAAACTTTTTGTTCCTACTTAGTAGATTTAAGATTTTTGACTTTGCTAGATTTGAAAAAAATCAATAAATTAATATAGCTATTTTTAGATATGGATTCATTATAAAAGCACATACAACTATCTTTATCTTCGTAACCAAAAGAGTTCAAAACAAAATGGAACAAAAATTACCGACGAATCAATATTGGTCATGACTACCGTCAGGAAATAGAGTTTCTCTTGTAGTGCAATGAAGACACCATTTGTCGTTTTATGACTTATATTGTCCTTAATAGTGAATGTAGGCTATGCATCCAAAGCTCCTTAGGTATTGTAGTCCGGATCACTGCCTACCCATCTCTGTTTTGGGACCTCAAAACCATAGATGCATATGGTGATTTGTTGATGACGTAAACAGCAGTTGAGGCAGCTTCAGCCCAAAATCATCTTTCAAAACCCTGATTCTGTCAACATACTCCTGACTTTATCCATGATCGTGCGATTCATCCTTTCAGAAACCATGTTCTGTTGTGGAGTATAAGGACATATTTTAAGTGTCTTAACTTCTGATTCCGTACAAAGTCTGTCAAATCTTGCATTGCAGAATTCCATCATTGTCAGTCCTCAAACATTTCAGCTTCTTTCCACTAACAACTTTCAATCAACAAACTATTAAAAGGCTTCATATTTGGTTTTAAGGAAATAGATCCACACCTTCTTAGAGAATTCATCCATAAAGATGAAGAACTATTGAGCTCCTGATAAGCTAGGGGATACACTAGGTGGCCCCATGAGTCTGAATGCACATAGGCAAGAATCCCTATAATGTTGTGCTTTGCTTTTGGGAAGCTCTGTTTGTGAGATTTTTCAAGGGTACATGCTTCACAGAATCCAAAATCTTTTACCTCTTCCATCTTTAAGTATCCTTTCATGCCTAAGCTTTCCATCAAATGTTGATTCATGTGAGCAAGTATTTTAGGCAAGATTTACTAATTTCCTTTGATTCCTTTGATGTATTAACCTGAGCTTTCCTGACGATTCCTTGAAGACAGTCGAGCCCCTGCTGGTATTTCCCTATTAGATCCAGCTTGTCTCCTTTGTAGAAACGAACCATATGATCCTCTCCATTGTACCTACATCCAGACTGTTCAAACTGTTCTAACTGACCGTATGATATAAGGTTCTTTTCCATATCAGGGTTGTACCTGACATTGCTTAGAATCACAACTGATCCATCCTCATTGTCTATAGTAACCTTTCACATACCTTTAACCATGCAGTAAGTGTTATTTCCCGTTAACACCTTGTTCCCTTCAAATTCATCTAACTCTGACAGTATTTCTTTCATTGGCGTGATATGAAAGTGCATCCAAAATACAGAACCAACTGATCCTCAAATGAGACCAAATTTGTTGTCAAAGCTACTGTCTCCGGAAAAGTTGAAGTAATGTTTGCATAACATTGACCTTTATCATGTTGACCCTTACTCTTCCTATGTGGACAATCTCTTTTTCAGTGATTGTCATCACCACAAACCCAACATTCGTTAGACTTAGGATCTTTTGACTTCGACATGTGTCTTCTATTACCTCTTCCATTACTTCCTTTGCTCCTGTATTTCCTTTTGTCTGACATTCCTCTTGTTTGACCCCTTCTAACGTGTTCTTTTCCTTGTTCAAAAGCCCTTTCTGTCTCAGTTCTGCTTCCTTAGCATAAGACGATGTTACTACTTCGTTAACGGTCAATGTTTCTTTCCATGTTCCATACTTCAAAGTATGAACAAGCGGTTCATATAGAGGAGGAGACTTGTAGGCAACTTTATAGCTTGATCTTCGTCACTCACAATGATCTTTAAAATTGCTAAGTCTACTACAAGCTTTAAGAACCTTTCAAGATTTTCTTCAATGAATGTTTTCTCCTCCACCTTGAAACTTTCAAAAATTTGTTTGAGGTAAATTCGATTAGGTAGAGACTTGGTTTGGTAGTCACCTCAAGAGCCTTCCACATTCCAAGGGCAGTTGTCTTGTGCATAATCTTTCTCAAGATCAAGTCTGTAAGGCAAGTGCTTATCAGATTCCTTACCCTTAGGTCCTTCTTTTCCCATTTAGGGTCAACCTTCTCTTCTGACTTATTGTCTGTGATAACCCGTATCCAAAAATACGGTCAACGGGCAGCAGAAAGTCAACCGGGGGCAAAATTATCATTTTACCAAAGTCAGGGGTAAAATGGTAATTTTGCCAAAGTTCGAGACGGAAGCCGAGACGGGCCTAATATTCTTATGTTTCAACATAAAGAATGTTTAGAAGATCGGGATTGGAAGAAACGGAGCGGAAACATGTTTTATGGCTTGTCGGGAATGGAAACCGACAAACCCGAAGAAACTTCAAAAATTCATATCCGGAGCTACGTAAGTCCGAACGGAGTGATTCGAAATGCTAACTTCATCCAATAGCATGGAGAATCTTATTATGGAGGTTTGAGGATTTATGGGATCATCCAGAGACATTCTAAAATATTAAACCCGAAAACCGTCAAAACCGAGCATCGGAAGGAAGGAAGGAAGATTAGTGGATGATTATGGCTAATTATGGAAGGTTTTTGGACAACAAAATCACCCAGAGAGACAGGTGTCCACTCCCCAGGCCGCCACCTCTCCATGTTGTGCATGCATGCATGAAATTCTTTGAATCCAATTACATGCAAGAACCATCTAATCACAATTCATTGCACACAACAACCTCTCCCTAATCTCTCTTGCTCTCTCTTTCGACCCTCTCTCTCTCCCCCCAGATTCATCAACCAAACCCAGAAATTCATCCTAAATCCTTTGAATCTTCATAGGAAACTCAAGAACCCTAGTTATGTTCTTGAAACCTTCTTGCACAAGAAAGCTAATAACTCTTGATCCATAAACCCAAATCACTCCCTGCAAAGTGCTATAGAACCCTCTCACTCTCCTCTACAACCGACACCCTTCTCTTGCCGTCGCCGCCGCCGGAGTTCACCGGAATCCGGCCAAGAAGCAATCGCCGATTAGGGTTGGGTGGATCTCTTCTTTTCTTCATCAGATCTGGGTATTTTTGAGTCATGGGTGGATAGATCTTGGAATTATGAGCAGTTTGGTGGGTGGTTCGCCGTCAGAAGTCGCCGAAAAAGTCATCTCCGCCGCCGATCAACCCTTCGCCGCCGCAATCAACGCCGGAGTGTCGCCGCCGGTGAAGCTCCTCCGTCTCCAAATCTTCAGTCGGTTCACCTTGGGATGTTTGGAATGGGTTGCAGCTGGTTCAGCCTTGGTTTAGAGAAGAAACCGGTTTAGTTAAACCGGTCAACGCATTTGGTCAACCCGGTCAACGGTTGACCAAAACCGGTTTAACCAAACCGATCAATTGATTTCGGTTATCTGGTTCAGCCGGTTTAGTGGGGTGGTCAACGGTTCAAGCTTCGGTCAACTATCGGGTCAACGGTCAACCGCCGGTCAACGCGGTCAACCGTCGGTCAACACCAGAGACCAAGCCGGTCAACGCTTGGTTCACGGTCATTCCGAGGTTTCAGGGCATTCGGAGTTTGGAGTTCGAGATTCGGGAGTTCGGGGTTCGTGTCGGATATCTCGGGATTCACACTCGCATCGAGCCGTCATTCCACGTCTACCTCACAGTGAGTCGGCTCACAAACCTTTTAAATTCATATAGACCGGGAATTAATAAACCGTAGAAATAGGATGCATACCCGTTAATTAATCTGTTTAGTAATTCATAATTAATTGGACGATTAATTTAAACCGGATAAGATTAATTAAGCATGTTAGGGTTTTAGAATTAAAAAGGTTAATCGATTGTGTGCCGCTAGGTTGTTAGTAATAATTGGTTAATGCATTCATATAGACCCGTTTGAATAGGACCGTATATACATATATATTGTATAAGAACGATAATTAATGAATCTATATACGGGAATTAAGACGACATTAAAATACGGTTAAACCTAAACAAACATATAGAATATTATAACGGGATCGAGGTTTAGGTTTAATAGCGGGAGTGGGTAATGAACTAAATTAATTAATAATGAGACGTCAGGGAGTTAGTAAGTTTACTAACTCTACACCGACGGATCGAGGAGTTAATAAAAGATGCTTAGAATGAGTTAATTATGGAATTGGTATGAGTTGTAAACCGTCTACGGGTTAGCAATCCGCTAATCCAAGGTAGCGGTAAGAAACGGATTAAAAGACTTAGAAACCCTAATAGGCCTGCTTGTGGTGATTGTGTGATTGTTGTGATTGTGTGATTCTATGATTGTTGTTGTTGTGAGCTTTCTGTGCAGGTTTGTTAGACTGCTCGGTGTTGGGCCGAGCAGTTGTTGTGGACACTTACTCCGGTCACGGGACCGGGTAAGTTAGATGGTGCTGGCTAGGTATCTTACCTAGTCAGAGCGGTGGGTAGTGGCTTGTGGAATGGTTGGGGATTCTTTTATTATTGATATTGATTGCGTAATCTGTGCTAGAGTCCCAGAGAGTCTGCTTGTTTACATTTCTGCACTAGGACTCTAGGGTGCGTTAGATTCCGCAAGCCTAGGTTTTATTTACGTTCCGGTACTTCCGACCCGATTGGATCCTCGGGTTTTACCTAATCAGGTCATGGTGATTCTGGTTATGTGTTAACCTATCGGGTGACGCCGGTAGGTGTGTGATTCGGAGATTACGGGGTCATGTCCTAGGGCCGAATCACATGGAAACTCTGGCTATCTAGGGGTAGTCCGAGTCACCACGTATCGATGGACGGAGAACGGTGTCCTATCGTGGGACCTTGTGTACACGTTTAGGAGTCGTGGGTTAGTTACCATATAGGTGACGATGTAAACCCGTGGAAGTTACCGAGATCGTAGGGCCCAGTGTTTGATTTTTATTTTCCTCTTTTGCGCGATAGATAGATCGAGTCCAATCGAGGACATGTGCCGCTGTGCCTTCGATTTCCCTAATTCTTCTTATCTTTGGCATTGATTGTGTGTTGTGGGTTTATCACGACGTGGTGGTGCGTGATCGACCATTTATTTCCTGTTGATTGTTATTTTGGGTTTTTGGGGCGGGAATCTGTAGATTCTAGATAGATTATAAGCCGTTAGTGGGGACCCGATTCACTGGGTGATCTTAGATCGCTAATTAGACTCTTTTTGTGTGTTTTCAGGTTTAGCAGCGACGGATGCGGGAGGTCCTCGGTGTAGCTTCAGGTTGCTTGTGACGGGTTTTGATTCGGGATTTTGGTTGTTTTTATTTTCGGTTCGGCAACTGCGCCTTTTCGTGATTTTGATTGTTTATGTGTTTATATTGATGATTGTTGTAAAACCCGTTAAACGTTGTGTTCAACGTTTGATTACTTAAAAATGAAATTGTTTCCCTGATATGAGGTTTAAGTCCGAACCGACACAACTCATTGAAGTAGTGCAAGTAATACTGCTTGTACTATGGATATGAGGATAGCGAGGTCAAAGACGGATTGGTGCGAGCCTTTGTCTGAAACCAACTATCTTTGGCTTCGTCCTGTGACGAACTTTTCCCATTCGACTTGCTCGGGCTCGATCGGTCATGTTCTTGTTTGATTGTTGACCGATCAGCTCGACGGTCAGCGGAGAATGGGAAAGGGGCGTTACAGGAAGGTGGTATCAGAGCATGGTTCTGCATGGGCGTGCGATCGAGGGTGGTTGACGGTATGTACGGGACAAGGTAATATCGGGCGACGCTGGCTTGTAACGCATGTGGACTCCTACCGATGGGCAGAGAATGGCCTACTGGCAGTTAGGACCACTTCCATTCGTAGGTCGACCCGACATGATCAGAGCAAGGATAATCAGCCGATCGTTGGGAAAAACCGACCACGTTCGTAGTACGGGCGATACGTACGACCAACGGCTGTCCTGACCGTCCGTGGATAGGGCCGCATAGCGACCATGGTTAGTTTTCTCGGATTGGTCGTATGGCCGGTTTGGGATTTTAGAGAACTTAGTTAAGGAAATGGAGATGCATATTGAATGGATTATTTAGGTTTTTGGATTATATAAGTATATGGCATGAATATTTACTTGTTTATGTGTGCAGGATATGAGATTGACCGAGGCCATGAGCAGGCCTAGGAGCGCAGGACACAAGATCAATGAGACAAGTGGTGTAATACACTGGATAGGTAGGACTGAATAATTATATAGCCTATTGAGCATACTCTACATTGTATCAGTACCTTTGGTTTATTAATAAAATAACCAGTTTATTGCCTTATTATTATATGCATTATGGTAGACTTAGGTGAATGAAATGTTTGACTCGTTTTAGGACTTAGATCGGATAGTACTCATAGAGAACGATGGGAAATCCTAGGAGACAACCTCCCTAGGCTTAGAAGCCAAGATGGGGTGTTTCAAGTTAGTATCATAGCGGAGTTGTTTCTAGGACAATTTGAGTTTGGGCAGGCACCACTAGTCGTGGTTCAGATGTTCCGCGTTAGATGCAGCAAATATCATCCATGTTCATGTCATTGAAGCCGCTGTGGTCGCATGGCTTATTCAGCAGGGAGTGATGAGCTGCAAGCTGCTGTTGCACAAAGAGGTCAAACACTTACTGGCTGAAGCAGTTACCACCAGATCATTGACTACCTGGGATGCAAAAAAGAAGGATTTCCTGCGTAATTTCTATTATGATGCGAGATCCGATCAGCTGAGGAACCAGATTTCTCAGTTCAAACAAAGCCCTTCTGAAGCCTTTAAAGCAGTTTGGGTGCACTTCAAATAGTATCGATTGTCCACATCATGGTTTCTCTGAAGTTCAACTGCTGGGGATTTTCTTCAGAGGTGTGGGCTAGAGATATCAGATGGCATTGAATGCTCCTAGTAATGGGAACTTCAACACGAGGTCCCTTGAACAGGAAACTGAGCTGATTGAGAACTTAACGTCTAGCAATAGAACCAAGAATGCTGATTTCAAAAGGAAGCATATAGCTGGAAATATAGATGGAGTTCATATTGTTGAGATGAAGAATAGGATAGATTGTGTTCACAACATTCATGTTGGGAAAAATCATGTTCATAGCCAATTGATGAGACTGAGCATGTCAACTACATAGGTGGAACTGGTTTCCAGGGTCAGAGATATGGAACCAGCAGGGTAAAACTTCTAATTACACTCCAAATCCTGCATTTCAGAGACCATTCTAGCAAAACAGCTCATTCTCTAGGCACTATGGTTCTTCATCTTACCAGACACCCAATGCACAAAGTGAGAAAAGCGAGATAAAATCTATGCTTGAGCAGTTGCTTCATCGTCAGCAAAATATCAAAGCAGACTTTAATGGGAAAACTGACGCTCTATACACTGACTTGAATGGGAATATTGATGCTTTGAACACTCATGTAAAGCAGTTGGATGTTTATGTTGAAAAAAACTGTTGTGTCAGTGAAGAGGCAAGATGGGTCTCTCCTTGGAAGAACTGAACAAAACCCGAGGCGGTACGTAAATGCTATCTATGTAAAGAAGGAATTCAAGCAGAGCTTTGAGCATGATGAAGTCACAACAGCTGCACTCGAAGCTCTTGAAAATTCTCAGACTGCAGAAGAGGTGTCGGTGACACCAGCAGAAAACCCCGAGGTTTTGAGTATTAACAAACCGAAATCGACCTTTCTCGATGCTGAATTATTAGCGTTGACCTTCAGTGTCGATCGACACCCCCTTGGTGTCTGTCGATACCCTCCTTTTTCATAGATTTCGATTTTTCATGACGAAGAAAAATCAATCAAGGTCGACATGGAGAGCTCGATACAAGTCAGTGTCGATCGACAACCATCTGGTGTCGGTAGAAACCCATTCAAACCAAAGATCGACTCTCCTACTGAGAAGCTGGCATCGATCGATAACCCTTTTGTGTCGGTCGACACTTATCCCAAACTAGTCCAACAAGCTTCAATAGTGCAAAAACGAATTTATGAGCCTCCGTTACCATTCCCCAGAGCTCATAAGAAGTACAACATGATATGGATGAAGCTAAATGCATGGCAATGATGGATAAGAAGCTGATTGTGATTCCATTAGTTGATGCCTTTAGGATTTATCCTTTTCTGCAAAGATACGCGACGAATATAATCTCCACGGATGGAGATTTGAAAGAAAGGGTGGTCATGCTCTCTAAGCAAGTCAGTGATGTACTGTAGAATTGGATTCCAAAGAAGCTTCTAGACACATGAGTCTTTGTGTTAGATTATTTCATTTTCAATGACAGTTTCAAGCATTCTCTGTGTGACTTGGGATGTAGTGTGAATCTCATGTCATACTATGTGGCTGTTAGGGTTGGGGTTGATGGACTTCCAGCCGACTAGGATCTCTCTAATGTTAGATGATCGATCGAATAGGATTCCAGAAGGAGTTCTTGAGAACATCCTTATCAGAGTTGGAAACAACTTGATTCCAACATACTTTGTTGTGCTGAAATACGGGGTTGACAAGACGATCCTCTGCTACTTGGTAGATCCTTCTTAACTACAGCTAGAGCAGTTATAGATGTAAGGCGCAGTCTGATTGATCTCCACCTGGGAGATAAGCCTATGCACTTCATGATGGACAAGCTGCAAAAATCCACCATTGATGGTCAGAACTTTAGAGTTTAGGTGGAACAAGAAGCACATATTGGTGAAGCCAAAGTGCCTGATAATGGAGAGGAAAAGATAGTGGTTCAACCCGAACCTACACATTCTCTTAAGCAGAAAGCTCCGGACATCGCAATTCCACCAAAGCAAAGGTATGCATCCTCGAGACCCTCACATCCTAACAACATTGTTGTGAATGCAGGAAAACGATGTATCCCACCCACGCTTTGCTCCCACCCTAGATCTTTTCCATCATTCCTTGTAAAGTCTCACGCTTGTACTGCTTACACACCACCTTGAATGAGGAGACTTTCGAAGAGGTAATCATTGCCTCTGTCGAACCCCCCCAGGAGATTGATCTCCTGCCAGAGTTAAGATAATGACTGAAAACAAGCGCTTAGTGAGAGGCAACCCACCAGTGAGTATATACATACTTTATTTTCGTTTTGGTTTTGTTTTCTTTGATTTTTCTATCTTTGATGTGTTAAAAGCGTGAAGAACAGGTCACAAACGTTATGTTTTGGTCGACACATATTTGGTGTCGGTCAACACCACACTCGCAAAGTCGGACGATAATCAAGCTAGATTGACCCTGCATAATTTTGAGTCGATCTAAGACTGGTGTCAGCTGACACCAATATGTGTGTTATTCGACATCCATGCCGCATATAGGTAAGATTTCTGATTTTTATCAGCTTATTTTTTGTTTTGGCCTTATTCTCTCTAGCCTAAGCTTCTATATGATTGGGGAAAGTGCTGTTTCAGTGTGGGAGAGGTAGTTACTGACAAACCATTCTCTGTTCTTTTAGAGTCAGTTGAATCGTTTTATCGAGTCAAAACCCTTGTAGGAAACTATGATTTTTCGAGGAAAAACCACATCTTCATGAACCTAAGTGGCCATTGGAACGAGCTTGACAGGCATCTGATATTAATGAAAAACCCCAACACGAATCAACCTACGAGGACACCCATAACCTTTTCGATATTTAGAGGATCCATTACTGACTTCGCACCTAATCTGAATTTATCTTTCTCACTCGGGGGCTTGGTATACTTTGGATCGGATTCCTACTCCAGCCCTGAAAGACTTGTATGTCTGAGTACGGTTTCCCTCTCTCTTTCCTTCAAGCTAAAAAGAAAAAGAAAAAGAAATCTTAGGATAAACTAGTAGCTTCGAAGTGATCATGGGATTAGCAGCTACCAGTGTTATCTTATGTGTTTCATGGAAACATTTCCAAAGAAAACCCCGAATAAAAGGGAAGAGCAGCTGATAGAAAAAAATAAAATGATACTCAGTGGGGAAAAATCATCTACTGAAGTGAGAAAATAGAGAGGAAAGGAACCATAAGTATATGACAATATGTGTGATCAGGTGTTGGCTGAGTAAGAGTGCATGTGTTCTTTGATCGATATTCCCTCGGTGAGACCACACTTAATATTATAGAAGAAAATATGGTGAATTTGGATCTCTCATCTGGATTGTGGATTTCACTTGGGACAGTTGCTAAGTGTGGGGGAAGTACATGGTAGTCTGGATCATGTCAGGTACGTTTTTCATGTGCCTTTACTAAGGTGCTTGTTGATGTGGTTTTCTAACGACGAAATGGGTTTTTGTGTTATCAAACCTCTTTTCATGCTTTAGTTTTCTATTTGCTTGCAGGAAAGCAAGAACTACGAGTGGAAGGGTTGATATATCATGGTTTTTACGGGTTTTAAGCCAGTATATATATCTTTATCTAGAGTCTTTTAGTTGTTTTGGAGTCTTTTGAGTCCTACGCATGTCTATGTACGTTTTGAGCATATTTGGAGATAATGGCGCATTATGGAGCAATTGGAGAACTCGTGCTGAAAAGCTGGATACGATTTTCAGAGTTGGTGTCGATCGACACTGCTTCTGGTGTCAGTCGACACCTATCCCGAGTGGAGATATCCGCGGGCAATTAAAGAGCTCTGGAAGATTTACAAGCTAGCCCAGAAATTTCTCATAATTACAAAGAATCTCCAATCGTGTTTTAGACTTTATATTAGGTTTTCTAAGTCGATATTGAGACTTACACGTTATTTTACATTGAGAGAGTTTAGGAGCTTTTTGGGCTAATCTGATATTCCCAGAGAGAATATTTTAAAACCATGTTTCTTATTCTCTTTAAATTATATGATATTTATTTTGATCATGTCTTTTATTATGATTGACAGGTTTGAGTAGTTCTCTTGTTAGGTTTAGGGATTCTCATTACGGATTTCATATAATATTAGGTAATTGATTAATTGAGATTCATAACTTCTACATCTTTGTCTAGGTTGTTTTCAATGCTTAATATGACATGGCCACTTAGATTATTGATGTTGGATTTATTAGCGCAGCGAGAGTTTGTTAATTATTTAGAAAAGAACCTATGTGAGCAATTTGTCTATTCACAAAGAGATTTTTTTTAAAGAAATTGTGAACGAACAAAACTGAATTAAATGCATGTTTAGAACTCTAGGATCGTAAAGAGATTTGGATTCCTAGGTTGCTAGACATAGTAAATATTCACAACGAGATTTGGTTTTTTTTATATTCTTGTGTTTCGAGTTTAGATCGTCGATAACCCGAACCCTGATTAGTTGATCGATTGATTTATATTCCTGATTTCTTTAGAACTTCCCTAGACCTGACGGTTTATCTAATTGATTTACAACCCTTTATTTCTTGCATTGCTTATTTTCATTCACTACATTTTGCTTAGCATAATTTGATAACTAATAATCTATTGAGTGATCTGAAGTCCTTTGTTCGATACCCTAAGTACTACACTTGATACACTGTGCACTTGCAGTTGTTTCTTAGGGTAAACGTAGACCTACTAGTAGGCTCGGATTCTTTGTTTCCTTCTTGTTCGGCTTCTCCGGTTTTGACATCTTGGGTTTCGATCTCCTCTGTACCACTGGTGTGCTATTTTCTCCATTGTTGTCATCTCTTCATACATATACAATCCCTTTTCCCGCGAAAAACTTATCCAAGCCTTCTAAACTTTGAGATTTGTATCCTCTAGTGTAAACCCCGATTCTGACATTTAATCGGACCAATCGAATAAATTCAGAACCGTCCCTTGTTTACTGTAACAGATCAACATTTTCATTCAAAAGAATCTTTAGCAAAAACATTGATCAATCTTGAAACATTCACATTCAAGTTAACAACATAATGGGAATTTTCACAGGTAATGAAAAACTCCACATTACATGAGTTCACTGGTACTTTTAAATAGACTTTTCAGGATTCATTTTAGGTTGTACCTTATCTTTCCATGAGCTAATACAATGACTGGCACAATGATTGTACTAGAATGTATCATCAGCTTGTTTTGATTCATGCATTTGGACATCTAGATTTCAGTGGCTTGCTTTCACACTATCATTCTTTTATCCTGCCATTGGCCAATTTTCAACATTTATCTGGAGGAGAGAGCAGCCTTTTTCTTCTTTTTTATTTTTATTTTTTCTTCCCCTTTTTGTTCTTAAATCAGTCATTGAGTTAGCTTTATCACTTGAATTCACAAAATAATAACTCATGATTGATTCTTTTCAAGCCTTTTTGCTCTCTCTCTTTCTACGAAACTTGTATTGTGATTAAGCAAGATGGCATGATAGGTAGCTCTTTTCCACTGCATCATGTGACTCCAAACTAAATTTGAGCTTAATATACATCTTGAGTCATTGCATGTTCCAGTTCTGCACACCTTCACAATCCGTCATATTTCACAAATACCAATTGCATTTCTTAAGGTGACAAAAGGTTTAAATCCATAGGTTTTGTGAAGAAATTAGCCAGTTGAGACTTTGTGACAATATGTTCTATCATCATCTGCTTCTCCTCCACTAGTTCACGAATGAAGTGGTGTCTTATGTCAATGTGCTTTGATCTGGAATGTTGCACATGATTCTTTGAAATACTTATGGTACTTTTATTGTCGCATTAGACCAAAAGCACTCCTACATCCATTCATAGTCTGCTGACATTTGCTTCATCCAAAGTAGCTGAGCACAAAAACTTCCCATAGAGATATATTCAACTTATATTGTAGATAGAGACACGGAGTTTTGTTTCTTGCTCATTCATGCAATGAGGTTGTTTACAAGCATCCTCCACTTGTGCTTTTTCGATCGTCCACACTTCTTGTCCAGTCATCGTCGCAATATCCAGACCAACTCTTGTTTGACCCTTCTGAGTACCAGATTCCCAAATTCATGGTTCCCTTGACGTATTTAATGATTCGCTTGACTGCCTCCAAATACACATTCATTAGTTTCAGTACTTCATTTTCATTGGTTTGTCCCTTACCTAAAATGGCACCATGTCCTCCATCTCCAAACGTAACTTTTCCTCCCTTGATTATCTTGAAACTTTGTTGATATGCTCAGAGTTTAATCCCTAGAGTTTACACTGCAAGTGCACAGACGTGACTAGTAGTATATAGGGGTCGAATCCACAGAGACTCAAAAATCTTACGATAGACTAAGAAATTCAGGTTAAGCTAGGAAGCAATCAGAAAACAGTAAATCAAAGAAATAAAGTAGAGTAAACGGTTGTAAATCAAGAAGGCAAAGCGTCATGTCAAGGGAGTTCTCAGGAAATCAGGAACATAGGCTAATCCATCTATCGGGATCAAATTAAGAACTGTTCTAGAACTAGAATCACAGAATTATAACAGACCAACTTTTGTTGCGAATATTATCTATGTCTAACAACCTAGCAAGCCAACTTTCGTTGTGAATCCTAGAGTTCTAAACAAGCATTAATCTCAAGTTCTTTCGTTCACAATTCTCCTAAGCCAAATTTCTTTGTGAATAGTCAAATTGCTCATCTAGGTTCTTTCTAGTTAATTAACCAACTGCCGTTGCGGAAATCAACCTAACATCATAAATCTGGGTATCTAATTCAGATTAAGCAGTAAGAACAACCCTAGATGAAGAACTAACAGATATGAATCCCTACAGATTGATTAACCTATAAATCCATGAAATCCCTTGTGAGAATCCCTAAACCTAACTGGTAAACTACTCATACATGGCAATCATAACAATAGACATGATGAATAGAAAACCAAATAGCATATAATAAAATAAAGAACTGGGGTTCAAAATCTCTTCTCTCTCGAGTACAAGATCAGCCCCTAACTCTCTCTCAGTAAAATAATGTGTAGCCTAAACAATGGCTTAAAAACCCTAATATAATGATCTAATCACGGCTGGGGTTTCTTTGTAATTATGAGAAACTTCTGGGCCAAAGTGCAATTTCTAAATCTTTCATTAAACCGCCGAGAATAATTCTGATTCGCATGTGTGTCGATCGATGCACAGTGTGTGTCGATCGACACAGATCTCTGTTTTCGACAGTGAACTCTTCCTCTCGGCCAAATGCTCCAAATAGCTCCAGAATGCGCCATAATCTCAAAATCCGCTCCAAACGTACCTAGACCTGTAAACACACATAAAAGGACTCCAAAGGACTCTAAAAGACTCGATAAGAAGACATATACCATGGTTAAAGGTCCTAAAAATCATGATATATCAACTCCCCCACACTTAGCTTTTGCTTGCCCTCAAGCAAACAGAAGACCAAGATCAGGAGAAGAAGTTTGAAAACTTCAGAAACTCGTTTCATCGTTGGAGCACAACACTCAGATTCCCCTTAGTATGCCACCTGAAAATAAACCTGCAGACATCAAGACCAACATGTACTTCCCCCACACTTAGTAACTATCCTGAGTAAACTCCACAATCACATTCATAGCATCCAAATTCACCATACTGACTTCTATAAGCTATTAAGTGCGGTCTCACCTATGGGGTATCGATCAAAGAACACATGGACTCTTACTATGTTAGCATCTGACCACTCAACTGTTGCTTCTGGTCCCTTTCTTCTCTTTTCCCTTCCTTAGCACTGATTTTTCCCTATTGGGTATCATAATATTTTTTCTATCAGTGCTCTTCCCTTACTGGGGCATACTTTGGACATGTTTCCATGGATGCACAGGAGGTAATAGGGGTCTCTACCACTCCCGCGACCACTTCGAAGCTACTAGCTTATCCTCAGTTTTATCTCTTTTTTTTTTACTTTACTTTCAAGGTAGGGGAGAAGGGAACCATAATAAGTCAGGTTTACAAGCTGTGCCAGAACCAACAGAGGAATTCGACTCAAAGTATACCAAGCCCATAGGAGAGAAAATTAAGTCAAGTTAAATGTGAAGTCAAGTAATGGATTCTCTGAATACCTGAAGGGATATGGGTGTCCTCAGTAGGCTGGTCTGTGTTGGGTTTTCTAATAGTCATAGATCATCTGCAACTCATCCAATGGCCACTTAAGTTCCTGCAAGTGTGGTAATCTCCTCAAAAAGTCTTTGTTTCCTACTCAATTTGACTCAATAAAACAAATTTGGACTGACTCTAAGAAAACAAAAGTGGTGCGTCAGTAGCTACCTCCCCCACACTTGAAACACACTGTCCCCAGTGGTGTCAAGCTCAAGATTGGCGAGAAAAATCGGAATAAAGAGAATCCGAAAAGAGTCAGAATACTTGCCTATCGTCGGCCTGCGTCGATCGATGCCAGTAATGGTGTCGATCGATGCAAAGCGAATATGCTCGCGGTTATTTAGATAACTGGTGTCTGAACCGCAATTGAATCGGCAAACTGTAAATCGTGTTTGTCGACCGACACAAGGTATGTGTCGATCGATGCTGTGCGATTCTGCCTGTATCTCATGTTTTTGAACACAACAAAAAAGAAAAATCAAAAACACCAAATCAAAACGAAAAATGAAAACAAAAACGAACCTACTAGTGGGTTGTCTCCCACTCAGCGCTTGTTTAAAGTCAATAACTTGACTGTGGAAAGGATATCGGAATTATGGAGGATTCAGCAGAGCCTTTGAATGTCTCTGTGAATGTCTTTTCATCCAAGGTGGCGTATAAGCTTTCGGATCATGAAATCTCCCAAGGAACGAGTGATGAGAATCAGGGCGGGAGCGAAGCGTGGGTGGGATACTGCGTTTTCCAGCATTCACAGCTGATGGTTTCTGAGATTTAAGTTTAGAAGATCCATACCTGTGCATTGGTGGATGAGAGAGATGTGGAGCTTTCTGCTTAAGAGCAGTTGCAGGCTCTGAAGATGTTAGAGCAAGTTCAGAATGAACTGCCATCTTCTCTTCTCCAATAGGAACCTCTGGTTCCACCTCAACACTGAAGCTTTGTCCATCAATGGTGGCTCTTTGCTTCCTGTCCATCTTGAACTGCAATGGCTTATCTCCCAGGTGGAGATCAATCAGTCCGCGTCGCACATCTATCACAGCTCCATCAGTAGCTAAGAATCATCTTCCAAGCAGAATAGGATCATCTGGCTCAACATCATACTTCAGCACCACAAAGTCCGTTGGAATCAAGTAGTTTCCAACTCTGATAGGTATATCCTCAAGAACTCCTTCTGGATACCTCTTTGATCGATCAGCTAGGATAAGAGAGATCCTAGTAGGCTGGAAGTCTAGCAGTCCCAATCTCTTAGCCACAGAGTATGGCATGAGATTCACACCAGATCCCAAGTCACAAAGAGAATGCTTAAATCTGTCGTAAGAGATGGAACAGTCTATCACAAAGGCTCCTGGATCTGGAAGCTTCTCTGAAATCTGAATCAACTGCTTTTCTATCACTTTCATGTGTCTAGCTTCGTCTAGCTCCTGTTTGGACAACTTAGGAGCCTTAGAATGTGGTACAGAAGGCTCACAGACTCGTTCAGGGACTGTTGCAGGTTTCTGGTCTCGTCTGCGATCTGTGTTTATCGATGCGTGAGGTGTGTCGATCGACACAAGGCGATTATGAGAAATTTCATCAGTCGTATCGGGCATGCATCGATCGACATCAGAATCCATCCAAGAAATCCGAGATAATGCTCTCTTCTTCTCCTAGCAAGTCAATCTCATCTCTTGTGATCACAGTATTGGCGTAGTGCTTTTGTTCAGCTTTCCCACCTCCATTCTGCTTCTGCAAAGCTCCAGCAGTCTGTTGAACTTGGACATCTAGCTTCTTCACATGGGGCTCAGAGATTCAATCTTTCCATTCAGGTTCACGTACAAAGCATCAATTTTCCCATTGAAGTCCACTTTGTTCTTCTGCTGTCATTCTAAGAGCTGTTCCAAGAGACTCATCATCTTATCATTCTGCTCATTTTGAGGAGGAGCAGGCTGATATGATTGAGAACCGTAATCTCTGGAAAATGAAGTGTTCTGCTGGAAAGGTGTCTGAAATGCAGACTTTGGTGTGAAGCCCGAAGTCTGTCCTTGATAACCAGCTCCAGCTATGTAATTCACTTCCTCAGTTTCTTGAACTTCAACATCCTGAGCAAAACTCAAATTCTTCTTCCCAAGCAACATATCAATCTTTTTATTCATCTCAGCTATCTGTGAGCTATCAGGTTTCCCACCAGATTTCTCTCTCTCTTTATCAGCATTCTTGACACTATTGCTAGTTATCAAGTTCTCAATAAGCTCCAGAGCTTCTTCTGGAGACTTAGTATAGAAGTTCCCGTTGCTTGCAGCATCAAGAGCCATCTGATACCACAAATCAACTGCTCTGAAGAAGATGCCCAGCAACTGAACCTCAGTAAAACCATGGTGTGGGCAATCTCTCTGGTACCTCATAAATCTCACCCAAGCTGCCTTTAAAGGCTCTGTAGATCCCTGCTTGAAAGTCAAGAGATCCTGTCTAAACTGCTCTGATCTACCATCATCATAGAAGTGACGCAGAAACTTCTTCTTCACTGCATCCCAAGTAGTCAGAGTCCCAGGTGGAATCTGCTTCAGACAGTTAGCCGCTTCTCCTCCAAGAGAGTGAGGAAAAAGCTTGCAATGTAGATAGTCATAGGTTACTCCATTATGCTTCATCCCAGTGACTAAAGACTCAAAAGTCTCAATGTGATCCATAGGATGCTCATGTGGAAGCCCACAGAAAAGATGCTGCCCCACAAGTGTGTAGTAGGATGTCTTAAGCTCAAACTCATTCCGCGGGAAAGCAGGAGGTACAATCGCAGATCTATTAGCATAGAACTCATCAGGGCGATTGTAATCAGCTAGCGTCCTCCTAAGAGGAGGCTCTGGTGCTCCAGCTTCAGGCTGCTGAACAACCTGCTGTGGTATCACATTCCCTTCAGCATCAATCCTCTGCCCTTGAGCATTGTAAGGATTTTTCTCCGCATCTCTCAGAACACCTTCAACATCAGGTGTCAAAATCAAAGGCATCTGATTAACGTTCGCCATCTTAGCCTTCTTCTGAGCTTTTCTGTTCTCTCTCTCTAGCTTAGCAAGCTTCTTAAGTTCAAGTTTCACAAGGTCCTTATCCGTATTGCTCCTCAATTCGCGATCACTCATAAACTGCCGGGTAACGTCAAGCGTCGATCGATGCACAGGACCGCAACGATCGATTCAGTTTCGGGTTTTCGCCTTGTGTCGACCGATGCAAGAAGAGCGTCGATCGATGCTTTGCGAAACTGTGTCGATCGACACACAGGACCGTGTCGATCGATGCAGTGCGATTCTAGGCGTACCTGAAACACAAAAAGAAAAGAAAAATCAGTAACCAAAAATGAAAAACCTAGTCTAAACCCTAAGTTCAAATCTATCGAAGACTCAAAAGAGTCCCCGGCAACGACGCCAAAAACTTGATATGCTCAGAGTTTAATCCCTAGAGTTTACACTGCAAGTGCACAGACGTGACTAGTAGTATATAGGGGTCGAATCCACAGAGACTCAAGAATATTACGATAGACTATAGAAATTCAGGTTAAGCTTGGAAGCAATCAGAAAACAGTAAATCAAAGCAATAAAGTAGAGTAAACGGTTGTAAATCAAGAAGGCAAAGCGTCAGGTCAAGGGAGTTCTCAGGAAATCAGGAACATAGGCTAATCCATCTATCGGGATCAAATTAAGAACTGTTCTAGAACTAGAATCACAGAATTATAACAGACCAACTTTCGTTGCGAATATTATCTATGTCTAACAACCTAGCAAGCCAACTTTCGTTGCGAATCCTTGAGTTCTAAACAAGCATTAGTCTCAAGTTCTTTCGTTCACAATTCTCCTAAGCCAAATTTCTTTGCGAATAGTCAAATTGCTCATCTAGGTTCTTTCTAGTTAATAAACCAACTATCGTTGCAGAAATCAACCTAACATCATAAATCTGGGTAGCTATTCAGATTAAGCAGTAAGAACAACCCTAGATGAAGAACTAACATATATGAATCCCTACAGATTGATTAACCTATAAATCCATGAAATCCCTTGTGAGAATCCCTAAACCTAACTGGTAAACTACTCAGACATGGCAATCATAATAATAGACATGATGAATAGAAAACCAAATAGCATATAATAAAATAAAGAACTGGGGTTCGAAATCTCTTCTCTCTCGAGTACAAGATCAGCCCCTAACTCTCTCTCCCTAAAATAATGCGTAGCCTAAATAATGGCTTAAAAACCCTAATATAATGATCTAATCACGGCTGGATTTTCTTTTTAATTATGAGAAACTTCTGGGCCAAAGTGCAATTTCCAAATCTTTCATTAAACCGCCGAGAATAAGTCTGATTCGCATGTGTGTCGATCGATGCACAGTGTGTGTCGATCGACACAGATCTCTATTTTCGACAGTGAACTCTTCCTCTCGGCCAAATGCTCCAAATAGCTCCAGAATGCGCCATAATCTCCAAATCCGCTCCAAACGTATCTAGACATGTAAACACACATAAAAGGACTCCAAAGGACTCTAAAAGACTCGATAAGAAGACATATACCATGGTTAAAAGTCCTAAAAACCATTATATATCAATTGCTCATATTTCCAGTCAAGTGTCGAGAACAGCCACTGTCGAAGTACCATGGAGTTGTCTCCTCATGATCATTTGATATGAACGCCATGTTACACTTGAAGATGAGACCAGCTTTTGTCCCTATTGCTGCCTTCCTCACGGTTTGATGAAGATATTCTGTCTTTACCAAAATCTGGTTACTTAGGCCATTCTAGAAGAACCTCTCATGTCGTTTCACTCAGTTAACTCGTTCCCTGAATTTGTGATGGTACACTTTAATGTGTCCAACATCTCCACATAACCAGCACCCATTATCCCTTGTTTTTCTTCCTCCAAGTTCCTTGAAGTCTTGTTCTGCAAATCTACCTGAGACAAACCTGATGGTTTCCGTTTCTCTCGTTCTCCTTCCTATGTATCCAAGACATGTATGGCTTTTCTCAATTCTTCCCAGGCTTAGAATCTTATCAAGCTGCTTTATTCCTGCAAACATGTGAATCTTTTTGTGGTGTTGTGTGATTTTAGCTTGTAGACGTACATATTTCTCTCGTTCAACTATCAGCTCTTGTTCAAACTTATCAGCCTTGATAGATATATTCATATTTTCCTTGGTTAGAGTCACATTCTCATGGCTAATTTTCTTTTCTATCATGATTTCCAGCTTCATCGATTCAATGATTTCTTCAAGACGTAGTTCTCCTTGTCAGATTCTCCTTTCCAATCTTAACAAGAGTGTCTCTAACTGCCTTATAGCTTTCAGCCAAATCCAGTGCTTGCTCCGATTTAGAGTCTATTTCATCTTTTTCTCCTTCAAACTATGTGATCCCAACAAAAGCAACAAAGTTTTTCAGATCTTCTTCACTCTAGTTGATCTCATCTTTGGTATCTTCTTCTCCAAGCAAGGATTTTTCCTTTCTCCAGTTTTGATCATTGACACACTCAAGACGTGTATGTCCTAGGCCTTGGCATCCAAAACACTTTATATCCCTTCTCCTTACCATAGGACATTCTGTTTTATAGTGACCGAAGCCTTTACACTCATGACACTGTCTCATCATGTTTAGACATCTTTTCTCCTTCAAGTTGCTTCTTTCTGGAATTAATTTTTTTTTTCTGTCGTGGCCTTTTTCCTTGTTCAACCCTTCGTAAGGCTCGTTCAAACATTCTGAACAACAAGCTCACTAGATCTTTTTCATATGCTCTTTGAGTGTTAGTTTCACTTATGGCCAATGCCATGTTCCGATGTTTCTTCATCCCATCAAGTTCCACTTCATGAGCTTGTAGCATGCCTACAACCTCTCCAAAAGTAAGTTCTTCTTTGTTTTGGGACACACTCAGAGCTGACTTGTACGCAATGTACTTGGCTGGGACACACTCAAACCACTTTTAAAAAAATATTGTTATTACGCTATGATTGCAGGAATTAATGATTGCTTTATGAACACCACCGTTCTACAGATCTCGCCTTATTGCTACATTTTGTATTTTATTTTTTTAATTGAATGTAAAATTAATTCAAGAACAAAAAAGTTTGTTACAACTTGTGCATCATGAGATTGAAAGAAATCGAAAACAATTATATTACTTTCTTGTTGAAAACCAAATTTGGAGACAGTCCCCCAACTTGTGATCACCCGCTCCTCGGATTGATAGTAGCCAATTCCTTACTTGTTTGTCAATCACCAATCACCATGCTTTCTTGTCTTTCTCTCCCTCCAAATATTGTAGATTACAGTTTGTAAGGCGTACCGAAACAGGATAGTGCGGAAACAGTTCATTCATCAAGACTCTGTCCAGCTTTTTAGATATCAACCCCTCTTCTCTTTTATTATTCCAAGTGAATACTGACCCTTGATGATATCGTTCCATAACTCAATCCTCTCTTCTACTGCGTTAGACGCATATACCATGGTGCAAAAAAACTCTTCTGCATCCTTACTGAGCACCATAGAAACTGTAATCATTTGGCCACTCTTAAAAACCGGAGTTATTCTTACCATGGAGCTCCACACCAACCAGATCCTCCCACGGTGGTTAAACTCGTAGTTTGTGATGACTGACCAGTCTTGAAATGTTTTCGAAATTATTCCTTGGCTTTTACTTTCTTTGACTCTTGGAAACAAGAGTCAACAAAACTGGAAATCTCTTTCCTTTACCCACTTCTTCAGAACAGAATGTTTTTTTGATTTGTTGAAACCGTGAACATTCCACAAGAAACCCGACATAATTATTTTTGTTTGAATGTTCTTCCTCTACTCGCAACATTTGGGTTATTTGCCCTCATGTTTTGAGTATTAGAAGTCGTTTTTCTTGCATTTTTGGAGGCTCTGTGTAAGGGTGCACGTTGAATTCTTTCCTCTTTGTGAATATGGAGAGGTACTTCCTCCACTAAAATTTCCCCACCAATCTCCCCTTCCTCCATCTCATCAGTGTTCGAGTCGTCGACCACTTCTGCCTCCTCTTCTTCTATATTTAGTATCGCAAACCTTGATGGAGAAGCGAGACTTGTGTTCCATGTATCTTTTAGTTCTCCTGATTATGCATCCTTTCCCGGAGAGCTTATGGACCACGGAGCTTCAGATTCACTTAAATTCGCTTTGAAAACAACCATGTCTAAGCACTCTCAGCTACCACTGTACTTTGTTGATTTTCTGTACCTTCCACGTCCATAGGTGATGTAAGATCCAGGGCGGATCCTACTGTTGGAATTGTGTCCAGTAATCTCGGTACTGTCTCTAGAAAGTAAGAGTATGTCAATGATCAGACATAAGTCATATAATACTGGGGGTCATGATGGCTTGCTAGAGTCCGCTCATGATCTATAAGTCTTGGACTTATTGCCTTTATTATATGATCCCATATGGGTCACACGCCTAAGCTAACAGGAAAATGTGTAGGAACGGTTTAGCAGAAGTACGGTAAAAGTGCTAGGCATTTACTGGACTTAGAGAGAATAAAACGGTTTAGCTACTCTGTGTCGATCGATACAGTGTGCGAATGCCGTCTAGTTAATTGGTGTTTGGGCCAAATGGCCCAAACGAAATCAGACAAGTTTTATAAGCTAAAACTCGAGTTTCTGATCAATTAACCCTAACACTCCAGCCGTAAACTCTCTCTCTCTGCGCCGAATTCCTCTAGTGGTCTAGCAGCCGTTTCCTGTGATCGCGTGTGTGAACCTTTGGAGGATTCATCCCTCGGTGTTTCTCTGATCTCAGACATACCATCTATTTCCGCTGCAAACAGGTATAAGGTGAGATCATCATTTGTTTCTATTCTGAGAAGAACCTAGATCGCATGTTTAGGTTGATATGAATCCAAGAATTGAATCAGGATCAACTAAACAATCCTTCAGTGGTATCAGAGCCAATGGTTCTGGCTTTTCTTGTTTAGATTCAATGTTTAGGATTGTTTTCTTGTTTAAAAGTGTTTTGAATCAACTACTGATAAGAGAAACCATTTAAGCAACAAGAATTGAAATCTAAACACACATAAAATTGCAGAAACCAAGCTATATGATTTGGTAGAATGCGATTTCAAGAGGTCTGTATCGACCAGAATCGCATGGATCGATCGATACGATCGCATGGATCGGTCGATACAGTCTATCGGCTAACCCTGTTAACGCGTGAAAGCATCGATCGATACAGGATCGATGCAGGTTCGATATTGGTGCATCGACCGATGCGGTTGGTGCATATCGATCGACACGGTTAGGGTTTTGACTCGGTTCAGTGCATGCGTGAGAGCATCGATCGATACAGGATCGATGCACGATCGATGCAGGATCGATGCTGAGAGCATCGACCGATGTGGTTGATGGATCGATCGACACGGTTGGTCCATCGATCGACATGGTTGGTTTAAGGCTCGGTTTAATTTTGATTAAAATTAATTCGTCCTGGTTTAATAAACAGATTTAATAATTTTATTAAGTCTGGTTAAACCGGGACAAGAAATCCAATGTCGAAAGAATTATTGGATTTAGTGCCTAAACCAGGATTTTCTAATTTGATTTGGTTGGACCAAATAAATTGAGAAAATCCGGTTTAGTAAATAACCGGTTGACAATTGTGGTCATCGTAGTAATTAAATTTTGGTTAGACCAATTTTAATGAACCAGACCGGTTATGTCATTTAATTGGACAATTGGGTCATGTCTTGGACATGGACCAGTTCTTGGGCCTCGGGCCAAGAAGTTAAAACAATTGGGCCAGTTATTTGAGTCTTTCTTCAGATTAATTTAAAATTTATTTTATAAAATTATAAAGTCGATTTTAAATTAAAGTTTCCGAAATTTTGAAATTAGAAAGTTTCTTAAATTAGAAGTTTCTGGATTTGCGGGTTTTGGATTTTAAAGAAATTTCTAAAGTTAGAAAGTTTCCGTTTTTAGAAAGTTTCCAATTTTAGAAAGTTTCCAAAAATAGTAGGTTTCCAAAAATGGAAAGTTTCCCGAAATAGTAATCTTCTATTTTGGGAATGATTTTTAAATAAACCTACGAACCTCAAATAATATCAAGCGTTGGATGTCTTGTCCATTCTATGTCAGCTGTCGAAGCCCATTCAATTGTATTCATGGCCTTACAGTGTGAGGGTGTCTGCTTTTGCGTGGATAAGACGGTTTGTGATTCATAAATGTCATTGGGAGTCCCAGACATTAATGATTACATGACTGTATAGTCTGGTTTTCTTGACTAGGCCATCGGGAGTCCCGGGCCTTGAGACATCAGAGTGGATTGGGCCTCGGGCCCAGATTCACAACCAAGAGTTATATCACGGATATAATTAGCCGATATAGGGCTTACCGATATAAGCTAAGGTTTGGTGACGGCCAGTGGCCCACTTTAATCTTAGTTATATGTGGATCTTGGAATCATTATATTCTATTGAGGGTAACTTATGTTATTGAATATAATGCGTGATTAGTCATATTAAATTTAATACGAGATTAATCATATTGAACATTTTAACTAATAACCTTTTTATCTATATATTTCAGCTATGACTACTACAAGCACACAAAACACATTCTCGATCCGGTCTGTTCTCGAAAAGGAGAAGCTGACTGGAACGAACTTCCTGACGTGGTCAAGGAACTTGAGGCTAGTCCTCAAGCAGGAGAAGAAGGATTATGTCCTTCGTGATCCTCTCCCCGAGAGGCCTCCTGCCAATGCCGCCAGAACTCTGCATAATGCTTGGGAAAAGCATTCGTCAGATGAAAATGATGCCTATTGCCTGATGTTGGTGACAATGACTCCGGAGCTGCAAAAACAGTTCGAGAGTGTATTGTCACCCATCGAGATAATGGCAAGCCTGAAATCACTTTTTCAGGAGCAGGCTAGGACTGAGAGGTTTCAAACAGTTAAGAACCTCTTGGACTGCAAGTTGGCTGCGAATGCGGCAGTGAGTCCTCATGTCTTGAAGATGATGGGTTATCTCGATCATCTTCAGAAACTCGACTGCCCAATCAGCCAGGAACTTGCCTGCGACATCATTCTGCAGTCATTACCTGCAAGCTATGATCAGTTCATTCTGAACTTTAACATGCATGGCTTGAGTAAGACATTGCCTGAGCTTCACGGAATGCTCAAGACTGCGGAGCCCAATTTGAGGAAAACCGCCAAGGACCCAAATGTGCTTATGGTGCAGAAGGGCAAGGGGTTTAAGAAATCCTCTGCTAAGGATAAGGGAAAGGCCAAGGCTGTCCAAGTCGCGGATGTTGGAATTGTGTCCAGCAATCTCTGTACTGTCTCTATAACGTAAGAGTATGTCAGTGATCAGACATAAGTCATACAATACTGGGGGTCATGATGGCTTGCTAGAGTCCGCTCATGATCTATAAGTCTTGGACTTATTGCCTTTATTGTATGATCCCATATGGGTCACACGCTTAAGCTAGCAGGAAATAATGTTGAAAGGCATAGCAGAAGTACGACAAAAGTGCTAGGCATTTGTCGTACTAAGAGAGAATGAATAATGGGTCTGATTAAATGGGATTTAATCAGATTGGGCCCAAAAGCCCAAAAGGGAAAGAGAAGGCTTTTAATGTCTAAAAGCCAAGTCTCTTTTCCCAAACCCTAAGCCTCCTAGCCGCGATCTCTCTCTCTTTCTGGCGCCTCCCTCAGCTCGGTCTAGCAGCCAGTTTCCTGTGATTGCGTGTGTGAGCCTTTGGAGGATCCATCTCTCGGTGTATCTCCCTGATCATTGACCTGTTCTCAATTCCGCTGCAAACAAACAGGTAAAAGGTGAGATCTAATGTTTCTAAATAAGAACACCTAGATCTGATGCATGTTTAGGTTGATATCAATATGAGAATTGAATCAGGATCAACCAAAACTTCCAACAGTGGTATCAGAGCCATTGGTTCTTAGGTTTCTTGTTTTAGATTCATGTTTAGGTTGTTTAATCTGCTTAGAATTGTTTTTGAATCAATTACTGATAAGATAAAACGATTAAGAATCAGAATTGAACTCTAAACACACAAGAAAAATCGCAAAACATGAGCTATATGACTCAGATTTGCGAGTGGCCGGGTATTGGATCGACCGGCTTGGCCGGTTGGTGATTATGGCCGAGAGGTATGGCCGGTTGGGTCGGGATCGGCTCATGGGCGACTGGATCGGACACGACGCACGGACGGATCACGGATCGCGTCGCGTGGTCGATCCGATCAGCCGAGGATCGCACGATCGATAGCGATCGGATCGTCGCGCCTCGTCCCGCCTGCGATCGTACCGTCTCACGTCCCGAGCTCGTCCCGTCCAGCTGCATCCCGATCGCGTGAGGCTCGGCCGTCCGTGGATCGTGGATTGAACGCGGCTGGTCGGCTGTGATCGTGTGGACTAGGTCACGGCCATGGATGGTTCGTGACCGGTTGGATTTCGGTTAGCTGGTTCGGTTTAAAACTTGATTAAAATCAACGTTTCGGTTTAATAAACAGATTTAATAATTTTATTAAATCTGGTTAAACCGGAATAAGAAATCCAATGTCGAAAGAAATATTGGATTTAGTGCCTAAACCGGGAATTTCTAATTTGATTTGGTTGGACCAAATAAATTGAGAGATTCCGGTTTAGTAAATAACCGGTTGACAATTGTGGTCATCGTAGTAATTAAAACTTGGTGAAACCAGTTTTAATGAACCAGACCGGTTATGTCAATTAATTGGACAATTGGGTCATGTCTTGGACATGGACCAATTCTTGGGCCTCGGGCCAAGAAGTTAAAACAATTGGGCCAGTTAATTGAGTCTTTCTTCAGATTAATTTAAAATCTATTTTATAAAATTATAAAGTCGTTTTTTAAATTAATGTTTCCGAAATTTTATAATTAGAAAGTTTCTTAAAATAGAATTTTCTGAATTTGCGGGTTTTGGATTTTAAAGGAGTTTCTAAAGTTAGAAAGTTTCCGGTTTTAGAAAGTTTCCAATTTTAGAAAGTTTCTAAAAATAGTAGGTTTCCATAAATAGAAAGTTTCCCGAAATAGTAATCTTCTATTTTGGGAATGATTTTAATAAACCTACGAACCTCAAACAATATCAAGCGTTGGATGTCTTGTCCAGGCTATGTCAGCTGTCAAAGCCCATTCAATTGCATTCATGGCCTTACAGTGTGAGGATGTCTGCTTTTGCGTGGGTAAGACGGTTTGTGATTCATAAATGTCATTGGGAGTCCCAGACATTAATGATTACATGACTGTATAGTCCGGTTTTCTTGACTAGGCCATCGGGAGTCCCGGGCCTTGAGACATCAGGGTGGATTGGGCCTCGGGCCCAGATTCACAACCAAGAGTTATATCACGGATATAATTAGCCGATATAGGGCTTACCGATATAAGCTAAGGTTGGGTGACGGCCAGTGGCCCACTTTGATCTTAGTTATATGTGGATCTTGGAATCATTATATTCTATTGAGGGTAACTTATGTTATTGAATATAATGCATGATTAATCATATTATACTTTAATACGAGATTAATCATTTTGAACATATAACTAATAACCTTTTTATTTATATATTTCAGATATGACTACTACAAGCACACAAAACACATTCTCGATCCGGTCTGTTCTCGAGAAGGAGAAGCTGACTGGAACGAACTTCCTGACATGGTCAAGGAACTTGAGGCTGGTCCTCAAGCAGGAGAAGAAGGATTATGTCCTTCGAGATCCCCTCCCCGAGAGGCCTCTTGCCAATGCTGCCAGGACTCTGCACAATGCTTGGGAAAAGCATTCGTCAGATGAAAATGATGTTTATTGCCTGATGTTGGTGACAATGACTCCTGAGCTGCAAAAACAGTTCGAAAGTGTATTGTCTCCAATCGAAATCATGGCAAGCCTGAAATCGCTTTTTCAGGAGCAGGCTAGGACCGAGAGGTTCCAGACAGTTAAGAACCTCTTGGACTGTAAGTTGGCTGTGAATGCGGCAGTGAGTCCTCATGTGTTGAAGATGATGGGTTATCTCGATCATCTTCACAAACTCGACTGCCCAATCAGCCAGGAACTTGCCTGCGACATCATTCTGCAGTCTTTACCTGCAAGCTATGATCAGTTCATTCTGAACTTTAACATGCATGGCTTGAGTAAGACACTGCCTGAGCTTCACGGAATGCTCAAGACTGCAGAGCCCAACTTGAAGAAACCCGCCAAGGACCCCAATGTACTTATGGTACAAAAGGGCAAGGGGTTTAAGAAGTCTTCTGCTAAGGATAAGGGAAAGGCCAAGGGTGTCCAAGTCGAGGACAAGGACACGCCAAAGCCCAAGCCCAAGTCCAAGGCTGGGCCTACTGACATGTGCAGGTTCTGCAAAGAACTGGGGCATTGGAGAAGAGATTGCAAGAAATTCCAGGAAGGTCTAAAGGAATTAAAGAAGAAGACTTTCGAGACTTCTTCATAAGGTATTTTTGTTATAGAAGTTAATACAACTACTTCTGATAATACCTCATGGGTCATGGATACTGGTTGTGGGGCTCATATTTGTACTAATATGCAGGCACTCAGCAACAGTAGAAGGCTGAAGCAAGGACAAGTGGAACTACGAGTTGGGAATGGAGCGAAAGTTTCAGCACTAGCTGTAGGAACTTACTTGTTGTCTTTACCTTCGGGATTGATTTTAGAACTTAATAATTGTTATTTTGTACCTGCTATAAGCAGAAATATTATTTCAATTTCTTTGTTGGATTTGGAAGGTTATGATTTTTCAGTTAAGAATAAATTATGTTCCTTCAATCGCAACAATTTGTTCTATGGTTCTGCCCCTCTTACGAATGGGCTTTACATACTCGATCAATCCGCGGCTATTTATAACATTAATACAAAACGGTTTAAACCTAATGAGGAAAACCGAACGTTTCTATGGCATTGTCGTTTAGGGCACATCAGCGAGAAACGCATCAAGAGGCTCCATTCGAATGGACTTCTTGGCTCATTTGACTTTGAGTCATGTGAGAAATGCGAATCCTGCATGATGGGCAAAATGACACGGGCCCCCTTTAATAAACCTAACGAGAGGGCCAGTGACTTATTGGGCCTGATACACACTGATGTGTGTGGCCCAATGTCCACTAATGCAAGAGGAAACTATCAGTACTTCATTACCTTTACTGATGATTTCAGTAGGTATGGATATGTTTATTTAATGAAACATAAGTCTGAATCTTTTGAGAAGTTCAGAGAATTCCAAAATGAAGTACATAACCAACTTGGCAAAAGCATTAAGGCTCTTCGGTCCGACCGAGGAGGAGAATACTTAAGCCAAGAATTCAGTGATCATCTGAGAGAGTGTGGGATCGTATCCCAACTCACTCCTCCTGGAACACCTCAATGGAATGGTGTGTCTGAGAGGAGAAATCGGACCTTATTGGATATGGTTCGATCTATGATGAGTCACACAGACCTTCCAATATCCCTTTGGGGATATGCTCTGCTAACAGCAGTGTTCACTCTAAATAGAGCACCATCAAAAGCAGTAGCAAAGACACCATATGAATTATGGACTGGAGAAGCTCCAGTGCTGTCTTATCTAAGAATTTGGGGTTGTGAAGCCTATGTTAAGAGATTAATCTCAGATAAGCTTACACCAAAATCTGATAAATGCTACTTCATTGGTTATCCACGGGAAACCAAGGCTTATTACTTCTATCTACGTTCCGAGAACAAGATCTTTGTTGCCCGGGATTGTAACTTTCTTGAGAGGGAGTTTCTCTCTAAGAAAGACAGTGGGAGTAAGGTACTGCTTGAAGAAATTCAAGATGAACAGGAAACTGCTCAACCTAATGAGGAAGAGCAGCAGGAGGATCTACAAGAAATTGTAGAGCCTGAACCTGTAGTACCTGAAGTTCGAAGATCCGGGAGGATCCGTCACGAACCCGAGAGATATCAGGGATTCCTCGTGACTGACTGTCATGATCTTTTGATCATTGATGGTGATGAACCATCGAACTTCAATCAAGCCATGATGGGCCCAGATTCCTCTAAGTGGCGCAAGGCCACTGATTCCGAAATGGACTCCATGTCGGTCAACCAAGTGTTTTCGTTGGTTGACTTACCCGCTGGTGTAAAAGCCATCGAGTGCAAATGGATCTTCAAGAAGAAGATTGACGTGGATGGAAATGTCCAGATTTATAAAGCCAGGTTGGTGGCAAAAGGTTTCAGACAAGTTCACGGTGTGGACTACGATGAAACCTATTCACCGGTGGCTATGATGAAATCTATTCGGATTCTACTAGCAACTGCAGCTTTTCATGATTATGAAATTTGGCAGATGGACGTGAAAACCGCCTTCCTGAATGGTATTCTGGAAGAGGATGTGTATATGACGCAACCTGACGGTTACATAGATCCAAAGAATGCTGGGAAAGTATGCAAGCTTCATAAATCCATTTATGGATTGAAGCAAGCATCGAGGAGCTGGAATCTTCGTTTTGATGAAGCGATCAAGCAATTTGACTTTATCAGAAACGAAGAAGAACAATGCGTGTATAAGAAAACTAGTGGGAGCAAAATCGTTTTTCTTATTCTGTATGTTGATGACATACTGCTTCTCGGAAACGACGTTCCAATGTTGAAGTCTGTAAAAGACTGGCTTGGAAGTTGTTTTTCCATGAAAGACATGGGTGAAGCCGCATACGTTCTTGGAATTAGGATCTATCGGGATAGACCTAAAAGGCTGATAGGCTTGTGTCAAGACTCATACATTGACAAAGTCCTACAAAGATTCAGCATGAAAGATTCCAAGAAGGGCTTCACGCCAATGGTACATGGCACAACGCTAAGCAAGAAGCAGAGCCCTACGTCGGCTGCTGAGCTTGAGCGCATGAAGAATATTCCTTATGCATCTGCAATAGGATCTGTCATGTATGCCATGATCTGTACTCGTCCTGATGTTGCTTACGCATTGAGCATGACGAGTAGATACCAGTCAAATCCAGGTGAAAACAATTGGATTGCCGTAAAGAACATCTTGAAGTATCTAAGACATACTAAGGATAAGTTCTTGGTGTACGGTGGAAGTGATGTGCTTAAAGTCAGTGGATTCACGGACGCAAGTTTCCAGACAGACACAGATGATTTCCGGTCACAGTCCGGTTATGTCTTTTGTCTGAATGGCGGTGCAGTAAGTTGGAGAAGCTCCAAGCAGGACACCGTTGCTGATTCCACTACAGAAGCTGAATATATCGCCGCCTCAGAAGCAGCGAAGGAAGCTGTTTGGATACGAAAGTTCATTATGGAACTAGGTGTGATACCAGATGCGGCTGAGCCTCTGGCACTGTTTTGTGACAACAATGGTGCTATAGCTCAGGCAAAGGAACCAAGATCACACCAGAAATCCAAGCATGTTCAAAGAAGATATCACTTGATACGTGACATCATTAATAGAAAGGAAGTCAAAATCAGCCGAGTTCCGACAGATGATAATGTCGCTGATCCGTTGACAAAGCCACTCCCAAGGCCTAAGCTCGAGTTCCTGACTGAAGCTGTAGGCATTAGAAACATTGAAATGTAATCTAAATTTGAGTGGGAGTTTTGTGAGCTTTATTTTAGTTATTTGATATGTTCTTGTAAAACATTATTTATGTTTTAATGAAATTATTATTTCAAGATTATTTTAACTGTGATGAAATAATCGTTCCAAAATGATATGAACCATTTTATAGGTCATCGAAGTAAATGATTTGATCTTGAGTCATCGAAGTCATTTAGCTTGATCATGAGATCCTATATTTGATAAATGTTTTATATCATCCTGTCCCTAGTCGAAGGTTGTTGAAATTGGAACACCAACAACCGTGTAAGACTGGATTGGTACGTGACTTATGACAAAGTCTCAGTGTGTCATAGATGCTCGGCATCAAAGTCAGTACATAGGTGTATGTTGGGAACATACGACCGGACAAGACCCGCTAATAAGAACTCTTCAGGATATTTATATCTGTGTCATAAGAGATTCTTACTACGACTATAGAGTATAGTCCTTAGACCTGAGTTCGCATGCATGTGGCTGCATATGGACTGATGTACTTTGATCATTGTCTAACGCTATCGTTCTGTGATAGTTATAAGGACCTTGTTTGGGTGCATTATGAAATGAGTAGTTTACAGTGATGGAACAAGATGGGATTTGTCCCTCCAATATAAATGGAGTGAATATCTCTAGGCCAATCGGAGATTTGAATACTGGAAAACGCATGGCCATGCTCAAACGGACTTTCCCGAGTCGTTTGTATTGTCAGTATCAAATCAGAGTCCGATGAACAAGATTAGGCTTTATAAGGATGACACTAATCTTGCCTTATGACTAATCGAGATATTGAGACGAAAGGGATTATGAATACAGAGATTCCAGTTCAAGTGGGAGATTGTTGGAATTGTGTCCAGCAATCTCTGTACTGTCTCTATAACGTAAGAGTATGTCAGTGATCAGACATAAGTCATACAATACTGGGGGTCATGATGGCTTGCTAGAGTCCGCTCATGATCTATAAGTCTTGGACTTATTGCCTTTATTGTATGATCCCATATGGGTCACACGCTTAAGCTAGCAGGAAATAATGTTGAAAGGCATAGCAGAAGTACGACAAAAGTGCTAGGCATTTGTCGTACTAAGAGAGAATGAATAATGGGTCTGATTAAATGGGATTTAATCAGATTGGGCCCAAAAGCCCAAAAGGGAAAGAGAAGGCTTTTAATGTCTAAAAGCCAAGTCTCTTTTCCCAAACCCTAAGCCTCCTAGCCGCGATCTCTCTCTCTTTCTGGCGCCTCCCTCAGCTCGGTCTAGCAGCCAGTTTCCTGTGATTGCGTGTGTGAGCCTTTGGAGGATCCATCTCTCGGTGTATCTCCCTGATCATTGACCTGTTCTCAATTCCGCTGCAAACAAACAGGTAAAAGGTGAGATCTAATGTTTCTAAATAAGAACACCTAGATCTGATGCATGTTTAGGTTGATATCAATATGAGAATTGAATCAGGATCAACCAAAACTTCCAACAGCGGACAAGGACACGCCAAAGCCCAAGCCCAAGTCCAAGGCTGGGCCAACTGACATATGCAGGTTCTGTAAAGAACCAGGACATTGGAGGAGAGAATGTAAGAAATTCCAGGAAGGTCTAAAGGAATTGAAGAAGAAGACTTTTGAGACTTCTTCAACAGGTATTTTTGTTATAGAAGTTAATACAACTACTTCTGATAATACCTCATGGGTAATGGATACTGGTTGTGGGGCTCATATTTGTACTAATATGCAGGCACTCAGCAACAGTAGAAGGCTGAAGCAAGGACAAGTGGAGCTACGAGTTGGGAATGGAGCGAAAGTTCCAGCACTAGCTGTAGGCACTTACTTGTTGTCTTTACCTTCGGGATTGATTTTAGAACTGAATAATTGTTATTTTGTACCTGCTATAAGCAGAAATATTATTTCAATTTCTTTGTTGGATTTGGAAGGTTATGATTTTTCAGTTAAGAATAAATTATGTTCCTTCAATCGCAACAATTTGTTCTATGGTTCTGCCCCTCTTATGAATGGGCTTTACATACTCGATCAATCCGCGCCAATTTATAACATTAATACCAAACGGTTCAAACCTAATGAGGAGAACCGAACGTTTCTATGGCATTGTCGTTTAGGGCACATCAGCGAGAAACGCATCAAGAGGCTCCATTCGAATGGACTTCTTGGCTCATTTGACTTTGAGTCATGTGAGAAATGCGAATCCTGCATGATGGGCAAAATGACACGGGCCCCCTTTAATAAACCTAACGAGAGGGCCAGTGACTTATTGGGCCTGATACACACTGATGTGTGTGGCCCAATGTCCACAAATGCAAGAGGAAACTATTAGTACTTCATTACCTTTACTGATGATTTCAGTAGGTATGGATATGTTTATTTGATGAAACATAAGTCTGAATCTTTTGAGAAGTTCAGAGAATTCCAAAATGAAGTACAGAACCAACTTGGCAAAAGCATTAAGGCTCTTCGGTCCGACCGAGGAGGAGAATACTTAAGCCAAGAATTCAGTGATCATCTGAGAGAGTGTGGGATCGTATCCCAACTCACTCCTCCCGGAACACCTCAATGGAATGGTGTGTCTGAGAGGAGAAATCAGACCTTATTGGATATGGTTCGATCTATGATGAGTCACACAGACCTTCCAATATCCCTTTGGGGATATGCTCTGCTAACAGCAGTGTTCACTCTAAATAGAGCGCCATCGAAAGCAGTAGCAAAGACACCATATGAATTATGGACTGGAGAAGCTCTAGTGCTGTCTTATCTCAGAATTTGGGGTTGTGAAGCCTATGTCAAGAGATTGATCTCAGACAAGCTTACACCAAAATCTGACAAATGCTACTTCATTGGTTATCCACGGGAAACCAAGGCTTATTACTTCTATCTGCGTTCCGAGAACAAGATCTTTGTTGCCCGGGATTGTAACTTTCTTGAGAGGGAGTTTCTCTCTAAGAAAGACAGTGGGAGTAAGGTACTGCTTGAAGAAATTCAAGATGAACAGGATACTGCTCAACCTAATGAGGAAGAGCAGCAGGAGGACCTACAAGAAATTGTAGAGCCTGAACCTGTAGTACCTGAAGTTCGAAGATCCGGGAGGATCCGTCACGAACCCGAGAGATATCAAGGATTCCTCGTGACTGACTGTCATGATCTTTTGATCATTGATGGTGATGAACCATCGAACTTCAATCAAGCCATGATGGGCCCAGATTCCTCTAAGTGGCGCAAGGCCACTGATTCCGAAATGGACTCCATGTCGGTCAACCAAGTGTTTTCGTTGGTTGACTTACCCGCTGGTGTAAAAGCCATCGAGTGCAAATGGATCTTCAAGAAGAAGATTGACGTGGATGGAAATGTCCAGATTTATAAAGCCAGGTTGGTGGCAAAAGGTTTCAGACAAGTTCACGGTGTGGATTACGATGAAACCTATTCACCAGTGGCTATGATGAAATCTATTCGGATTCTACTAGCAACTGCAGCTTTTCATGATTATGAAATTTGGCAGATGGACGTGAAAACCGCCTTCCTGAATGGAATTCTGGAAGAGGATGTGTATATGACGCAACCTGACGGTTACATAGATCCAAAGAATGCTGGGAAAGTATGCAAGCTTCATAAATCCATTTATGGATTGAAGCAAGCATCGAGGAGCTGGAATCTTCGTTTTGATGAAGCGATCAAGCAATTTGACTTCATCAGAAACGAAGAAGAACAATGCGTGTATAAGAAATCTAGTGGGAGCAAGATTGTATTTCTTATTCTGTATGTCGATGACATACTGCTTCTCGGAAACGACGTTCCAATGCTGAAGTCGGTAAAGGACTGGCTTGGAAGTTGTTTTTCCATGAAAGACATGGGTGAAGCCGCATACGTTCTTGGAATCAGGATCTACCGGGATAGATCTAGAAGGCTGATAGGCTTGTGTCAAGATTCATACATTGACAAAGTCCTACAAAGATTCAGCATGAAGGATTCCAAGAAGGGCTTCACGCCGATGGTACATGGCACAACGCTAAGCAAGAAGCAGAGCCCTACGACGGCTGCTGAGCTTGAGCGCATGAAGAATATTCCTTATGCATCTGCAATAGGATCTGTCATGTATGCCATGATCTGTACTCGTCCTGATGTTGCTTATGCATTGAGCATGACAAGTAGATACCAGTCAAATCCAGGTGAAAACCATTGGATTGCCGTAAAGAATATCTTGAAGTATCTAAGACATACTAAGGATAAGTTCTTAGTGTACGGTGGAAGTGATGTGCTTAAAGTCAGTGGATTCACGGACGCAAGTTTCCAGACAGACCAAGATGATTTCCGGTCACAGTCCGGGTATATCTTTTGTCTGAATGGCGGTGCAATCAGTTGGAGAAGCTCCAAGCAAGACACCGTTGCTGATTCCACTACAGAAGCTGAATATATCGCCGCCTCAGAAGCTGCGAAGGAAGCTGTTTGGATACGGAAGTTCATTATTGAACTAGGTGTGATACCAGATGCGGCTGAGCCTCTGGCACTGTTTTGTGACAACAATGGTGCTATAGCTCAGGCAAAGGAACCAAGATCACACCAGAAATCCAAGCATGTTCTAAGAAGATTTCACTTGATACGTGACATCATTAATAGAAAGGAAGTCAAGATCAGCCGAGTTCAGACAGATGATAACGTCGCTGATCCGTTGACAAAGCCACTCCCAAGGCCTAAGCTCGAGTTTCTGACTGAAGCTGTAGGCATTAGAGACATAGAAATGTAATCTAAATTTGAGTGGGAGTTTGAGGGCTTTTATTTAGTTATTTGATATGTTCTTGTAAAACATTCTTATGTTTAATGAAATTATTATTTCAAGATTATTTTAACTGTGATGAAATAATCGTTCCAAAGTGATATGAACCATTTTATAGGTCATCAAAGTAAATGACTTGATCTTGAGTCATCGAAGTCATTTAGCTTGATCATGAGACCCTATATTTGATAGATGTTTTATATCATCCCGTCCCTAGTCGAAGGTTGTTGAAATTGGAACACCAACAACCGTGTGAGACTGGATTGGTACGTGACTTATGACAAAGTCTCAGTGTGTCATAGATGCGCGGCATCAAAGTCAGTACATAGGTGTATGTTTGGGAACATACGACCGGACAAGACCCGCTTATAAGAACTCTTCAGGATATTTATATCTGTGTCATAAGAGATTCTTACTACGACTATAGAGTATAGTCCTTAGACCTGAGTTCGCATGCATGTGACTGCACATGGACTGATGCACTTTGATCATTGTCTAACGCTATCGTTCTGCGATAGTTATAAGGACCTTGTTTGGGTACATTATGAAATGAATAGTTTACAGTGATGGAACAAGACGGAATTTGTCCCTCCAATATAAATGGAGTGAATATCTCTAGGCCAATCGGAGATTTGAATACTGGAAAATGCATGGACATGCTCAAACGGACTTTCCCGAGTCGTTTGGATTGTCAGTATCAAATCAGAGTCCGATGAACAAGATTAGGCTTTATAAGGATGACACCAATCTTGCCTTATGACTAATCGAGATATTGTGACAAAAGGATTATGAATACAAAGATTCCAGTACAAGTGGGAGATTGTTGGAATTGTGTCCAGTAATCTCGGTACTGTCTCTAGAAAGTAAGAGTATGTCAATGATCAGACATAAGTCATATAATACTGGGGGTCATGATGGCTTGCTAGAGTCCGCTCATGATCTATAAGTCTTGGACTTATTGCCTTTATTATATGATCCCATATGGGTCACACGCCTAAGCTAACAGGAAAATGTGTAGGAACGGTTTAGCAGAAGTACGGTAAAAGTGCTAGGCATTTACTGGACTTAGAGAGAATAAAACGGTTTAGCTACTCTGTGTCGATCGATACACAAGGTGTGTCGGTCGACACAGTGTGCGAATGCCGTCTAGTTAATTGGTGTTTGGGCCAAATGGCCCAAACGAAATCAGACAAGTTTTATAAGCTAAAACTCGAGTTTCTGATCAATTAACCCTAACACTCCAGCCGTAAACTCTCTCTCTGCGCCGAATTCCTCTAGTGGTCTAGCAGCCGTTTCCTGTGATCGCGTGTGTGAACCTTTGGAGGATTCATCCCTCGGTGTTTCTCTGATCTCAGACATACCATCTATTTCCGCTGCAAACAGGTATAAGGTGAGATCATCATTTGTTTCTATTCTGAGAAGAACCTAGATCGCATGTTTAGGTTGATATGAATCCAAGAATTGAATCAGGATCAACTAAACAATCCTTCACCTACATGGGCAGGGATATGGGTCGCAAGGCTGGTCAAGGACGCTCTCCTTGCTGAACCGTGGGCGACATATGGTCGATGGCGGGACGATGGGCGACGAACGTGTTGAGGAATGAGCGATGGGAAGAGATGGTCGATGAGAGCTTTGGAACTGGTTGGAGACACTCTTTGCTCAGCTTAGTGGATGGTACGTGAATGGATTCGAACAGGAACAAGTAACCAGTAACCAAGACTCTTCAAGAAAAGGGGCAACACATGATTCTTGTAAGAGGGGCACCCGTCAAGGGCTAGAAACCTTAGGGTTTAATCTTCTTTGTAAATAATTGCTTAAGGGTTTTCACCATATACAAGTGGCATATAGGCCACGAAAATAACAGCGAAACGGCTTATTTGGGCCCTTAAAAAAATAGAAATAAGCATAATATAAAAGATAGAAAAGATAGGACGGGCCATGGTCTCTTTCTCATGTATCGGGCCTTGGATTACCTCATTAAAAAAACTTAGTGGGAAAACTCATTGGGATAAAACCCACTTAGGGAAAAACAAGTATAAACCTTGGCCCAAAGAGATGTTTCAACGCCCTCCTGATCGCCAAATATAAGTCGAAGTGCATCAAACCCGCGAGCTTCGAAATAAGGCAGGTCCGGAAACCATTGGGTTAGAACTTGAGTAACTTATTCGTCTGGCTGGTATTGGTTTGATTCCAACTTTCCTAGGTTCCTTGATGAGTCAAGACTTCATAAAAAGTTCCTTTTTTGCTTGATTCATCCTGGTCCGTTCTGAGCTCTCAAACATGTGGCATTTGGTCTCCAGCGGGTTCGTTGGAAGTCTTCTGTTTTGTAACTTGCATAACTTCCTCATGTGAAAGTCTCTTAAAGTACTTCCAATTCTGGTGATTTCTTGGTGAGTTAAGTTTCTGGAACAAGTCGATATGTAGCTTAAATCCTTATGGTCTGATCGCAGTCCTCTGTTGAGTGCACATATGTCAGCGGGTAAAGCCAAATGAGCAGCTTCTGAACAAACTCCAAAACCTGCTCGAACCAGGGCTGATTTCTCTTGATCAAACTCTTCCAAATATTTGGTCTCCTGGTGAATATCAAGTCTGATGTAATTGGGTCGAGCCAATTCTCCTATGGACAGCTTCCAAGACTCGGCTATGGCTTTAATGGAGGTTTGTGGACTATCTCCAAATGGGATCATGCCAATTGGGTTCTGGGACGATCATTACTCCTGAAAAATATGGTTGGCTGATGAATCTTCTGTACCACCTCATTTGGTATAGCAGAACTTGTTTTGGTCTCCTTAACCTCCTCGGGTCGTCTTGAATCCATGTGGTGCGGGCTTGGGTCGATGTTTAGGTTGTTGACCGCATCATACCCTCCCTCTTCAAAAACTTTTGTCCTCAAACCTTGATCACCTACACATAGATAATTTAAGTTAGTATCTTGAAATAAATGTGGGTTTAGAAGATTAACTCGTGTGTGGTTTTGATTGTGGCTCGGGTGGAGTTGGTGTTGAGAATCGGTGGGTCCTCCTTGATTAACATGAAGTATATGATGCGGTCATCAGAACCAGACTAGACCAGGTGCTCGCTAACTCAACCACTACGTCAGTCAGCACGCTGACTAACTCAATCACTACGTCAGACACTACGCCAGTCAGCGCAACCAGACCCAATGGAGACCAACAGTCAGAAATTGAAGCACTCCAACCAATCCAGAAGGAACCAATCAACAAATCCAATTGTTCTGGATTCCCAACTCATCAGAGGACAAAGGAGAATTGGATTCGAACCAAAAGGAGTAATGGTTTGAAAGATATTCAACTTCCAAATCAGGAGATGCTACACTTGCCTTATTTGGAAGATCATGAGTTCAAATACTGCCAAACTCGAACTTGGCGCCCAGGAGACTTATTACTACTTCTAGAAGCACTTTAAAACACCTTCAAAAGCACCAGCCCACACAGGATCAGGCGGATCCTATTGGAACATAAACCAACTCAACCGGAGCTATTTATGGAAGCTATGAAGACCAATTAGTTTACCACCTCTCAAACCAAGATTTGGCGACCAAGATACATTTACCACGAGGCCAAGAAGATAGAAGACGTCCAAAAATCAGCCAGAATGCTCAGAATCAATTGGAGGTTCAGCTTGTTCAACTTTCCTTATTCAGACACAAGCACATTCAAGGAGAAGATCATCCAACGGCTCCTTTCCAAGAATGAGAGCTGCGAATTCTTTGCCTGTCAAGATGTTCCAGAGATCCTAACATATCCTTTAAAGCCATCCAGATACAAAGAAAGCATCCAAGCCATTGAAGCCTTGCCATATTCAGCCTAACGGCTAGTTTTTTCATTAAGTTTCGATTTCCTTCTTGTTCAAGGTCAATATGACCGTTTGTAAAGAGCCTATAAAGGCATAGTTTAGCTTACTGTATTATTCACCCTTTTCAATCTCAAAATTAATAGAACATTTCGTTTCTATTTCAAAGTTATCTTTGATTCATTTTGTCTTTAGAACTCTTGAGTGATTCAACCGGTTCTACAGATTATGTCTTTAGGTTCCTAAGTGTGTGAAGCCTTAGTAATCTTTTGACAAAGGATTGAGTCCTGCTTTGAGTGATTCAAGCAGCCTTGATTCTCCACGGATTGAGAGAGTCAATCACACCCACCGATTGAGAGAGTCAATCTTCTTCCATCCATTCCACCCATCTCGGTCGAGTAAGAGAGCTTTTAAGCCAGTGCTTGTCCTCCATCAACCCATAACTCAAGCTTCCACTCCCGGGGCTGCATCATCTGGTATCAGAGCATCACTTTGATTCCAGGGCTGCATCATCTGGTATCAGAGCATCACTTTGATTCCAGGGCTGCATCATCTGGTATCAGAGCCGAAAGGTTCCTAATCAGGTGTATTCTATCCTTTACCTTTCGGTTATTGCATCTAGTTTTTGTTTCATTTCATTTTAAAATAAAAAGCTATAAAAATTGTTTTCATA
Source organism: Orychophragmus violaceus (assembly GCA_030180135.1). Taxonomy (NCBI): domain Eukaryota; kingdom Viridiplantae; phylum Streptophyta; class Magnoliopsida; order Brassicales; family Brassicaceae; genus Orychophragmus; species Orychophragmus violaceus. Next base: position 35,194,500 of record CM058230.1, read on the forward strand.
TTCATCTATTTCATTCTTTGTTTTGTTTTGCATCTTAAAAAAAAAAACCATAAAAATTGTTTGTTTCCTCATATTACTTAGTTTCTGATTTTTGTTTGCATATTTTATAATAAAAAAAAGAAGTTTTCTATTGTTTGATTTGAATTCCTTTAAACCAAAAAAAAGAGAGTGTTATTTCCATATTATTTGTCTCAATTCGAAATTTTTTAAAAAAAAAAGTTTTCCAGTGTTTGATTTGAATTCTTTTAAACCAAAAAAAAAGTGTTATTCCCATATTTGTTTTTGTGTGATTTCGAAAATTTTCTTAAAAAAAAGAAAGAAAGAAGTTTTACATTTAAGTTTTGTGCCATAGAAATTTAGTTTCCATTTTTACTCTTGCATCCAATTCAAAATAAAAAAAGGAAGGTTTTCACTTTTTGTTCAAACCACTTCGATCCCATTGATACTCTTCTAGTTTAAATTGTTTCAGGAACTAACTCAAACATGGGAGAAGGAGCAGCTACTGACATGTCACCATGAATCAGCTTCTTGAAGTCTTGAGAAGCATGAGTGAGCATCTGACCCAGCTAGAAAATTCCCATCCTACACAACAACAAGAAGAGAATGGACTTGGGAATACACCAGGAGCTACTTATGTGGAGCCTAAACCACCAGACCAACCTTGGAGAACAAGAACGACAAAGTCACATCCACCAAGGACTTCCCAACGAAAATCAGGGAGTGACTCAAGCCGTGCAACATTCAAAGCCACCTACAAGTCAAAAGTCAGGTTAATTTGGGATGATGGATATTATTATTATGGACCTGAATTCTTTGTATATCCAGGAGGTAAAGCAAGCTATATAGATTGGGAAAGCAACATGGAAGAGTACTTTAGCTACTATTGTGTTCCTAATGAAGAGCGACTCCATATAGCACTTGGACAACTCACCAAAGAGGCTCTAAAATGGTGGAACAAAGAAGAGTATGAGAGATGGTACTACAAGGAGCCAAAGATCAGAACATGGGATGACTTAAAGTTGAGCATGTGGGAGAAGTATTGTTCACAGAACAAAACTACTTATCCACCGAAGAGATCATCAACTCCTAAACTTGTGCAAGATGCCAATAGCTCTCAAACAAAGTATCAAGGTAAGTTCTCTGTCTCTAAGAATACATTAGAACTAATGTGTTGTAAGTGTAAGAGCAGGGATCATGTTGCTAAGGACTGTCCAAGAAAAAGGACCACAACATCAAAAGGTGAAAAGCTAGTACCACAAGAGGCCAAAGGAGGAGAAAAGCAACCAGCAGCCTCTAAACCATTTAATGAGTTTCCCACCTTTAGATTTGCACCAGTAGAACACACTCACGAAATCCTGAAGGAGAAGCAAGAGCAGAAGCAGAGCCACAAAGCTTCACCCAATGCAACCGGATCCAGCTTTGATGCCTCACTCAAGCTCCTAGACATGCCAACACAAGGTAAGTGTTCTAACCTTATAAATTCCAAAGAGCCAACCTGTTATAAGTGCCATAAAAGAGGGCATTTTGCTGCAAATTGTCCATCTAAGAAGTTGTTCAAAGATACAACATCAGAGTTAAAATTGGAAGTAACTAACACAAATGATAGTTTTGTGCAATCTGATATTTTAATTTCCAATTCAAGACTCATGCACTTATCTTTGCCAAAGAGTTTTGGTGCAGGAATAAGACAAGGAGAATGGCATATAAGCAAAGGTGAATAAAATCAATTCTTACACCTTAATTGTTCAAAGGAGGCCGAGAAAGAGGAAACCAAGCAAGGCAACAACAGAAGAGTGCAAGCAAACAAAGTGAATTCTGAACTTAAAGTGAATAAACTTGTTTGTCCAACCACTGTTATGATGCACTTGTGTCTGGACCAAAAGGTTCATAAAAGTTTAGGTGTTAAAGAAGAAGTGGAGCAACACCAATGTCATAAGCCACAAGCGAGTAAAGGACGAGAGTACATTCAAGGTACCATCATGACTGTTGTACCAAGACATGAGCGAGACAAGGTAAGTCAATATCTTACTCAAACTGTTCATACTGATTCCAAGGATATGATAACGCATTTGTCTTGTCCAAAAGAACTTGAGAAAGATATAGGTCTTGAAGTCAAGCTTCGGGCAGAATCATCAACACAAAGGAATCAAGATGAGAAAGATCAGGGAGATCCAACCATTGATGGACTAGAGCATAAAACCTCTAGTAGTACACGCACCAAGAGAGAGGAGACTCTGAACCAGCTTGTCACATCCGTAATGGTAAGCTCCAACCTTGTGCAACCTGTTTTTAAAGTCTCAAACTCAGATATAATACACTTGCTCTTTTCCTTAAGAGTTGACTTAGGTACAGGTCTGATAAAGATCAAGAAGCCAAAGGCAGAAGGAGTCTTGCAAGAGAGACCAAAACCGAGCCATGTTTCCACACATGAGCCACCAACAAATCAAAGGCTTGACGTATATCATGCTTCAACCAAACATGAGGTTATTTCTGAACTTGGAATGAGTATTCTTGATTATCAATCCACTGGTATGATGCACTTGTTTCGTGAGTCAAGTGTTGAGACAGGGATTAGATCTAAAGATAAGGCCAAATGGAAGATCAAGGAAAATCCACCGGACGAGACATCACTATGCTCCACCATGTCCTTTAAAGAAAACCAACACTACCAGGATGTTAGCCATGTAAGTCTATCTATAATCCACCTCATTTATAATGACCCAACAACTCTGTTGAAGGACTCGTTAAACTTGCCAGAAGTTACTACAACTAGGGACAGTGAAATAGCTTCAAGTTTATCTCTTCATAAGAAGCCCATAATGCACTTGTCTCTTTGCCAAAGTGTTGAGAATATTTCAGGTCTTAAGGAGGGCAGGAGAAAGATAAGCGAAGGAGATGCTGTACCAGCTCAACGAAGAGGAGCATTGCTATCCTATTTACTCAAAGAAGAGCCACCGGATGCTCCACAACTAAACCGGAATCAAAATGATTCCCAAGGTAATCTTCTAACCCCTCATTCACTTCACTGGACTAACTTGACTTATCTATGTGCAGGTAATCAAGTTTTGAGGTCAAAACTTCTTGAAGAGGGAGGGTATGATGCGGTCATCAGAACCAGACTAGACCAGGCGCTCGCTAACTCAACCACTACGTCAGTCAGCACGCTGACTAACTCAATCACTACGTCAGACACTACGTCAGTCAGCGCAACCAGACCCAATGGAGACCAACAGTCAGAAATTGAAGCACTCCGACCAATCCAGAAGGAACCAATCAACAAATCCAATTGTTCTGGATTCCCAACTCATCAGAGGACAAAGGAGAATTGGATTCGAACCAAACGGAGTAATGGTTTGAAAGATATTCAACTTCCAAATCAGGAGATGCTACACTTGCCTTATTTGGAAGATCATGAGTTCAAATATTGCCAAACTCGAACTTGGCGCCCAGGAGACTTATTACTACTTCTAGAAGCACTTTACAACGCCTTCAGAAGCACCAGCCCACACAGGATCAGGAGGATCCTATTGGAACATAAACCAACTCAACCGGAGCTATTTATGGAAGCTATGAAGACCAATTGGTTTACCACCTCTCAAACCAAGATTTGGCGACCAGGAGACATTTACCACGAGGCCAAGAAGATAGAAGACGTCCACAAATCAGCCAGAATGCTCAGAATCAATTGGAGGTTCAGCTTGTTCAACTTTCCTTATTCAGACACAAGCACATTCAAGGAGAAGATCATCCAACGGCTCCTTTCCAAGAATGAGAGCTGCGAATTCTTTGCCTGTCAAGATGTTCCAGAGATCCTAACATATCCTTTAAAGCCATCCAGATACAAAGAAAGCATCCAAGCCATTGAAGCCTTGCCATATTCAGCCTAACGGCTAGTTTTTTCATTAAGTTTCGATTTCCTTCTTGTTCAAGGTCAATATGACCGTTTGTAAAGAGCCTATAAAGGCATAGTTTAGCTTACTGTATTATTCACCCTTTTCAATCTCAAAATTAATAGAACATTTCGTTTCTCTTTCAAAGTTATCTTTGATTCATTTTGTCTTTAGAACTCTTGAGTGATTCAACCGGTTCTACAGATTCTGTCTTTAGGTTCCTAAGTGTGTGAAGCCTTAGTAATCTTTTGACAAAGGATTGAGTCCTGCTTTGAGTGATTCAAGCAGCCTTGATTCTCCACGGATTGAGAGAGTCAATCACACCCACCGATTGAGAGAGTCAATCTTCTTCCATCCATTCCACCCATCTCGGTCGAGTAAGAGAGCTTTTAAGCCAGTGCTTGTCCTCCATCAAACCATAACTTAATCTTCCGCTCCCGGGGCTGCATCATCTGGTATCAGAGCATCACTTTGATTCCAGGGCTGCATCAGTATATGACACCATGTTTGTGTGGCCGACACGAAATGTTATCCCTTTGAACTGTCTTGTCGTCTGCTTTCCTTTTTCATGTATCAACATCTCTTGGCAAGGACAAGTGCATTATACAAGTATTGGAAGATCTTATTTCGCACTCAACTACTTTTTCAACTTCTTTCGATTTCTCTTTGTCTAGTTCTTTCAATGAAATTGTTACTACTTTCCTAGTGGGACAATTCCTAGCAAAATGACATATTTTATTACACCTATAACAGATTGTATCATTGTTATTTGAAGGGTTAGAGGACTTACATTGCTCTATTTTTTGGTGTGGTCGAAGTAAAGATCTTACACTTAACTTTGGAGCTAGGGGCTGTTGAACTGGTTCTTGTGGCACTTCCATGGCTTGAACATGCAGTTCAGCCTTTGTTTTCTCCCTTAAAGTTTTTGTTGACCATTGCTTTTGCTCATGACCACATCCACTTGGTGACTTAGCTTTTGGAGTCGGCCTTGTGGCTAGAATCCATCTTCTTAGCTCGCGATTTGCATAATTATGCTGCTTTGCTGATGTTCTTCAGCAGCTCCTAAGATCTCTTCACGCGTTATTTGCTTCATCTCTTCCCAAGAAGCATATGGTACATCACACTTAAGTCGAATGTGAGCATCTTGATCCCAATGCCCAAAGGCATCTTCGGTTAGAGTATCCTCCACATAAGATGTCTTCTCTTCCTTGTTCACTTGGTTGGCTTGCAGCCAATTCTCCATGTCTCTTTCCCATCTCAAGTAAGCTTCTGGTCCTTGGTGATGGTCTGAAAAATAGATGGAATAAGGTTCGAACTCTACCTCATCATCGGTTTAATGTTCACATGATAAGGATTGGTTGGTGGAGTGCTCTTGATCTGATTCCGGTTCCCCATCTTCAACCTCCATGTTGCCACCATATTCATCTTCTATCTTATCCTCATGATCCCATGGTTTGTCCTCATCGTGCTCTGCCTCTCCTAAACTGTTTTGAGAATCAGTTTCTTCATACCAAGGCTGTCGTGGTCTTAGTTTAGTGGTGTGGTGCGTGTGGTAATGGTCGGGTGGCTCGGGCTCCATCTCTTATGCGGCATGATCTTCCCCAGTGTCCTCATGTTGATTGGAACGCACAGATTTTCCTCTCATAGCTTGGAGTGGTAGTGGTCTAGGCCCTTGTGGATGTGCTGGAGGTCGTAGCTCAAGCCGGTCTAGCCGCTCTCCAATGGCTTGGATTGCACCGAGTACTTGGGCTAGGTCTACTGGTGCGTTATTGTCTCCCATGTTTCATGTTCCTGTAAGATAACACTAGACAGAGGATCAAGTGCCAAGGAAATAGAAAAAAGCAAAACAAAAAAGGCAATTGGCAACATAAAGAAAAAGACAAACTGCTCTGAAAATGGAAAAAAATCACAAATAAGAAACTTTCTAGTTTTATGAAGTCTGGTCTGTTTCTAACTCTATTTTTCTTTTTACTTTTATGATGCAAGCTAAATGTAAATATGCAGAAAAACTAACAACCTAACAGGAAATATGCAGAAACGAAATCAATAAAGGAAACAAAATGGATGCAGTTTATGATCTTATCCGAGAATGATATGCAAAGTAAGAACTTAATGCTTTCTTTTGGGTTTTCTTATGCATTTTAAATGAATGAATTGATGCATCACCTAAACAGGATTAAGAACAGACGAAACAAAGGCATGGAATACAAAAGATGACACGCAACAAGTCTCTAACACAAACTGATACAACCTAGTTGATATGAAACCTTCAAGCTGTCCGCGGATGCAACTAAAGACCTAACCACTATTTAATGTAATTTTATTTATTATAAATATTAATTTATATAAAATAAATTTCATTTTTTTAAATGGGTATGAAATAGCTACGACAATAATCGTAGCCAGTTGTAGCTAATCTAGCTAAGAACACGGATCATAGCTATTCGTAGCCAATAGCTATGAATACTGTAATGGCCCGATCCCGGTCCATTAGGCCATTGGAAAATTTTTAAAGAAAAGGCCCAAGGCCCATTCCAATTCCAAAAACCTAGTCCTTTTCCCTTATAAATAGGAGTAGCCTCCCATGAGAAAAAGGGAAAAGATGATTTCCGACGAATCCCTGCTCCTCTTCCGTCGCAGCCACCACCCTCTAAATCTAGATCTTTTGTTCTTTCATTCTCTAGAGCCAATGGCAATCCGATAAATCTGTTTTCCGATCTAATTCTCCTTAACATGAGCACTAAAATCCTTGTATCTTTCTATCCGCAACGCCATCACGTTCCCCTGGATGAGACGAAGCCGTAGCCGTCAACCGCTCTTCCATAGCCCACCGGACGCACCCGCAATCGCCAGAAGAAGACTCGCCGGAAACCCACGCGCCGCCGCCAACCACCACGCGCCGCCGTCGCCGCCAACAGGAGCCGCCACCCGTCGCCAGAGCACCGCCGTCACCGATTGCCGGTTGACCGGGTCGGGTTGACCGGATCGTGTCGTTGACCGAGTCGGGTTGACTGGGTCGTGTCGTTGACCATGTCGGGTTGTTGACCGGGTCAGGTTGGGTTGACCGGGTCGTGTCGTTGACCGGGTCGGACTGGTTGACCGGTTTGGTTGACTTGGTTTAGCCGGTTTGGTTCGGTTTTCAATTCCAATTTTCAATTTCAATCCCGGTTTAGATCGGTTTAGCTGGGTTGGGCTGGCTATTTTCAATTAATCATAACAAGCTCATCCTAAACCCGCTTTGAGCATACCGAAAGCCAAATTTGCTTCTTTTTCCGTGTTCTTTCCAGTTATGAATTCCGTTCTGGCGTCAGAAGCTTCCAAATTATGCTTTTGCCCTTCTTTGGCCAGGGTGAGGCGGTTTGTCCTGATTTGATTCATGTGTATTGTTGTGTTTCGTTATGTCTAGGTTAGGATTGAACCGGCTTCGTTGATTGTTGCGTGATAAGTATTGATGGTGAAGTCTAGTGCTGTTAGGGCTTTATGAAGAATATGAAACAATAACCTATACCTATATTTATACACCTATGTATATATAAACTACCTTTGGCTTGTGAATTGAGAATGCAGTTAGGTTGTTAGATGCTGTTGCGTGTTGTGTGACCCTTGATAACCGAAATGGCTTTGCGTTCTGATTGTTTGTTGTGTGAGAACCTAGATGGCATGTTAAAACGGATTAGGTTGTGAACCGGAAATTTGTGTGGTGATTAATGGCATGTGTGAGTTAGATGTCGTGTTAGGCGCCTGTGATGGGCTTCTGTGGTGGGGTACGTGTCTGATACCAAGAAGGAATCCTTGTGCCCAGAAAGCAAACGGAGGAGGGTGTGACGAGCTCTCCCAACAGAGTGATTTGTGGCATGCATGCCGGAGTGATGTGAGGGGCCTGCGCGTCGGAGTGAAGTTCGGGTGGAAGTCGGGTACGAGCTATATGTCTCTATGAGGCCCGGTGGCTTTAACTAGTATCGTGGCCGAGTCGGGTACGGGGTTTATGCTGCTATGTGCCCGAGGGTCACGATGCTTCCATTGTTTGTTGTGTGTTTATATATTGTATTATATAATATTCCTTGCAGCCGTTTAATTCTCGGCTAGGCATTAAGTCGTGCAAGGGTCGTATGGTTTAGGTTGGTCCAAATCGTTCTCACATAGTAATTCCCCAATTACTCACCCCTCTTCTTCCCCCTTCCTTTTCCTTTCAGGACTTGTATCAGAAGTATATTACTGGTTGAGTTGAGGTTTTGAACAGAAGGAAGCATGCGCAGGACTCCTTGGACCATTGGGAGGACATGTCGGCTAGCATGCGGGCGTAGACGCATGTCTTAACTCCGCCGTTCCGGTTCGCCGGGAGTGGGGTGTTACAATTCAATATCAGAGCCTAGGTTAAGGTCCCTCAGTGTCGTCCTGAGGGATCAGCTTCTGTCGTTTTCTTAAAATCTTATTTCCGTTTGCGAAAGTTCAAACCACCAACTAGAGTAGTATGTGACTTCTTCTATATTGTTCTAGTCTAGTTAGATCTTCCGTGCAGGTTAGGATCGGTGCCTTAGACCTTAGTGGTATCAATTGCCTTTAAGTTGTATGCCAAGAGGTATGTCATGATGTATACCGTAGAGGTGTATGTTGAGATGTATTATGCGGTGTATGCCTTCGAGGTAGTCGATGCCATGGAGGATAGCAGTGCACAGCAAGGCAACAAGTATGTGGTGGCGTTCATCGGAGAGTCCAAGAAGCATTTTAAGTGGATTTTGTGAGGCGAACCGAGGTAGAGATACCGTGGAGTTTCAAGTTCAATTTCCTTTTCCTTCTTCCTGCTTACAATCCTTCCTTCCTGCTTTTTTTTACGTGCTCTTTCCAGTTATGAAGTCCATTTGGGCGTCAGGAACTTCCAAATTACGCTTTTTCCCTTTTTTGGCCAAGGTGAGGCGGTTTGTCCTGATTTGATTCATGCGTATTGTTGTGCTTCGTGATGTCTAGGTTAGGATTGAACCGGCTTCGTTGATTGTTGCGTGATAAGTATTAATGGTGAAGTCTAGTACTGTTAAGGCTATATGAAGCATATGAAACAATAACCTATACCTATATCTATACATCTATATATATAAACTACCTTTGCCTTGTGAATTGAGAACGCAGTTAGGTTGTTAGATGCTGTTGCGTGTTGTGTGACCCTTGATAACCGAACTGGCATTTGCGTGCTGATTGTTTGATGTGTGAGAACCTAGATGGCATGTTAAAACAGATTAGGTTGTGAACCGGAAATTTGTGTGGTGATTAATGGTATGTGTGAGTTAGCTGTCGTGTTAGGCGTTTGTGATGGGCTTATGTGGTGGGGCATGTGTTTGATACCGAGAAGGAATTCACGTGCCCAAAAAGCTGTCGGAGGAGGGTGTGACACGCCCTCCCAACGGAGCGATTTGTGGCTTGCGCGCCGGAATGATGTGAGGGGCCTGCGCGCCAGAGTGATGTGAGTGAAGTTCGGGTGGAAGTTGGGTACGAGCTATATGTCTCTATGGGCCCGGTGGCTTGAACTAGTGTCGTAGAGAAGGAAGCGTGCGCAGGTCTCCTGGGACCATTGGGAGGACATGTCGGCTAGCCTACGGGCGTAGACGCATGTCCTAACGTTTCCGTTCCGGTTCGCCGGGAGCGGAGTGTTATAGATACGTTCGTAGCTATTCCGCAGATAAGTTACTACGGATAACTACGAATTCTAAATAACTAGGAGCGTTTAGGCGGAGATTGAGTTCGTAGCTATCCGTAAGTAAACTGAAATTAGTTACGGAAATTGGATCATAGCTACGAAATGGCCAATTTTCTTATAGTGTTTCAGCGTTAACTTGATCTTCAGGTGAGGAAACATGCGACGGAGGAGCTGTTCCATGGCCAAAATGGCCGTGAAATTCCAGCAGATAGAGTTCAGAAAGTGTAATGATGAAAAGAAAATATTCGTCCTTTTTATCGCCCTTTACAATCATTCATATATATCGAAAACCATAAAGATGTTTGTTCCGACGAGACAACAATGACAAAAGCCACGTAACTGATAAAGTCTACCGATCACATTCGCTCTCAGTCTTTTGTCTTTTGTTTTCCATGATATTTTATCATTTTAGATTTATTATGACATTTACACTATACACAAACTAAACAGTATTTATGGATAAACTATTACATATATAAAATACAAAATTGACCAGGAAAGGTATTGATGATTACTAATTTAATTAGTAACATTACTAATTCTATTTGATACACCAGAAAGAAAAAAATACAACAGAATGCAGCTGAGCTCGCAAAATTCTTTTTACACTAGCTTCAAGCTGGCTTCCTCTTGACAAAAAAAGAAGTGGCTTCCTCTGCTCTACTTTTAAAAAAAAATTCTGTTTGTTTCTACACAAACAAAAAAAAAATCTTCCCTATGCATAATCAACCAACCATGACCGGTTTTGGTTTACTACATATTAAGCCTGGTTTAACATATCATCCGAATTAACGAACGTGCCGTGAAAACCATAAGGTACTCTTGAAGGCAATTTAACGGTTGCTTCCGCTTTCAACGTAACGACATTAACAATCTGAAGCTCCGAATTCCAACTCTCCTCGTCGTGAACAAACGACATAATGTAACCGTCATCTTCTCCGTCAGATTTCAACCCTCTGGGTAAGAAAAAAGGTTCACCTCCGTATTTTTTACCGCCGTAAAATGATTTCTAACTTCTCCGATGGAAAGATCTACTTTAGCGAATCCTGATACTTTAGGCCACGGTTCGGCTATGGCTAGGTGCGCGTACCGGGTTTTCCTCCCGAGAAGATTCCGGTTTACCATACCAGCTTCAAGATTCATCTGAACCGAACCGGGAACTATAGCTCTTCGTGTGGATTTTCCGGTTTTTAGATTTAACCGGATCTCAAACAAAAGGCTGTTGAGCTGCTCATCACACTCGTTGAATATCGAATCCGCCGGAGTCATACAAGATCCGATCACAAAACCTCATCGGTCTCCGGCGACTCCCAAGCGTTCCACAGGTGGAAACAGAAAGTCTCTGGCGACTCTACCCAGATCATCTCCGACGCGTCTTCGGCCATTTTCGGCAAAATTCCAAACCGGGATACTTTCTCTCCATCGTATTTAACTGGAGATTTCCCGAGAAACATATCGGAGAGCCTAAACACAACTTGTTGATCCGGAATCAAGACGAAATTCTTGGTGATCGCGAAATCGTGCATCATCGTCAGATCCGCTAGGGGAATCTCAACGTCCGGCGATATCTTCCCTTCCGGCGAGAATCTGAAGTATTTTAGGTACGGTTTCTCGACGACATCGTAGCTCAACGTGAATAGCTCCTTCGTTCCAGGGTCGATTTTCGGGTGAGCGATCATAGCGGAATTTAATTGTCCGTCGAAATCGAATCTTCTGACGGTCTCAAGATCGCCATTGTCGGTGACACGGACTTGGTAAGGGAGATCGTCTTCAGAAATTGCTAATAACCGGTCGTGGAAGTAAACCAAACCGACATTAGCAACTCCGGTTCCGTTACCGTGATTTAATAAACCGAATAAACCACGTGCGTAAAATAACATCAACCGGGCGATTCCGGAGTGACCGTGGAGGTCGCCTATGGCTTTAGGGAAAATCGGAGAACCGAGCCGTCTCTCCTAAACCAATCTCTCGGTTTCCGTAAACCGGCACGAGTAACTTGCGTCACCGTTATTGATTTTAACGGCGTGAACCATTCCATCTCCGTCGAATAAGTGGTGGCCAGAGACTGGCTCGAACAGTGGATTAGCGCCGTTGCGGAGGTAAACTCCGTCAATGCAGTCAGGAATTTTTCCGGTGATGGTGAGTGTGTAAGATCAAATGCTCAATGAATTGGATTCTGAAAACTTGTATTATTCAACTATCGACACTGGCTGGCTTTTTATAGCCTTTTACAATAACAGAATCCCCTACACTTAAGGTGCAAGCTAAGACTAAGCAACTCAACACTACTTGACCATAAGACTCGGTCTTTATTGTTAACTACTTGACAAGATAATGCTAACGGCTAACTTATTCAAATGATGGTTTGCTCTAACAAAACCCTCCCTAAACTAAGCTTGGTGTACTAAGCTTAGCTTATCTTCAATAGAGCAAACTCCAAGCTTACTCCTCAGGTCTTCAAACACTTTCCGGTTCAGTGCCTTTGTGAAAATGTCAGCCACTTGCTCACGAGATTCACAATGCTCAAGACTTATCAGACCTTCTTTAACCAGATCACGCAGAAAGTGAAAACGTACTCCAATGTGCTTGCATCTCCCATGGAAGACAGGATTCTTAGACAATTTGATTGTTGAAGTATTGTCACAAAGAATGATTGTGCTTCCCTCTACGATGTATCCCAGCTCCTTCAAGATCCTGTTGAACCATATAACCTGACACGCACACACTGAGGCCGCTACATACTCTGCCTCTGTGGTGGAAAGAGTGACAATGGGTTGTTTTTAAGACAACCAGGCCACTGCAGCGTTGTCAATGAGAAGAACATAGCCTGATGTACTCTTCCTTCTCTCATCATCTCCAGCAAAGTCACTATCAGTGTAGACTAGTACTTCTCCTGTTCCTTCTCTCATGTACCATATTCCAAAACTCACAGTTCCTCTTAAGTATCTCAAGACTCTTTTGGCAGCTTGTAAGTGCAACTGAGTGGGTTTAGCCATATATCGACTTAAGATACTTACAGAGAATTGCAGGTCTGGCCTTGTTGAGGTAATGTACATGAGACTTCCTATTATTTGTTTGTAGAAAGTCTCATCTACTGGCTCCCCTCCTTCATCCATGTTAAGCTTGCTTCCAGGTACCATAGGATTGAAGACTGCATTGCAATGCTCCATGTTGAAACGTTTCAGAACCTCTAGAGCATACTTTCCTTGGGAAATATGAATTCCAAGTGGTGTCTGCAACACCTCAATTCCCAGGAAATATCTCATCTTGCCCAGATCAGTCATGTCAAATTCCTTTTGCATTGACTGCTTGAACTCCATCATCAATGAAACATCATCTCCAGTGTAGATTAAGTCATCTACATAAACACTGACCAGAAGAATGTTACCGTGTTTACTAGTTTTGATGAACAAAGTCTCTTCATTTTGAGACTTCTTAAATCCTTCCTTAATGAAGTAGTCTTCAATTCTGCTGAACCAGGCCCTTGGAGCTTGCTTTAATACATACAGAGCCTTGTGGATTTTATAAACCTTAACATCTTCTCCATTAACTTCATACCCCTTTGGCTGTTGAACATAAACGTCTTCCACAAGAACTCCATATAGAAAAGCTGATTTAACATCTAATTGATAGATGTCTCATGCCTTGTGAGCTGCGGTAGCAATAAGTGTTCTGATAGTATCCATTCTAGCAACAGGAGCATACACTTCAGTGTAGTCAATTCCTTGTTCTTGAGAGTACCCCTTTGCTACCAAGCGAGCCTTGTATTTGCTGACTTCTCCATGCTCATTGAGCTTTGTTTTGTAAATCCATTTTACTCCAATACACTTTGCTTCCTTTGGTAAGTTGCTAAGTACCCAAGTCTGATTTTTCTCAATGGACCTTATCTCCTCATCCATGGATGTCCTCCACGTTGGATTCTTTTCTGCTTCTTCAAAGGTTGTTGGATCAGTTGAATTCATCTCCACCATGTTGACTTGATCTTCTTCATCATCAGTCTCATCTCCAATAATGTAGTCTCTGAGGTACTGTGGAGGTCTTGTGACTCTTCCCTCCCTGACTTCAGCACGTTGTTCTCCTGCAACCTCTGCATTTTGCTCAGGTTCTGCAGGTTGTTCTCCTTCATTTTCTGACTCTGCTTGATCACTTCTCTCTTCTTCACTTTCTTCCCATATCTGATCATCCTCATTCCATGTGAGATCAGACTCCACTTGATCATTATCTGCTTCCCAATTCCAATTTCTTGACTCCTCAAACACCACATCACGACTGACAATGATCTTCTTGGTAATTGGATTGTAAAGCCTATAAGCTTTTGACTCTTCTGAGAAACCAAACAGGATGCATGTATTTCTTTTGTCATCAAGTTTGCCTCGCTTCTGGTCTGAAACATGAACATGAGCTACACTTCCCCATACTCTAAGATGATCCACATTAGGCTTGATTCCACTCCAAGCTTCTTGTGGTGTAACATCCTTCACCGCTAGAGTTGGACATCTGTTTAAGATGTAGAAAGTCCAATTCACAGCTTCTGCCCAAAAGATTTTAGGTACCTTTCTAGTTGTCATCATTGATCTGACCATGTTCATCACAATGCGGTTCTATCTCTCAGCAATGCCATTCTGTTGTGGTGTATAAGCTGTGGTAAGTTGCCTTTGAATCCATTGCTCTTTGCAGTAATCGGTGAATTCATTTGAAGTGTACTCCCCTCCCCGATCAGTTCTTAAACACTTGATGCTTTTTCCTGTTTCAACCTCTACCTTCCTCTTGAATAGCTTGAAGTGATCAAAAGCTTCTGACTTCTCCTTTAAGAAATATACCCAAGCCTTTCTGCTGAAGTCATCAATGAAGACTAGGATATACCTCTTTCCAGTGATAGTTGTGGGACTGATAGGTTCACAAATATCAGAATGCACCAGCTCAAGGACTTCATTTGCTTTCCAATTGCTCTTCTTAGGTATGGCGCTTCTTGGCTGCTTCCCCACCAAACAATCTGAGCATGTGAACTGTTGAAAAGCAAAAGTTGGAAGTCCAGTTACCATGTTTCTGCTCAGCAACGTTTTCATCCCACGGTGGATGAGATGTCCATAGCGCTGATGCCACAGTCTTGGAACATCTTCTGAGATAGTTTGCAGACATTTTTGCTGCTTCTGCGCTTCTCCTTCATCAGATTGATCCATTAACATGAACATTCGATTCAGACTCATCTTGCTCTCAGCAATTAGTCCCTTGTCATCATGGTAGATCTTGCAGGTACCTCTCCTTATGATGATCGTCAGATCCTTTGCTTGTAATTGGCCAAGGCTTAACAGATTGTTTTTGAGTTCTGGTATGTAATATACATCACTTATGGTGTATACTATATCATTCAAAACCAGTTTCACATTTCCTTTACCAATGAACTCCATCCTCTTATCATTTTCCAGCTTGACAGTATGCTTGAAATCATCATTCATGGTTGAAAACAGCTCTCGGTCTCCACTCATGTGGTTTGAACAATCTGAATCCAGGAACCATGCTCTCTTTCTCAGGTCCTCTTGTGTTCCAGAGTATGCCATTAGCATCAGTTCTGCTGTTTCTTCCAGAACTGCAACTTCCTTTCCATCTTCTTCCTCACAAGCCATCAACAACATCTCTTCTTTCTCTTCATATCCAGCATAGTTTGCTTCTTCATCCCATTTAGGACATTCATGTTTGAAATGTCCATGTTTGTGGCATTTGTAACATTCCACTATACTTTTGTCCAAGAATGTTCTCCCTCTGCCACGACCTCTTCCTCTTCCATTTGAGTTTCTTCCTCTGGTTCCTATTCCATAGGTAACTTTCAAAGCTTGATCATCACCTCTTTCTGACCTTTTGAACTTCTGCTCATGAACAACAAGAGAGCTCTGCAGTTCATCCAACGAAATGCTCTCAATATCCTTAGATTCTTCTATGGATACCACCATGTACATGAACTTCTCACTGAGTGTTCTGAGAATCTTCTCCACCACCTTTGATTCAGCCATGTCTTCTCCATTGGTCCTCATCTGATTGGTAATGGATAATACCCGCTTGAAGTATTCTTCTACTTTCTCAGTTTCATTCATCTCCAATATTTCAAAATCTCTTCTCAGATTCTGTAGGAGAGACTTCTTTACATTTTCATTTCCTCCGAACTTCTTCTTCATGGACTCCCAAATGATCTTAGAGGACCTCCTGTCCTGAATCTGTTCCATCGTTACCCTATCAATGGATTGATAAAGGTAATGCTTGACCTTATGATCATTTGTCTTGGTGTTGTCTAGCTGTGCACTCTCTTCTGCAGTCAATGCAGTTGCATTCGCCGGTTCCTCATATCCGACTTCAACCAGACTCCATAACCCCTTTGCCCTGAAGAAATTCTCCATTACCTCGCTCCAGTGATCCCAATGTCCTTCGAACCTGGGTAGCTTCATCTTGTCATCTCCCATCTCTCTTCACTCTCTTTTGTTTCTAAAGCTGCGGCTTCTTGGTTTTCAAAATGCAAACAGAGCTCTGATACCAATTTGTAATATCAAATTCTCAATGAATTGGATTCTGAAAACTTGTATTATTCAACTATCGACAGTGGCTGGCTTTTTATAGCCTTTTACAATAACAGAATCCCCTACACTTAAGGTGCAAGCTAAGACTAAGCAACTCAACACTACTTGACCATAAGACTCAAGTCTTTATTGTTAACTACTTGACAAGATAATGCTAACGGCTAACTTATTCAAATGATGGTTTGCTATAACAGAGAGATGATCTAACGGATTGCTCAGGTACCGGACCGTAGTTACCGGAGATCTGATGGCGAGGATCGACGGTTTTAGGGAGAGGCTGAGAACGCTCGCGCGAGAGCAATGCCGCCTCGGCGTAGTCGAAAGCGGCGGAGGCGGCGCGTTGGATAGGGTTCCAGTGAGAAGTGTCCTTTTCGGGAATTATGGGGTTTGGAGAAGTGTAATTTGGGAAATTAAATGAAGCCGGAGAGTCAGTGACAGAGTTTGTAGAGAGTTTACGGCGTCTGGGATTAGTAGTGTTGGTGAAAGTAACGGAGGATGACGGCGAAGAGGCGTCGAGATCGGAGGGAGCAAAGGCGAGATTGAGTTTGGCTGCGTTTGGTGATAATACGTAAGAACTAGCCATGACAGAAAGAGAGAAAGAGAACCTAAAAAGACAGTTGAGAGATTTTGAGAAATGAAGAGAAACAGAGTATGAGTATATATAGACTCTCTTTTGAGGTTGTACTGAGAAATCAAATATAATATTAGAACTCTGTTTTCACATATAAAATAAGGAAAACAAATCACATATTATACATTCATATTAATTATTCTGTTACTCCTCCGTATAAAATTAAACTAAGTTTAAGAAATTTTGTTTTGTCTAAATATAAATCATCTTTTCAATTTTCAATGTAAAATTAATTATATGTTTTAGTTTTTTGACCATTTATATTCTGCAGATTAGTTTATGATTGATTAATTTTTTTTTTCAAACTAGTAATAAATGATAGTTTAGTTTAGAAAAATATAAAATTTAATGATTTCTTAATATGTGTGTAAAAACCTTAAACTTAGTATATTTTTATACAGAGGTAGTATTATATATATAGAAAACAAATCACATACTAAAATTTCATATTAATTATTCTGTTACAGCTTATAAATTTATAACAGATTCTTTTTTTTACAATAAAAGGAAAAAAACTAGTTATATCTAGTCATCTACATTAGTGACTCTGATCCAGTATATATACAATAAGACGATTTTACACAAGCATTATGTGCAAGTTTATCTACAATCATATTACATGTTTTTAATATGTATTTGAGTTCAAAAATCCTGTAAAGACCTTTTCTTTCTTTCAAACTTCTTTAGATATACCAAGAAAGTTGGTCATTCTTCTGTTCAAACATTATTTTAACCAATTCCGAATGATCCGTTGCGAAAATGATATGAAGTTGATGGAAAAACATCATGCAGTAAAGATATACTTGTCCTAATATTTTTTTACCCCATTATAATATTTATATATCCCTCAAAACAATTATATCAATCTTAGTCTGAAAATACTTGACTTTTTTATGATCCATCTAAATAACACCATAATCTATTTAGATTATATTTTTGTTGTTATAGAATTTGTTGGAAATTTTTAATTACAGATAGTTGTGCATCTTCCAAAATCATAATTTATAGGTTAATTTAACTGTATATTTTTTTTTGATCAAACTATTTAATTGTATATTAAATCACTTATTTTTAGGGCAACAACAATATACTATGGACCAAAATTATTTATGTACAACAATTGTATGTTTTTGATATGTAGCAAAAAAAATTATGTTATAGACTAAATATTATTAATGGTAAAAAAAACTGTTTTGACTGTTTAAAAAAAAAAGTTGTTCTAACTTTTAACTCCAATGGGAACGGAGAGTTTTAGTACAAATCAGGTTTCGACTTATAATTACATTCTATTTCTAAATGAATCAAGAGCCTATACATATTGCATCTCTTCATAATAAATATAAGGACCCTAAATAAAAATGTATCCTCAGATTATCACTTTCACCATGCACGTGATGTTACGGCAATAATTGCACTCAGTGTATCTTTTTGAAACATTAATAGCAAAGTTATATCTTTGAAAAAATTCTTGCATTTATGTATCTTTCACATTTTCAAAACGTCAAAATGTCCATTTTAACCTTTGCTTTTCTCTTTTTGTGCTAAATAGTTAATCACACAAGCTATCCGATTTTATTATTTATTTTTTATTCTTTTATTTTCTCTTACACTCTCTTTCTTACTTTATGACTTATTTTTACCTCTTATTTTTCGGTGGATAGGATAGCGGAGCTGATGATTCTAACAATATAGACCACCGAAATGGAGATAAAATAGTCCGATATACCGGAATTCAAAAAAAAATTGGACTTAATACGGAAATTGCGAATGGACAGCTTAGACTAGATGTCCACAATATCCATCCACGTGGATACTACCACGACCATATCACATGCAAGATGCTTACCATTGGTAGAAAGTGGCCAATGATTTTTTTTCCTGGTTCCTAGTCACCCAAATAAACATCTGATGTAAAATGCTTTCTATGGATATGGTGGACAATATCGAATATTCGTAGACACTACTACGATCTCCTCACATGTTAGACGGATTTGATGGACAGAAGGTGACTAAGAGTTCACATGATCGTGAAATGTACCTTGTAAACACAATTATAAGAACTCAAGGTGGATGATGTCTATTATTCGTGGACACTACCACGATTATATCACAAGTTAAACGCTTATGATGGACAATAGGTGGTCAAGAGTTAACATTATTGTGATCTGTGGTCACAAAAGTATGTTGGGTCGATTATTCGTGGACACTACCACGATTATATCACATGTTAAACGCTTATGATGGACAATAGGGTGGTCAAGAGTTCACATATTGTGATACGTGGACACAAAGTACATGTCTGATGGATAGAATTTGGTTTAAGAGTTCACATTCGTGGACAATACCACGATTATATCACATGTTAAACGCTTATGATGGACAATAGGGTGGTCAAGAGTTCACATATTATGATACGTGGGCACAAAGTACAGGTCTGATGGATAGAAGTTGGTTAAGAGTTCACATGATTGTGAATTTGTGGACACAAAGTAGGTGTATACCACTATCCATCCAAAAACAACATTTTTGATTGGCTACTTCCTAATCATGGTAAGCATCTTGTATATGATATGATCGTTGTAGTATCCACATGGATGGATATTGTGGACAGCAGTCTCAACTATCCATTCGCAATTTCGTATTAAGTCCGATTTTTTTTTGAATTCCGGTACATCGACCGATTTTATCTCCATTACGGCGGTCTATGTGGCCAGAATCCTCACCTATTGCATCCTATCAACCGTTCAAAAAACAAGAGGTGAAAAAATATTAAAGTAAGAAAGAGAGTGAAGAGGAAAACAAAAGGAAAAATAATAAGAAAAAAAGAATGGATAGTTTTCGGTGGATGAGAGACCTATCCATTGCGAGGGTGTGTTTCTCCTTTTTCCATTTTCCCTCTATCTATGAAGAATAAAATTGTCTTTTTTACATGTGAAATCTACACAAAAAGATACAAAATTGCACAAACTTTTGAGAAGATACAAGATTGCAAGAAAAAAACAAAAAGATACATCCAGTGCAATTGACCCTGATGTTACGTCATTGTATAGAATGTCCCTTTTCTTTTTTTGGCAACAATATAATGTCCCTTTCTTTTTCACCAAATTAATAGTTTTGTTACAAAATTCCTCATTTCACACAAAATATATATATAGCAGCAGTTAGGGTAACGCGGCAAAAGGTAAAGCGGTGCGCGTAAACTTCACGCCGAGCAAGAAGATTCGTTCGAGATGTTAATGTCGACTTAATCGAAAATATTCTAGTTTATATTTTAGGATATTTATTATTTTTACGTCAACTTTGTAATCTATATAAAGGCGTCAAAGCACGCCGATGAAAAGACGTTTAATTCAATATACAACTTAGCAGCAAAAACCGTCTTCTGAAAGCTTTCGCAAACCCTATTTACGTACAGTTCTCCAACGACTTGAACCCTCTTCGTTCGCCGCTTTGTTTCTTCTCTGAAACTTAGCAAAACCCTAATCAAATTGTCCTCCGCCGAGCTCATTACATACTTTTCTAAGAATCCCTTGAGAAAACCCTAAAATTCTTTCTATCTTTGGATAAGCCGAGTTGAGATCTTACAATTGGAGCCGACTGTGGGAATTTTCTTAAAAGTTTCGTAAAACCACATTCAAGTATGACTGATAACGTCGACCCCAAAGACAATCATGTGGTCGACGTCGATGGCATCGATCACGACCTCAGTGATCCTAAAGATCAGGAAGTTGGAGATCTCGGAACCGTTGATCAGCCTCAGGATCCCAAATACGATCAAATCCGTAAGGACGACAAGGATCTTCCGCCGACCAACGAAATAGCAAAGCAGATCGACAGTGACTCTGTCTATGCAACACTCTCAGCGAAAATCGATGTTCAGAACGATTTGCTAAGAGAATTCTCAGGACAAGGCAATGAATTGCGTGTTGAGCATGAAAAACTTCGCTCAGAGCAGCAATCAAGAGGAACGTTCAAATAACAAATCGTCATCCCTCAAAAGGGGAAGGATGGTGTCGTTGAGGAAACTCAAAGAACACCGGTCACGTCGTGCATCACCAACGCGCACATTCGTCATCACAAAAACTCAAGTTCCATCCTATAATGGCAGCAAAGATCCTACAACTTATCTGACCTCGTTCAAAATCGTGGCAGCCAAAGCACGATTTTCAGCCGACGAACGAGATATAGGATGCTACCAGCTTTTCGCAGAAATCTTGGAAGGAGTCGTCCTCACTTGGTTTTCACGCCTTCCCCCAGAATCAATTGATAATTTTCAGGAATTATCCCAAGCATTCATCAAGCATCACTTCGTGTACATGGACAACGATATGACACTGCCTACTCTGTTGTCCATATCTCAGGGGCCTAAGGAAACCTTGCAAGTCTCCATAGAACGTTTCAAATGCATCGTCACACGAGTGGAGTTTTTTGATACCCTCACCGTCACAGCCTTACAAAACGCTATGTGGCATGAAACTCCTTTCCCCCATGATTTATTCCTCAACAAGCCGCTGACCATTGAGGATACTCTCACCCGAGCACACAAGTTCATAGAACTAGATGAGTAGAAGATAGCTATGGCCAAGAATTACGGAACCATTAAGCAAACCGGCAAAAACCAAGACCGTGAGCCGAGGCAGCACTATGAGAATGACAAAAGTACAAAGACAACCATGGTTTTCAGCAACACCGAGTCGCAACGACCACCGTCCAAACCCTGGAATAAGTACGTGCGAGAAGTAAAAGAGAAAACGCTGCACCCTCATCCCTAAACCAAAAGGGTTCCCAACGATACTGTGACTATCACAAAACAACATCGCATAACACTTCGTCATGCCGACACCTCAAGGAAGCATTGTTCTCACAATTCCAGAGCGGCAAGCTGAAAACAAGCATGGACGAGTTTAGAAGTATCGCGTAACGCAACGATAATGGACAATAAAACGAGCGGCGTGAAGATCGATCACCCAAACAGGGTAAGAAACAACGTCGTTCTTCGGATACTAATGCCCCAAAACGCAGCCGAGATGATCACAATGAAGAAGATGCAGCTCCAAGGGTTGTATGATGGATCAATATGATCATGGGTGGCCTAATCACTGTTAATGATTCTGTTAGGTCGATTAAGGAGTACGAACATAATGCAATTTCCGCGCAAAACTCTCCACGACCGGTCACCGACAAACCAGTTGTCATCTTTACTGACGGCGATCTAGCAGGAACCCACCTGCCTCATAACTATCCTCTAGTGATCGAGCTTTTGATCGGCAATTGTGAGGTATCACGAATCCTAATCGATACAGGCAGTTCCATCGACTTGATCTTTAGGGAAACCGTAAAAAAGATGGAAATCAGAAATGACGACATCAAACAAAAGGCTAGGCCGCTCACGAGATTTACGTCTGAAACGACTTACACTATCGGAACCATCAAGTTACCTGTCTATGTCGGCGGAATAATGAAGCTTGTCAAGTTCCATGTGATCGATAAACCGGCGATCTATAACGCCATCCTCGGAACTCCTTGTTGATATACCATGAAGTCAGTATCATCCACATACCATCAATGCTTGAAATTCCTAACACAAAACAGAATTCAGACGGTCTGGGGTTGCCAAAGGATGAGCCGATAATGTTTTCTCATGGAGCATAAGTTGCGGGCGCCGTCATGTATGATCAACGCCGAACAAGGCGACAAGGGGCCAAAGAAGGAATCCAGCAAGTCGTCATTGACGAATCCGACACTAGTAAGTGCGTGGGATTTGGATCAGAACTCCCATAAGCTCTCAAGAAGGATCTGGTCGATTTTCTCCAGCAGAACGTCTCAACCTTTGCATGGTCGGTCAAAGATATGAAAGGTATCAGCCCTTCTATCACAATCCATGAACTCAATGTTAAGCCAATATACAAACTGATCAAGCAGAAAAGGCGCAAACTCAACCCTGAAAGATCCAAAGCCATCAAACTCTTGGACGCATGATCAATCCATGAAGTTAAATACCCTGATTGGTTAGTTAATTCGTTTGTCGTAAAAAAAGAAAACGACAAGTGGAGGGTCTATGTCGACTTCACGGATCTCAGCAGATGTTCTTGCCTCACTGGCATCAACTCCAAATTCCGAGTTGTGCTGACGAATTCCATTTGAAACGATCCATGAACCAAGTATCTCAGTACTGAGAAGTAATCACGAAAATCCTTCAGATACGGTTCTCGCAATCGATAACCCAAACGATGATCTGGCGCAACCTACCGATCTGAACATTAACTCTGCAAATCCAGATATCGACCAAAACAATAAGGATTGGCGAGAGAAGATACAGTCATACTTGACAGAGGGAAAGCTTCCCGAAGATAATTGGGCTGCAAGACGACTAAATTCAAAAGTGCATGATACACGATGTACATCAACATTCTGTATAAGTACATGGCCAAATGTATATATGGCGACAAAATCCTCCGCGTTCTCGAGGAAACTCACTCTGGCGCTTGCGGAAATCCTTTCGGCGACTGAGCTCTCGCTCTGAAAATTAAGTTAAACGGTCATTACTGGCCAACCATGGTGGCCGATTGCGAATTATATTCCAATAAGTGCGAAAAGTGTCAGTTCAATGCGTCTTTCATTCATCGGCGGACAGAACTACTCAAAACGTCCACATCTGCAAATCCTTTTATGAGATGGGCTATGGACATCGTTGGGCCGTTGCCGCTGTTAAATCAAAGGTGATTCCTCTTGATCATGACATATTACTTCACCAAATGGGTCGAGGCTAAGGATTATGTGAAAATTCATGACATACAAGTTCATAACTTTATCTGGAAGTACATCATTTGCCGCTATGGATTGCCTTACGAGATCGTCACGGACAACAAATCTCAATTCAGGTCCAATCTTTTTAAAGGATTCTGCAAAATGTGGGATATACGACTCAACAAGTCAACCCCACGATATCATGAAGGAAACGGCCAAGCCGAGACTGTTGGAATTGTGTCCAGTAATCTCGGTACTGTCTCTAGAAAGTAAGAGTATGTCAAAGATCAGACATAAGTCATATAATACTGGGGGTCATGATGGCTTGCTAGAGTCCGCTCATGATCTATAAGTCTTGGACTTATTGCCTTTATTATATGATCCCATATGGGTCACACGCCTAAGCTAACAGGAAATCGTGTAGGAACGGTTTAGCAGGAGTATGGTAAAAGTGCTAGGCATTTACTATACTTAGAGAGAATAAGAGGGTTTAGCCATTGTGCATCGATCGATGCATGAGGTGCAACGATCGATGCAATGTGCAAACACCGACGAGTTAATTGGTATTTGGGCCAAATGGCCCAAACGGAACAGGACGAGTTTTGTGTCATAAAACTCGAGTTTCAGACTGATTAACCCTAACACTTAAGCCGTCAACTCTCTCTCTCCCCTGCGCCGTTTTCTCCCAGTGGCCTAGCAGCCTGCTTCCTGATTGGTGTGCGTGTGTGAACCTCTGGAGGAGTTATCACTCGGTGTCTCTCTGATCTCTGGCCTGTTCTTCCTTTCCGCTGCACAAAACAGGTAAAAGGTGAGATCCACTTATGTTTCTATTCAAGAGAACCTAGATCTGGCATGTTTAGGATCAAGTAATCTGATGAATTGAATCAGGATTATCACGAAAGATCCTTCAGTGGTATCAGAGCCATTGGTTCTGGTTCTTCTTGTTTAGATTCATGTTTAGGATTGTTTAAAGAGGTGTTTTTGAATCAATCTACTGATAAGATTAAAACACTTAAGAAACAAGAATTGAATCCTAAACAAACAGTTGTAAAATCGCATGACCAAGCTATATTGATTTGGTATGCGATCGAAACTGATTTTGCATCGACTGAGATCGCATTGCATCGATCGATGCAATGCAAGGATCGATCGTTGCAGTCGCGAGAGATTGACCGCGATCGCATGGATCGTTCGAACGATCGCATGGATCTCGCGAGAATCTCTCGGCCGAATCTGATTTCGTGCACGCGTGAGAGCATCGATCGATGCAGGATCGATGCACGATCGATGCAGGAACGATACTAAGAGCATCGACCGATGTGGTTGATGGATCGATCGATGCGTTTGTTTCATCAATCGACATGGTTGGTTTAAGGCTCGGTTTAATAATCTTATTAAAATTAAACGTCTCGGTTTAATAAACAGATTTAATAATTTTATTAAGTCTGGTTAAACCGGGATAAGAAATCCAATGTCGAAAGAATTATTGGATTTAGTGCCTAAACCAGGATTTTCTAATTTGATTTGGTTGGACCAAATAAATTGAGAAAATCCGGTTTAGTGAATAACCGGTTGACAATTGTGGTCGTCGTAGTAATTAATTTTGGTTAGACCAATTTTAATGAACCAGACCGGTTATGTCATTTAATTGGACAATTGGGTCATGTCTTGGACATGGACCAATTCTTGGGCCTCGGGCCAAGAAGTTAAAACAATTGGGCCAATTATTTGAGTCTTTCTTCAGATCAATTTAAAATTTATTTTATAAAATTATAAAGTCGATTTTAAATTAAAGTTTCCGAAATTTTGAAATTAGAAAGTTTCTAAAAATAGAAGTTTCTGGATTTGCGGGTTTTGGATTTTAAGAAATTTCTAAAGTTAGAAAGTTTCCGGTTTTAGAAAGTTTCCAATTTTAGAAAGTTTCTAAAAATAGTAGGTTTCCTAAAATAGAAAAGTTTCCCGAAATAGTAATCTTCTATTTTGGGAATGAAATTTTAATAAACCTACGAACCTCAAATAATATCAAGCGTTGGATGTCTTGTCCAGGCTATGTCAGCTGTCAAAGCCCATTCAATTGCATTCATGGCCTTACAGTGTGAGGATGTCTGCTTTTGCGTGGGTAAGACAGTTTGTGATTCATAAATGTCATTGGGAGTCCCAGACATTAATGATTACATGACTGTATAGTCTGGTTTTCTTGACTAGGCCATCGGGAGTCCCGGGCCTTGAGACATCAGAGTGGATTGGGCCTCGGGCCCAGATTCACAACCAAGAGTTATATCACGGATATAATTAGCCGATTCAGGGCTTACCGATATAAGCTAAGGTTGGGTGACGGCCAGTGGCCCACTTTAATCTTAGTTATATGTGGATCTTGGAATCATTATATTCTATTGAGGGTAACTTATGTTATTGAATATAATGCGTGATTAATCATATTAATTTAATACGGGATTAATCATATTGAACATATTAACTAAAATCCTTTTATCTTAATTTTCAGTTATGACTAGCACAAACAATCAAAACGCTTTCTCGATCCGGTCTGTCCTTAAGATGGACAAGCTGAACGGATCAAATTTCTTGACTTGGTCGCGGAACCTGAGGCTAGTCCTCAGACAGGAGAGAAAGGACTATGTTCTTGAGAGAGCTCTCCCCGTGAGGATCGGGTCCAATGCTTCTCATGCAGTATATGATGCTTGGAATAAGCATTATAATGATGCGGTAGATGTGCGTGGTCTGATATTGGCTAGCATGGACTCAGACTTGCGGAAGCAATATGAGAACATGGAGTCGCCAATAGAGATGATCAGCAGCCTGAAATTAAAATTTCAGGAGCAGAAAGAGTGGAGAGATACCAGTTGGTTAAATCTCTCACTAGCTGCAAGCTACCAAATGATCATCCAGTAAGTCCTCATGTCAGTAAAATGATGGGTTACATTGATAACCTGAGAAAACTGGATTATCCAGTTAGCCAGGAATTGGCAACTGAGATCATTCTGCAGTCACTGCCGTCAAGCTATGATAAGTTCGTAAGGAACTATATCAAGAAAGGCTTAACGAAGACGTTGACTGAACTGCATGAAATGCTCAAGACAGTTGAGCCAAACGTGAAGAGTACCCTGTACAATCTCATGAATGAGAAGGGTAGGTTTGCTAAACCTAATGCTGACAAGGGTGGAGACAAAGTTGTCCAGATTTTGAATCATGGCAAGCGTGTGTCTTCTGAGCCCGAGTCAGATACCTCTTACGTTGGTAAGTGCTGCTACTGTAAGGAGACAGGGGCATTGGAAGAGAAATTGCATTAAATTCATGGAAGATGATGAGGAGTTAAAGTCGATGTATGCGACTACTTCCTCAGGTATTCATGTTATTACTTCAAGTTCTACCTTAAAGGTATTGGATACTGGTTGTGGCACTGATATTTGTGATAATATGCAGAGCCTAAGAAACAGTAGAACGTTGAAGGAAGGGCAAGTGAAACTACATGTCTGGAAGGAGCTCGGGATGCTGCCTCAGCCGTAGGGTTTTCACTTATAGATCCCTTTGAGGCTTGGTTTTGTATTAAGTAATTGCTACAATGTACCTGCTTTAAGCAGAGTTGTCTTTCATTTTCTTGTAAGAATTTGAATGTTTTTCATTTTGATAAAAGACAAGTTTTGTTCTTTTGATCTTAATGAAATATTAATTGTAGCACCCTATTCATGGAATGGGTTTTATATCTTAAACCAAAGAGTGCCTAAATGTAACATAAATACCGAATTGGTTTAAATCTGATGAATTAAACCTGATTTTTCTTGGCATAAAGTCTTGGTCACATAGAGTAAGTCGGATTCGGAAATCCCATAGTCATGGACTATTGGGCTCATTTGATAAAAATATCTTATGAGACTTGAATTCTGTTTACTAGACCAAAAGGCAAAGGGCCTATCTTAGCCGAGCTAGAGAAAAGCCCAAAGGCTTATTGGACCTGGAACATACTCATGTATGTGGCCCAATGAGCAGTAATGCCAGAGAAAAATTTCCTGCACTTCATTATCTCTACTGATTTTTCAGTGAGTAAGACTGTGTTCATTTGATGAGACACAAGTCGGAATTCTTTGACATGGTCGAAAGAGTTCCAGAATGAAGTATAGGATCTGAATGACAAAAGTATTAAGACTCTGGATTAAATCACGAGTGAGAATACTTAAGTCATTGATTGTGTGATCATCTTAATGAGTGTGAAATCGTTTCACAGCTCATTTCTCCTGAAAACCTGAAGGTGTTTCTGTGAGAAAGAATCAGATCTTATTAGAAATGATTAAAGATGAGTCACACGAATCTTCCATGATATTATTTAAGAATAACGCTCTAAAATATCTAAGTTTACGCTGAAATAGTTCCACAAATATCGGTTGAAAGACACCACGTTAATGTGGATTGGAATCGATCCAATTTTGTCTTTACTGAGTATTTGTAGTTGTGCTACTTCGCTGGTTGTCCTAGAGAAACTGGGGCTTGTTACTTTTACGTCCAATCTGTTTTCTAAGAAGGGAAGTTATTTTCCAAGAAGAACAGTGGGAGTAAAAGCATAACTCGAAGTTTTCAAAGGGAAACCAAGGCTCGGTACTTTTACGACCATTCTGTTTTCTAAGAAGGGAAATTACTTTCCAAGAAGAACAGTGGGAGTAAAAGTATTTTTACGACCATTCTGTTTTCTAAGAAGGGAAGTTACTTTCCAAGAAGAACAGTGGGAGTAAAAGTACAACTCGAAGAAATTCGAGAAATACAGGAGGCTGCTTTACCTATTGAGGGAGAGCAGCGGAAGGATTTACAGATTTCTGTAGAATCTACACCTGTGGAGCCTGAAGTTCGCAGATATGAATGAATCAGTTACTAATCCGAGAGTGATTTCTCGTAATTAGTTGAAACTGATAATCATTGAAAGTTCGCATGATCTGATGATCATTGAAAGCGATGAATCTGCGAAATTCAAAGAAGCGAAAGTGAGCCCGGACTCCAAAAAATTACATTTTATGTAAGTTAGCTTCATCGATCCATTCATGGATGGAAGCAAACATATCGGAGTTGGAATCTTCGTTCTGTTGAAGTAGTCAAGGTTTTGACTTGAACAGGAACGAAGCGGAACTGTGTGTTTACTAATAGATAAGTGGGAGCGATATTGCATTTCTCATAGTGTATGTCGATGACATACTGATTCTCGGATATAACGTCCCAATGCTGCAGTCAGTAAAGGACTGGCTTGGGAGTTGGTTTTGTGAATGACATGGGTATAGCCACGAAAGTCTTGGATTTTTGGATTTAAAGATAGAGATCCAAAAGAGCTGGTAGGACAATGTCAGGATTCTTAAATTGACAAGGTCCTACACGTTTTTCAGCAATCCAAGAAGGGTTTTATGCCAATGTCACATGGCATTACGTTAAGCAAGATACAGTATCCTACGATAACTGCTGAGCTTAAATGCATGGATAGGATTCCACATGCTTCGGTAATTGGATCTATCATGTATGCCATGAAACGTACTTGTTTGATGTTGCTTTAATGTTAAGCAAGACAAGTAAAGACCAGTCAAATCCAGCAAAGAATCAAGTTTCCTAAAGTGTGTCCTAAAGTATTTGAGGAATACTAAGGATAAGTTCTTGATTTACGGAGAAAGTGATGTGCTACAAGTCAGCAGAGTCTGAAAGGCAAGTTTCCAATAGACAAAGATGATTTCCGATCACAGTCCGGTTATATCTTGTGTCTATCTGGCGGTGCAAGGCACTGTTGCTGACTCCATGACTTAAGCTGAACATTTCGCAGCTTGGGAAGTGGCGAAAGAGGTTGTTTGGAAAGAAGAGTCCGTCACTGAACTTGATGTGATTTCCAGCATAGATGAGACTAGCTGCACATCAGAGGTCCAAACACCTTGAGGATAGGTATAACCTATTCCGTGAGATAAATGACAGAGATGTTAAGTAGATCAGCAAGTTTCAACGAATGAGAACGTTGCTAATCTATTAACGAAGCCACTCCTTAGGCCTAAGCACGAGTCTCGGACTGTTGCTGTAGGATAAGTGAAATTAAGATGTAGTCTTAATTTCAGTGGGAGTTATTAAAGGGCTTTATTTAGTTATTAGATATGTTCTTGAAATAACATTGAAAAATGTTTAATGAAATTATTATTTCAAGATTATTTTAACTGTGATGAAATAATCGTTCCAAAATGATATGAACCATTTTATAGGTCATCGAAGTAAATGACTTGATCTTGAGTCATCGAAGTCATTTAGCTTGATCATGAGACCCTATATTTGATAGATGTTTTATATCATCCCGTCCCTGGTCAAAGGTTGTTGAAATTGGAACACCAACAACCGTGTGAGACTGGATTGGTACGTGACTTATGACAAAGTCTCAGTGTGTCATAGATGCTCGGCATCAAAGTCAGTACATAGGTGTATGTTGGGAACATACGACCGGACGCGACCCGCTTATGAGAACTCTTCAGGATATTTATATCTGTGTCATAAGAGATTCTCACTACGACTATAGAGTATAGTCCTTAGACCTGAGTTCGCATGCATGTGACTGCACATGGACGGATGCACTTTGATCATTGTCTAACGCTATCGTTCTGCGATAGTTATAAGGACCTTGTTTGGGTACATTGTGAAGTGAGTAGTTTACAGTGATGGAACAAGACGGGATTTGTCCCTCCAATATAAATGGAGTGAATATCTCTAGGCCAATCGGAGATTTGAATACTGGAAAATGCATGGCCATGCTCAAACGGACTGTCCCGAGTCGTTTGGATTGTCAGTATCAAATCAGAGTCCGATGAACAAGATTAGGCTTTATAAGGATGACACTAATCTTGCCTTATGACTAATCGAGATATTGTGACAAAAGGATTATGAATACAGAGATTCCAGTACAAGTGGGAGATTGTTGGAATTGTGTCCAGTAATCTCGGTACTGTCTCTAGAAAGTAAGAGTATGTCAAAGATCAGACATAAGTCATATAATACTGGGGGTCATGATGGCTTGCTAGAGTCCGCTCATGATCTATAAGTCTTGGACTTATTGCCTTTATTATATGATCCCATATGGGTCACACGCCTAAGCTAACAGGAAATCGTGTAGGAACGGTTTAGCAGGAGTATGGTAAAAGTGCTAGGCATTTACTATACTTAGAGAGAATAAGAGGGTTTAGCCATTGTGCATCGATCGATGCATGAGGTGCAACGATCGATGCAATGTGCAAACACCGACGAGTTAATTGGTATTTGGGCCAAATGGCCCAAACGGAACAGGACGAGTTTTGTGTCATAAAACTCGAGTTTCAGACTGATTAACCCTAACACTTAAGCCGTCAACTCTCTCTCTCCCCTGCGCCGTTTTCTCCCAGTGGCCTAGCAGCCTGCTTCCTGATTGGTGTGCGTGTGTGAACCTCTGGAGGAGTTATCACTCGGTGGCTCTCTGATCTCTGGCCTGTTCTTCCTTTCCGCTGCACAAAACAGGTAAAAGGTGAGATCCACTTATGTTTCTATTCAAGAGAACCTAGATCTGGCATGTTTAGGATCAAGTAATCTGATGAATTGAATCAGGATTATCACGAAAGATCCTTCAGAGACCACTAATAAAACTATCATTGACGGCATAAAAACGATTGGAGAAAAAAGAAAAAAGTTTGGACTGATGAACTTGATGGAATTATGTGGTCCCACAGGATGACCCCTCGCTGTGCAACCGGAGTCACTCCATTCTCTCTAGCCTCTGAGGTTGAAGCAATGGTTCCAGCATAAGCCAATGTATACACCTTGTGCCACGCTCTTATGCCTCAACACGTCGATCTCAACGAACATATGCTCATTCATGCTCTTGATACAATCAAGGAAGAACGAGACCGAGCCTTACTCCACATTCAAAACTATCAGCAGCTTGCCGCCCGTTACTACAACAAAAAGGTACATGAACATTACTTTGAACTTGGTGATTACGTCCTTCGAAAGGTGTATGAAAATATGAAGGAATGGAGAGCTGGCAAGCTCGGTGCAGTGGGAAAGACCCTATAAAATCACGAAAGTCGTCAAACCCGGAGTGTACAAGCTTGAATCGATGAAAGGAAAGGCTCTTCTGCGATCATGGAACTCGTCCAGTCTAAAAAATATCACTAGACACCTTACTTCATCTCATTTTAACGTCTTCTTCACAAACCAAAGAGAACTACAAGTGACTTGATCCCATCTAATGGGTACGTTGTAAGATCTCAACTCGGTCTATCCAAAGATAGAAAGAGTTTTAGGGTTTTGTAATTTAGGGATTCTAAAAGAAGAATTAATGAACACGATGAGAGTTAGGAAAGCAGAGTTTGTATGCCGGCGTTTCCGAGGTGGAAGCCGGTGAAGATTTATTGAAAAGTCGCCGGAGAGATTTTAGGTTAAAGTCGCTCTAAAGTCTCTCAGGCCAAGAATATTAAGAAAAGCGTATTCTTTATTGAATGACGAACTCGCCTTTTATAAGATTACAAAGTCGGTTAAAAAAGGAAAACAGATAAACATAGAAATATTCCTCATATCCCGATATTCCCGAGATAAGGAATATTTCTTTTTATTATCACGTCGTCATGCGCCGCCTTAACCCTTTTTCTTGATTCAGCGTCTTCCAAAACCCTAATGTCAGCCGGCTACCCTAAGTCCGGTTTTAACTTAAGTATTTACCGTCTTGGGCTTTTTACCGTCTTTCCATTCTGGGCCGACCTATACTCATGAGTAAGCCTTTTTAGTAGAGTGCTAATCTCGACTCTAACAATAAGCCCCCCCCAGTGTGACGACTTGAATTTAGGTCGTCATTACGAGGAGTTAACTTACGGTTTAGGAGATGAGTTTGCCGGCCCGTTTCCTTTTGGTCGACAGTCTTTGCTTTTCTTGGGCCCATTTTTCTTTTGCCCAGGCCCACAACTTCGCCGGCCCCTCTCGTTTCAGACCAGTTGTCGAATCGATTGGCCGGACCTGAACCGGCAGAGGTTTGTCGAAACCGGAATTGATTCCTTGGTTCGACTGCTCGGTTAGGTGCGAAACACGAAGCGTTGCCTAGGTAATTATTACCTTGGGTTCTGCGCCGTTATTTTCACTATAAATATCCTTCTCTTGCTTCCCATTTCCTCATTTTTGCTCAAGTGAAGAATCTGCTCGAGGTAATTTCTCTCTCTCGGTTTATTTATTTTCCGGTCATCTTCTCCGCCGTTGCTCCGCCTCTGGTTTGATAGGTTTTTAGATCGATCTTCGTTTATTCCTTGTGTTCTTCGTTTGTTCTTCGGCGAATCATGTCTTTGATCCGTTGTTCGGGGAGTAAAGATAAGGAGATTGTTTCTGTTTCGTCTGCGGATGACTCTCCAAGCCGTCATAGTGCTTCGTCATCCTCCAGTTCTTCTCTCGACTTAAGAAATCATCCGGCTTACACCGTAGTAGAAGAATTTCAACGTCGTCGAGAGTTATCTCGGCAAACAGATGCCACGGAGACTTCAGGCCGAAGGGATTTCGTAATTCCTCCTCCTGGCGATTCTGATGATAAATTAAACGAGGACGTCGACGTCGAAGGGAATGATGATGATGATGGGTCATCCGATGGCTCCGACGAAAGGGTCGTTGTTGAGGGAAATGATTCTGATGCCTCATTGTCGGCTATTCCACAGGAAGCCTTCGCGAATGTCTATGAGACTCGTTCTACTTTAGAGTCTGTGGCATCCACGCTCCGAGAATGTGGTGCTGATCCGAGGATCGAGTATCTGATTCCTTGTACGCTGGATCGTCCCTGGGACCCGCCATCAGGTTATGTTACTTTATATGAGTCGTATTTTATCAACACTAGGACCGGAGGTTCCCGTTGTTGGCTGCCACTTCCCGACTTGCTGATCTCCTATTGTTATCGTCGCGACATCGCCATTTCCCAGTTGTCGGCAGTCGCGGTCCGTCATATGGTGGGTCTTCTTGTCCTAGGCGCTGAAGTCGATGTGACGGTAACCGCCAGTATTTTTGAAGAGATGACTTCAATTAATCCTATGACAACGACCAGTCCGGGGTGTTTTGCGGTTAAGTTTAAAAGCGGCAACCGCGTAGTCATGAATGCTCCGAGTAAGATCAACAATTGGCAGAGGCAATATTTTTACGCCAAGATGTCTCCTCTGGTTATTCCCGACGAACACAGGGGACTTGTGAGATCGTCGTGGAATACTGACTTTGGTAGACGTCGTTCTGAATTTGCCTTTGACTGTACGCGATTATTTACTTAATTTCTGTTTTGTTTTTTGCAGTGCCTCATCCGTTTCTGAAGCCATATCCAGATAACTTTTTCCCGATCCTCGAGAAGATACAATCTCTCGGTCTTCGCAAGTGGTCGCACCTTACTCGAGAGCGTATAAGCAAATCTTTACCTCGGATTTCCAAAGGTGATCTTCTATTTAGCTTTTTACCGAGTTTCGACTTTACTGACTCCCTCGTTTTTCTTTGATTCTTTAGTAAAGTGGAATACCAAGACGAAGGTTACACCCGATCAGCTTGTGAAACCAAAGAGAATGGGCAAAGTGCAGAGAATCGAATCAGTTGATTATTCGAAGAGAATCTCGTCCCAACCCGTGTCTTCCTCTAAATCGGTAAAAGAGAAGGATGTACTTACACCATCTCAAGATGAGAGTCAACTGGTTGAAACGGGTAACAAGTCGGCTGCTCCCCAGGCTGTGATTAACGTTCAGCCGGAAGCGGCAGTCGTGTCTTCTAAGCTTCCGCCGAAGGTTCCTTCTAGGAAGCGGTCTGTGGAAGGCAAAACGGACCGAGAGAAGTCGGCAAAGAAAGCAGCTACTGCTGACAAGTCTATCGAATCGGTTTCACTTGATAAGACGGCTGCTGACGAATCCGAAAAAAGTCTGCACCCATGGAAGCGATTCTACGAGGAGACCGGCGACGTCATTGATGCTTATGGTAATACGAAGCCGTTTGCTTCTCGCAAGGAAATTGTTCACGTCCGTCCTCGCGCTCCCATCAGGGAAGGAGATTCCCGACCTTCAATCCATAGCTTCGCTTATCAATACGAAAGCGACGTTCCACTGATTGATAATCCGCGGGCATGCTTTGACATGCTGACTTGTGTCCGCGGGAACGAGAGGGATTGGCCGGTTCTGCAGGAGCTTCCTCATTCGGACGCCGTTCTTAAGCTAAAGCAGGCCGAAGCAACAGTAAGATTTTTACCAAATTCTCGTTCGTCGGTGTTGCCTATAGTTAAAAAATCCTTGTTTCATTTTCAGATGATCGCAGCGTCGAACCGCGTAGCTCTCGAGAGCTCTTGGGGCGCTAAGAAGATGGCCGACGCCGTGACCAAACGAGATGAGCTTCTAAAGAAGGTAAAGGGGGAGAATAAGATTCTTGCATCAAACAACGCGGTGCTTGCGGATAAACTTCGCGGTGCGGAGGAGCAGATAAATCTTGTTTCCGAGAAGTCGAAGGTCGATCTTCTTAAGTTGCAGAAGAGGATGGAGAGCCAGCAAAAATTCTACTCTGACCTGGTTCGGAGTGAGAGTGAGAGAGTCGAAGCTGCGGTGAGGGCGAAGGCGCAAACTCACTATGATCTCTTTCAGCGGTATGTGAAGGATCAGGAGATCACTGTTGCTCTCCAGATTGAACAAGCCCAAATTTCCGGTTTAAAGAACTGCCTGACAAAGCTCAGCGGTGAAGGCATAGTGTTTCCTCAGGCTCTCTTGGACCAATTAGCCGCTGATGAGATTGCGGTGAATGCTAGGATTGACAATACGGAGGTCGTGACCAAGGAAGAACTCACATTCGTCCTTTCACCGGTTCGTCATCCCCTTCTCAACCTTCGCTATGACTCTCCTCCTCCTGTTCCGAAGGATGTTGATCAATTTGGAACTAATCGTGGAATAATCCCTGAGTCGGTTCCTGCCGACCTCATTCAGTCCGTTAACTCGGAGGTCGCGGCTTTGGATGGTGTTCACAAGGCACAGGAAGCGATCGCCGAGAAGGTCAAAGATCCTGAGAAGTCGCCATCTAGGGCTTGACTAATTGTGTCCTTTTACCCCTCTGTAAAATCTTTGTTTCGTAAAACTTTGTATCCCTTTAAGTTTATGTTTGGCTTTGTAAACCTACTCTTTTAATAATTTATCTTAAGTTTGATTTAAGCCTTTGATAGTGACTTAAATCATTCTATCTTTTTAAAGCTTTAATTGTTCCAACTTAAGTTTGCCGATCTAAATGTAGATTTTCATCGTGTGATTAAGTCTTGCTATCGCATTTAGGCTTATAGCGACTTATTATCACGAAATCTTATGATAGTTCGGACTAACTTGTCTTTTGTTAGTCGGATAGCGGCTTAGTGTTGAGTCGTACTAATCTTGTATTAAAGTCTTTGACGAGTCTAGGCGGTTTCGTGACTTGGAATACATGCTTGTAACCATGTCGAAACTTTTTGGCGTCTAACCTCGTTTGTCAAAGCTTAATCAACTTAGCGACTTGCCGTAAGGCAGTTTTGCGAGACTTATGGATGCTCGGCTTTATTTTAAGGGTAGGAGAACGTGCGAGTCCTTTTTGCTCGACCTATTCGTTATCTCCTACCACGAAAAATTTGCGGGACGGATCCCGGCTTTCCCTTACCGCGATGTGCACCTCGCGTGCAAGGAAGATCATGCCCCTGGCCAGGAGGTATGATGCTAATCGGTGTGAGTCGTTACTCGTCTTGCTGCGAGTTAATACTCGGCTTTTTGCGAGTTGATACTCGGCTTTTTGCGAGTTAATACTCGGCTTTTTGCGAGTTGATACTCGGCTTTTTGCGAGTTAATACTCGGCTTTTTGTATCATTAAATTTAAATATTAATGAAGGGACTAACCTGTTCTGGCTTTGCATAGCTTTCAAGACGGTAACCTATCTGAAAAATGATAATTTTATTAGATTTGTGACTGTGCCGGTAAAGGCTGCCTACGTATCTCTCGAGGGAGAATCAAGTCACTCGTAGTTCAAAACTTTTTTTTTTTTTTTTTTTTTTTTTGGAGGAACCAACTTTATTGTCTTAGTGGTACTCCTTCAGGCTTGCCGAGTTCCAGGATCGAGGTAAAGCTTTGTCTTTCATTGACTCAAGCTCGTAGACTCCTGGTTTGACGACTTTTGTGACTTTGTAGGGTCCTTCCCATTTCGCCCCGAGTTTCCCTGCTTTCCACTCCTTGGTGTTTTCGTAAACTTTGCGGAGGACGAAGTCACCGACTTGAAAATGGCGTTCCTTGACTTTCTGGTTGTAATACCGAGCTGCGAGCTGTTGGTAGTTTTGAATCCTGAGTAGGGCTCGATCCCGTTCTTCCTCTAGGGTATCAAGAGCTTGGATCAGCATCTTCTCATTGATCTCGGTATGGTGTGGCATAAGAGACCGGCGGAGAGTGTGAATGTTAGCTTCTGCTGGTACCATTGCTTCTACGCCAAAGGCTAACGAGAATGGGGTGGCCCCTTCGCGCTTCGGGGTGTCGTTCTATGCGACCAGAGGACTCCGTCTAATTCATCTGCCCAAACTCCTTTTTTGCTTTCAAGGCGTTTTTTGATGCCGGTAAGGATAGTTTTATTTGTAGCTTCGGCTTGGCCATTTCCCTGAGGATACCTTGGTGTCGATTTGCTGAGGCGTATATCCCACTTCTTGCAGAATCCTTCGAATACTTTCGAGATGAATTGTGATCCGTTATCTGTGACGATCTCATAAGGTAGCCCAAAGCGACATATTATATATTTCCAGACGAAATTTTGAACCTGGACATCGTGGATGGCGACGTAAGCCTTGGCCTCTACCCACTTTGTGAAGTAGTCGGTCATAATGAGTAGAAAACGTCTTTGATTGGATAACGGTAATGGTCCAACGATGTCCATTGCCCATCTCATGAATGGGTAAGCCGCAGTTGACGTTGTGAGTAGCTCTGTAGGTCGATGTATGAATGGCGCATGTCGCTGACACTTTTCACACTTGTTAGAATAGGTCTCGCAGTCGGTTATCATAGTCGGCCAATAGTGACCATTCAACTTGATTTTGAGGGCGAGAGATCTGCCTCCGGAGTGGTTTCCGCATGCTCCAGAGTGCGTTTCTTCGAGAACCCGACTTACTTCGTCTCCATTTATGCATCTGAGGAGGATCTTGTTAGCAGAATACTTGTAGAGGATACCTTCATGTATAGTGTATCGCGCGCTTTTGACTTTAAGTCGTCGCGCTTCCCATTTATCTTCTGGGAGCTTCCCTTCCGTCAGGTATGCTCTTATCGGAAGTCGCCAGTCTTTGTTGTCGCCGGTTAGGACAGCGATGAGGTCTATGCCCTTTGCTTGAATATTGTAGCACATGTCGTCCTTATTACTAAGGATCATTTCTTCAGTTTCTTCCTGATTGCTCTCAGGGGGCGGGATGCTTGGCTCGTGGATCGTTTCTACCGGGATCCGTCGACAGAGATTGGGATTAGATGCCAGCGACGCAAGTGCATCTGCCGGGGCATTCTCCTTTCTTGGTATCTGGACGATGTCGAAGAATTCGAAGGAACTGGTGAGTTCCAACGCCGTCTTTCGATAAGCCTCCATTCGTTCATTTTTAGCTTCGTAGTCGCCGTTGATCTGGTTGGCTACAAGCATGGAATCACAGTGGGCCAAGAGATGTCGTACTCCGATTTCCCTGGCTAGTCTGAGACCGGCTAACAAAGCTTCGTACTCGGCTGTGTTGTTAGAAGCTGTGAAACCTAGTTTGAATGACTGCTCTAATATCTCGCCGGTTGGTGATATGAGACGTATCCCTATCCCGGCTCCTTTTTTAGATGAAGCCCCGTCAACAAACAGTTTCCAATTTTTGTCTTCTGTCTCGGTGCCGACGTCCAATTCAGGTGATAATTCGACAAGGAAATCAGCTATTACCTGCGATTTGGCGGTTGTCCTGTTCCTGTACTCGATGTCGTACTCACTTAACTCTATTGCCCACTTGGCTAGACGACCAGAGTGTCCCGGGCTATGAAGTATCGTTCGAAGAGGTTGACTGCTTAATACAGCAATCGGATGTGACTGAAAATAAGGTCGCAGCTTCCGTGCCGAGATGACGACTGCGAAAGCCAGTTTTTCCATTGCAGGATATCTGGTTTCGGCTCCGTTCATTGTTTTGCTGACGTAGAAGATCGGCTTCTGTTCACCTCGATCTTCCCGAACTAGCACGCCACTCACTGCTGTTGTTGAAACGGCGATATAAAGCAGTAATGTCTCACCATTCTCGGGTTTAGACAGTATCGGCGGGTTCGACAAGTAGTCCTTGAGTTGGATGAAGGCTTCTTGACACTTCTCGTCCCACACGAATCTCTTGTTCCCTCGTAGGAGCTCGTA
Organism: Orychophragmus violaceus; assembly: GCA_030180135.1. Classification (NCBI taxonomy): domain Eukaryota; kingdom Viridiplantae; phylum Streptophyta; class Magnoliopsida; order Brassicales; family Brassicaceae; genus Orychophragmus; species Orychophragmus violaceus. The sequence continues at coordinate 35,233,396 of CM058230.1, forward strand.
GAAAGGCAGACATTTATCCGTTGACCGGGATATAAACCGGTTCAAGGCGGCTATGCGGCCAGTGAGGCGTTGTACCTCTCGAGTGTTTTTGGGAGATGGTAAGTCGATTATGGCTGTGATCTGTTTTGGATTAGCTTCTATTCCTCTCTGAGTTACCACGTATCCTAGGAACTCTCCCGATGTTACCCCAAATGTACACTTGGTTGGATTAAGTTTCATGCCGTATCGGTTAAGGATGTTGAAACATTCCTTTAGATGACCGACATGCTGAGAGGCGATCAGAGACTTGACCAGCATGTCGTCGATATAAACTTCCATTGTTGCACCAAGTTGCCCTGCAAACATCCAGTTTACCAGCTGTTGGTAGGTGGCGCCGGCGTTTTTGAGGCCGAAAGGCATGACTTTGTAGCAATACGTGCCTCGTTCAGTGATGAAGGCCGTCTTTTCTCTGTCGTCTGGGTTCATGAGGATTTGGTTATACCCTGAGAACGCATCCATGAATGATAGCAGTTCGTTCCCGGCCGTCGCCTCAACAAGTCGGTCGATGTGCGGCAGCGGGAAACTATCCTTGGGGCAAGCTTTGTTGAGATCAGTGAAGTCGACACATACTCTCCACTTCCCGTTTTTCTTCTTCACGACCACTGGATTGGCCAGCCAGTCAGGATATTTGACTTCTTGGATTGAACCGGCTTCGAGTAGCTTCTCTACTTCGTCGTTGACTGCTTTAGCTCTTTCTGGGCCGAGTTTTCGCCTCTTTTGCTTGACTGGCTTGTAAGTCGGATCGACATTCAACTCGTGAGTTGTAATGGTTGGGTTGATACCCTTCATATCCTTCATTGTCCACGCAAACGTTGTAACGTTTTGCTGTAGGAAGGTGATCAGTTCCTCTTTGATGTCGTCCGGTAATCCTGCGCCAATGCCCACACACTTGCTTGCATCTGATTCGTCAATGATGACTTGCTGGATTAGTTCTTTCTCCGGTCCTTTTCTTCCGTGTTCTGTGTTGATCATGCAGGAAGGCACCCTGATCTTATGTTCTCTCGCGAAACACGACCGACTTGCGCTCTGGCATCCTTTGACTGTCTGAATTCCTTTGGGTGTCGGGAATTTCAGACATTGATGGTACGTCGAGGATACCGCCTTCATGCTATATAGCCATGGAGTTCCAAGGATCACGTTATAGATGGTTGGCTTGTCAATGACGTGAAACCTCACCAATCTGTTAACTCCTCCTGCGAAGACATGCAACTTGATCGTTCCAATTGTGTACGTCGTCTCACTTGTGAACCCGGTGAGCGGCTTGGCCTTCTGCTTGATATCTTCCTCCTTAATGTCCATCTTCTTGAGTGTATCTAGGAAAATTAAGTCTATTGAACTCCCGGTGTCCACCAGTATTCGAGATACTTGGCAACTAACAATCAGAAGCTCAACCACCAGCGGGTCGTTATGAGGGTAGTGAGTTCCATAGATGTCCTGGTCGGTAAAGATGACGGGCGGATCGTCTGATAGGATTGGTTTAGGCGCCTTTTGCGCGGCCAATGCTAGGCGTTCATAGACCTTGATTGACCGGACCGAATCATTTACGGAGATTAGACCACCCATGATCATGTTGATTCTTCGGATGGTCTTGGGGGTTTCTTCTTCGTCCTCCTCCTCTTCTTCTTCACGGTTACGTTTCAAAGCTATGCTTTTGATACGCCGTGGCGGTTTATCTTGCTTGGGAGCCTGCTCGTCAGCTTTTTCTTCCTTCTTCTGTTCCGATTCTTCCTTCTTCAACCTTTCGATGGCCGCCTTGATTTCTTCATTGGAAAGTCGGGAGTAGAGTGCGTTTCTGAGATTCCGACATTCAGCCGTGTCGTGCGACGTAGCTTGATGGTATTCACAGTACTTGTCCCCCGTAGCGGAGGCTGCTTGCGCCTTCTTCGCCTCTTTCCCTCTTTTATTCCACGGTTTTGATGACCGGGACTTGTCGGCGCCGTCCACAACCATTGTTTTGGCGCTTTTACCGTCGTAATGCTGCCTGGGTTCTCTTTCCTCCTTCTTATCTGCCTGTTTTCCAGAACCGAATCTTTTTGCCAATGCGACCTTCTTCTCTTCCAATTCCACGAATTTGTTTGCCCGATGGAGTGCGTCCTCAATGGTTAGTGGCGGGTTGATGACTAGATCTTGGTAAAATGGCGATTCGTGCCAGACGGCGTTTGTCAGGGCTGCGATAGTGAACTTATCTGGTGCCTCAGCTCGTGTCATCACCGCCCTGAACCTTTCTACGAAATCTTTCAAGGTTTCCTTCTTCTCTTGCGTCATCGACATCAACGCGCTTAGCGAAGTGTCTTTACGAATGTAGGCAAAGTGATGCCTTACGAATGCCCATGTGAGGTCCGAGAAGCTATCGATTGACTTGGATGGAAGTCGGGAGAACCAGTTTAGCGCGTCTCCTTCCAGGGTTTCGGTGAATAGTTGGCAGAAGCCGATGTCGCGCTCCTCGCTTGATGTGAACCGTGCCTTTGCCGCCATGATTTTGAACGTTGTGAGATGGGTCGCTGGATCTTTGGTGCTGTCATACATCGGTTGCCTGAGCTTCTCTCTTTGCCTGATATATGTGTTCGTGATGCGCGAGGTGAAGGGAGTCCTACGAGTTTCCTCGATGATTCGGTCTATCTCGGGTGCGGACCCCTTCACGCCATGGACCTCCCCTTTTAATTCTTTTAGGGTGTCTTTGAGTTCAATCAGTTGTTTTTCGACATGGTTGCGACTTGCTCCGCGAATAGACGCTCCGTGAGTTTTCTCGTATGACATACCTCGCTCGCGGCGATAGTTGTCTCGGTGCGAGCCATTCTCACGTCGCGAATTTCGTCTGTGGTGCACGTCCCGTGTCTGGTGACTGGTATGTTCCTCTCTGTCGGGTGAATACCTCTCATTACTTTGGTTGTTATGTCTCTGACTTTCGCTCCGTTTGGGTCTTTCAGAGCCTTCCCTCCGATGTGAGCTCCGCTCGCGAGTATCCTTGTCGCTTTCCTTACGCGGGTTGCTCCTGGATTCGCTGCTATGGCTCTGTTCATGGTGGCTTTCCTCAGATGTGCTATAGACCAGTCGTCTAGCAACTTTGTCTTTCACCTTTGAAGGCACCTCTCTCCTGGGTTTCCTCGACCGTTGTCCTGAAAGGATTTTTGCTTGCTCTGTCTGCAGTAGGTCGACTTTCTTTGAGAACGTTTTGATCAAGTCGTTCTGTGACTCGATCTTGGCCATTAGAGTGGCTAAGGTCTTGTCTTGCTCGATTTGAGCCTCTGTTTCGCTGAGTGACGGGGCATGTTTGCCGTCATCCCGAGCTTTGGTCTTGGCGGTGTTTCGCGGCTGCTTACCGCCTTTGGCCGCATCGTCTTCGTGATCACTCTGGTTGTAATCACTTCCCTCATGGTCGCTTAGGTCAACCTTAGGGTTTTCCGAATCTGTTTCGTTACCGTTTCCCGACATCTCGTTTCAGAAATTTCTCTTAGAAATCCCCACAGTCGGCGCCAATTGTAAGATCTCAACTCGGTCTATCCAAAGATAGAAAGAGTTTTAGGGTTTTGTAATTTAGGGATTCTAAAAGAAGAATTAATGAACACGATGAGAGTTAGGAAAGCAGAGTTTGTATGCCGGCGTTTCCGAGGTGGAAGCCGGTGAAGATTTATTGAAAAGTCGCCGGAGAGATTTTAGGTTAAAGTCGCTCTAAAGTCTCTCAGGCCAAGAATATTAAGAAAAGCGTATCCTTTATTGAATGACGAACTCGCCTTTTATAAGATTACAAAGTCGGTTAAAAAAGGAAAACAGATAAACATAGAAATATTCCTCATATCCCGATATTCCCGAGATAAGGAATATTTCTTTTTATTATCACGTCGTCATGCGCCGCCTTAACCCTTTTTCTTGATTCAGCGTCTTCCAAAACCCTAATGTCAGCCGGCTACCCTAAGTCCGGTTTTAACTTAAGTATTTACCGTCTTGGGCTTTTTACCGTCTTTCCATTCTGGGCCGACCTATACTCATGAGTAAGCCTTTTTAGTAGAGTGCTAATCTCGACTCTAACATACGTCGGCAGCCTTCATCGGCACAATTATATATATTAGAAAAAGTGAACCCGCTACGCCGAGTTCATTCTCAATCATTGTAAAAGAACTATGAGTGACTTGATTCTTCTTTGGATGTTACGTAGGCAGCCTTCATCGGCACAGTCACAAACTTAATAAAATTACTCTTTAACTCTATGTCGATTTAAATCATTCTTTAACTCTATGTCGAGTTAAATCATTCTTTAACTCTATGCGGAGTTCAATGTTTCTTTACTTCTATGATGAGTTCAATCATTCTTTAATTCTATGCCGAGTTCATTCACTCTTTAACTCTATGCCGAGTTCAATAATTCTTTAACTCTATTCCGAGTTCAATCATTCTTTAACTCTATGTCGAGTTCAATCATTCTTAAACTCTATCCCGAGTTCAACAATTTTTTTAACTCTATGCCGAGTTCAATCAAGCTTTAACTCTATGCCAAGTTCAACCGTTCTTTAAACAACGATGACCCACCGAAAAGCCGAGCTCCTTAGTTCGCAAAAGTTGAGCAATACATGCCTTGACTTAAGCCGAGCACACAGACTCACAAAAAAATAGCATCATGCTCCATGGCCCGGAGTATAGTATTTTTTACATGGTGAGATGCATATCAGTCTAAAAACTGAATTCTCAACAACTCACGGTAAGGAAAATCCGAGATCCGTGTCGCACTAAAAACCGGGTACTTATCCGTATTTTCTCTAAGATGGACGATAATAATAATTTCATCCTTGGAACGGTGAAGCCGAGCATGTATAAGCCTCACAACTAAGGTTATGTAAAGCATAAGCTTCGTGACTGAGTTGTGCATACAAATGCCGACTTTCTAAAAAATCGTTTGACTGGACATTCGCTGGACTCACAAACAATCCGGTAGAAGCAACTAGAGTAGCCCGATTTAACAAAGCCTCGCTGATAAGCCGAGCACAAGTTCATTTTTACGAAATAAATTAGAGCTAAGAAAAACAGTGTTTTTCTATCTTGAAAGATCTTCTTAACATGGAAAAAGAAAAATTACTTTCATGGAATATATAAGGAAACGAAGGTTACTTCCGATTAAATATACCTCCTTAAAAAGGAGAGACGTTCAAATACAAAACAAAAAACATAAAATTGACATGGAAAATAATGGGCTAGATCGGCTTCCCCCTCGGCCTCCAACGTCTTCTCTTTCTCCATTTCCACCTCGGACACCTTCTCTTTCTCCCTCGTTTGATCATCAACATTCTCAGAAGGATCAGTCTGGATCTCATCCTCGGTCTGTTCCTGGTCTTGGGTTGATGAGCCAACTTGATCTTGAATGGCATCAACCGTTGTACCATCAGAATTCTCAATCCTCAAAGGCTGAACATATGGATCATTGAGAAGAGATGGAGAGATCACTCCTTTATTTGTCCCAAACTCATCAATTTTTCGAGGAACGGGGGGCAGAGAGTAACGATGGCGCTAGATCAAAGGATGCTTGATTGGAGAAAGGGTGAATTTCAAGTCGTCCTTCTCCAGCAAGTCAAATTGATCCAACTCGAGATCGATCTTCTTTTAATCCTCCATCAGCTGATCTTATTTGGTGCCGCTGTTATGACCTTGCTCAACTTGCTTGAGCTTTACCATCTTATGTTCTTCGATATATTGCTGGAATGTGTCGAAGTAGGACTGGGTCTTCGCCCTCAACTCGGCCTCGACGCGATTCCTCTCCTTAAACACAAGCTCTTCGCAAAGACCTCGAAGACGCTTCTCTTCTTCTTCGTGCTTCTCAAAGTTCGGCAATCGCCTTCTTCTGAACATCGAGCAATTTCTCCAAGATTTTGACGCGATCGGCTTTCATCTCGTCTCCAATATTAGCAAATTCTTTGATCCTCTCTTTCAGCTTCTGAAGGTGAACGTCCCTTTTCTTCACTTCTATGACGGCCTTCCTGATCTTGCAGCATACTCCAAGATCACCTGATTAGATGCCGCAGTAACATGAAAAACAACAATAAATCATGAGGTGCCAATCACGGCGCGGAAAAAAAGAAGAAAGGAAACTTACCGCAACCTCACTGTCTTTGAGCTCTAAGACCAGCTCTGGGTTAGAAAGATCCTTCAAATAAGGTAAATCCCTCGCTGAACCTCTGATGTTGGAAAGAAGGTCAAAGCAGTCCTGGGAATCATTCATGAAAAGAGTTTCACTCTCGTACTTGTACGAGAAGTTATGAATTGAAGGCGTCTTTTCCGCTGCTTTGCCTTCCTGTGATGAGATCGCGGCCACCTCTTGGGACGATTCAGCAGCTTTAATCTTCCCAGATTCATCTGCCTTTTTCATCTTCGACGGGTCCTCAACGACTTTATTTTTCGATGAGCTTTCCCTGGCAGGTTTGTTTGTAGCCGACCACTTTTTTGACGAGGCCAAACCGGAAGCTGAAGACTCCTCATTTTCGACACTTTTTTTTTCTTCTTCTTCGACGGATCAGAAGTCCGTAATAGCAAGTTGGTTGGCATCGCCGCCTTGGGCCAGTGGAAGGATTTCTTTGGGTCTCCCTGGCGATGAGCCATCCGCAACAGACGAATTGACGTTTAGCTTCTGAGCATAGTCAACTTTGATTTTCCTCACCTTTCCCATTGTCGGTTCGGAAGGGTCAACAACTTCAAATGTGTCCCACTTAACTGCAAAAGTTAAACAATGGATCAAGAACTGATCAAGAAAACCAAGTTATGAGATTAATGTTGTCTTTACCTTTGCGAATCTTCGTAAGGGATCACTTGAAACGCCCGCGATCAATTTTTTTCCACTTGCGGTGACTAAGAGTTCTTATAAATTTTACAATTGAGAAGAAGTTGTCTGGATAATGCTTGTAGAAAGGATGACGCACTGCAAAAAGAAAGAAACAAATGAGTAAATCAACAGATAACACAGCAAGGGAGTTAGGAATAATTTCTACCAATGTTAATGTTCCATGTAGATTTAAACTCTCTATGCGGATTCGGAACAACCAAAGAAGTTATCTCGGCGTAGAAATAACTTATCTGCCAATGATGAACTTTATTCGGCCAACCAATAACCAGGCCTTGGTTTGGTCTCATCTTGACGGCAAAGCATCATGGGCTAGTATTTGTCATCTGATTAATGGGCATCATTTCCACGAACGTCCTTACATCGATTGTAATGTCACATTCTACGGCAAGGACCAAAAGCCTCACCATGCAGTACAAGAAATATGAGTATTGATAGCACATGAGGACAACACGAATTTAAAAACTGCTATTATAGAAGATGTGCTGGGGTGAGATACTCTATTATGGCATTAAATCAATGTGATGTCGTTATTTTGCTAAGAGGGAAAGTAAAATTCATTTTGGAGCCCAATTTCTGCTATCTATTCTATGGGCGCCAACACTTTAAAAATAACAATTAGTACCTAAAATTCTATTTTTGAGAAAAAAATAAAACTCCTATCAACAAAAACTATCATTTCTCTCTTAAAAAAAACAAATCTCTCTCCTCATCCTCCATCTTCTACACAGCTCTCTAACCTCCATCTCCGATGGTTGCTTCCTCCTCTCTCCCTCTTCCGCTTCAGTCTCAGATCTCGAAGATGGCGGAAAAAAATCTCTGAACTTGCTTGTTTCTCCTCGTATCTCACATCTCAAGCAAACACAATTTAGAAAAAAAGATGCGAGCAATAGAATTCGTGACGACGTGATTGAGCTCGTGCTTGAGACTTGTTCGATTAGAGGCTGGTCTGGTTCGATTGTGGCTCCATTGGTGAATGAAGATGAATTTCAGAAGATCGAGGTAAATCCTCCTAAAGGAACCCGTGATTTCCTTCCTGAGGATATGCGACTTCGCAATTGGCTCTTCAACCATTTCAAAGGGGTCAAATTGAATTTTCATTTTCTTGTAACAGGTCGAGTTCGACGAAGAAGGTAAGGTTATAGGTGCTACATCTGAGAGAGGTAAGTCTTCCTCCTTCACAGATTATATTTTTCATGAATGTTTTTCTTCCTTCTATTGTTGATGTAGTAAACTTATAAATGTGGTTGTTCGTGGGACGATCGATGAAAGATCGATTAACACTAAGAGTATGCTTAATCCATGGGAGAGAAACGAAAACCATACGCTTTGCCTTAACTCTGCCAAGGCGATTGGGTGTACTGTGGTTAATATAGGAACTCAAGATATCATTTGAAGGAAGGGTATGTGTATCAGTAACTATCAGTATCCTTCACCATTTCCTCAAATTTTTGTAATGATTATGACTTATCACTTTTGTTTTTCTGATTCAGCGTCATCTTGTGCTCGGTGTGATTTCTCAAATCATCAAGGTGAGGCTCTGATGCTGGTACTGCTGTTTGTTCTGTCTAGATACAATTGCTAGCAGACCTAAACTTGAAGAAAACTCCCCAACTTGTGGAGTTGGTCGATGATAGCAAGGTAAATACTACCCCTTGTCTTGTTGACAATTGGCGTAACATGTTGTCTAAAACCAACAATTAATGATGATTCTTTTAAAATAATGACTTTGTTCCAAATTTTGGGATCAACTGGATGTGGAAGAGTTGATGAGTTTACCACCTGATAAGATCTTATTAAGATGGATGAATTTCCAGTTAAGAAAAACTGAATACAAGAAAACGGTCACAAATTTTTCCACTGATGTAAAGGTACCCAATCTCAAGTTATAAGTTCTCCAATTGGTTGGTTAATACAATTTTTCTAGTAAATGCTCCATAGAATCTTTAATAGTAAGATGCTTATGATATATGGCTTATGATATGGTTTTCTGCAGGATGGTGAAGCTTACACTAATCTATTAAATGTCATGGCGATTGCCATTATGAGCCATCATATTCCAAACACCAATGATTCACATTCAGTGCAAGTCATCCTACCTCAAAAGCAATTGGGCTGCAAATCAGACATATGAGTTCTCTTATTCATCTTGTGGTTCCACTGTTAGAAGAAAACGAGTTTTAATGACTAGAAGGAATTGAAACGCCAGGTACATAGATTATTCTTTGTGGTTGCTAAGCTTTGTCTGAATTATGTTGTTGAGTTTTTTTTTAGACAACTTACTTGATTCACACTTGAATCTCTGAATTTCAGTTCAGATAAAAATGCTTGGCAAGACACTCTTCTCAACAATATTATTTTCTTGATTACAATACACTCCACACTATAATTTTTGAGTTTAATTTAGTATTATAACACATAATTTTTCAGTTTGATTAAAGGAGTAGGGTTTGAAATATAATTCCTTTTTAGTATAAAAGTTCCAATTAATATAAAAGTTAAAATCTCAGAAATACATTGTATAGAGTTTAGGGTATTGGAGGGTTAGGGTTTAGGGTTAGGGTATTGATAATTCCTTTTAGTATAAAAGTTCTAATTAATATAAAAGTTAAAGTCTCACAAACACATTGTATAGGGTTTAGGGTATTGGTGGGTTTATGGTATTGGAGGGTTAGGGTTTACGGTTAGGGTTAGTTTAAAGATAAAACTTCCAATTAATACAAAGTTAAAGTCTCACAAAACACATTGTATAAAGTTTAGGGTATTTGAGGGTTAGGATTTAGCCTTGTTCGGAAACTCGCTAGGCGCTGTGCGTGCGGCTGACATGGGCCTAGCGAGTTAACAGGAAATCGGGGATTAAGCGGGATTTACGCGGGGCGGAATTTTTTTACTTTTATATTTATATATATCTATATATATTAAATTGTATGATAAAAAAATTAAAGTTCTCGCTGGTGTAGTGGTTTGTTCTGCAAAGCTGTGAATCTGGTGTCGCGGGTTCGATTCTCAAGAGGCATATTTTTTACAGATTTTAATTTAAACATTAATGAAGGTTAAAAAAGACAATTCACAGTCGTCTTCAACCTTCTGTATTCGACTTTAACCTAACAATGGCCGTCACTGGATTTTTTTTTCCGTTTTTTCGCTGTTTTCATCCGTTTTGCTTAGTCTTACTAACCAAAATACTTAGATCTACCTAAATAACATCGATTATGGAGTTAAAATCGACAGAAACTTGAGTTTTTTCATATTAGCCGAGTTTAGATCCGAACAGTCACAAATCGCGGCGGCTACTGCCCGGATTGCGATTTTCCGGCGGATATGCGGCCCTCCGCGCCGCGTTTTAGAACAGTGGGATTTAGTGTTAGGGTATTGATAATTATTTTTTTCATCCTAAAGTCTAAAACCATTCTAAAACCTTTACTCTCTACCATAAACACTAACCCTAAACCCTAAACTCCTAACCCATTTTTAAATCAAAACTTAATTATTAAACCCTAAACTATGAACTATAACCCTTAATTTTTATTCGCACATAAATTGTAAACATAAATTATGAACTATAACCCTTAATTTTTATTCTCAACCATATTATGAATCCTAAGTCTTCTATCTCAAATTCAAAAACCTAATTAGCAAACCTAACTTATGAACTCTAATCTTAAATTTTATACCAAAATACTAAACTTAAATCATAAAATACAAAACTAAAATATAGTTAGGAAAATAAGAATAATTATAATTGATATATTTTATCAAATGATTTTGAAAATAGTATTAAAAATCAAAAAGGTCATAATCCTAAATTAATTGTATTCTCTATCCACATTTACAAATATATATTACAATGTCATAAACCCTAAATCTATACTCAAGTACTCAAACCCTAAACTTGAAACTTATACCACAATGTCCTAAACTAAATAAAATATTTCAAAACTTCTATGTTGTTAATGTTTTCCTAATAATTGTTGGTTTCTATGATATTCAATTATATCATGTTAGTATTGAAGATTTTAATCTTAGTTCTTAACGTTAGGCAAGACTAAGAATTTTCTAAACAAAATTAAACCTTTTTCGGCACTGCAATCAATAATTTTAGCGGGAACCCAAAATAATTTAGAGACCAAGGACGGTGAAATGAAAAATTGGTTTTGGCGAACATTTTTCCAAGTGTTGTAAAGAAAACAAACCTCATTTCACGAAGTGTTTAGAGAAAAAAAATATTCACCTCTCTTTTTTTCTCTAGGGTTCTAGGGAAAACCATATGTGGCCATCTCCGCCTTGCACTTCCAATTCTACCACCGGCTCCTCCGTCAATTCGAGCCTTCGATCACAACCTCACTGTCTCTAGATGAACCCTCCGCTTTCCAGAAACGACGAGCCCAGCTCACCTTTGCCGTCGATTCTGAAGGCTAATTCATCTGTGTAAGTCGAATGGAGGGGATGGCTCAGAAACTTTCGAAGAGGTCTTTAGCGTGTTATAGGTCGAAGAGGTCTCCACATCGTTCCTCGTAACCACCTCTCGGAAACCACCTCTTTACGGTTTCTCATCGAGCATAGCCACGACGAGTCTAAAGCTCTGGAAACCGATACGTTATGATTTCTTCTTCTCCGTCCAAGCGAGTCGCGAAGGTTCGATTCAATTTTTGCTTTCATGTGTTGTTTGACTTGGGAATTCTGAAATCAATCTGCTTATTCTCAAATTGATTCATTGGAAGATAATTAACGATCTCAAATATGGGGATTTAACTCCATTTGCTTCATCTGTTGAGGAGCCAGATTCTTCGAGTAGATAGATGTATTTTTTGGTCTCTGATACTGTATAATTGACTAGTTATACCATTTTCTTCTGATAGGCAGTTGATATGATGAAATTTTTAGGTAGCAAAGAAGATTTGAAGAAAATTTGTGGTGATAACTTTGCACAATGGATATCGAGCCTTTGAACAGGTACTTTACTTCTCATCATTTTGTGTTCTTATCTTATTTAGTCAACGTTCAATTTTCCTACTTGATTGTTCAACATGTTTTAGTTTTTTATAATCTTAGTCATTAATGTTCAACTACAAAGCTTCTGGTTATCTCTTGCTTTGCTTCGAGAGAGGTGAATTCCTTTCTCTCCCACTCTCTTAAAACCATGATTAATTGAAGCATCAGTTTCATGACTTGATAATGGAACCTTATTTTTCTTTTGGTCACAGCATACTTGTCAAATATGGAGCTGTGTTTAGACACTGATGGAAAGAAGAAGCTGAGATATGAATACTAGTCACTGTCCCTGAACTTGTTTCTTGTGTCTGAGATATGAATACTCATGTTCTGTTTTTTTCTTTCATAACAGGAGAAACATTCAGTGATGTAGATGGGAGCCTTTATTATGTGGTTTGTTCTTGGAATCTTGTCAAGAGGTTGCTAAGAAGTATCCAAGCATCACCGACAACAAGATCATTGTTGATAACTGCTGTATGCAACTTGTAGCAAGACCAGAGCAATTCAACGTCATGGTAAGTGATACAACACTTGTTACTCGTTGATCTCATTTGACTAGCTTGGCTTATTTTACATGACTTTCACTTTTCAAGTGACACCCAAGTAACAGTTTCTTCCTTAACGTGCTTCTGAGTCTGCTCCATATTTTCCATGAATATGTTGATGATGGTGATGTTGGGCCATTCTTGTCCCTTTTTTTCATTGGTGAAGTTGCACTAGAAGTCTAGAAAACGCATTTACTCATTTAGAAACGACAAAGTCTTACTTTTAGCTTATAAATTCTCCCTTTATCCTCCACAGCCTTGGCAATGATTTTCTTGATGTTTCCGTGGGAGGTAAGACAATATGAAGAATTTTCTTGGGCTTTGTTGCTGCTATTCATCATTCATATTGTTCAAGCTCAAGACCAACAAGGTATCAGACATCTTGTTTCTTCTTCTTTTTTTCTGGACACATTCTTCAAAATGTTTGGTTCTTAGAAGTGAATTACAATGTCTGTTTACAGGATTCATCAGTTTAGATTGCAGGCTACCTGCAATTGAAGCGTCTCCTTATGAAAAGAGTTATACTAAACTGTGGTTCTCTTCCGACGAAGCATTTCATACGTAGCGGCATTTAAGTGGTGAAGGAAAGCTAGAAAGGATGTAGGAGGTTAAGGAATTTCTAGAGTCTTACCATTAGTATGTGTGTAAATGAGCAGCTGTTTTGTTAGGAGTAAAGCTCAAACAAATTTAAGTTTGTTCTTGTATTTTGTATCTGCAATTCTAAATTTATAAATTCTAAATACATTTGTGCAATTCTAATTGATTTTCAAATAATAATTCATAACCATAATTTAAAATAATATTATATAATAAAATTTTAATATTTTTTATTAATAGTAAATATGGCAAAAAAATAAATGTGTTCGTAAGATATACAATAGCATAAAAATTGGCCATTATAAATAATAATACAGCAACAACAAAAATGCTAGTATAAAGTATAATACAGCCCTAAAATAATGCCATCACAATATCCATTATTGCATGAATAATATGCTATATTAATCTATAAAATGGCGATAAACAAATGCTACTGCAAACTATACAATTACAGCAAAATTAACGCTGTCGTATACATATATTTTATAGCATCTCAAATTAGTGCTATCGTAGATGGCTGACCTAAGATGGCAGCGGCAAACATATGATAGTGTTTTCGTGGTGCTAAGAATAGCCATTTTTCTTGTAGTGATGTGACGAATAACAGTTGCCGAAGATGTGAAATGGCAATGTCTCGCCGAGAACAGTAGGAGATAAGGAGATCAGGAAGAGGAAGACAAATACAACAGCCACCGGTGTTGAGAAAAAAGGACTCGTACAAGCATATGTAACCTGGTGGTGGCGTCCATGGCCGATTTGTTGCCTCGGGAACAATAAAATTGATCTGGATTGGCACCACAGTCCACAAGCGCAAAACTGACCGTTCTATCTTTTGATCAAGTTCGGTAGACGTTATCAAACAATTCCCGTGGAGCAGTAGGCGATTCCTCAGCATGAATGATCGCAGCACCATCGATCGCGGCATCGTTCGTCTCATCCTTCTCGGCGTCGTTTTATCTTTTTCTTCTAAACCGTCGAATCGGAATCTCTGAGCGGAGGGATTTCAAAATCTTACCGACCCGAGCTCTCCACAGCACCCTCAAAATGAGCTAGCTCATGACGACGTTCGAGTTCTTTCGTGATTGCATAACCCGGATGACCCCTTAAGTTGGACGATGTGATGCTGGATGACGAATTCCCAGGATTGCTTCGCCGACTTCGTGATTCATTCTCGGATGACGATAAGGTGACAACTTCCTTACCTTTTCTCCTCGAACAACGGATCAAAGACATCTTTGACGAAGAACACGAGAAGAACTAAGGGAGAAATGAGAGCCTAGATCTACAACGCTAAGAGATTACGGCGGAGCAACAATGGAAGAATGATGGGAAAATAGCGGTGGAGAGCAAAGAAGAATACCTTTTATCGCTTGAGCAGAAATGAGGAATGGGGAAGCCATAATATTTATAGTGGAAATGTTGTAGTACTCGTCGAGAAGACATCATGATTATACCTAGAAGACGCTTTGATTCTCGCACCTACGAAACGGTTCGACCAGAATTTTGTTTAACCGGCCAACCTAAACCACTTCATGAACCAAACAATAATTTTCCTCGTACCGCCGATCTCAAGACCATTTCGAATCGCCGCACAGGAGGTCTTATTGTTGAAGATGGGTTTAGCACCCCTTCATAAAAGCCCATTCATTAGTTAGATCGGCCCAAAGAGGAAAGAATTAGGGCATCGCGGCAGTTAGGGTAACCAAGGCGGGAAAAGATAAAGCGGCACGCGTAGACTTCATGCCGAGCAAGGAGATTCGTTCGAGATGTTAATGCCGACTTAATCAGAAATATTTTAGTTTATCTTTTAGGATATTTACTATTTTTACGCTGACTTTGTAACCATATAAAGGTGTCAAAGCACGCCAATGAAAAAACGCTTAGTTCAATATGCAACTTAGCAGCAAACCGTCTTCTGTGAGCTTTCACAAATCCTATTTACGAACAGTTCTCCGACGACTTGAACACTTTTCGCTCGCCGCTTTGTTTCTTCTCTGAAACCTAACGAAACCCTAATCAAATTGTCCTCCGTCGAATTCATTACAGAAATTTTCTAAGAATCTCTTAAGAAAAACCCTAAAACTTTTTATATTTTTGGATAAGCCGAATTGAGATTTTATAATATTCGTTTATAACAATTAGATTTGATTCTGTAACACATAATCAATCAACACGCAACATACGATAACTCGATGCCTCTCTCATTTTTTCATTCCAAAAACTCGAAACTTTCACCCGCATGATAACTTGTGAAGATTTGAACCGTACACTTAAAATTAAAATACAGACAATATGTAATACTTCTAGATCCATAACAACCTACGTACGTAGTAAAATGGTCTAACGGTCATAATAAGATTAAAATAATGCTCTCACTTGAACAAAATGCTTTGAAATCTATAAAACTCATTCGATAAGCTAGCCAAAAATAGTTTGGTGTCTTTAATTTAATATAATCGTGTTTAGTTTCTCTATTTGTTTTTGACTAAGGGGTAGTGGCGGAGCCAGAAAATTTTTAGACCAAAGTCAAAAAAACTATTAAAATATAATTTAAATATTATTTAAAATTACAAAAAAAGTTTTACAATCACTCATATTTTGAAAAAAAAAAATATTACAGTTTCATTTGTTACATCTTTTAAAAAATTGACAAAATAAATAATATAATTATTTATAATAATATTCTATTATTTCTTATAATTCAATGTTTAAAACTACAATCACGAAGTTGACAATGTTCTCTAGTTAAATATATACGTCTTATTTTATCTTTTTATTTATGATGGTATTATAATACTCTTTCTGTTTCAAAAATAGTATTTTCACACATATTAAGAAAAATATATAAATTTTTATTATATCCATAATTAATATACTATATAAGTTTTTTCTAATTAATAAGATATAAAAGTAGGGACAAATTGAGAGTTTAAAAATCTGCATTAAAAACACAAAATGACATTCTTTGTGAAACAAAAGGGAATAAAGCTCTAGAACGACGCTATTTGTAAAATGGAAGGAAAATGTTTTTTCTTT
Source organism: Orychophragmus violaceus (assembly GCA_030180135.1). Lineage (NCBI taxonomy): Eukaryota > Viridiplantae > Streptophyta > Magnoliopsida > Brassicales > Brassicaceae > Orychophragmus > Orychophragmus violaceus. The sequence goes on from CM058230.1 coordinate 35,249,428, forward strand.
TACCAAAATCATATTGCAAATCATCTAAATCAATATTATATATTGATGGAGAATTTCTTTTCATAAATTGATCCATCTATTATCTGATAAATTAAAGCAAAACTGATCATTAAAAATATAAAATTTATAGATGTAAAAGATAAATACTAACTTTGTATGAATCAAAAGACTCAATTTAATTAAAAAAACATAAAATATAACGAAACAGTAAAATATAATAAAAACAAAAAAAGAATCTAACCTAAATTAGTTACTGATTGTTGATGGTGAACTGAAAGCAAAAGCTTAAAGTTCTAAAGAGAAGATTAAGCGAGAGAGAAAGATGAACAATACTCCATTGATAATCAGAAATGTTTACAACTCGCTGCTTAAATAAACTTCATACATGAAAACATTAAAATGGTAAAAGGTCACAACGGTTATTAATGATAGGATCAACAATTCATTAGCCAGCTCATTGATCCTTATCTTGAAGCACAACAAATCTGTTTCTACCCACAATCTCAGACCTTGATGAATCCGTACAGTCAATGCGTTTTCATTTTGCTCTGTTTTCAGTCAATGCAGCCGTTGGAGATGTTGACTGCATTGTAGTGGGCTTCTTGGCTGCTGGATTGATTGTGTGTCTCTCTTGGACTTCGACTGGACCTGATGTGTGAGTGTTACTAATAGCCCCCTGCAAACTCGAGGTGGGAGAGAGTTCCACACCGAGTTTGAAACGCAAATCTTCAAAGTTGTGTTGTGGTAGAGATTTTGTGAAAATGTCTTCTATTTGATGCTGTGTTGAGATGTGTTTTACCACCAAGGTTCCCATAGCCACCTTTTCCCTTGCGTAGTGATAGTGAGTCTCAAAGTGTTTAGACTGTTTGTGGAGCACTGGATTGGTTGTTAGGTGTACTACAAACAGATTATCACAATAGATTTCTAGAGTCTTGTCCATTGGAACCTGAAGATCTTTCATCATTGACTCAAGCCAGGAGATTTCTGATATACTTGTATTTTCATGCATTTAAGCTATTGTTAGGATCATGTTTTACTTCTTTTTAGTTTCCTTTAGCTTCATTTCTTTGGTCATTGGTGTGTTAGAGTATAGGATCATCTAGAGCTAGGTTTAGGCATTCTAGGCTTGCATTTGGAGTGTTTCTTATGTTTTGTAGGTTCTTGGAGTTGCTAAAGATGTTTGGAAGAGTTTGGAGGCCAAAGGAGTGATTGCAAGTGAAATGGTGATGGAGGACCAAACCGATGAGCTTGAAAGATTGAGTCATATGAAGATATTACGTTGACTTTTAGCTCTGGGATTCTAAATACAAATCATGGGAAATTGAGTTAGATTTCTAATGGAGGTGGAGTGAAGTCATTCAGAGCTATATGTAAGGAGTTATGCATGATTTACTGGATGCATCTCAACACAGTCTTCATATCGGGTTGCATATCGGCCAGCCAACCGATACGACCTCTCGGATTAATTTTTGTGCATCCATATCGGTTGGCATATCGGTTCAGCCAACCGATACGCTCCTTCGACAGAAAATCCGAGAGCTCGTATCGGTCGGTGTATCGACCGACCCAACCGATATGCGTCCCAGAAATTGCCTTGGATCCGGGTCAACACCCGGTTTGTTCCGGGTTGACCCGGCTCGCACCCTATTGACTATTTAAGCCAAAAACCTATTTTTTATTGGATCTTAAGCTTTATTTTATGTTCTAAACTCTTTTGTAAGAACAAATTTGATTCTTGAGATTAATCTAGTATTTTCTTTGTTATTCCTTTTACAAATCTCTCAATCCCTCACCAATCTCCATGATCAACTCTATTCCTATGAGTTTTGTTGATCTAGTTATGATTAGTGAGTAGTTCTCCATAGGCTTATGGGTTAGGTAGGATTAGGGTGATTTGGGGTGATCAATGGATTTCTAGTGGTTAATTGTTTAATATCTCATCTAGCAAAGTGTGCTTAATGCCTAATTAATCTTGATCACATTGGTTAGGATGTTTAGAATTTCTTGTTCACAACATGTTCGATGAAATTCCAGTATTTAGCTTTGTTAGGACTTTCACATTCTAGCACATGAAAATGTATGTCTAGAGTGATTGTTTGCTGATTTGGAACCTGTTTGAATGCTCGTTTGATTTTAATTCACAAATGATGATTTGTTCTTGAGTTAAGATTAAGTGAAGAATTGGTATTAAGAGATTAAAATGATTTACTTGGTGTGTTCCTTGCTAGGAGATTAGCTTTTAGGAGTTTGAATTAGGACTCCTTGATCATCCCGAGTCACCTATCCGTTGACCTTAACCCTTGGGCCTTATTCTTGTCATTGATTGAATCGTTTGTTTATTTGCTTTCATTTACTTCGGTTTGATTTGCTTTTGTTAGGATTGTTAGAAACAAAAACCAATTTGTTTGATTTGACTCTGAAGGTTTAGTGTTTGCTTATTGGTTTTATCCATCCCAGAATAGGTTCGATACCTCAAAGCTACTACGATAAGCTTAAAGAATTGGTACCTCAAAGGATCCTAAAATCCTAGTTATCAATTTGGCGCCGTTGCCATTTTGGGATTCTGGATATATCAATTCGTTTTCTATTCCTTTTTAGTTCAAGTTTTTGTTACTGATTTGCTATTTTCTCTCTTGTTGATGTTAGGTGTATGAACTTGCGCAGTAAAGGGACTACAAACTTAGTTGCAAGGGTTTACGACATCAAAGCACACGAGAGGAGATTAGCAAGGGAACGACGAGCACAAGAACGAGCTGTTAACGTTGAGAGACTTGGGTAGGAACCAACTGTTGAAGATATACAAGACTTTGAGAGTGTTGAGCAACAAGTTATGGATAACCATGAGGATCAACAGCAGCAACAGCAAGAGAGGCCAGCTAGGGCCATCGGTGATGGAGACACACCGGATACAAATGCAAACCGGCATGGGATCATTCCACCACCGGTAAACAACAACAACTTTGAAATCCGGGCTATGGTGATGAACATGGTGCAGAACAATCAATTTCATGGGCTAGCATCTGAAGACCCGTTGCAACACTTGGACACTTTTGACAAGATATGCGCTACTACAAGGTTGAATGGTGTGACTGACGATGGTTTGAAGATGCGTCTCTTTGTCTTCTATTTGGCAGATAGAGCGAAGGATTGGGAAAGCACCATCCCACCAGGATCCATCACTACTTGGGGAGACCTCAAGAAAGCTTTCTTGAAGAAGTTCTTCTCAACTACTAGGACTGCCCGTTTTCGCAGTGAGCTATCCGGGTTTGTGCAACGCAACAATGAGAGCTTTGCTGAAGCTTGGGAGAGGTTCAATAAGCTCACTACTCAGTGCCCCCACCATGGTTTCACCAAGGAAACATTACTCAGCAACCTCTACCGTGGAGTGCTTCCTAGAATGAGAGCAATGCTAGATTCTTGCAGCAATGGACACTTCCTAGGCAAGGGAGTAGATGCAGCTATGGAGCTGATTGAAAATCTTGCAACGAGTGATGGTAACTACAATGAGGACTATGAGCGCACCAATAGAGGATCATCTTCCACGGATGAGAAGTATGAAAAGGAAATCAAAGCTTTGAATGAGAAGTTAGACAAGATGATCTCCATTGGCCAAAAGAACATCAGCTTTGTGGGACACTATGAGGATTCTAAGCCACAGCTATATGATGATGAGGAGGATATGACACAAGAGGAGATTAACTTCATTGCTGGACAAGGTGGTTTCAATAAGGGCTTAAACCAAAACTATAGAAACCACCCAAACTTCTCATACCGCAACCCCAATGTAGCCAATCCTCAAGACCAAGTCTATCCTCAAGCTCCATCTCAAGGACAAGCTCCACAACAGAAGCCTTTTGTCTCCTACACCAACCAACAGGGGTTTGTCTCTCAGCCTCAACCTCAAGGATAACAAGGCTATGTTCCCAAGCAGCAATACCCTCCACCCGGTTTTGGGCAACAACAGCCACAAGCTTCTTCCTCTTTGGGTTTGGGTAATGAGTTAAAGGGCATGATGCAACAACTCATCCAAGGACAAGCTAGTGGGGCATTGGAAGTGAAGAACTTAAAGAATGAGTTGCAGCATTTGACCTCTCGCTTGATCAATGTTGAAAACATGCACGCTTCCACTTCTAGACCTACCGGTACCTTGCCCGGAAACCCGGAGAAGAACCCGAAAGACTACTGCAATGCAATCTTCTCTACTGTTGATCATGAGAAATCAGACTATGAGCGAGAGGTTGATGAGATAGAAGCACTTCTCTATGGTTATGAACTCCCTCCTGCTGAACCTGTTCCTCTCAAGGAGATGAAGGCCACTGTAGTTAAGCCTTCCTATGTTGCACCAGCTAAGGTGATGAGTGCTACTGATACTTTTGCTGAAGATATTGTGCCTATTGTTCAAACAACACCAAAAGTGCTTCCTAAGCTTGGCAATCCGGGTAAATTTACCATCAGTTGTACTTTGGGAGACTTGAAGATTACCGATGCATTGTGTGACTCCGGCTCTACTGTGAGTGTGATATCTCTTGACATGGTGGAATCTCTTGGGATTAAGAGCATGGAAAGGTACCCATCTTCTATTACATTTGGAGACTCTGACTCAAAAACTCCAATGGGAAGGATCAAGGACTATCCACTGAATATTGGTGAGTGCACTATCCCAACTGACTTTATTGTCATGAAGATGAAGAAGAGTACCCAACTACCTCTCTTACTTGGTACCTCTTTCCTCAACACCACTGGAGCTTGTCTGGACTTCAAAAAGAAACGTGTTGTGCTGAATAATGTTGATACCAAAGCTTCCTATCCTCTAAGAAGCACATCTCTTCACACTTGTGGTGTCATCCTCTCTCCCAATGAAGATGATGTGTTAGAGGAAGCAAGGCTATTTGCCAATGTTGGCAAGGAAGTTTGGCCTAAACACATTTCTTATGGATCACTGAGTGAGCACATGGGACGTGCTCAAAAGAAGGGAGTGGATAGAGCTATTGGAACTCCTCCCATGACCAAAAGGACTGAGTTTGTTGGATCCATCTCTTCGAAGAAGCTGAGCATCGATGAGGAAAAAGCTCCCAAAGAGAAGGCTGTGGATATGGTGACAAAGATGTCTCCAAAGGTTGTAAAGGCTTCGATCAGTCCAAGGTTCCAAGGCGACTCAGTCAATCTCAGTGAGCTGACTACTCAGGTCCTAGCCATCACTCTCGAGGGCAGTCCACACTCTTCAACCGCCTAAATCTCGGTTTGCGAAAGTCGAGCTTAACGACTTTAAACAAAAGCGCACTTGGGAGACATTCCCATGTTTATCCTTGTACATATTGATCTTTTGTTAGTCATGTTTGATGTTTTGCTTTGAGTTTTTATCAGGTTTTGGTTGATAGGTGAAGCTATAGACTCATTGGCGTTAAGAAAGGGCCGAAACATCTTAGACAAAGTGGTCGGAAGGAAAACAGTGAAGCCGTATCGGCCACGATATCGGCTGGCCAAGCCGATACGTGCCTCCCAGAAATAATCCGAGACATCATATCGGCTGGCGTATCGGTTGGCCAGGCCGATACGCTCTCACTGCCCAGGTTCACTCGACCGATACGCCTTCTCTTGGACCAGGTAACACTCCAACTTGTACATACTTGCATTTTAGGTTCTTTTCTTTCCTTTTCTCCTTTTGTTGAGTCTCTCTCTCTCGAGCTTGCTTCCCCACCGAGACGGTGTGAACTAAGTTTGGGGGAGAGGCTAGTTGCTAATCATGTTTTCTTTGTTCTTATTTTCGATTTCTCACTTTGAGTCTCATGCATTTCACTTAGGGCATAGAAAATCCAAAAAAAAATCGAAAAATTTCAAAATTTTCAAAAAGAAAGCATGTAGTTGCACTTGCATCATAGGATCGAGTCTAGTTGCATCATATAGGATGCATGCATAGGGAGCAATGATTGAAATTCCTTGTAAGACTGATTGAGTGATGACTTGTTCTTTATGCTAGTTGTTTGAGCTAGTTGATTGTCCTAAGATTGCAATTCAAGAAAGGCTAGAAAGTTAAGACGAACCATGCTAGGATTGCTTGCTTTGAAACTTGATTTGAAACTGAAATAGGCTTTGAATTGACACTAGCTCTACCTAATCGAGAACTTTAATGATGACATCTAATTATCTTACTCATGCTTTGTGTGCTAAATTCGTGGATACCCTAAAATATTTGAGCATTCTTATCCTTTCTACCCCTCTCTACTTGCTCAAATAGACTTCCATACCTTTCACCACCCCTCTTTCAAGCCACAAACACAATCTTGAGTGGTAGGCCTATTTGGAATGAGCTAGGTAAAAAGTGTTGAGTATGAGGCGACTAGGAGAAATTTCCATATAGATGCAAGCTCAACATCTTTGGCTTTGCAATAGGCTAGGATCAAAGTTTGGGGGAAGAGTTGGGAAAGGAGAAGAGAGTAAAGAAAGGAAAGAATGAAAGGGATTTTGGTTGGGATCTTATGTTTGTTGGCAAAGTGTTTTAAAAGAAGAAAAGCTCTTATGTGTTTAAAGAAAAGAAAAGTGTCTCATATTTTGAAATGAAAAGAAGCCAAAGGCTCACCTTAAAGAAAGAAAAGAGACCATTGCTAAAGAAAGATTTGAGCTAAGTTAAAAAGAAAAGATTTGCCACTGTTTTGAAAAGTCTTTATTGATCCTTGGGGAGTTCGATTGGAAGGTATCTGATTGAGGAAATGGGATGAGGCAAAAATAGCCTTGGTCAAGGGTAGTATCCATTTAGGTGGGCTAGATTAGGAGAAGAAGTAATTGGGGCATGGGTAGATGGAAATCAACCTAGTATGCACCAATTGCCTCTAACTCTTAGCATTTTACTATAGCTCATTCACTTCTTTATGAGAGAACCTTCATGCTTTTGGAATAAACCCCTCTTTTGATTGAGATCACTTTCATGCATTTAGGCTATTATTAGGATCATGTTTTACTTCTTTTTAGTTTCCTTTAGCTTCATTTCTTTGGTCATTGGTGAGTTTAGAGTATAGCATCATCTAGAGCTAGGTTTAGGCATTCTAGGCTTGCATTTGGAGTGTTTCTTATGTTTTGTAGGTTCTTGGAGTTGCTAAAGTTGTTTGGAAGAGTTTGGAGGCCAAAGGAGTGATTGCAAGTGAAATGGTGATGGAGGACCAAACCGATGAGCTTGAAAGATTGAGTCATATGAAGATATTACGTTGACTTTTAGCTCTGGGATTCTAAATACAAATTATGGTAAATTGAGTTAGATTTCTAATGGAGGTGGTGTGAAGTCATTCGGAGCTATATGTAAAGAGTTATGCCTGATTTACTGGATGCATCTCAACACAGTCTTCATATCGGGTTGCATATCGGCCAGCCAACCGATACGACCTCTCGGATTAATTTTTGTGCATCCATATCGGTTGGCATATCGGTTCAGCCAACCGATACGCTCCTTCGACAGAAAATCCGAGAGCTCGTATCGGTCGGTGTATCGACCGACCCAACCGATATGCGTCCCAGAAATTGCCTTGGATCCGGGTCAACACCCGGTTTGTTCCGGGTTGACCCGGCTCGCACCCTATTGACTATTTAAGCCAAAAACCTATTTTTTAATTGGATCTTAAGCTTTATTTTATGTTCTAAACTCTTTTGTAAGAACAAATTTGATTCTTGAGATTAATCTAGTATTTTCTTTGTTATTCCTTCTACAAATCTCTCAATCCCTCACCAATCTCTATGATCAACTCTATTCCTATGAATTTTGTTGATCTAGTTATGATTAGTGAGTAGTTCTCCATAGGCTTATGGGTTAGGTAGGATTAAGGTGATTTGGGGTGATCAATGGATTTCTAGTGGTTAATTGTTTAAGATCTCATCTAGCAAAGTGTGCTTAATGCCTAATTAATCTTGATCACATTGGTTAGGATGTTTAGAATTTCTTGTTCACAACATGTTCGATGAAATTCCAGTATTTAGCTTTGTTAGGACTTTCACATTCTAGCACATGAAAATGTATGTCTAGAGTAATTGTTTGCTGATTTGGAACCTGTTTGAATGCTCGTTTGATTTTAATTCACAAATGATGATTTGTTCTTGAGTTAAGATTAAGTGAAGAATTGGTATTAAGAGATTAAACTGATTTACTTGGTGTGTTCCTTGCTAGGAGATTAGCTTTTAGGAGTTTGAATTAGGATTCCTTGATCATCCCGAGTCACCTATCTGTTGACCTTAACCCTTGGGCCTTATTCTTGTCATTGATTGAATCGTTTGTTTATTTGCTTTCATTTACTTCGGTTTGATTTGCTTTTGTTAGGATTGTTAGAAATAAAAACCAATTTGTTTGATTTGACTCTGAAGTTTTAGTGTTTGCTTATTGGTTTTATCCATCCCAGAATAGGTTTGATACCTCAAAGCTACTACGATAAGCTTGAGGAATTGGTACCTCAAAGGATTGCGAAAATCCTAGTTATCAATTTCTGCACCTGTATCAAAGAGGGCTCTGTACTCAGCCTCTGTTGAAGACCTTGAGGCTGTGGGTTGTCTGGTTGCTGACCAAGAGATGATATTTGTTCCTAGATAAGTGCAGAAGCCTCCAGTAGATCTCCTTGTGTCTTGGCACCCTGCCTAGTCGCTATCACAGTATGCTCTCAGTGTAGAATCAGTGTCAGAGGAGAGATGAAGTCCCATGCTCACAGATCATTTCACATACCGCATAATCCTCTTGATCAGATGGTAATCAGAGACCATAGGTTGGTGCATCTTCTGACAAACATAATTCACTGCATATTGAATATTTGGCCGAGTAAGTGTTAGATACTGAAGTTTACCAGCCAGACTTCTAAATTGAGTAGGGTCAGAGAAGAGTTCTTCTTGGTGTGGAACTCGATCCAGCTGCATTGGTAGAGGAGTGGCCATTGGAGCACAGTGCAACATCCCTGCAGCATTCAACAAATCAGTAGCATATTTCTCTTGATTCAGAAAGAGTCCAGTGTCTGTAAATGTCGCCTGAATGCCAAGGAAATAACTGAGAGACCCCATATCCTTCATCCTAAAACTTTCAGCCAAAGCTGCCAAAAATGTTGATATCAGATTCTTGTCATTCCCTTTAAGGATCATGTCGTCCACATATAATAGTAGGAGCATGATATGTTTCCCTTGTTGATACACAAAGAGAGATGGATCTCTTTTGTTGCATAGAAAGCCAAATTCAATAAGGTAGGAGCTAAACTTATCAAACCAAGCACGAGGAACCTGCTTTAACCCATATATGGCTTTGTGTAGTTTGCATACATAATCAGGGTGATATGCATCTTCAAAACCAGGAGGTTAAGCATGAAAACAGATTCTTGTAAATCACCATGTAGAAAAGCATTCTTGACATCAAGTTTCTTAATATCCCACCTTTCAATGACAGCTAAGTGGAGAACCATTCTGACAGTGGTTGTTCTTACAACAGGACTATATGTGAAACACCCCATCCCGACCCTAAGGACGGAACGGCCGTTCCACTATCTAAGTAATCCGACTTGAGGTTCGTTGTCAACCTCAAGCCCCGTTATTCTATACTTAGACAATTCAAGCTTAGTTCATTTCCATTCATTCCATTCTTAACTTAGGCAAAACGAGCAATAAAGGAAAATAGACATTTTATTAATCAAACCAAGGTACCAATACAATGTGAGTCAAGTGCATTATGCTAATACAGTATTCGGTCCTAAACAATGTCTATCTCTACACACACACACCACTCGTCTCCTGGTTCTCGGTCCGCTCCTTAGGCATGATCATCCCCATGATCATCCTTACATCCTGAAACACAAACAAAATGATAAGTATGTATAAACATCATGGTCCAACAACTTAGCATATAATCGATCTATATGATCCCAAATAACCCATGCAACAATAATCCCTAAACCATTCTAATTCCATCTAAATCGGCTAAGTACATAAACCGAACCGCGTCACGTTCATTCTGAATCCGCGGCCTTAACCGCGATCCATGCCCGTGCGCGTCAGTCCATGTGCCGCGATCTGCGTCTCGGCAGTACGTCCGCATGGACGGATCAGTACGTACCGCGATGCGCGTCTGTCGCGTCCTGACCATGCACCCGCTATCGCGTACCGATGGATCGTCCGGTACGTACTGCGCATACGTCCGTAAGGACTGCGCGAACGTCCGTGTTGACGACATCGCGTACCGCGATCGCGCGCCAATCCGTCCGTCTTTCCCATCCTGTGCGCAAGTCCATGAGTCGATCAGCGCTTGACGAGCGAACATCCGCATGGATATCGCGTACGTCCGGCTATCGCTCCACGATCATGGCGCCAGTCCGATACGAACGGTCGCGACTGTTCACCGCGAACGGATGCGATGGTTCCGCGGACAGTTGCCATCGATCCGCGACCGCGGTGTATGGTCCGCGACTTACCCGATGATCCGACAATGCTCATCCGACGAAGACGCGACAGACCGGTCAAACTCCCAACCGTTCACGCTCGGCCCTCACCGTGTGCCATTATGATCCGGCCAACATTTCTTCGTTGCGCCGTCCGATCATCCATGATCCGGCCATGTCTTCCCGACATGTCATCCAATCAACGCACACCGCAAGTCACGACCCTTGGCGCCATCAATCTGTTCGTCGGTCTGAACCATTGCGATCATGGCCTTTGGCCGATCGCGCCCATATCGCCAAGCCGACCCTAAAACCGTCAAGCCTAAGCCCGGTTCTAGTTCCAGAAATAGGAGAAGTAGAGAGATGTAATCCGGCCAAAACTTAACCGGCCATAGGCCACGGTTTGACCCAAGGCCGAGAGAAGATAGGGGCTCGGACTAACCTTTGCGGTCGTGGTGGACTTGCCCGGATCACGACTTGTTTCTCCTGCCATGATGCCTCCTTAAGCCGCTCCAATTACCCACCAAAACCCTTGAACAATCGCCGACTCTCTCTCTAGAAAACCGGCCTCGAACTCTCTTTCTTTCTCACGATTTTTGTAGCCTTTGCCTTAGAAAAATCTGGGTTTCTCCCTTCTGTGAATTGTGTGCGAAAATGGCCTCCCAGGCTTCTATTTATAAGCCTAAAATCGCCCATAAACCGCCCATGCCAATGGTTGCCTTGTTGGCTAGCGAATGGACACAAGTCACTTGGTGACCATTCGCTTATGGGCGCTAGATCAGCTAGTGTCACTAGCTGATCAGCTGAATGCACACTCACACACTCCAGCTTAGCTGAGCTGAGCTGAACAAACTCCTTCCAGCTGATTCCCACACGATTAAGCTCCATTCCAGCTGAGCTTAACCTTCTCCCGTCCATAGAACACTCTCTTTGACTGCTCACGATCTTAAGTTTGGTGTTTTCCGGTTCCATGGACGCCCCATGGCCCTTAGGCCGGTTCGGGGATGTTACAAGTTCTCCCCCCCTTGAAATGGATTCGTCCCCGAATCCGCTCCAAGAAGTTCGTCCCTTGTAAACTCCTCAAACCACTCTGGGTAATCAGCCTTCATCCGGGCCTCGGTTTCCCAAGTGATTTCCTTAACCCCATTGCAAATCCATTCCACCTTGACCATCTGAATTACCTTCTTCCTGGTGGCTTTCTCCAACCGGTACAAGATTCTTAAGGGTCTAGTTTCCAGCGTGAGGTTTGCCTTAAGATCCGCGGGGATCTCGGGCAAAATCACATCTTGATCCGAGAGGCACTTGCGCAACTGTGAGACATGGAACACATTGTGAAATGCTTCCATCTCGTTGGGCAAGTCCAACTTGTAGGTGTGTTGGGATTATGTCCTGAAATCACATTGTACTCACTCTAGAGATAGTTGTATTGCCGAGATCGGACAATTCATGTGATACTAGGTAGTCATAATGTTTTTCTAGAAGCCGCTTATGACAAATGAGTTGTAACTCATTTCTGGTATCGTGTGAACCTACAGGGTCACACACCTAAGCAAGTTGGACATACTTCGTATGGGATTGATCATTGGCATATGGTCTGGTCGATGTGTATTGGATACACATCGAATATAAGTTTTAAAGAGGTGTGTTGATCGACACCATTGAGTGCGTCGGTCGACACAAGATGTGTGTCGATCGACACCACTAAGTGTGTCGGTCGACACAAGGCCGAAACCGAAACCTCTAAAACTCAAATCCCAGGGAGATCCGAGCACCGGTACTAGCATCCCGGCGGATTCCAGCTTGTGTGAGTGTGGACTACAGTAGAGGCGCAGCATCTGAGGCGCTCCAGAGATCTCGTATTACCTGCATCTTCCGCTGCCAAAACTCCAGGTAATCACGAGGTGAGATCCATGATTCAATTTACTAGACCCTAGATCCTAGGCTATCTGGAACTCGCGAGGATTCTGAATCTGGTAGAATTGGCTTAAAGTTCCGACAGTGGTATCAGAGCCTTAGGGTTTTATCATTGAATCAAACCTGTTTATTGAATTTGATGATTTAGATTCGCAAACTAGGTTGTTTGGATAGAACAGGTTAGATCGATTATGATCGAAAATCGAATCTGTGATTTCGCACAGTGTCGATCGACACACTAGGTGTGTCGGTCGACACAGAGTGGCGAATTCGACAGAGTCGGCGGCTAGGGTTTTTCGCGAAGAAAAACCGAAAGCCTATTGTGTCAATCGACACAAGTTTAGTGTCGGTCGACACATAACATATTCGGTCCAGTGTCGATCGACACACGTTAGTGTCGGTCGACACATACCTAGCGAATGGTTAATTGGTTCAATTGGATTGGACCGGTTATCATGCTTGGTTAAGTCCGAATAGATCGGTTTAAATTGGATAAATTGGTTCAATTGGATTGAACTGATTATCTCAATTAGCATGAACCGATGGGTTAAATCAGTTTGATTGGATAATACGGTTCAATTGAATTGGATCGGTTCTCGCAATCAGTTGAAACTGGTTTAAACGGTTTAAATTGGATGAATTGGTTCAATTGGATTGAACTGATTATCCCAATTAGTATAAACCGATTGGTTAAGATCAGTTTGATCAGATAAGTCGGTTCAATTGGATTGGACCGGTTATCAAAACTATCTTCGGTTTAGGTCTATGTCGACCGTCACACATGGGCTGTGTCGATCGACATGACTGGTTCGATGAACCGGGTTAATTGAATTAACTGGTTATTGAAGTCCGGTTTTGTTTGGTGGTGTCGATCGACAGACACAATCTGTGTCGATCGATACAGTGCTCGGAATTCTGATTATTGAACCTTGAATTTGCAGAAACCAAACTCGACCAAAACCTTGATTAAAGCTTAGCTTCAATATGGTCAACTGTCAAGACTCATTTCGTTGTGTGATGTCTAGCCAAGAGCTTGGTGTCCACAATTACCTGAGTAAGGCAGGTAGTTATGTTGATGGATTTGCAGTGCTAAAACATCAACAATTATATGACCTAAGAGAATTGATTTGCTAAACTTTTGGGTTTAGTTTCCTCAAACTAAATATCAAGTAACCTTGATGTCTTGCCCAAATCTTGTCTACTGTCAAGATTCGTGTCGTTTGTTGGATAGTCTTTGAGTCCTTGGTATCCACTGCTACATGAGTAAGGCAGGTGGTCATTGACAGACTTGCAGTGCAACTGTCAATGATCACAAGACTAAAGAGATTGGTTTACTTGACTGGGCTATCGGAAGTTCTGGGCCCAGAGACATCAGAGTGGATTAGACATAGTTTGTCTTATCCACAACCAAGAGTTGTACTGGGTACAATTAGCAATGATTTGCTTACCTAGATAACTAAAGTTTGGGTAATGGCGAGTCGCCCACTCAGATTTTGGTGAAGTATGGATCTTGGTTCATTATATTCATAGAGGAAACATTGTTTGAATATAATGCGAGTTTTCTTATTAGATAAGATTTCTCATCATATACATAACTAAATCTTTGTTTTTCTTGGATTTCAGCTTATTTCTATGACTACTTTCTCGTTGCGATCCGTCCTTGAGAAGGACAAGTTAAATGGATCCAACTTCCTGGATTGGTATCGGAATCTGAGATTCATTCTCAAGCAGAAGGACAAGTTAAATGGATCCAACTTCCTTGAAAAGGCTCTTCCAAAAAGGCTTGAGACTAATCGCTCGCATGCAGCATATAATGCTTGGAATAAGCATTATATTGATGTGGTAGATGTGTGTGGTCTGATGTTGGCTACCATGAACTCGGACATGAAAAGTCAATACGAGAACATGGAGTCACCAATAGAGATGATCACCAGCCTGAAACTGAAGTTTCAGGATCTGGCACTAGTTGAGAGATTCCGGATGGTGAAGTCTCTCACTGGGTGCAGGCTACCAGAGGATGCTCCAGTAAGTCCTCATGTCATTAAAATGATGGGTTACATTGATAACCTGGGGAGACTGGAATGTCCTGTCAGCTTAGAGTTGGCCACTGACATCATTCTGCAGTCACTGCCGTCAAGCTATGATAAGTTCATTAAGAACTATATCAAGAAAGGTTTGACGAAGACGTTGACTGAGCTGCATGGCATGCTCAAAACAGCAGAGCAAGACATCATAAAGGGTAAAAGATTTGAGAAATCTTGTGTTGGCAAGGGTAGAGGCAGGGCCGTCCAGATTTGGAATCAGGATAAGCCTGTGTCATCTTATAAGCCCAAGTCAGGCCCATCTGGTGTTAGAAAATGCTTCTACTGCGATGAGTTAGGGCATTGGAAGAGAGATTGCATTAAATTCTTGGAAGATTCACAAGAGATGAAGGAGATGTATGGTACTTCTTCTTCAGGTATTGTGTTATCAATTCAAGTTCTACATATGTATTGGATACTAGTTGTGGTACTGATATTTTTTTAAATATGCAGGACCTAAGCGACAGTAGAACGTTGAAGAAAGGACAAGTGGAATTGCGTGTCTGGTATGAAGCAATGGTTGCTGCATGAGCCGTAGAGATTCTCCTCTTGTAGGAGCCTTTCATACTTGGTTTTTGAAATTAAGTAATTGCTACTATGTATCTGCCTTGTGCAGAAATGTCTTTCATTTTCTTGTAAAGAATTTGGATATTTTTCATTTTGATAAAAGACAAGTTTTGTTCTTTAAATCTTAATGAAATATCATATGGTAGCATCCCATTTGGAATGGGTTTTATATCTTAAACCAACGTGATTTTGAATATAACACAAATACTAAAGGTTTAAGTTTGATGACTCAAACTCGACTTTTCCTTGGCATAGTCATTTAACCACATAGAGTGAAGCGGATTCAGAAGTTCCATAGTCTTGAACTCATTCGATTATTAATCTTTTGAGATATGAATTCTGTTCACTATACCAAATGACCGAGGCCCTTTTAGCAGAGCTAAAGGAAATGGGCCAGAGGCTTATTGGGCCTTACACATACTGATGTATGCGGCCCAACGAGCATTAGTGCGAAAGGAAATCTTCTGTACTTCATTACCTTATTGATGGCGTTAATAAGTATGGATGTGTTCATTTGATGAGACACGAGCAGGAATCCCTTGAGGAGTTCTAAAATGAAGTGTAGAACCGATTTGACAGAAGTATTGAGATCCTCGATTGAATCGCGGAGGAAAATGCTTGAGTCAAGAATTGGGTGATCATCTGACAGAATGAATCGGATCTTATTAGATATGCTCCGATTAATGATGAGTCACAGGAATCTTCCATAATCATTTAAGAATACGTTCTAAAATGTCTGTCTTTGCGCAGAAAAGGGTTTCAATCAGAATCAATTGAAAGACACCACATTGGATGTGGACTGGAAGTTTTTCAAGTAAGTTGTTTCTGATCATTTGGGGATGAAAGCTAATAAGCTTGAACCCAAATCTGATAAGTTCTACCTCGCTGGTTGTCCTAGGGAAACCAAGGCTTAGTATTTTTGTTGTCCAGAATTGTGTCTTTTAAGAAAGATCATACTTTCCAAAAGAACAGTGGGAGTAAGAGTACACATCGAAGAAATTCGATAAACACAGGAGGCTGCTCAACCTGTTGAGGGAGAGCAGCAGTGAGATCTGCAAAGTGCTGTAGGACCTGCACCTGTGGAGCCTAAAAATCGCAGATCCGAAAGGATCCGTCACTAACTCGAGAGTGATTTCTCGTAGCCGATTGTCGTGATCTATTGATCATTGAAAAGTGAAGAGCATGCGAAATTCAAAGAAGCGATGGTGAGCCCCAACTCCGAAAATTGGATGGGTATGCATGTTAGCTTCACCGATCCATTTCTGGATTGAAGCAAACATCTTGGAGTTCGAATCAACATTCTGATAATGTGGTCAAAAGTTTTGACTTGATCATAAAGAAATGAAACCATGCGTTTACAAGAAGACTAGTGGGAGCGTAATTGCAATTCTCACGCCGTATGTACATAATGTACTTAGTCTCATAAACGACGTTCCGACGCTAAAGTCTTGTCAAGATTTGAGTCGGAAGTTAAATTTAACGATGGACATGGGAGAAGGCCGTGAAAGTTCTTGGAATAAGGATCCATTGGAATGGATCAGAAAGGCTAATTGGATCGTGTCAAAATCCTTATGTTAATAAGGTATTGGACAGTTCAAATGTGCTTGATTCCAAGAATGGCTTCATACCAAAGGTCTTATGGCAATAATCTAATCAAGATGAAGTGTCTTGGACACTGGCTGAGCTAGTAACAATATTAGCAAAATGAAGTGTTTTTGAACACTGGCTGAACTAGTATTGATGAGTGTGATTCCTAATGCTGCTGCAATAGAATCCATCATGAATGCCATATTTTGCGCTCGTCTAGATGCAGCTTACGCATATAGCATGACGAAAAAATACCAATATGTTCCGGTAATAGTCACTGAATAGTTATCAGAAATATCCCAAGTGTTTGAGAAACACTAAGGATAGGTTCATGGTGAACTAAGGAAGTGACGAACCAGTTGAAAGTAGTTAGACGAACAAGGACGATTCCCGGTTCCCACCTGGTTATGTCTCTTTGTCTGAATAGCGGTGCTATCTGTTGGAAAGGCTCCAAGCAGTGGAGCGTAGAATAGTGCTCTTATCTGAATGGCGGTGTGGTTTGTTAGAATTGTTTCAAGCAATGACACCGCAGTCTCTCCCACAACCTAAGCACGAAATTTATTCTGTTGCTGTAGGTGTAAGATATCTGAAGAGATAATCTTGATTCTAGTGGGAGTTATTCTAGTTATGTTGTAATCTTTACATAGACATGCTATGGTAGTGTTTGTGTAAGTCAAACTGACAACGGTATTATTTAATTATTGGATAATTAAATAATGATCCCAAAGTATTTTATGTTCATCTTATAGGTCATCAAGTTGAAGACTTGATCATGAAACCCTATAAGTGAAAGATGACATAAATTATGATTGTCCCTAGTCAAGGTTGTTAAAATGGGACACTAACAACCGCGTGAGACTAGCATGTGAGGTGACTGTTGGACTAAGTTTCATGGAGTCAATGATATGATTATCACAGTCAGTCACATAGATATATGTTGGTGAACATATGATCGGACATGACCCGCTTAATGAGAACTCCACAGGATAGTTATATCAGTGTCATAGGAGGTTCTCATTACGACTATAGAGTATAGTCCTTAGACCTGAGTTAATCTTTCTTTCTAGCATATGAATTGGTGCGTTTTGACCTTGTAAAACGTCGTTCCGTAACTGGCGGCTATAACGGCATTGCTTATGCGTATCATGAAGTATGTGTAGAAACAGGGATGGAACAAGATGGGATTTGTCCCTCCTATAACGGGAGATAAATATCTCAGGGCCCATCGAATATTTGATACTGAGAAAATGCATGGCCGTGCTCAAACGAGGTGATTGTCAGTCGTTTGTTTTATCAGTATAGATCAAGAATTCGATGAACATGATGTTGGCTATAATAAGGATGACACAGTCTCTTGCCTTATGCCATATTGAGATATAGAGACGAAGGGATTATAGGAATAGATGATTCCAGTACAAGTGGGAGATTGTCCTGAAATCACATTGTACTCACTCTAGAGATAGTTGTACTGTCGAGATCGGACAATTCATGTGATACTAGGTAGTCATAATGTTTGCTAGAAGCCGCTTATGACAAATGAGTTGTAACTCATTGCTGGTATCGTGTGAACCTACAGGGTCACACACCTAAGCAAGTTGGACATACTTCGTATGGGATTGATCATTGGCATATGGTCTGGTCGATGTGTATTGGATACACATCGAATATAAGTTTTAAAGAGGTGTGTCGATCGACACCATTGAGTGCGTCGGTCGACACAAGATGTGTGTCGATCGACACCACTAAGTGTGTCGGTCGACACAAGGCCGAAACCGAAACTGATGTTTCGGTTCATGTCAAGGTAGACATATATAAGTAATCTTATGGATTTTCGACCTAACTGATTGAGGGCCGCCCAGACAGTGTTTTCTCAGAGAGAAAACACAGAAACCTCTAAAACTCAAATCCCAGGGAGATCCGAGCACCGGTACTAGAATCCCGGCGGATTCCAGCTTGTGTGAGTGTGGACTACAGTAGAGGCGCAGCATCTGAGGTGCTCCAAGGATCTCGTATTACCTGCATCTTCCGCTGCCAAAACTCCAGGTAATCACAAGGTGAGATCCATGATTCAATTTACTAGACCCTAGATCCTAGGCTATCTGGAACTCGCGAGGATTCTGAATCTGGTAGAATTGGCTCGAAGTTCCGACAAAGCGACCTTCCCGACTCTTTCCAGAATCGTGAATGGCCCTAAGTATCTCGGGTCAAGTTTTCCTCGCTTGGAAACCCTAGCCCTTCCTCTGAAGGTAATCTTCTTAGGGTAAACCCGGTCCCCAACTTGGAACTCAAGGTCTTTCCTTCTCTTGTTGGCATAACTTCTTTGGCGATCTTGCGCCTCCTTCATCTTAGCCTTTAGGAATCGGATTTTCTCGGTGGTCTCGGCAATGATATCCGGCCCAACAACACTGGACTCTCCCACTTGTGTCCAACAAAATGGGGTCCTACACGGCCGGCCATACAACGCTTCATAAGGCAACATCCCGATGCTCGCTTGATAACTGTTGTTATAAGAAAACTCGGTCAAGGGCAAGTACTTCTCCCAAGAATCGCCCCAATCCAGAACACATGCTCTTAGCATGTCTTCCAGCGTCTGTATGGTCCTCTCCGACTGCCCATCCGTCTGTGGATGGTAAGCCGTACTCATGTTCACTCTTGTTCCTAGGGCTTTCTGAAAAGCTTGCCAGAAATAAGAAGTGAATCGATCGTCTCGGTCCGAGACTATACTTGCTGGAATACCGTGAAGTCTTACGACCTCATCAATGTATTTCTCAGCAAGCTTGCCCACTCCATCAGTCTTCTTGATGGCCAAGAAGTGTGCAGACTTGGTCAGTCTGTCCACTACAACCCAAATCGTGTCCCTCCTTAACCGAGTCGCAGGTAGTCTGTTACAAAGTCCATGGTGATGTGGTCCCACTTCCATTCCGGAATGGGTAGACTTTGCAATAGGCTACTTGGGACTTGGTGTTCGATCTTAACCAACTGACACGTTTCGCACTTGGACACCCACTCTGCTATGTCTCTCTTCATCCCGACCCAATGATAGTACCGTTTGAGGTCTTGGTACATCTTGGTCTGTCCCTTATGAATGGAGAACTTAGACTGATGAGCCATCCTTAGGATCTTCCTCCTTAATGACTTTCACGTCAGGAACACACACCCGTCCATTCACCACAATCGTTCCATTATTGGTAAACTGGTACTCGGTGTTGTTGTTGTTCACTGACTTGATCAGCTCTTCATCATGTTCCTGAGCCAACCGTACACGAGTCAACAGATCCGCCTGATCTGCTGCTCCGAGGCCGACTGGCTCATTGTCCACTGACAATGCATTCAGATGCAAGGACCTGACCCGTCCGACCAAGGTCTCTGCATCCTTCTCCACGGCCACCTCGGTCCTCTTCCGACTCAAGGCGTCTGCTACCAAGTTAGCTTTTCCCGGGTGGTAGGTGATGTCTAGATCGTAATCTGCCACCAACTCCATCCATCTTCTTTGCCTTAGGTTCAAGTCAGGCTGAGTGAACACATACTTCAGACTCTTATGGTCGGTGAATAATTGCACTTTGGCTCCGTAGAGATAAGATCGCCAGATCTTTAGTGCAAAAACTACCGCAGCCAGTTTGAGGTCATGAGTTGGGTAATTACCCTCGTGCTTCCTCAACTGCCTTGAAGCATAAGCAATCACCTTTCCTTCCTGCATCAGAACACTGTTGGATGTTTTGGTGTTAATCCAGATTCAATTCTCAGATTCAACAGTCCTAAACATACGGATCTAGGTTCTCTTGGTTAGAAACAATATGTAGATCTCACCTTTTACCTGTTTATGCAGCGGAAAGAGAGAACAGGTCAGAGATCAGCATAACCACCTAGGGATGGATCCTCCAAAGGCTCACACACGCACACCGTCAGAAAAGAGGCTGCTAGACCACGAGGAGAGAGGCGCAGAGAGAGAGAGACTCGCGGCTGGGGGCTTAGGGTTGGGGAAAAGAATTAGACTTGGTTTTAATTATAAAACCCTTCTCTAATTCCTTTTGGGCTTTTGGGCCCAAATTCCCAATCTGATTAAATCCCTTGGATTTAATCAGACCCATTAATCTCTCTCTAAGTACGACAAATGCCTGGCACTTTTACCGTACTTCTGCTAAGCCGTTCCTACACATTTTCCTGTTAGCTTAGGCGTGTGACCCATATGGGATCATATAATAAAGGCAATAAGTCCAAGACTTATAGATCATGAGCGGACTCTAGCAAGCCATCATGACCCCCAGTATTATATGACTTATGTCTGATCATTGACATACTCTTACTTTCTAGAGACAGTACCGAGATTACTGGACACAATTCCAACAATCTCCCACTTGTACTGGAATCTCTGTATTCATAATCCTTTTGTCTCAATATCTCGATTAGTCATAAGACAAGATTAGTGTCATCCTTATAAAGCCTAATCTTGTTCATCGGACTCTGATTCGATACTGACAATCCAAACGACTCGGGACAGTCCGTTTGAGCATGGCCATGCATTTTCCAGTATTCAAATCTCCGATTGGCCTAGAGATATTCACTCCATTTATATTGGAGGGACAAATCCCGTCTTGTTCCATCACTGTAAACTACTCATTTCGTAATACACCCAAACAAGGTCCTTATAACTATCGCATAACGACAGCGTTAGACAATGATCAAAGTGCATCAGTCCATGTGCAGTCACATGCATGCGAACTCAGGTCTAAGGACTATACTCTATAGTCGTAGTAAGAATCTCTTATGACACAGATATAAATATCCTGAAGAGTTCTTATAATCGGGTCTTGTCCGGTCGTATGTTCCCAACATACACCTATGTACTGACTTTGATGCCGCGCATCTATGACACATGAAACTTGGTCATAAGTCACATACCAATCTAGTCTCACACGGTTGTTGGTGTTCCAATTTCAACAACCTTCGACTAGGGACAGGATGATATAAGCCATCTTTCAAATATAGGGTCTCATGATCAAGCTAAATGACTTTGATGACTCAAGATCAAGTCATTTACTTCGATGACCTATAAAATGGTTCATATCATTTTGGAACGATTATTTCATCACAGTTAAAATAATCTTGAAATAATAATTTCATTAAACATAAAATGTTTTACAAGAACATATCAATAACTAAATAAAGCCCTCAAACTCCCACTCAAATTTAGATTACATTTCAATGTCTCTAATGCCTACAGCTTCAGTCAGGAACTCGAGCTTAGGCCTTGGGAGTGGCTTTGTCAACGGATCAGCGACGTTATCATCTGTCTGAACTCGACTGATCTTGACTTCCTTTCTATTAATGATGTCACGTATCAAGTGAAATCTTCTTAGAACATGCTTGGATTTCTGGTGTGATCTTGGTTCCTTTGCCTGAGCAATAGCACCATTGTTATCACAAAACAGTGCCAGAGGCTCAGCCGCATCTGGTATCACACCTAGTTCAATAATGAACTTTCGTATCCAAACAGCTTCCTTCGCAGCTTCTGAGGCGGCGATATATTCAGCTTCTGTAGTGGAATCAGCAACGGTGTCTTGCTTGGAGCTTCTCCAACTGATTGCACCGCCATTCAGACAAAAGATATAACCGGACTGTGACCGGAAATCATCTTGGTCTGTCTGGAAACTTGCGTCCGTGAATCCACTGACTTTAAGCACATCACTTCCACCGTACACCAAGAACTTATCCTTAGTATGTCTTAGATACTTCAGGATATTCTTTACGGCAATCCAATGGTTTTCACCTGGATTTGACTGGTATCTACTCGTCATGCTCAATGCATAAGCAACATCAGGACGAGTACAGATCATGGCATACATGACAGATCCTATTGCAGATGCATAAGGAATATTCTTCATGCGCTCAAGCTCAGCATCCGTCGTAGGGCTCTGCTTCTTGCTTAGCGTTGTGCCATGTACCATTGGCGTGAAGCCCTTCTTGGAATCTTTCATGCTGAATCTTTGTAGGACTTTGTCAATGTAAGAATCTTGACACAAGCCTATCAGCCTTCTAGATCTATCCCGGTAGATCCTGATTCCAAGAACGTATGCGGCTTCACCCATGTCTTTCATGGAAAAACAACTTCCAAGCCAGTCCTTTACCGACTTTAGCATTGGAATGTCGTTTCCGAGAAGCAGTATGTCATCGACATACAGAATAAGAAATACTATCTTGCTCCCACTAGTTTTCTTATACACGCATTGTTCTTCTTCGTTTCTGATGAAGTCAAATTGCTTGATCGCTTCATCAAAACGAAGATTCCAGCTCCTCGATGCTTGCTTCAATCCATAAATGGATTTATGAAGCTTGCATACTTTCCCAGCATTCTTTGGATCTATGTAACCGTCAGGTTGTGTCATATACACATCCTCTTCCAGAATACCATTCAGGAAGGCGGTTTTCACGTCCATCTGCCAAATTTCATAATCATGAAAAGCTGCAGTTGCTAGTAGAATCCGAATAGATTTCATCATAGCCACTGGTGAATAGGTTTCATCGTAATCCACACCGTGAACTTGTCTGAAACCTTTTGCCACCAACCTGGCTTTATAAATCTGGACATTTCCATCCACGTCAATCTTCTTCTTGAAGATCCATTTGCACTCGATGACTTTTACACCAGCGGGTAAGTCAACCAACGAAAACACTTGGTTGACCGACATGGAGTCCATTTCGGAATCAGTGGCCTTGCGCCACTTAGAGGAATCTGGGCCCATCATGGCTTGATTGAAGTTCGATGGTTCATCACCATCAATGATCAGAAGATCATGACAGTCAGTCACGAGGAATCCTTGATATCTCTCAGGTTCGTGACGGATCCTCCCGGATCTTCGAACTTCAGGTACTACAGGTTCAGGCTCTACAATTTCTTGTAGGTCCTCCTGCTGCTCTTCCTCATTAGGTTGAGCAGTATCCTGTTCATCTTGAATTTCTTCAAGCAGTACCTTACTCCCACTGTCTTTCTTAGAGAGAAACTCTCTCTCAAGAAAGTTACAATCCCGGGCAACAAAGATCTTGTTCTTGGAACGTAGATAGAAGTAATAAGCCTTGGTTTCCTTCGGATAACCAATGAAGTAGCATTTATCAGACTTTGGTGTAAGCTTATCTGAGATTAATCTCTTGACATAGGCTTCACAACCCCAAATTCTTAGATAAGACAGCACTGGAGCCACTCCAGTCCATAATTCATATGGTGTCTTTGCTACTGCTTTCGATGGCGCTCTATTTAGAGTGAACACTGCTGTTAGCAGAGCATATCCCCAAAGGGATATTGGAAGGTCTGTGTGACTCATCATAGATCGAACCATATCCAATAAGGTCCGATTTCTCCTCTCAGACACACCATTCCATTGAGGTGTTCCGGGAGGAGTGAGTTGGGATACGATCCCACACACTCTTAGATGATCACTGAATTCTTGGCTTAAGTATTCTCCTCCTCGGTCGGACCGAAGAGCCTTAATACTTTTGCCAAGTTGGTTCTGTACTTCATTTTGGAATTCTCTGAACTTCTCAAAAGATTCAGACTTATGTTTCATTAAATAAACATATCCATACCTACTGAAATCATCAGTGAAGGTAATGAAGTACTGATAGTTTCCTCTTGCATTTGTGGACATTGGGCCACACACATCAGTGTGTATCAGGCCCAATAAGTCACTGGCCCTCTCGTTAGGTTTATTAAAGGGGGCCCGTGTCATTTTGCCCATCATGCAGGATTCGCATTTCTCACATGACTCAAAGTCAAATGAGCCAAGAAGTCCATTCGAATGGAGCCTCTTGATGCGTTTCTCGCTGATGTGCCCTAAACGACAATGCCATAGAAACGTTCGGTTCTCCTCATTAGGTTTGAACCGTTTGGTATTAATGTTATAAATTGGCGCGGATTGATCGAGTATGTAAAGCCCATTCGTAAGAGGGGCAGAACCATAGAACAAATTGTTGCGATTGAAGGAACATAATTTATTCTTAACTGAAAAATCATAACCTTCCAAATCCAACAAAGAAATTGAAATAATATTTCTGCTTATAGCAGGTACAAAATAACAATTATTGAGTTCTAAAATCAATCCCGAAGGTAAAGACAACAAGTATGTGCCTACAGCTAGTGCTGGAACTTTCGCTCCATTCCCAACTCGTAGCTCCACTTGTCCTTGCTTCAGCCTTCTACTGTTGCTGAGTGCCTGCATATTAGTACAAATATGAGCCCCACAACCAGTATCCATAACCCATGAGGTATTATCAGAAGTAGTTGTATTAACTTCTATAACAAAAATACCTGTCGAAGAAGTCTCGAGAGTCTTCTTCTTCAATTCCTTTAGACCTTCTTGGAATTTCTTACATTCTCTCCTCCAATGCCCTGGTTCTTTACAGAACCTGCATATGTCAGTTGGCCCAGCCTTGGACTTGGGCTTGGGCTTTGGCGTGTCCTTGTCCGCGACTTGGACAGCCTTGGCCTTTCCCTTATCCTTAGCAGAGGATTTCTTAAACCCCTTGCCCTTTTGCACCATAAGCACATTGGGGTCCTTGGCGGTTTTCCTCAAGTTGGGCTCTGCAGTCTTGAGCATTCCGTGAAGCTCAGGCAATGTCTTACTCAAGCCATGCATGTTAAAGTTCAAAATGAACTGATCATAGCTTGCAGGTAATGACTGCAGAATGATGTCGCAAGCAAGTTCCTGGCTGATAGGGCAGTCGAGTTTCTGAAGATGATCGAGATAACCCATCATCTTCAAGACATGAGGACTCACTGCCGCATTTGCAGCCAACTTACAGTCTAAGAGGTTCTTAACCGTCTGAAACCTCTCAGTCCTTGCTTGCTCCTGAAAAAGCGATTTCAGGCTTGCCATTATCTCAATTGGTGACAACACACTCTCGAACTGCATTTGCAGCTCAGCAGTCATTGTCGCCAACATAAGGCAATACACATCATTTTCATCTGACGAATGCTTTTCCCAAGCATTATGCAGAGTCCTGGCGGCATTGTTAGCAGGCCTCTCGGGGAGAGGATCACGAAGGACATAATCCTTCTTCTCCTGCTTGAGGACCAGCCTCAAGTTCCTTGACCACGTCAGGAAGTTCGTTCCAGTCAGCTTCTCCTTCTCGAGAACAGACCGGATTGAGAATGTGTTTTGAGTGCTTGTAGTAGTCATAGCTGAAATATATAAGATAAAAAGGTTATTAGTTAATATGTTCAATATGATTAATCTCGTATTAAATTTAATATGATTAATCACGCATTATATTCAATAACATAAGTTACCCTCAATAGAATATAATGATTCCAAGATCCACATATAACTAAGATCAAAGTGGGCCACTGGCCATCACCCAACCTTAGCTTATATCGGTAAGCCCTATGTCGGCTAATTATATCCGTGATATAACTCTTGGTTGTGAATCTGGGCCCGAGGCCCAATCCACTCTGATGTCTCAAGGCCCGGGACTCCCGATGGCCTAGTCAAGAAAACCAGACTATACAGTCATGTAATCATTAATGTCTGGGACTCCCAATGACATTTATGAATCACAAACCGTCTTATCCACGCAAAAGTAGACACCCTCACACTGTAAGGCCATGAATACAATTGAATGGGCTTCGACAGCTGACATAAACTGGACAAGACATCCAACGCTTGATATTGTTTGAGGCTCGTAGGTTTATTAAAATTTCATCCCAAAATAGAAGATTACTATTTTGGGAAACTTTCCATTTTTGGAAACCTACTATTTTTGGAAACTTTCTAAAATTGGAAACTTTCTAAAACCGGAAACTTTCTAACTTTAGAAATTTCTTAAAATCCAAAACATGCAAATCTAGAAACTTCTATTTTAAGAAACTTTCTAATTTCAAAATTTCGGAAACTTTAATTTAAAATCGATTTATAATTTTATAAAATAAATTTTAAATCAAATCTGAAGAAAGACTCAAATAATTGGCCCAATTGTTTTAACTTCTTGGCCCGAGGCCCAAGAATTGGTTCATGTCCAAGACATAACCCAATTGCCCAATTAAATGACATAACCGGTCTGGTTCATTAAAATTGGTCTAAACCAAAATTAATTACTACGATGACCACAATTGTCAACCGGTTATTTACTAAACCGGATTTTCTCAATTTATTTGGTCCAACCAAATCAAATTAGAAAACCCTGGTTTAGGCACAAAATCCAATAATTATTTCGACATTGGATTTCTTATCCCGGTTTAACCAGAACTTAATAAATTTATTAAGTCTGTTTATTAAACCAGGACGAATTAAAATTTTTTTTTTTTTAATTGTCTTAAACCGAACCGCCAAAACAAACCGAACCGATCAAATTGTTGAACCGTGACGATCACGTCAGCCCTAGCTTCACACGATCGAGTGATCGATCTGGACAGCCGCAGGCCACGCTATCGGGACGGCTCGGGTGATCGTTCGGGACGTGATGCGGGATGGCTGGTCGAGAGCGGGACGATGGCGGGACGATCGCAGCGATCGATCCAATCGATCCACTCGATCCATCCACGCGATCGCTTGCTTCGTTCTCACACGCAAGCGATCCATCGGCCATCATCACGCAAGCGATCGATCGGCCGTGATCATGCGATCGATCCATGATCGATCCATGCATCAAAACCATCGACCGACGCATACCAAAACATGTTTTGGTCCATGCGATTTCATAGTTAGGTTTTTAGGTTTTTAATTTGTTTCTTAAGTGTTTTACAAAACAGATTCAATCAATCTCAGATTCAAAACACTTCTAAACAACCTAAAAATTGAATCTAAACAAGAAAAACCAGAACCAATAGCTCTGATACCACTGTTGGATGTTTTGGTTGTTAATCCAGATTCAATTCTCAGATTCAACAGTCCTAAACATACGGATCTAGGTTCTCTTGGTTAGAAACAATATGTAGATCTCACCTTTTACCTGTTTATGCAGCGGAAAGAGAGAACAGGTCAGAGATCAGCATAACCACCTAGGGATGGATCCTCCAAAGGCTCACACACGCACACCGTCAGAAAAGAGGCTGCTAGACCACGAGGAGAGAGGCGCAGAGAGAGAGAGACTCGCGGCTGGGGGCTTAGGGTTGGGGAAAAGAATTAGACTTGGTTTTAATTATAAAACCCTTCTCTAATTCCTTTTGGGCTTTTGGGCCCAAATTCACAATCTGATTAAATCCCTTGGATTTAATCAGACCCATTAATCTCTCTCTAAGTACGACAAATGCCTGGCACTTTTACCGTACTTCTGCTAAGCCGTTCCTACACATTTTCCTGTTAGCTTAGGCGTGTGACCCATATGGGATCATATAATAAAGGCAATAAGTCCAAGACTTATAGATCATGAGCGGACTCTAGCAAGCCATCATGACCCCCAGTATTATATGACTTATGTCTGATCATGGACATACTCTTACTTTCTAGAGACAGTACCGAGATTACTGGACACAATTCCAACAAACACAACCCAGGCCGATCCTGGATGCGTCTGTGTAGACCACGTAAGGCACATTGTCTACAGGCAGGGTTAGGATTGGCGCCTTGGTTAGCATAACCTTCAAGTCCTGAAAACTCTTCTCCGCGGCCTCCGTCCATTCGAACTTTACGTTCTTTCCGGTTAGCTTAGTCATGGCCTTAGCCATACTTGCAAAACCCTGGACGAACCGTCTATAATAACCATACTTTTTGTCAGTTTTACTAAACATCCATACATATAATAAAATTATTAGTTTATGTGTAGACCAATCTAGCTAAGCCTTTCGGCGTTTATTCCCACATCGTTTCGGTGAATCTTCTACTTTTTTACCCTAGACATGAGTTGTCTATGGGTGGTTGGGTAGTTTCTTGTATATATTGTTTGTATTTATGAATCGCTATAGTAATATATGTAACTATATACTTTTATGTTTTATGTTTTCATGTTTCTTGATTAGAATATGATTGCAATTTTGGGATGTAATATGATTTTGTTCGCATACTGAGGAAACTTATAATAAGAGTTGAGACAGCAGGGGTGTGCTGATGAATAGGTTCTGAGACTAATGTTCCTGTCTTATATCAACACTCTTGTCTACTCCTTGTTTTCTTGTCTATGATATTTTACAATTATGAGCTTTAGAATATCCACTAAACAACTAAATTAATTTACTAGATTATTTACAAACACATAAATTATTTTAAATACGGTTCTGTCACCGTGTCATTTTTTGTCAATTTTGCTAAAAGTTTTGGTTAGCTAACAAATAAGCCAAAAAAAAAAAAACAAATAAACCCTATGATCAGTGTTCTAAAACGCGCTAGACGCTCGCTAGACGGTGGACTAACGCCTAGCGCCTAACCGTATACGCGGATATCTAAACGGGGCCTATACGGATAATATATATATATATATATATATCATTTTCAATAGAGAATAAATCTTTTATATATTATAGTTTTAGAAGAAAAAAATAAAACATAGACTAAATTGAATAAACTTTGATAAAATAAAGTAAAAATATAGTTTTAAAATATATAAATGATCTCCAACGATAATAAAAATCATAATCTTTATAAAAAAATTAAATAAGGATATATAGTTTTTAAACTTACTCCCAAAATAAATTAAATTTCTTAGTCTCAAAACTTATAATAAATAATATTCAAACTAAATAGTCTTGACATACATAATAAAATATAATTATACAATTTTGTTTAAAATTTTTTCAAAACGGCCGCCTAGAATCCGCTTAGGCACCCGCCTAGGCACCCGCCTAGGCACCCGCCTAGACCGCGTAATGACCGTCTAGACGTTATTAGGCGTCCGATTTTTTTTAAACCGCCTAACCCATCGCATAGTATAAAATCGGGACGCTCGACCACCGCCTAGCGCTCAGGCGCCACCTAGGCGGCCGCCTAGGCCGCGTTTTAGATCACTGCCTATGATAGTTAATAAGTGGGATCTCTTTTACCCTTCGTCTATGTGATTACTAATTACCACATTTTTTAATGACTAGAAAGTTCTCGTAGACCCGTCTGTCTCTCTAGAACAAGACCAAAACCATATTAAATTCATTCTTTTTTGGAGAAGAGACCCCTTTCAACATGAATCAAACCCATGTTAGCAAAAAACTATTAATTGACCTTTACCAACCGAATCAATTCTAGTTTGTAGTGATTATTACATTTATAACCAAATCGTAATAAAAGAAACTTTAATATGTCATTCTCTATTGGGTGGCAACTAAAAACATCACCCGTGATGCAATTCTAAACTAATTCTGAAATAAATTAAAAGTGTGTTCTAGGGTTTAATATGAGTTATGTTTACAAACATAATAAGTAAATAACTTTTTTTTTGTCGATCAACAGAAAGTATTGTTTTTTTGAACAAATCAACAGAAAGTATTGTTTAGTAGTCGCAACTATAAACTGAAGCCGGATATCCTTTTTAGTAATTAGTTTTGGTTTTTGTCTGTAATCTTCTTCTTTTTTGAAACTTTTGTTATAAATATGTATAATTTGCAATTTCATAGTATTAAGAACCGTCTATAGTTAGTTACTCATCTTGCATCTTGATCGAAGAGAACAAGTTCTATCGCAAAACGTATAGAATTTTAGCGAGCCCCGTCAAAACTCATAGCCATAGGCGTAATACGCTAATTCTCCCCATACCTCGTATAATGTGTATGGAAATTTTAACGATCCCTTCTAACTTCTAAGAGCATCTCGATCTATGTTTCTCATTTGAGAAATTTTCTCCACTTTTTTTTAGAAACCCTCTTAATTAAATAATAATATTAATTATTTTATCATTATTTTTATTACAGAAAAACTCTTGTGAAAAACTCACCAATGCAGATTCTCTAAGATTCTTCTTTATAACTAATATCGAGAAGCACAAGTGGCCAGTGGCGGAGCCAGAAAATTTTTGTACCGGGGTCAAAAAAATATATACTAAAATATAATTAAAATTATCAAAAATTATAAATATGTTTTACATCAGTCATATTTTGAAAAAAAAAATTATTACAATTTCATTTGTTACATCTTTTAAAAATTGATAAAATAAATAATATAATTATTTAAAATAATATTCTATTATTTCTTATAATTCAATGTTTAAAACTATGATGGTATTATAATACTCTCTCTCTGTGTTTCACAATTAGTATTTTCACACATATTAAAAACATATAAATTTTTATTATGCCTTTAATTAATACAATACATAAGTTTTTCTTCTAATTAATAAGATATAAAAGTAGGAACAAATTTGAGAATTAGTTTTAAAATCTGCATTCAAAACATAAAATGACATTTTTTGTGAAACAAAAATAAAGCTCTAGAATGACAATTTTTGTAAATGGAAGGAATATATTTTTTCTTTTACCAAAATCACATGACAAATCATCTAAATCAATATTATATATTGATAGAAATTTTATTTTCATAAATTGATCCATCCATCTGATAAATTAAAGCAAAACTGAACATTAAAAATATTAAATTTATAGATGATAAAGATAAATCCTAACTTTGTATGAATCAAAATCGACTCAATTTAATAAAATAATAAAATATAATTAAACAGTAAAATATAATTAAAAAAAAAAGAATATAACCTAAATTAGTTCAAAAGTTATTGTGGATGGTGAACGTGGTCGACGATGAGTGGGAGACGATTTTTTTTCTAGATTTTGCTTTTGGTTTGTGTTTTATGTATTTGAGACACACAAAAATTAAATTTGGGCTTAAAATTAATGTGATCCCAAATTTGATAAAACAAATCTTGAACATATTTAGTTATAACTAATTCTATATTTTTTATAATGTTTTTGATTAATTTTTATGGGGTCAAACAGATTTTTTTAAAGGGGTCATTACATTTTTTATATAAAAAAAAGCATGGAATTTTCAAAATTTGGTGGGGTCAGCTGACCCCCCACCCTCCTTCATACCTCCGCCCATGCAAGTGACTCAGTTGGTTGGGTCCACCTCTGTAGCTTCCTCATCTGGAGTTCAACTCCATTCGATAGCAAACCCTTTAACAAAAAAAAAAAAAAAAAACTAATATCTTGTAGTTCAATAATTGAAAGATTCGTTTTGTTAATTGAGATTACATGGTCGAGTCTTCACATAACGATTCCAGTAATGATTGATTAATATATATAAATGCTTTAAATGCAAGAATATCCGGCTTTCTAGTATGAGTTTCGATTTGTAATTTCCTGTTATATACAAAATCTTGCTTATTATGCTTTAATTATTACTTTCTCTACAAATCTTGTATAATATCATCCAAATGGACGCATGGAAGCGTAAATAGGAACACACGTTGACACGTAGATACAAGATCACATATACATATGGGCATAGAGTAGCCAGTCATGTCCACTTGAGTCCTGAGTCACTTGTGATCCTATCTTATCATGCAGATATACAGACATGGTGTGTCACATTCTGATCATGAAGCTACACCATCTGATCATTTTTTGGGTCGGATTTAACACTTAAATCCAGTCAACGAAAATCAGTATGTTGTCCAACGTTAATCGCCCGAAAGAAAGGTTTTCTATCCGTTCCCGTAACATCAAGCTCTGCACCTGTAGCTAACATCGAGCTGCACACATCGAGCTCTACATTCTGGCTCTACAGCTCCGGCTCTACTGCTCCGGATAACGAGCTCTACACTCCGGCTCTACAGCTCCGGATACGAGCTTTACACTCCGACTCTACAGCTCCGGTTAACGAGCTCTACACTCCGACTCCAAGCCGAAGACCGAAGGTAAGACTAAGTCGTAACGGATCCCGCATTCTCCGGAATCAGTTAGCACGTGCACAAAGTGGATCAAGTCTCCAAGATCCCACAAATCGCAGAGTACGCGGAGCTCGCGGCCGGGAACTACGGAAGTTAGTTGCAGGAACAGATCTATAAAAGGATCTTCTTCTTCATTCATCAAGGCATCTGATTTTCACCTAGCTACACCTGTATTTTAGCTATTCTCTTCTTGTAAACTCATTATTCTATCAATACAAATCCAATTC
This sequence comes from Orychophragmus violaceus, assembly GCA_030180135.1. Lineage (NCBI taxonomy): Eukaryota > Viridiplantae > Streptophyta > Magnoliopsida > Brassicales > Brassicaceae > Orychophragmus > Orychophragmus violaceus. Next base: position 35,281,999 of record CM058230.1, read on the forward strand.
GTCGATTCAAGTCTTTATTTATATTGTTGGTTCATTGAGATTCTAGCACATCTTTCCTTAAACACAAAATCACTCTAAATCCTTGAGTGTGGATTTTAGCATCCACATTTTGGCGCCGTCTGAGGGGACAGATTCATAGATTTCTCTTACACCAGAACCCGATCTAAAGCTCGTAAGCACGAAGATGGATCCAAATTCATCAGACTCATTCAGATTGTAAAACATGACAAATCACGATCAACAGAGCTTTAATGCTCAAAACGAAAACATCGGATCAGGGTCATCCCCGATCCAGCCCGGACCTGTTCTAACGGTTCACGACCTCTCATCTCAGCTGCAGAGTCCCGGAGCCACACCTCCAAGCTCTAGCATGCAGACGAATGAGAGAAACATTTCTCGGGTTTGGATCCAATCTGAAGAACGACCCAATGGTGAACCTCCAGCTTCCCAAACCGATCCAACCCGATTAGCATCACCATGTCCGACAATACTTGTCGACGACAACATGGCAGAACTCCGGAGCATGCTAGCAATCCTGGTAGACAGATCTCAAAACCAGGAAGCATCCCAACGAACTATTCTAGCTCGCTTGGATCATCTCGAAAGAGATATAGCTAAAAATCGAAACTTTTTAGCTCGATCTGCTTCTCAAGCGAGAGCTCCAACCTTTGGTTCGAGTTCGCAAGCTCCCGGAGTTACCCAAGCGGGTTATACAGCCGGACCTCTTCCAAGCGAACTGATCCAGCAAACAGGAGCTCCAGTTTTTGCTTCGAGCTCGCAAGCTGGAACTAACTCAGCTCGGCCTCCCCCGAGTATGGCATGGGAGTTCCACAGCTCGCGTCCGCGGCACACGGAACCTCCTATGTTTGGGAACCGAAGTAACACGAAGAATGAGGGCATCCACGCTAAGCTCCAGCGTCTCCAAGCCGCAGTCTACATGGCACATGCTCGGCTCCAGACATCGATCAAGTGATCGAAGAAACCCGTCGAACTCCGTTCACGGATAAGATCGCTAACGCACGAATCCATAACACTGGAAAGATAAAAATCCCAGAGTACTCAGGAACCTCGGATCCAAAACCCCATGTTAGAGCCTTCCGGCTCGCAGTCTCCATAGCCCATCTTAACGATGAGGAAAAAGAGGCAGGTTACTGCAGACTCTTCGCCGAGAACCTCACCGGTACCGCACTGGAGTGGTTCGCAAGCCTGAAAGGAAATTCGATCGACAACTTCACCCAGCTCGTATCGATATTCCTAAAGCAGTACTCGATTTTTATCGAAGAAAAAACCTCTGAAGCCGATCTCTGGGCCTTAGCGCAAGGGCCCGAGGAAACCCTCAGAGCTTACATCGGCAGGTTCCGTGCGGTCAAGTCTCATATCGCACACCCAAACGAAAAAATAGCCATTGCGGCTCTCGAAAATGGACTCTGGTACACATCGGAGTTCAAGAAAGAACTCATAGTTCGACCTTGCACGTCTTTAGACGACGCCTTGCACAAAGCTACGTACTACGCAAAGTTCGAAGAAGATGTAGCTGCAACGCTAGAAAAATACAACACGGGCTCAAAGAAAGCAAGATGTGAGACTTAGTATTACGTAAAGTGTACTAAATAAAGAGTTAGATGCTGGGAAACTAGGGACCTAACGGGAAGCCCCCTATCGAGCTACCAAAAATAGTTCGCAACAACATCTATAAGCTCACCAAAGTTAAAAACACAGTACTATAGTACCTTTGAGTACTAAAATAATCGAACTACGTATAGGCTTGATCCCCTGACGGGGTACGTAGGCAGCTCAATCCTCGAGTTCAGCCACTTCCTCAAACATCAAAGTCTTAAGACTTCACAAAAATTTTGATTTCACGTTAAGTCTCAAAGACTTCGCTACATCGAACTCTATAAAACAGTTGAAACGATACACAACTAAACTCGGAGACTCCTCTCAGTAAGGATTCACCAAACGAATTGTAGGAGAACTCCACAATTAAGAGATCTCATTAACGAATCTCCTTAAGCCCGCACTTGATGATCAGTTCTCGAATCAACTCTACAAACGAGCTACAACTCACAGCTTTCTGACAAGCTAAACGAGTTTCGAAATTCGAGAGAGCATCGATCTAAAGGCATAAACTTATCGCAATGAGCTCTAAACCAAAACATCTGGCCAAACTAATCAAAACAAAACACAATAGCTCAATCTCGCGATCTTAGTATTCAAACTCTCGAATACTCATAACATAGCTCGACTCCACAACATGAGCATCCAAGCTAAACATTTCGCCAACGAAAGCTCAACACAAGCTTGAGGCATAACAACGAAGACTTTCGTTCTTCTCGATCATTCCTCATCCTTCAGAGCTCGCCAGCTCGTCTAAAGGACTGGGGGGAAATTGTTTGGGTCGGATTTAACACTTAAATCCAGTCAACGAAAGTCAGTATGTTGTCCAACGTTAATCGCCCGAAAGGAAGGTTTTCTATCCGTTCCCGTAACATCAAGCTCTGCACCTGTAGCTAACATCGAGCTGCACACATCGAGCTCTACATTCTGGCTCTACAGCTCCGGCTCTACAGCTCCGGATAACGAGCTCTACACTCCGGCTCTACAGCTCCGGATACGAGCTTTACACTCCGACTCTACAGCTCCGGTTAACGAGCTCTACACTTCGACTCCAAGCCGAAGACCGAAGGCAAGACTAAGTCGTAACGGATCCCGCATTTTCCGGAATCAGTTAGCACGTGCACAGAGTGGATCAAGTCTCCAAGATCCCATAAATCGCGGAGTACGCGGAGCTCGCGGCCGGGAACTGCGGAAGTTAGTTGCAGGAACAGATCTATAAAAGGATCTTCTTCTTCATTCATCAAGACATCTGATTTGCACCTAGCTACACCTGTATTTTAGCTATTCGTTTCTTGTAAACTCATTATTCTATCAATACAAATCCAATTCGTCGATTCAAGTCTTTATTTATATTGTTGGTTTATTGAGATTCTAGCCCATCTTTCCTTAAACACAAAATCACTCTAAATCCTTGAGTGTGGATTTTAGTATCCACAATCATGAACTGACAAGAGAGCGAAATATGCAATTATATGGACGTTGATATTACATACATATATACCGTTGATACATACATATACATGCATATAAATATGTAGGCATGCATGTGTATTGGTGCAAGTAGATATATATAAAGCTGTCGTGGCAGCACATTTCATTGGATTTGAGGTTCATGAATTTTTGGGTTGGCAAGAGGTAATTTGTATTTGAATAATAGTCTCGTGAGTTCTTTCTTAGCTTGGATGAGAACCTAACTATATTCGAATATGGTAAAAGCTCTGTTCGAAAACTCGGGTAAGGTGGCCGCCTAGGCGCCGGGAAATCGCACGGCGGACCGTGACCGCCGCGATTAGGCTTCCTCGGACAGATCTGTGAAAAAAAAAAAAAAAAACTTCGATTTTTTGGTTTTTGATGTTTAAAATCGATTATAGTATGTTAGATCTATAGTTTTTGTGGGTAAACGATAAGAAAAACGAAAAAAACGTGAGGTTTTTCGAGTTTATCGTCCATGGCGGCTAAAACTTAGGGTTTGCAGAAATTAGAACGAAGAAGATGACGAAATTTACGAAAATGCCACTGAATTAATGAAGAAAAAAATAAAATAAAAAACAATCTGCAGCATACAACCCTCGAACCTAGGGCAGGACTATTAAACCTAGACACTTTACCAGTGTACTATTGTCGTTTATTGATTACTTTCCCCATAATAATATATAAACCCTCTAAATATTAAAAAACTTCTAAAATTCTGCTCCGCGTAATCCCCGTTTAATCCCCGACTTTTGTGCTAGGCACTAGGCCCAACCCCACCGCCCGACTAGCGCCTAACGATTTTTCAAACATTGGGTAAAACTCATAACCATCATATTGATTGGTGGCATCTTCTTTTTATATTACTTCAGAGAAATTGTAGGTCCATATATACTTGCATATATTTAATAAGATTCGTCCAAAACAAATATCTCCGCAGAAAGCAAGATGATCATATTATTCATAGAAAAGGGATCATATTATTCATAGAATATATAATTCATTTCCTAGACTTATTTGTATATGCGAATTAACTTCTTGAGAATTCTATTGCATTTGCAAATTCACTTTCTTAATTCGTGTTTATATCATAAATCTTTTTTTCCAGCTGTTACCTTTTGTTTAAAGTAAAAGAAACATAGGTTAAAAATTAGGGTCATTTATTTATCTAGAATAAAAAATAGAGCAATTACTAGGCTAGTATTAATCTTTTGACCTTTTTCTATATTTTATTGTCTAAAGTATTCCCATAACTATTTGGAAAGAAAAAAATAATTACAGAATTGCCATTAATGTTTTTTTCCATGTTAGCAAAAAAATTACTTATTTACGAAATTGCCACCTTCCCTACGAATTTAAATCCGCAGCCTTGTGTTCAAGATTTTGTGGTTGCGAATTTGTTTGGAAAATTTACAGATTTATGGGTGCAGATTTAAATTTACGTGTGACCGATTTTTTTCTTTGTTGCGGATTAAATACTATTGTTGTTTTTTTATTACTAAAGTAGTACGTAGTGTTACAGATTTGTTTAGTTTGTTACAGATTTTTTAAATTCATGCGGATTTTAGTTGTAGATTTTTGGCTAGTGTTGAAGATTTTTATATGATTTTGCAGTTTTTTCAATAATTTACGAGTTTAAATTACAGATTTTATTTTCAGTATTACTGACTTTTTGCATTTGTTGCAGATTTAGGAAACTCCGTTACCAAGACGAAAAGGTTAAAAAAATTACAAAACTAGTCTTATAGTGTTACAGATTTATTTCATTTGTTACAGATTTATGTTAAGTTTCTACAGATTTTTCAAATTCACTGACGTGGCATTTTAGAATTAATTTTTTTTTTAATTGCAGATTTGTTTGTATTTCCTTAATTAATGTTTAACACTAATTTTAAATTTAAATAAACTTATGACTATACAAAAAATGATTTCTGAAACTTTTAAAATATAATATCGTTAGAAAATAAGTAGGTTAATAGTTTTTAAATTTTATTTTTGAAAAATTTCAATTTAAAAATTCCAAAAATTTATAACTAATTATTTATGTAAGTGTTTTGAATTAATAATAAATTTATGCAAATCCGAAATAAGCAATAATTTATGTAAGTGTTTTGAATTAATAATAATTTATCAAATTATTATTTATGTAAATATTTTTAAATAATTTTATGGCAATTTTTGAAAATATTTCTTTAAGGAAAATAACTTATATGATTATTTCAAAAATGGAAATATTATTTTCTTTCAAAAACGGACATATTCTTTGTTTCCTTTTTTAAATCGAATTTAATATTAAATAAAGTTTTGCATTTTTATTTTTAAAGATTTTAAAATTTATTTTTGAAAAATTTCAATTTGAAAATCCCAAAAATTTATAACTAATTCTTTATGTAAGTGTTTTGAATTAATAATAAATTTATGCAAATACCGAAATAAGCAATAATTTATGTAAGTGTTTTGAATGAAAAAACTTATAAACTAATTATTTTTGTAAGTATTTTTAAACATTTATGAAATATTTTTAATTTATTTTATAGCAATTTTTGAAAATATTTATTTAAGGCAATTATTTTATATGATTATTTCAAATATGGAAATATTATTTTCTTTCAAAAAAGGAAAGATTCTTTGTTTCCTTTTTTAAATCGAATTTTATATTAAATAAAGTTTTTTATTTTTATTTTTAAATATTTTAAATTTTATTTTTGAAAAAATTTAATTTTAAAATCCCAAAAATTTATAACTAATTCATTATGTAAGTGTTTTGAATTAGTAATAAATTTATGCAAATACCGAAATAAGCAATAATTTATGTAAGTGTTTTGAATTAATAAAATTTATATACTAATTATTTTTGTAAGTATTTTTAAATATTTAGAATATTTTAATTGATTTTATTGCTATTTTCAAAAATATTTATTTAAGACAATTAAATTATATGATTATTTAAAAAATGAAAATATTATTTTCTTTCAAAAAAAGGAAATATTCTTTGTTTCCTTTTTTAAAAAATCGAATTTTCTATTAAATAAAGTTTTATATTTTATTTTTAAAGATTTTTTAGGTAAAATTTTTATAAATGCTAAGTATATTGAAATGGACAATTACGTCATTTTACACCTTTTTAACACTAACTTAGTAAACTTAGGTTTAGGAATACTAAGTTAGTAATTAGTCTAAAGATTCATACTACTTAGAATAAATTTCACTAAAAATTATCATATTGTATCTAGTTCATTTTTCACCACTCACGTCAGAAGTTATGAAACAAGTTTCGCTCGTTCAGCACAAATTTAAAAATGAAGAAAAAAGCAAATATCCATCTACTTTTATTCCATTAATTATTGAGACAATTAGCTAGAAAACCTATAAAAAAAAATTAGGCAGTAGGGCAAATGGTTTTTAAAACCATTTTTTGGTCTTACAAAATGACCGAAATAACCGAAGGAGATGGATATGTAAGCTGAGCACAAGTTATTCATTATATGAGTATCACTAGTATACATTCTACGTAGACAATTTAAGTACCGTTAACATTTTAGTTAAGTCGCTAATATTTTATTTAGTGATATTATTTCTTAAAATACACACTATTTTGAACTTGCATGAATGATTTAATGTGTTATACAAATCTTTCTTTATACAAAATAATGGTATGTTCATTATATTTGTATTGATAACATCCTATTTGGATTCGCTAACATTTTAATTGGTGCTGCTAACATTTTAAATACATATATTATTCAAAACTTGTATACTAACAATTAACTTTGTATCACTAACATATTTGCTATGCATAAAAACTAAAATGTTAGTCGGGATAACCAAATATTTATAGAGTATGGATTAACTAAATACATCATATGTTCTCACTAATCCTCTAGTGCCAATAAAGCGCACCTTCATGGCTAAAGTCATTGAATTTCTCATGCTATTAATCGAACTCATTCCTTGAGACATATTTCACGTGTATTGTATCACTAGAAGAGGCTGCAGAGTTCATTAAGAGCGTTGTTGTGAGCTCGTTATCATGTTTGGAAACAAACAATCTTAAGTTGAGTTCTTCAGGAACATAAGTATTGGAAGAAGATGAAGAAGGAGAAAGAGAAGCAAGCTCGAGGGTTTTATCAGATGGTCTTTTGTTGATTGAATTATCTGAATCCAGCCATAATCCAAAACAATACCAAATCTTAGGACACAATAAAAATACTAATTATGAGAATAATGAGATATTGTAACTCACAGTGTCCTTGGGTTGGTTCTCCTTCTTGTATAGCTGAAGCCAAGCTGGGAGAGCGGTAATTACATTGGTGCTTCTCTTATCCTCTGCTTCATTCATCGTTGAACATTCTAGGATGGACTCAGTTTCTATCTCACTATTTGAAACAAAATACATATTGAAAAACTGAATTAAATCTCAGCACTCATCTCCTTAAACATAACCGCAATTGTGAATCCCCAGGCGCGTTTCCTCGCTAGCAGTATTCCCCAACAAATTGCAGGAATCGAAATCAAGATATGAATCGATTGAAGGGAAATCAACAGTTTCCTTGAAAGTTTGAACCTTGGGGTCTTGATGGATACCTTCGACTTGATGCATCGGTTTCTGGAATGAATCGAAAGCAGCCAAGAGCCAACGAGTCGAGATCCTTCTGTTGTGATGAACAAGCTGGAGGAATCAGAGAATAAGAAGGCGGACCTGTCAAAGCCAATGTTACCGTAACTCGTCCTGTCGGCGGAAGAAGATGGATCGGGTGAATCGGAACCCGTCGGCGACACGTGAGATCGGATCTCGTCTTCCTCCAACATGAATGTGATTTCGCCAGTTCGAGAGAAAAAAAAGAATGTGATTTTGCCGTCAAGATGTCGTAAAGAAGATAAGGTTAGGGCTGGATATTTTTAGATAGTAAAAAAATAGGGGTAGTTTAGTCATATCAAAAATATAAATAAGAATATGGTCATGAATTTAATTATCCACCGATTTATGGTCACGCGGCCTAATTTCTCTTCATTATTTTCAGATTTCGGAAAAGAATCTCATTCTATTTTTCTTGGTTACCCATGAGAGGTTCTGGATTGAGTTGTAAATCCATAGTGTAGCATTGGATTAAGGGATTATCCTTTGACCAAAAATGATTTAATAACTTATCTAAACACAAAATACTATGAGATTTATGATATTTTGGTGTTAACCTATTTAAACACCAAAATGGACTTTTGAGATTTTATTGTTTAGAAACTCTAGACACAAAAACTTACCTTTGTATCATCAAATGTAGGAAGACTCATTTCTTGTATGGGCCAATAATATTGCAAATGCCCATTATTAAGCCTGTTTCCTCGAATTACCCGCTTTCTACCAAAACTCTATTTTCTGACCTTTTTGGCCATTCTTTATTTGCTTCATAAGAGCACCCACATTGGTGTTACCCAATGTGGGTTTCTTACCAATTTTTTTATTAATTCTTTTGTTACTTAGGAATAGTTAAGAGTCTCTATTTTTTTAACACCTCCATTGGTGTTACCCGTTTGGGGTTCTAAAAATTAAAAATTTATATTATCACAAAGACACTATTCACATTGCATCTGAAAAATTTCAACAAAACTTAAACAAAATACCATGGCATTTCGGTATTCTCTTTCGTATTGGCGGATCGTGTTCGGGTTATGTTGTATGTTTACACTTGTGCATACGGCTTTCTCAACACCTCCGGAAGATCCCGTTAGATGTGTGTCAGGAAACACGGATTGTAGCGTCACAAACTCATCCGTGTCTGGTCTTTCACATTTTTCTCCCACTCTCTTTTGTTCTTCTGGTAAAGCAGCATCGCAGCTCGTGCATCATCAACCTACCATGAAAAAAGAGTTGGGATTTGCATATCCAAAACGTGTTATTGTTCATGTTTGAGTAAAAGGATGAAACAGCTACAAATCTATCGGGAAACTTAAGCAGAAGGAATGACGAATTAACACCTGTTCATGTTTGAGTAAAAGGTGATTCTGGTCTTGTTGTGCATCTTGTTCAGTTACATCAAGAACTTCATCTCCTATCAATAGCTGTAAGCTTCCATCTGACCACCTTACAAACCGAGCATTACTTTCACACTGCATATGAACATAGAGGGACATTAGTAGAATGCATCAGCAGGTAAAAAATAGAAGAACATAAGTGCACTAAGTCTGTGATCATGTTCAGACTGAACAAGTCTGTGATCGAGTAGCATACCATGACAAACAGATAACTCAATTACATTTTGAACTATATAAACAACTGGTACTAAGCAATCATTCAAACAACTACAGCTACATATAAGTCTGAGGTTTAGCCAACAAGACAGGTACCTCTTCTATAGCACCTGTACTGATCATATATAGATAAAACTGAAATGTCATCAGCTTTTCAAACCAAAGAATCGAAAGCAAGAGAAGTAATACATATTCCCATTAGAGCCGCCTGATCTATAGTCTCAGCACGCAACACCGTCTAGTTTTCCCAGAACTTCTTCCCTTCTAACATATTCCTCTTTACTTTCGTACAATCCAGCATCTTGCAAGAACTTTTCTAACTCTCTTGTCCTAACCACATCAAGCTCCGTTGGTCCACCCAAAGAGATAGGTTCTGTAGTTCCATACCTTTGCTAATTTTGTTGGACACTAGCCATCGATCTTACTTTATTTGTACGCTCTGTAACATCAATCATCTCGAACCAACCTGAAAACAAACAAAAACTTGTAGAATTGTAGAGATCAGAACCCAACATCTCAAAATCAATCCAACACAAAAATGATTTAGTTCAGATCAAATCTCAGAGAATCAAAACTAATGAGTGACACACTTGGAATCCTGAAGATCATTCACATGAACTCAATATCTGAATCACACGAATCTTAACCATGACAGATACTGATAATATGATCAGCTTGAGACGATAAATATTGTTTCGGCGGAGACAGATACTGATAACCATGACAGATACTGATTCGGCGGAGACGATAAATATTGTTTCCCGAGACTTGAAGGAGTTTCTGGAGTCGGATTCCGACGAAATCCTTAATAGCTTGAAGCAAATGGCGAAGATCACTAAATCGAAAGAGTTCACCGATTCTCTAGCTAGGGTTTCTGAGGCTGTATCGATTGGGTTTTTCCGTGGGTATAGCTTCGATCAGAAATCTAAAAGCATTGAAGTAGAATCGAATTCAAGTGTAGTTGAATTGATGAAGAAGATGAGAAGAAGGATCGCTTTCAACAGAAAAAAAGCCACAGATGTGCCACGTGTGTTAAGAAACCGTTCCTAAAGACTCTTAGATAAGGAACAGTTCTTAACATTATTACTCTTTTTCATTTATTTAAATACAGATTCTTATTCCATAAGAATCTGAGCCCAAATCTGCTTAAGAATTTCCAATGGACTTGGCCTAAGAGAACATAATAATTAAGTAGAAAAGAACTGTCGTCACGACATCGACCGATTCTACACGAAAGATTTGCCGCAGTTACTTAAATAAATACAATTATCCACAAAATATTATCTGTATTAGTTTTGCAAAAGGATTACATCTTCTCGATTACCAATTTACCACACAAAAAAAAAAGAAGACAAAAAAAAATAGAGCTGAAAATTTCGCGACGAAGCAAACAACATATATATATATATATATATTTTTTTTTTTTTTTAAACTTCGATCACTTGTTCTTCTATCAATTCTTGCTTATCTGTTTCTCGACTGATTTAGCCCCTTTTCTGGTAGGGTTTGTTTCAATGAATTTCGAATTTGGATGTTGTTTCAGTTCTACCACAGAATCTTGAATTTCACTCGAATTTGATGATTCCTACTCGTAGACTCGTAGTGTTAATGATGATGATGATTGTCGAGGTTCTTCGTTCTCCATTTTCAGGTTTGAACAAGAGTAGAAGAGGAACCCAAAGTTGAAAACTTTGAGCTTCCTTGATAAGTGGAATCTGGAATAGAACCAAATGAGTGCTTAATTTGTGTGGTTTTATTAGTGTTCTAAAGAAGAAGAAGATGCAGATGGTTAGGGTTTCATCCCAAAGAGCAGCTGTGCACAAGCTTGGTGATTCTCAGATGACACTATCACCCAAATTTACGGTAGCTGCATCGATCCAATCCCCATTGTTTGATATATCATCGGAATTAGAATCGTCTCTTAGAGGTGAACCGTTGATTCCGGTTTACCAGATGATGTTGCCCTTAACAGTCTTTTACGGGTTCCTGTCCAAACCCATGTATCGAGTAGATCCGTGTGCAGGAGATGGCATTTCTTGTTTTCTGCTAAAGAGACGTTTTTCGCCAGGCGCAAGGAGCTCGGTTTTAAAGAACCTTGGCTATTCGTTGTCGGGTTTAGTAGATGCACAATCCAATGGAAGGTTTTGGATTTGAGGAATCTCACTTGGCACGAGATACGGGCGATGCCTTGTAGAGACAGAGTGTGTCCTCACGGATTCAGATCGGTTTCGATGCCTCGTGAAGGCACTATGTTTGTAAGCGGCGGGATGGTTTCTGATTCGGATTGTCCTCTTGATTTGGTGTTGAAGTACGATATGGTGAGGAATCATTGGACCGTCACGGACAAAATGATAACCGCGAGGTCGTTTTTCGGTAGCGGTGTGATAGATGGAATGATATATGCAGCTGGTGGAAACTCTGCGGATTTGTTCGAGCTCGATACTGCAGAGGTTTTGAACCCTTTTTCTAACACGGTTACAAAGATGGCGTCTTACGATGCAGCGGTATTAAATGGGAAGCTTTTGGTGATGGAAGGATAGTTATGGCCCTTCTTTGTATCCCCACGAGGTCAAGTTTGACCCGAGGACGGATCAATGGGAAACAATGGCGATGGGGTTGAGAGAAGGATGGACCGGGACGAGTGTTGTGATTTATGATCGCTTGTTTATAGTGTGAGAGTTAGAGAGAATGAAGATGAAGGTTTATGATTCGGTTACGGAATCATGGGAGACGATTAATGGACCGGAGTTGCCTGAGCAGATTTGTAGACCGTTTGCGGTTAATTGTTACGGGAACATAGTATATGTGGTTGGTCGGAATCTTCAGCTCGCGGTTGGGAATATTTGGAGGTCGGAGAATAAGTTTGGTGTGAGATGGGAAGTGGTGGAGTCGCCAGAGCGTTATGTAGATTTAACTCCGTCGAATTCTCAGATTCTCTTTGCTTAAAAGGAGATAGTTAAATCTGTTTGGTCTAAGATCCCAATGTTTGTGAATCGTATGTGTATGAATTTAGTAAAATTGTATCAGAAACATCATGGTTATATTTGTACCTTGTATCATATATTTATATGTGTATAATATTGTGTCTGAACTGAAAGTGTTAAATAATACTTCCGTTTGAAAATAAATGTTTTAAACTTGTTACTTTCAATATCTCACAATGATTATATAATCTATTTAAGGAGATTTTTTTTTTTGTAAACAAAACATAAAAATTATTATGCACAAATACTAATTTTAAATTTTTGTTCCAACATCTTATATATGATTTTTTTTTTAGCTTTTGGACTTTTTATAATAAAATAAAAAACATATAAAAATAATTATATATTTCCTGTTTAGTTAATACATTAAGATTTCAAAACGAAAATACAAGCTTGCAACGCATTTTTAAAAAAGTTTTTTTAAAGCATTTTAAAAATGAGTTTCCAAAAATTTCCGATTCTAATTACGATTCTGAAGTAGAAAACGGTCATCCGACGAATTTTTCATGCAAGCAAATTCCATTCAATTTGGTGCGCATGCACGTGTTTGCTCCTCGCTCTTCACAAAACAAGGCTTTGTACCTTGTTATATTTTTTCTACAGTATTTATGAGATTCCTTTTTACTATCATGAGGTTTAGGGCTCAAACCCGTAATCTATCCATGTTTGAAACCATTAGTTCATCCCAAGTTTTCTTGGATGCTATGACATTTAAGCTTTCGTGTGATATTTTCTCAGTTGAGCTAACAACACTTGGTCATGAGATCTTTTTCAAACCCATGGCTTTTAAATTTTCTCTACAAATTCTATTTGTAAAGTTTTTTGAAAATATATTTGTAACGTTTTGATTGTTTTTGTCCGTCGACTTCACATCCCCTTTCTTGGTTCATAGAGCAATCCTTGTTTGACGGTCGGATTGTTTGTATGGGAGGTTCAAAATATTTGTTTATTGTTCTTATAATCACCACACGATTTTTCTCCATGCTTTATCATCACTCGCACGATATCCAAAACTACTTCCTAGTAGGTCACATATTCTTCAACTAATGCAGTTTAAACACGCTTAACATTAGAATTCTCTCTGGACAAGTGACCAAAAAGATAAGTGCATTTTAGTGACATAAGTAGCCAAATCAATTATTTTATATCTCTTTGCTTATACCACAAATCGGGATGTTATAATCACCCCCTCTCAGAAAGCACAACACCATCACTGTCCACCAAGATCGTTATCCTTGATGGTGTGAGCCCTCACTGAATCTACACACGTTTTTTTTGGTTCGGCTTTGATACAACTTGTAACGCCTTGACCGCCTCCGTATATGGGGCCCACACCCGCTCTCTCAGTATGTGGACCTACTCTCGTCCGACGGCCGGATTGTTAGGACGAGAGGCTCGAAAAACTTGTTTATTGTCCCTGCAATTTTCTACACGATCTTTCTCCATGTTTTGTCCTCACTCGCACGATACCGCAAATTACTTTCTTGATAAGTCACCATCATTCAACTACTCCAGCTCAAGCACACTTAACAATAAAGTTCTCTCTGGTAAGTGATCAAAAAGATAATTACAATTTAATGACATCGGTAACCAAATCAATTATTTTAGTGATCTTCGCATATAGCACAAATTGGGATGTTACAATATCGTTCTAACATATTTTAAATCTGGGTTCCAACAGTGATGTTGTTCAATATGTATCCAATACAATAAAACCTCTATAATGTAATAGTGTTGAGATTTTGGAAAATTTTTTTATAGAGATATTAGTTAATTGATAAAAGATTATTAATTTATAGAGACATTTTTTAAAACAATAATATTTTACCACTTTGTTTTATTTAAATTTTCATATACATTGTTATTTACATGTTTTATATTACATCAATAATTTATTTGTTTAATTCCTTTTCATTTTTTATTTTATACGATATATAAGTTTATTTATCATAATAATTTTCTTTGGTATGATTAAGTGTTCATCTTCATCAAAACATCACATCCAATTTTACACCAAACTTAACAATTGTTTATCATTTAAGATGCTCCAAAATCAACAATGATAAATTAAGTACACATAAATATGTGAATACAGAAAATTATAAGACATGTATTTACATTTTTGTAATTATAACTTAAAAGAAAATAAATCGTGCACGTATTTTTTATTTTAAATTTTTCACCTTTTAGATGTGAATTGGAAAAACAACACTAGAAATTGTTAAGAAATAATAAGAAAACATAGATGAGCTTTAACTATATTTCAACTTTCTGAAAAAGAAACAATAATAAAGATATATTTTACTAAATTGTCTTAGGTATTTTTTCATAATATTTATAACAATTAATTTATACTATTATTGAGATTATATTTTTCATAAAGATTAAAAACTATTATATTATTATTTTATCAACTTCTATTAATTTTTAAACAAATATTATTTTGAAAATGTGGATAAATTTATTATTTATAATAGTTATTAATTTATAAAATATTAATTGATGGAGGTTTTACTATATGATACAGGAAAATTGTATCTCAAGAACACAATAGAATTCAAAGACTAATGTTCACTAGAAACAACAATCTCTCATCAACCGATCTCTAACCCTATAATAGAGCTCTGAATTGATGTTGTGATTACTCACAGTTTCAAGAACAAGATAGAGAAGAAGAAGAACTTTATGTTCACAATATTTTCAATTGAATGTAAAGAATGAGTAAAAATGTCGTTTTATGCTTCAGCTTCATCTTGAATTTTCATATGAGCCGTCCATATGATGTTGATCTTCTCAGCTCAGTCATCCATGTGGCTATAATCCAAGAATCTATTTTAATTGTAACACATTTTCCCCTTTTGAAAAACTTTGACCACAAGGTTTAGAAGAAAGGTATTGTCTCAGCAACTCAAGGGAAACTCATTTGTAGTTTCATTGGCAAAACTCAGTGGTAGAAGCAACAAAACACTCAGCCAAAGCCATTTAAATTCACTGCATAAACCTTCATAAACTTGCTGCCATGGTCTCTTTTTCCAACAAACCCAAACCGAAGTATAGACTCTCTTTTCCACACTTGCAGCATCAAACATAAGAAATGTCCAGTGGTCAAGTGTCACTTTTATGCAAAATCTCCAGTGAAACTTGAACAATCATGTTGCATAAAACTTCTCTATCGCCTGATGTATGTGTGCCTTCTTGTAGAGACATTTATTCCACGGAATAGTTCTCAGGAATTCTGCAGCAAACAACAAACTTTGACACTGATTCTGTTGTTGTCTAGTTCGCAGCCAATAACTCTGCATTTGAATTTGTAGTGAATTCAATCTCTGAATTATTGTTTCCAACTCCATATACTCTGACAAGCTAGCTGCAAATTTCTGCTGAGTCAATTCTGATTCTCCCAAAAAGTCATTGTTCTGCAGACTTTTTTGTTTCCAGCAAAGCCATACTAAAAAACAGATTCTCTTTTCCACAGTTGGGGAGTCCCTGATCAGAAAACTCTCGCTAGTAAAACTCAAATGTACATGGACTGCAATACTCTCAAACAATGGAAAAAGAAGTCTTCCTTGTACCATATGTTGTTGTACTGAAATCAATACTGCATTTCTGTCATGTACACACAGCCTCCCTTGTACCATCGTATAACCTGATCTCTTTTCACCAAAACTGAGCTCTATTACTATTGCATAATCAAGAAGATAGTCTGTTGCAAATGGCTTCCAAATTTCTTCATTCCAAACAACTGTAAAAAGCTTCTTCAAGCCACTCTTTGACAAAATCTGAGACAATGTGATAGTCCTTCCAAAGTCAATTCTGCCCATAAACACATAAATTAACAGATTTTCTCTTCCTGCCAAACATATTCTCTCTTCCTGCCAAAATGATTATTGACAAACTTGAGTGCAGCAACAACTTCCTCATCTTCATATTATTCATGTTCCTCCCCATATAACTCCCATTGCTGAAGCTATCAAGCTCCTCCCCATATAACTCGTCTTCTACAATATCATGGACAATCTAATTTACCACCTCAACCTCAAAATGGGTCACTAATAGACTAACAACACTGAGCCTTCGTTGTTTCATGATTTTGTACTTGAATTTCCAAGATTTTGGTATCTTTTTCGGCATACTCTTGTGCTTCAATCTGCTTACTTCTAGAAACATTCTATCAAACACTTGGTATGCACAGAGTAAAAGCGTACTGCTTATTGAATTCGCAAAATTCTCAGCTATTTTGTTGACATGTAAAACCTTTATTTGCTTATGAGATAACTCAGCTCTATCACATAAATCATCAAGGCCAAAACCAGCGTAGTAATCATCGCAAACAACAATTGATTCTTTGTGAAATTGAAGGCTTGGTTCCAAACTATAATTTGGTACCTGAATATGAACCAGTGACTCCAGTGCTTCTGTCGGATTCGAAATCTCATGTTGACTCAATTCGCTTTGTTTAACCGATGCTTCTGTACTGATCAACTCTGTTTCCCCAACTGATTTCACTTCGTAAATATCCTCCGTCTCCATATCCGATACTAGGTTCGAACATGACTCAGACTCGACTTTCATAATATCATGAATCATCTCAACACAATCTTCGTGGAAGGCAACTTTAAACTCGCGGATCTCATCCCTCAACTCGTCCAAACCCGACTTCATGGTAGATTGAAACCTCTCCAAAGCCTCTGTGAACAACACAATCAGGTCCGGTGCAGCAACAAGCATTTCTGGAGTTGTTGACGGATCGTCGTATTGAAGATCCAGTGTTGAATCTGTGTTCCCTAACCCTGATAGAATTCGTATCTCCTTCAATAGAGCCACAATCTGCGCATCGCTTTTCTCCGGCATTGTGATTCCAAGAATCGTTTGGGCTCTGATACCTTTGATACAGGAAAATTGTATCTCAAGAACACAATAGAATTCATAGACTAATGTTCACTAGAAAAAACAATCTCTCATCAACCGATCTCTAACCCTATGATAGAGCTCTGAATTGATGTTGTGATTACTCACAGTTTCAAGAACAAGAGAGAGAAGAACAACTTTCTGTTCACAATATTTTCGATTGAATGTAAAGAATGAGTAAAAATGTCGTTTTATGCTTTAGCTTCATCTTGAATTTTCATATGAGCCGTCCATATGCTGTTGATCTTCTCAGCTCAGTCATCCACGTGGCTATAATCCAACCATCTATTTTAACTGTAACACTATATATCTATATTGATGGACGTCCGGACATAGGGTTGGAGATGGTATCATTCCAATTGGGAGTATTCGGAGAAGCAAAGAGAGCATCATTAAAAATAGATTGTATCATATATGTATACAGTTATGCAAAGAAGAGATGTTAAAGTTCATCTCCAAAAACAGTAAAAATATTATTAATATTAAAAGGTTTATGACACTTATAACAAAAACGATATGTAAATTAGTATTTAATATGAATGAGGATCAGACTGTATCTTGGATTCCACCTCTGACAGGTTATTTAAAATGTAATTCGGATGGAGAGGACGCACAGAGAAGTGGATTAAGATGGGTGTTGAGGGATGAACTTGGTCAGGTTAAATGGATGGGAGCAAAGGCTATGTCTATGTAGAGATTTTGGATCTCACTTCTGTTTGTTTGTTTGTTTGAGAAATAAAGTAAAAGATACAGAGAATTAACGATTTCATATCACGATGTGTGATCCTACGTCTCGGCCTGGAGCTTTCCAGTAATCCACTACAACCACAGATTACAAGCTATTAGGGTTCCTTTCAATCTCTCTGATTACGGCTTACTCTAATCCCACACATGCTTATCTTTATATACTAAGTCTATTACAAGGATAAGTAGGTTAAACTAAACCTTAGCCCAATAGAAACAAGCCCGTTCCTAAATGACATACCCAGTCGCGGGCTAAGTCATAACTAATGATTTTCATCACCAAAGCCCAACAAATCTCCACCTTGATGACAATCACTTCCAAGTATGACTCCTTTATCCTTGCAAACATGTATAGCTCCAGACATTTCCAGCACCTTAGTGCTCTTCTAGACCGAGAAAGCTCAAAGCCTTCTCAAACTTCTCCACAGGAAGAACCTTCGTCAACATATCAGCCGGATTCCTCTCAGTCGGGATCCGACAGCTTCACTTCACCTGAAGCAATTATATCCTTTATGAAATGCATCCTCCTTTTGATGTGCTTCGTTCGCTCATGATGGACATTGTTCTCGGCTAATCTTAATGCACTCTGTGAGTCACACCAGATCTCCACTGAGTCTTGTTTGAAACCGAACTCCTCAGCCAAACCCCTTAGCCAAATCGCCTCTTTCACAGCTTCTACCAATGCCATATACTCTTCCTTAGTTGTAGACAACACAACAACATGCTGAAGACTCGACTTCCAACTAATAACGCTTCCACCAACAGTGAAAACATAACCAGTAATCGATCTGCTTCTGTCCAGATCCGATGCAAAATACGAATCACAAAAGCCTTCAACCTTGAACTCCTTGTTCTTCTTGAACACAATCTTCAAATCCTGAGTACCCTTCAAATACCTTAGTACCCACTTCACTGCATCCCATTGTACCATGCCCGACTTACTCATAAACATGCTGACTAAGCCAACTGCATAAGCCAGATAACATCTCGTTCCCAACATCGCATACATAATGCTTCCAATAGCATTGGAAAATGGAATATTCTCCATAATTGTCTCAGCTTCATCATCCCTGATTACAGACAACTTAAAAGGTGATCCAATAGGCGTCGAAACTGATCTTGATTCATCCATATTGAATACATGAAGAATCTTCTTGATGTAACCAGATTGAGACAATGTGAGAACTCCACCTTCATGATCTCTCTCAATATCCATCCCAAGAATTCTTCTCGCTGCTCCCAAATCCTTCATCTCGAACCTACTACTCAACAAGTCCTTCACAACTTGTATCTCCTTCATATCCTTTGATGCAACTAGCATGTCATCAACATACAAGAGTGGGTATATGAAACCCTTACCTTTACTCTCCTTTATGTAGACATAATGATCATATTCACTCCTTTTGAACCCATGACTCACCACAAATTGATCAAAGCACTTGTTCCACTGTCTTAGAGCTTGCTTAAGTCCATACAGTGCTTTCTCCAAGAAGCATACATAGTCCTCTTTTCCCTTAACCACAAAACCTTCTGGCTGCTCCATATACCTGGCTTCATCTTGTATACCCACTTGCAACCACTTATTTTTCTTCCTTGAGGCCTTTTGACTAACCTCCATGTCTTGTTCTTCTCTAGAGAACTCATTTATTCATCCATACCTCCATTCCAGAAAGTTTTATCCCTACTTTCAATTGCTTCCTGAT
Organism: Orychophragmus violaceus; assembly: GCA_030180135.1. Lineage (NCBI taxonomy): Eukaryota > Viridiplantae > Streptophyta > Magnoliopsida > Brassicales > Brassicaceae > Orychophragmus > Orychophragmus violaceus. Next base: position 35,301,671 of record CM058230.1, read on the forward strand.
AATCTATTGGTTCTTCAGAACTCATCTCAACAGCAGCTATTAAGGCAAAACTCGCCAAATCATAGTTTTTAGATGCGCAAGAAGATTTTACTCTATTCTTATCTGATCTCGAGTCAATCTGTAATCATCATGAGGTATATCATCTGAATCTGGACCTCCCAAAACTCCACCTAAAGACGACCCTTCACCTTGGTCTCCAAAATCCGGAATTGCAGTCTCAGACTCTGTCTGTTGATTGACAGACGTAATGTGTCGATCGAAATGGGTTTTGTGTCGATCGACATGCGTATCGATCTCACGTCGATCGGCATCTGCAAGTGTGTCGATCGATGCTCCACCTGCAGTCGAATTCTGCAGCTCTGTTACCCCTTTTCAGATCCTTGTAGACTTTTTTTGTCTACAAACACCACATTCCTGCTAATCACACATCTTTCATCATCCATGAGCCAAAATTTGTAGCCTTTAACTCCTTCAGGATAGCTAATGAAAACTCCTTTTATTGCTCTTGGTTTCAACTTCCCTTGATCTACATAGACATAGACCAATGAACCAAATCTCCTAAGATGCTTATAACCAGGCTTTCTTCCCAACCATAGCTCTTCAGGAATGTTGCCATCTAAAGCTGATGAGGGACTCCTGTTGATCTGATATATAGCTGTGCTAACCGCCTCAGCCCAGAACTCTTCACCCAAGCCACTCTCATCCAAGATACAAAGCACTTTCACCATGATAGTCCTATTCATACATTCAACAACTCCATTTTGTTGTAGAGTATAAGCACACGTTCTGTGCCTCTCAATACCATGTTGTATGCAGAACCCATCAAACTCCTTGTTACAGAATTCCAACCCATTATCAGTTCTCAGACACTTCACCTTCTTGCTAATCTGATTCTCAACTAGCTTCTTCCACTCACAAAACTTGGTGAAAGCTTCACTCTTCACTGCTAAGAAGAACACCCACACTTTCCTAGTGTAATCATCAATGATAGACATAAAATACTGTTTACCTGACAAGCTTGGAGTCACTGTTGGAGACCCCCAAAGGTCTGCATGTGCATACTTCAATGCCTATCCTGAATTGTGCTTTCCAATGTGGAAACTCAGCTTCTTATGCTTCCCCATCACACAACTTTCACAGAAATCCATGGCTCCAATCCTTCTTTTATCAGTGATGCCCCTTTTGACCAGGATCATCAAGTTCTTCATGCTCATGTGTCCCAACCTTCTATGCCACAACACTGTTTCATCGTTGGCAACCTTCTTGGAGACAACACTGTTTGATTATCCTACTACAGTCTCACCGTCTAGCAGATACATAGAACCAGTCACGGAACCTTGAAGAGCCAACTTCCCGTTCTTATAGAACCTTGTCTTCCCTTTCCCACCAGCATGATCAAATCCCAGATTATCTAACGTACTTGTAGATATCAAATTCCTTTTCAGCTCAGGAATGTACCTGACATTCATCAATGTCTTCACCGTGCCACCATGTGCTCTGATGTTGATAGAACCTATTCCCTTAACCCCAACAGAATAGTCGTTCCCCAGTAGAACTTGTCCTGACGTAAGGACCTCAAACGTATCGAACCAGTCTCTTCTTGAGGTCATGTGATAAGAACAACCTGAATCAATCACCCACCTCTCTTGATACCAGTTTTCAGAGACTGTTAATGCATCGATGATAGGTCTAGTTTTATCCCTATACTAACTGCAAGTGCACAGTAATGTCAATGTAGTACTTAGGGTATCGAATCCACAGGGACTCCGGTTTTCAATAGATTTAGAACGGAAGATATTTAAACTAAGAAGAAAGCAATTTTATATAAACTAAATAGCAGTGCGAGAAAGTAAACAAGTAGCAAGATTGGTTGTGAAAGCAGTTAATTAAGGACGCTAAGTCTAGGGTGTTCTCAGGAAATCAAACAAGCAGACAAATTATTCAGTAAGGATCTAATTAAGCACAGTTCTAGAACTCAAAACACGGATATAGAATTAACCAACTGTCGTTGCGAGAATTCTCTAAGTCTAAGTGCAGCAATCCAAATTCCTTTGCAATTACTACAAATTAAACCAGCTTTAATTCCAAGTTCGATATGTTCACAATTAAACTAAACCAAATTCCTTTGCGAGAAGTTTAATTGCTCAACCTAAATAGTTCAGATTCTAAACCACACTTTCGTGTCGTATTTAGCAACCTAAGATCTAGATTCTAAGTGATCAGGTTAGAACTAGCTTTAAACACAATTTAGATCGAAGAACAGATAAGTTATGAATCCTTAACTGAATTAATTAAATCTAGCAAGTCATGAAATTCTTAATGAGAAACCCTAAACCTAACTATGAATCTACTCAGACATAGAAAATGTAAACATAATCAATGAATTAATAGATATCATAAAAGAGATTAAATAAGTAAAGGAGTAAAGGGGTTCGAAATCTTCTCCAAAATAAAGATGAAGTACAGGATCAGATCAGCCCCAATAAGCTCTAAAAACTCTCTGCTTTAAATTATGAATTCTCTATCTAAAATAATGTCTAAATCCTAATATATATATAGCTAATCACGTCTGGGGCTTCGGTGTAATATCTGAAACTTTTCTGGGCTCTTCTGCAATATTTGATAACTTCATAAACCGCCGAGATCTGGCCCATTCGCGTCTTGCATCGACCGATGCAGGTGTGTGTCGATCGATGCATGATCCCAAAACTGGACAGTGAGTTCATCTTCTCGGACCAAATCTCCAAAATACTCCAATAAGCTCCATAATCACCACATTAGCTCCAAACGTGCGTATTCCTAATAAAACCTGTAAAAGACTCTAAAGAGACACAAATAGACTCTAAAATATACTTATATCACAGTCTAAAACTAGTAAAAACCATGATATATCAATCGACACCAGCTGATTCATCAATTACCACTGCTGCTTCAGCGTTCTCATCATCGCTCATGCTCTTTTTCCTAGCATAACAATCAACCTTCTTGTGTCCTTCCTTCTTGCAATACCAACAAGTCAATCTTGATCCCGACTATGACCTTGATCTGCTCTTATCCGATCTCTGTCCAGACTTCCTGAACTCTGATCTTCCACGAGCCAAATACACATCTCCAAGCTTCTGAGAATCTGTTATACACTTCTCCTTAAGCTCAATTTCCTTCAACTTCGCTGAATTTATCACATCATCCATAGAGAGAGAGTGTCTCTACCATACTTCAATGTCTCCTTCAGAGAATCATAATACGATGGCAAAGAACTCAGAAGAAGTATGGCTTGTACTTCATCTGTAACAGACACCTTCACACAACACAGATCTAATACAAGCTTCAAGAAATCATCGACATTCTGATCTATCGACTTAGAATCCACCATCTTGAATGTATAGAACTGATGCTGCAGATGAATCTGACTCGGTAGAGTCTTCGTATTGTATAGCCTCTCCAGAGCTATCCAAATCGCAGCTGCAGTCTTGCACTCCTCCAATTTTCGAAGGACGTGATCTCCCAAATTGAGGATCAACACGTTCATCGCTTTCTCAGCTCTCTCCTCTTTCTTAGCCTCATCTAGCTAAACTCTTTCTGCAAACGCATCTGCAGACTCATCCTTCTTGATCGTCAGCTTTGACGGTGTTGGCATTTCTGACAATGCATCCTTTAAACCAAGGATCAACAAGTGAGCTAACATCCTCTTCTTCCACATAGAGAAATATCCCTGACCATCAAAAGTAGCAATCTTCACCTTTGCTTACTTGTCCATGATAGCCGAAAACAGGATCAATGTCGCACACAGACCCGTGTGTCGATCGAAGCAGACTTAGTGTCGATCGCTGCAAACCGTGTGTCGATCGATGCAGAACCGTGTGTCGATCGACACGAAAACCAGAAAACGCCTTTGACCTTTAAACCCTAGCCGTCACCCTCAACAATCTGAAACCGAATCTAAACCTCGTTGACTATTGTCCCTTAGTCGCGATTCAGAGAAGAAATCTTACCGAATTAACTCTGCCCTTGCTCCCGAAGCTTCACACCTCATTCTGATACCACTTTGTAGAGATTTTGGATCTCACTTCTGTTTGTTTGTTTGAGTAATAAAGTAAAAGACACAGAGAATTAACGAGTTCAGATTACGATGTGTGATCCTACGTCTCGGCCTTGGAGATTTCCAGTAATCCACTAAAACCATATATTACAAGCTATTAGGGTTCCTCTCAATCTCTCTGATTACGGCTTACCCTAATCCCGCACATGCTTAGTTTTATATACTAAGTCTATTACAAGGATAAGTAGGTTAAACTAAACCTTAGCCCAATAGAAACAAGTCTATTCCTAAATGACATACCCAGTCGCGGGCTTAGTAATAACTAATGATTTTCATCACCAAAGCCCAACAGAACATGCTCAGAAATTGAGACAGAGGTAGAAGCTTTGATGTGGGACATTCTTTCTGTGCATGGTCTCGGCTACGACAAAATGATTTTCGAAGTGGACGCTAAAAAGGTTGCAGATTTAGTGCTGGGAAAATATCAAATACAACAACTACAACCACTTTGCCAAGACATCATAACTCTTCTGCGTCAGTGTGCTCAATCTCAGGTAGCTTTTCATCCAAGAGAAGGAAATGCAATGGCTGATAGGATTGCTAAGAGTCTATCTTGTTTACGAATTATGTCCCTACTTAAATAGAAGAAAACGCAGTCGTTTTGACTACAAAACATGAAAACAAAATGAAGCTGGGTCAGACATGTAGTAAGCCCAACTTGAAGAAATCAAAATCGAGCCCATCCGGTTTGAAAGTGGTTCAACAGTCAAAACCTGCAGAAGAAGATAAGCTCTCTAAACGCACAATACGAGTGACGACTGCATGTTCAGAAAACGTTAATGGCGTGAGTTTGTACAGTCGTTGTACAGCCCTCGATTGTAAGAGTGGTGTGTGATCTTTCCATGTGTCTACTTCCCTAGGGTTTCAATCTCACTGTATAAATTAGCAAGAGTTGTAATCGTTTAGGGTTATGAAGAAAGTAATGAAATTTCAGTAAAGCACACTTCATCTTTTTCAATTTATAAACACACTTCATCAGAGCTATGGATCAGTTTTCCATGGGTTTGATTTTACTGCGACAACTTTCGTTTCTATCATAAAGCCACCAATAGGGTTCTATTTCAGGGAATAAGCACTAATGGTTTATATTCACTAAGGAACTCGGTGTTTCACGCCTTATTCACATCTAGATAAGAAACAGCGAGTGATGAGATTTTGCATAGACGTCTGAGGTATCCTAGTCCGCATATACTCTAGTATCTATCTACTACTAAGTCTATCATCATCAACAAAAATTCTCAATCAAAGTGTGAAGCATGTCTGTTAGGAAAAGCTCTAGACTGCCCTTTTCTCCTACAACATTTTTGGCTTCACCACCTCTAGAACGAATCCGCTGTGACCTCTGGGGACCATCACAAGTTTATTATGTTCAAAGGTTTTGATTCTTTGTAACTTCATTTACACCTACTCTCGTTATTGTTGGTTTTATCCACTAAAGAAGAAATTAGATTTCTTTTATGTGTTTGTCTCGTTTCAATTATTAGTTCAGAATCAGTTTAATACTAATATTGGGATGTTTCAAGGCAATAGTGAATGTGAATTTATCAGTAATAAATTTATGCTTCATTTACAAAAGATTGGGATACAAGAACTTGTCTCTTGCCCCCCACCCCACAACCGAATGGTTTGGCTGAACGCAAACATATACACATAGTTTAGGTTGATCTCTCTTTAATGTTTCAAATCATGGTTCCTCAAAAGTATTGGGTTGGAGCTATGTTCATAACCAACTTTCTGAGTAATCTGTTGCCTCATACTGTCCATGCTCGTTCAACAAGTCCTTATGAGAAGATACATAAAAGAGCTCCATCCTATCTTGCTCTACAAGTATTTGGTAATGCCTTCTATCCAACACTTCAAAGACTATTCCAAAAACAGGTTTGATCGAAAGACTTTGAGATGTGTTTTCTTGGGATACAGTTGATAAGCAAGATTTATCCCTATTCTACTGCAAGTGCACAATTATGCGAATGTAGTATTCAGGGTATCGTATCCACAAGGACTCAAGATTCACGCGATAGACTATATGTTTTCAAATCAAGCTAAGTCAGTCAGGAGGAAGCAATAAGCAAATGCAAGTAAATTAAAGTATGTTTTCAATGGGAGAAAGAGGTCAGACTTAGGAAGTTCTCGGGAATTATGCAATGTCAGATACTTAACTAATCGGATTCAGATTAAACACAGGTTCAAGAACTAGAAACACAATGATAAACAATGAAGTTAGTGATGGATCCTCTGAATACCTGGTTAGATATGAGTGTCCTTGGTAAGTTGATCTGTGTGGGGTTTTCTAATAGTTATAGAGCTACTGCAAGTCCGTCCAATGGTCACTTAGTTCCCGTTCCAGCGAAAAATTTCCTCAAAAAATCATAGTTTCATACACATTTTGACTCAATAAAACCATTTGAAAACAAGGGAAAAACAAAGGACTAACTCTAAGAAAACAAAACACAATGTCAGTAACCACCTCCCCCACACTTAGACTGCACTGTCCCTAGTGCAATCGTAGCATGGGTTTGGGATAAATCAATCTTGAGCCATTGAGTTATTGAGTTGAAAAGTCGAACCTGAACACAACCAGTGTCGACCGACACCAAGGTTGATGATCTCATGAGCACTAGTAGCAGGAGGTGTCTGATAGGAAGATGATCCATAGGTCCTCTGATAGGAGTTGTTCTGCTGAAAATGCTTTTGGTAAGCAGCATTCTGACCATATCCAGAAGAGTTTTGATTGCTTGTGAAAGCACTCTTCTGTCCACCAGTGTAGAACTTATTGCCCTGCTGATTCCCAAATTGTTTCCTTGAAATCCCGAACCACCAATATAGTTCACATCCTCTTCCGTGCAACCTTCTTCAGGTCCAAACTCTTCAACCTCTTGAGCAAAATGGACATGCTTATTACCAGTCAGCAGGCTGTGAACAGTATCCAGCTTGTTCTTCATCTTAGCAATCTGGAGATTATCAAACTTTCCACCAGACTCTTTTCTCCTCTAATCTGTGGTCTTAGTACTGTTGCTGCTCACCAAATTCTCAATCAATATCTTGGCCTGCTCAGGAGTCTTTGTGTTGAAGTTACCATTGCTGGCAGCATCTAACGCAGACTGGTACCAAAGATCAACTCCTCTGAAGAATATGCCCAGCAGCTGAACTTCAGAGACTCCATGATGAGGGCAGTCACGTTGGTACATCTTGAACCTTACCCAAGCAGACTTAAGTGGCTCTGTAGGTCCCTGAGTGAATGTCAGAAGATCCTGTATGAGCTGATCGGAGCGAGCATCATCATAGAAATGTCTCAAGAACTCCCTGTTCACTGCATCTCAAGTGGTTAACTTACCAAGTGGAAGTTGCTTAAGCCAAGTTGCAGCCTCTCCAGCAAGAGAATATGGGAAAGGCTTGAGGTACAAAAAGTCATATTCCACTCCATTGTGCTTCATTCCAGTGATGAAGGCTTCAAAATCCTCAATGTGGTCCATGGGTTGCTCATGCGGAAGACCATGGAAAGGATGCTGCCTCAGAAGTGCATAGTAGGCAGTCTTGAGCTCAAAGTCATTCCTCTCAAAAGGAGGAGGTACAATTGCTGACCGGTTAGCATAAAACTCATCGGGACGGTTGTAGACAGCAAGAGTCCTCTCAGCAGCAGGAGGATTAGGTTGCTGTCCATTAGCTCCAGGATTTGCAACTTGCCTCTCATCATTAGGATACTGCACAGGTTTAGGGATCACATTTCCCTCAGCATCAATCATTTGCCCTTGAGCAGTGTATGGATTGTTCTGCTGGTCTCTCAGGAAACCTTTAGCATCTTGAATCAAAATCAATCGATTCATCATCCTTGAAGATCTTTGCGCCTTTCTGTTCGTTCTCTCGAGTTTAGCTAGCTCCTCAAGTCTGAGGTTAACAAGTTCTTCGTTCGGGTTGCTTCGGGTGTGTTGACTAGGCATACACTGATTTCAGAGTTGAAATCCGCGCTTGGTGTCGGGCGACACTAGAGTGATGTCGGTCGACACTGAGTTCTTCAGTCGATTCCTACAGCAACAAAAACAAGCCAAACAAGAGAATGTGAGTAACAAAAGAAATAAAAACGACTTAGACTAAACTTAAAACAAAATCTATCGGCGAACTCAGTTGAGTCCCCAGTATCGGCGCCAAAAACTTGATAGAGCAAGATTTATCCCTATTCTACTGCAAGTGCACAATTATGCGTAGTATTCAGGGTATCGTATCCACAAGGACTCAAGATTCACGCGATAGACTATATGTTTTCAAATCAAGCTAAGTCAATCAGGAGGGAGCAATAAGCAAATGCAAGTAAATTAAAGTATGTTTTCAATGGGAGAAAGACGTCAGACTTAGGAAGTTCTCGGGAATTATGCAATGTCAGATACTTAATTAACCGGATTCAGATTAAACACAGGTTCAAGAACTAGAAAGACAATGATAAACAATCCAACTCTCGCTGAGATTATTTTTATGTCCAGCAACCTAGCGATCCAAATCTCTTTGTAATCTTAGAGTTCTAGACAAGCATTAGAAACAGGTTCTTCGGTTCACAATTCTCCTCAACCAAATCTCTTTGTATCTAGTCAAATTGCTCACGCTAAGTTAATTGAGGTTATAACTCACACTCTCGTGCTAAGTTAATTATCTCAGATCTAAATCCTAGGTGATCAGTCCATAGTTCAGTATTAAGTGCAACTTAGGTAATGAACGAACAAATATAGAATCCTAATCAATCAGTTATCTAAACATGCATAAAAACCCTATGAGAATTCCTAAATCTAACTAGGTTACTACTCAGACATATTATCAGATAAACAACACATCATTGAATAGAAAACCAAAGACTGAATAGATAGATAAAAAGGGGTTCGAAATCCTTCTCTCAAAGGTTACAAGTAGCAAGAACAACCCATTGGCACCAAATCTCTCAATCTCCAAAAGCCAGAAAAAGTAAGAACAAGATAATGATAATGAGTCTCAAAAACCTAATTAAACTCCTAAACACGTTTTGGGGCTAGATTAGAATTAGGGAAACTTCTGGGGTAACTTTGAAATTCTTCAAAATGTGTCTTCAACTCGGCGTATAAGTCATGTCGCCCTCAGTGTCGACCGACACCAAGGTCAGTATCGGTCGACATCCAGTCGTGGTCGAGACACCAACATCAGCTCGTTGCACAAGTCACCAGAAACGTCCTATAATCCCACTCTTTGCTCCAAATGCAAGCCTACCTGTAGAAGACTCAATACACTCGAAAAACCAGGTTAAAGACTCAATATATACAACTATATCATGGTTGAAAACCTAGAAAAACCATGATATATCAACAGTGACAAGTTCAAAGGATATTGTTGTCTCCTTAAATGAATGTATTGGTTAGTAAATGGGTGTTCCACACAAAGCTCAACTATGATGGTTCTCTTGATAAGCTTAAAAATCGGTTGGTAGCTCAGGGATTCAATCAAGAAGTAGGTATAGATTACCTGGAAACTTATAGTCCAGTTGTTCGAACAACAATTGTAAGATTAAGCTCCATGTTGCTGCAATTATGCAATGGAACATCAAACAAATGGATGTTAAAAATGCAATTTTGCATGGAAAACTCACTGTAACTGTCTACATGAAGCAGCCTGCTGGTTTCATTGATGCAACTAAGCCTAAGCATGTGTGTCTTTTCCATAAAGCCTTGTATGGTTTAAAGCAGTTACCACGTGCTTGGTTTGACAAGTTTAATACTTATTTGCTTGAGTTTGGCTTTTGATGTAGTGTAAAAGATCCTTTCTTATTCATTTACAAAGAAGGGAAGAACATTGTCACATTGCTTTAATACTTTTGATGACATGTTGTTGACAATAAACAACTCTACTGTTTTGGAAAGGTTACTGCTTGATCTCAACAAGAAGTTTCAGATGAAGGATCTAGGTCATATGCAGTATTTTCTTGGCATTCATGCTAAGTTTCATGAATCAAGACTATTCTTTTCACAAGAAAAGTATGCTTCTGATCTTCTGGCAACTGCATGTATGAGTAATTGCTTTCCTATTGTAACACCTCTACCTTTGAAGTTGAACAAAGTCCCGGATTAAGATCAAGTGTTTGCAAATCCAACTTACTTCAGGAGTTTAGCAGAAAAGCTCCAGTATCTTATACTAAATCGACCAGACATTCAACACACAATGAATTACATATGCCATAAGATGCATGCTCCGAAGATCTCTGATTATAACCTTCTCAAAAGAGTCTTCCGTTATGTTAAAGGCACAGTCACTTTTGGAGTAAACCTTGAGAAATATATTGATTTCACTCTTCATGCTTACACTGACAATGATTAGACAACACTACAAGAAAACTGTTTGATAGCCACAAATTAGCCACGGACCGTTTGTGGCTATAATTTTCTAGCCACGAAATAGCCATAATTACAAAAAAAATTGATTCGTGGTTATTTTGTAGATATTTGTGGCTATATAGCTACGTAAAAAAAATATTGGGGCTATTCATAGTAAATTAGCCACGAATAGCTACTAACAAATTCGTGAAAATAGCCACAAATAGCTACGACCACATTCATGGAAAAAAATAGCCACAACTTTATCCGTGGCTTTATGATATAGCTATGGTTAACCACACATTTATATGTGGTTATTCAAAACCCTAAACCCCAAACAAACCCTAAAATATAAATAAAAATCTGATTACAAAAACTCCAATTCTAAAACATATCTAAATCTAAGATTCAACACTTACAACAAAAATTCTTATTTTACAAATAAATTATTTTCAAACATGAATATAAAACCTTAAACATAACCCCTCAAACTTATATCCCAAACCATAAATCATAAACTATAAACCTTACTTTTAACCATAAACTATAAAATCAAAGTATAACCATTAATTATATACGTGCAACAAATATTTAAACCATTTAACTTTAAACCTAAACTCTAAACATATTCTCCAAACAACAAACCATATACCTTAAAATTAAAACCTAAATATAATATATAAATCATTATATATTATAAAAACAAAATATAGCACTTACAAAAGATTTCAATAAAATTTAAATCAAATCATATTTTAAATCTTAAGACCCCACTCATAAATCAAAAACTTAATTACCAAACTTTAAATTATGAATTCTAACCCTTAATTTTTATTCTCAAACATAAAATTAAACATAAAACTAAAAAACTATAATATATTCATGCAAATAGAAACGAAAATAAAAATAAAAATAATTGAGATATTTTATCAAATTATTTTATTAAATAATATTTAAGATCACCAATGTGTTATTTCTATTTTATTTAAAATGTATATATAATAAAATAAAATTAATAAAAAAGATAAAATTATACTATTTGATCATTAGTTGATTCTAGAAGGTGAGGATCACCATTCTCAACCATTGATACTAGTTAACCTAGTGGACATAATTTTCTCCAACATTAATTTATCATTCATCTGTTTTATTCTCATTGGTTACGAGACTTAACAAAAATCTCAAAGTCCCCATCTTCATCTCTCTATGTAACAACTATCAGCACCGATTTGATTTTTCCATAGCCACCAAAAGCCAACTATTCCGTCTCTTCCTTACTGTCATCATTTCACTTCTCACTTTCACCGCTTCTCCTCCTTCACTTTCATCGCTTCTCCTCCGTCACTTTTTCCGCTTAGCCTTCATCACTAACGCAGTGTCTCTTATTCCTGGAAACTCAGTCATTATCGTCTTCAAGCCAGATCTATTCATTTCTTCTTCAGTCGACATCTTCTCCACTTGATTTCTCCAGTACGACGATTTGGAAACGGTGATATCCTCCAAGCGTTCTCCTCCACTGTTCAGGTACGCATAGCCATATTGAAAGAAGCCACCGTGTCCGCTGTTCTCCTCCGCTGTTTGTCACGGGAGGTGAGAACGTGCTCCGTTTTATGTTTCCGCTGTTCCCTTCATAATTGCCGTCAGATGTGCTCCATTATTGTCACCGGAGGCACCATATTTAGAATCAAGGCTTGTTTTTAAAACTATACGCTAAATTGAAGTCAAATGCAATCAGCTCTTCACAATTTTCAAAATAACTTAGATTGTCCTTTTCGAGCATGTTTATTCACGAAATAATTTGAAAGAGACTTCATCATGAAGTCTCATGGAGGGGTTTCAAAGAAAATAATCCAAAATTATCACGTAATCATGAAAATGTCATCTTTTTATAATATTTCCTAACCGCCATTACCAACCAAAATCAAGATCTAATTGCTTTAAACAACCAAATTTAGAGATATTAATTCTCCATATTTGAGATAAAGCTTCATTTTCGCCGATCTCCATTTTCATCCATTAAATTCTAAAAATCTCGTTTTAAAAATTTACGTTTCTCAGATCATGCGATTTACCAAGATTCATGAATAATAACGACTGAGTTTCTTGGGTATTGGTAGATTTAGCAGTTCTTAGTCGTCGTAGAATTTTAAAATGAGCTCAAACTGGAAGTAGGTAATCTACTTGGTTTTCACCAATTTCCCCGAAGCAAGACTTCATAATAAGGTATGGTGGTCAATTGAGATCTAGTTTTGCATTTGACTTTATTTTCTTATGAGATATCACAATGATGTCTCAAGCTCTCATTTGAAAACAAAAAACAGACTTGAGACTTTAAAATGAAGTCTGGGTAAAAGGTCTAGTTTTGCATTTGACCGTAAGTAAAGACTTTTTGTCTTCCAAAAGGGGAGTCATTTTTTCATTGACCGAAACAAAGACTTTTTATAAGACTTCAAGCTGAAGTCTCTGCGGAAGAGGGTCTAGTTTTGCATTTAGAATGAAGTCATGTGTGAGACTACTTCGTGAAGTCTCAAATGCTAATTCTAGTAAAAATGAAAATTTATCTTATTAGTTTAAAAAAAAAAAATTCTTGTCCTAACATTTGTTTTACTTATGGTTTTTGATGTTTTATAAATCTGAGCTGTTTTTAGCATAAATATTTTTAAATTATTATTTTTAAGTTATTAGGTATTTATCTTATATTTTTTAGACTTCACAACGAAGCCTGGGTGGAGACTTCTCTTTGCAGTCTAGTGTACTATCTTTATAAAAATTACATTTGTAGCTTAATTATTTTGTATTTTAGAGATTTTATATTTTCTGCATGTGTATTGGTTACTGTTATTATTAATGTATGCGTTTCAAAACTCAATGTGTTATATTCTATATTAAATTGATTTTATGAATTTATACTTATTTAATACGAGACTTCACAGTGAAGTCTCAGATCTAAACTAAATCAACTGAGTCAAAATATTCCGAGATAAACTGAAGCAAAATAGTAGTAGTCCGACATAAACTGAATCAAAATAATAGTAGCATGACACAAACTGAATCAAAATAGTATTGGGCCGAGATAAACTGAATAAAAAAAATACAAGATAAACTTAATGATAAATTTCCCATTATCCATTAGGACCAACATCGGGCCAAGCCGATAAGTAGTCCATGATGACACTGCAAAAGAAGAATGATTCATAGGTCCAAAAACATTTGTCGCACATATGTTTTTCTTTCTAACCTTCGTTCCACTAATTGAGACTCGTATCATTTGTAGCACAACCACATCTGTAGAGGCCCTCGATGTCTAGACGTCTTGCTTCTAATAGAATATTGGATGACGCATATCTGGCCAAAAAATTTCTAGCACCCGTGATGATATGCATACATACTTGACTGGAAATTTTACAGTTGATGACATACCCACGCTTCATCACTTTTTCCTCTCCATAAGAAAACCCTAGATAGCATAGAGTTGGCGTATACACTTGTTTTCCATCGGGTTTCTGCTGCCCTCTTGATCATAGCCTCTCCAAGCGTCCGTACAGAGGGACATGTATATGAAAAGAGTCTATAATTGTCGTCTTGTTGCAGGTATATGAAAAGAGACTCACCTCAGAGGAGAAGAGAAGAGGGATTACCACTTCAAATACATTTCTCGATTAACTGCTTTCGAAATCGTGGGTGGCACCATATATCCAAGTCGAAGTTCTCGTAGAAGAAGTTGAGTGACTTGTAGAATTCATGACTTTTACCAACGTCCCTCAAGGTCTTGCATGTTTCCTTCGCCCTAACATATTGTTTTAAGCCTAGATGGTCATGATCTTCAACCGTCTTGAGTATGGTTTTTTATAGGATTCCGTTTGAAAGGTTTGAAATTATGATAGTAATGCCAAATATGAATTGAGAGAATTTTAAAAGATAAATATAGATGAAAGAGGTACAAGAAGAATTCGAAACTGTTGGGGACTTCACTGTGAATTCTCGGTATTAATTAGTAGTTGCATCATTTCAAATCTTTACCGAACAATTAATGGTTTGAGAATTCATTGTGTAGTCTCAATATTCAATCCTTTTCCTCTCACGTCTCCCATGACTAAAACACAAAAGAGAAAACTGAAGATTTCAACAAGAAAAAAAAAGTTCAAGAAAACTATATTCAATTTGGACAAGAGTTCATGTTCGTGTTTATTTTGAGTTGTGGAAGTGTACGTTTGATATGAGAGCCAGAGAGAAAGGCGTTTGAGATGAGATGCGGAAACAGATCTGAAACGCATTTGTCCAATCCATACTGCATCAAACAAGGGCATATCGAGATCCATCACCACCACCTTCTATAATCCGGTGAACTCCTTAACCCTCAGTTTGTCGCCTTCTCTGTCAAAATTTAAGAAAAATCCTAAATCAACCAATCAAATAATGGGGGGAGAGAGAGAGAGAGAGAGAGAGAGAGAGAGAGAGAGAGAGAGAGAGAGAGAGAGAGAGAGAGAGAGAGAGAGAGAGAGAGAGAGAGAGAGAGAGAGAGAGAGAGAGAGAGAGAGAGAAGAGAGAGAGAGAGAGAGAGAGAGAGAGAGAGAGAGAGAGAGAGAGAGAGAGAGAGAGAGAGAGAGAGAGTACACACTATAAGATATTAAGGTGAGACTTGAGAATAAACCAACATGAATCACTGGTGATGGATAAAGAATATTTGACCCATTGGTGAATCTTGAAAATGTCGCTGATTGAGAGGATTGTTGAGAGACCTAGATCTGACTATTTGAGAGTTTTTTTGTATGACATCAATATATTTATTTTAACATAATTTATATTTTGGCTTTTAGAATACTGTTGATTTAATTACTTTCTCAAATTATTTGGCGGTTTTATGCTAGTATAGTTCCCGCCTCGTAATTTGACTTCACGATGAACCCTAAATCCATTTGACCACTTATTTACGTCTACCAGACTTCAGTGTGGAGTCTCATTACCCTAGACTCAAATCGAATATTTTTTTGTTAATAATTTTTAATAAATGCTTATATATATAATATCAAATTAGTCTACTATATTCCAAATCTAACAATTATATATAGTTACAACATTTTATATCAAAATCTTATCAGTCAGAAGTCTAACCCTAGAGATAGATACATGTATTTAAACTCTTTATCTCTCACACCATAAATCTATTATGTCTTTCTAAAGATAATTGACATCAAATGATTTAGTTATATGAAATTTTATTTAAAAAAATAATTTATAAAGTTTATATTTGATTAGTATTAATTTATGAATAACAATTTACAATCAAATTATTTTCATATTATTTACCTAATTTAAATATAATATTTAATTACTACATTAGAAATGGGACTTTGTCATGAAATCTCATCACGCTTGAAAGTTATAAAATGAAATTGGTTAGAGTTCAATTAGGTTAAAATTTTTCGCTTTTGAGACTTCAATCTGAAGTCTCATTACCTTACACTTTTAAATCAAATATTTTTAAAAATCTTTTTGTTAACAATTACTAGTAATACATATATATATGTATATATATAATCAAATTAGTCTAAAATATTTCAAATCTAACATTTATATTCAGATACAATATATTATATCAAAATCATATCAACCCTATATCTAACCTTAAAGATATATACATGTATTCCGACTCATTATCTCTCAAATCCTAAATCTATTATGCTTTTCTAAAGATGATTTATATCACATGATTTAGTTATATGAAATTTTATAAAAAATTAATTTATAAAGTTCATATTTGATTAATATTAATTTTTGAATAAAAAGTGCAATCAAATTTTTTTTCTTATTTACCTAATTTAAATATAGGATTTAGTTACTGTATGAGGCTTCAATATATGAAATCTGACATGAGACTTCGTTACACGCGCAAATATTAAAATGGTAATTGCGATTTCTGTTTTTGTTTGTAAATAACGGGTAAACGTAAATTTCCTACATACCATTTTGATCTAGTTTTGCATTTCTTTCAATTTAGGATCTATTTTTATATTCAAAATCAATTTAAAATCTAATTTTCCCAAAAGTTTAACCAGATTCTAAATCACAATATTTAAAAATTTAAAATAAAATAAAATCAAAATATGAATTTTAATCTAATAAAATTGATAAATTTGTAAAATATTATTTCAAATATATAACGTTTTAAATGTAAAATAAAAATATCTAGTTTTTTTTTTTGAACTTTAGTTTTATTTATTGTAAGTTCGATAACTACCACCAACTATTATAAGTGTATTCACACATTGATGTATAATAAAAGTTAAGGGTATGCGACTCTCGATAAAAGATGGTTTGATATATATATGTGATCAAGTTGGACCAATACTGTTTACAAGATGGATAACAGCCTAAAAGAAACTTAAAATAATTAAAAAGAAGAAACTTTTTTTCGTTCAAATCAAATCTAATCTTATCAAACCAATAAGCATTATTGCTTTTCATTCGTCCCATTAGCTTATCAGAAAAGCCTTATCTTATCATTTCATAGCCTCGATCACAATACAAAGTAGGAATACACATAAACATATGCTTCTATTTTATACTATGGAAAAATGTTAAAAAGAATGATCCATGAGTTTTAATAGTACTTTATAAATAACTCTAGAATTTTTTTTTTTGATTTTTTCACGACAAATGACTCTAGAATAACCGTTAATAAAACAAACTTTCAATTAAGGCGTTGTTTGTGTCATAGTAGTGTGGTTATATTTCTTATTCTGTTATGTAATGATTTAGTGGATGCCCATTATAGGCCCATTAACCAATGTTCTAGATTTATTTGTTCCATAAGTTATACTTGTTCTCCAAGTTATACTTGTTTTCCAAGTTGTATCCCTATATATATACTCCTTATTATCAATGGAATAATACACAACACTTTCATCTTTCTCTCTTGTTTATAACACGTTATCAGCACGATAGTCTCTCTTTTTCTATTTTCTTACACCGAAAAAGTGAGATTAAATTTATGTTTAGTTTATGTCTTATTCTGGGATGATAAGTGATGTCTTCTCTGAATATCGTTATGATAGGCTATGCCTTCACGATTATGATCGTTGATCTTATTCATAATAGAGATGATTATCAATACTTATCTAGAATAATAATTTATTGATATTTGTCATGATTTAATCATATGTTTAAACCATGTTTATTATCAATTCATGGTTTATCTTAATGGATTCAATTCTGTATTTTTGCTCGTGTTCAATAACTTATATTCATACATTATATTACATTAAATTATAGCAATTATTTTTGATGAACACGCTTTAATGTTTCATATAGTAAAAGATTATGTTGCATTGTGTTTCTAAAATTTTAATTCTGATTTTAGGAAAATGCTTAAGTTTATATTATTAAATATCAATATATTCCCTTTTGTTTTAATTGTTTCCGAAATTTTAGATTCTGATTTAAGGAAAATATTTAAGTTTCTATTCTTAAATATCAATATATTCCTTTTTGTTTTAAGGAAAATATTTAAGTTTCTATTTTTCCTTAAATATCAATATATTCTGATGGTAGCAATATGTGATGATGAAAAAAAAATTTGTGTGAGTACAATGTCAGGTTTTATAAAGATTATTGACAGCTCTTGAAGAGCGAATTGCCTATGGGAACACAATTTGAAATCATTAATGCGTTATATTTTCCCAAGTCTCAAAGGTCAAAAGAATCTAAGATACACATGACCTAAGTTGGGTATGTTGTTGATTTCGTGGGATTCAATTCGAGATAGATGAACTTGGAGTGTTACTATCTCGAGGGGGAGAACTAGAGAATCCCACATCTATTCTAAGTACTAAGTGGAACATCCTGAAGATTATGTTCACACTGAAAATAGACTTGATGAATCATTTATAAAGAAATCCAAGGGGATTTTAAATTTAATCATGTTGAGACAATAAGGGAAATGTTGAATGCCTTCAACAGAAGTAATACCCGAGGCAATAAATGTATTTTGGAGAAAATACATGCATTATCTATTGAATTGTACTACACTATTACACACAGATTATTAAAATGAAGATAAATGTTATAGTAAACCAGAAGTTTACTGAAAGTTTAATTTTTGGCAAACCGGTTATGCCATCCCGGTTTTGTAATGATGCGACATTCGTTGAAGAACCAGAGATTCTTGCGAATGATCTGCTATATGATGCTTGCTCACAAGGCAATACGATAAAACGATTTCACCAGCCAAAATAGATTTGGAATCTATTTAATTTATGGAAAGTATACAAGGAAATGTTTGTGGGCTTGATCACCCACTGGTGGACTGATCATCCACCATATGTTTATATATTAACACATCGATAAGATTGTCGTATGTATGTATCCTTGGCATAAATCCGCAACTTAAAGTGTGCGAGACTAATTGGTAATACTGGCGAAATTGAGCAGCATTGATTCGCATATAGCCAAAGAGTAAAATAGCTCTCCCCATCAAATTGGTTTTGGGTCAGGAACCATAAATCCCCATCTAGAGAAGTTGGATAAGTTGCTCCACCACAATACAAAAGATGGGACCTCAAATGAGGTTATAAATATATGTTGGATATGATTCTCCATTGATGATTATACTCTTTTAATGAGTCAATTTATCCAACTTTAAGGAGAGAAAATAAACAGCTGGAAAAGAAATGAATTATCTATGATCCTCCTACTAAAGGGCGTGAATAGAAGTCCAAATGAATGTACGAAAGATAATTCAAGTATATTGGTTAAGCAATTTGTTGTCAGATGCTTCAACTGGCCCTAATAGAGTGACAAAGTCACATACCAGCTGTAAATGCTCCAGTTAAATTGGATGTCCCAGAAGGACAGTATCAAACTGCTAGTGAGTCTAAAGAGCGCTTGAAGCGTGATAGACCTATCGGTTCCAAAGATAAGAATCCTCGAAAAAGAAAAGGAGCATGAATGAGAATGGCAGTACCGAGGAATGAAATATTAAAGATCTCGAGAAGAGATGATAAACATGACAAGAAAGAAATTCAGGTACCTGAGAATATGAAAATCTCAAATAGCTATGTCATGTCTTGAATAATATGGAACCGATATCAAATCGACGTCGTTAATAATTATGCATGCAGTATAGCAGTTGATGAGAATGAGGATCATAAGACATCTATTGAAGAGTGTACACAAAGAAGTGATTGGCCAAAATGGAAGGAAGCAATAGATGCAGAATTAAAATCTCTCGCTAAAAGAGAAGTATTTGGACCAGTAGTCCGTACACCTAAAGGTGTAAAACCAGTAGGACATAAATGGGTCTTTGTACGAAAGAGGAATGAAAATGGAGAAATTGTGAGGTATAAAGCACGTTTAGTCGCACAAGGATTCTCACAAAGACCTGAAATTAATTATGAAGAGACTTACTCTCCTGTGGTGGATGCAACTACTTTGAGGTTCCTTATTAGTCTGGCGATAAAAGAAGGACTTGATTTACGTTTAATGGATGTAGTGACGGCCTACTTATATGGACCATTGGAAAATGACATTTATATGAAAGTCCCAGCAGGATTTAAACTACCTCCCGAGAACAATACTGCATAAAACTAAATCGATCTCTTTATGGACTAAAACAGTCATGGCGTATGTGGTATAATCGCCTTAGTGAATACTTGTTAAGAGAAGGCTATAAGAATGACCGTGTTAGTCCATGCATCTTCATAAAGAGATTTGAGAAATGATTTGTGATAAGTGTAGTATATTATTGGAACTCCTGCAGAGATTTCATATACAGTGGAGTATTTGAAGAAAGAATTTGAGATGAAAGATCTTGGGAAAACAAAATTTTGTTTGGGACTACAAATTGAACATGTAAAGAATGGAATTCTAGTACATATTATTATGTGTCAATTCTAGTACAAATTGAAAATAATGTGTCAATTTATCCAACTTTAGGGAGAGAAAATAAACAGCTGGAAAAGGAAATGAGTTGAATTATTATTGATCCTCGGACTAAGATGTGAATTAAAAGTCCAAATGATATGAAAGAAGTACAAAAGATAATTCAGTTATAAAGATTAGTAAGTCGGTTGCCAGACACTTTTGATGACCTAATAAAGTGACAAGGTCACATGTACCAGCTGTAAATGCTCCAGTTAAAATGGATGTCCTAGAAGGACAATATCAAACTGCTAGTAAGTCTAAAAAGTGCATGAAGCGTGATAGACATATCGGTTCTAAATATAATAATCCTCGGGGGAAAAAAAGGAGCATGAATGAGAATGGCAGGAACGAGGAATGATATTAAGGATCTCAAGAAGAGATGGTAAACATGACAAGAAAGAAATTCAGGTACCTGAGAATAAAGAAATCTCAAATAGTTATGTCATATATGGAACAATATGGAACCGATATCAAATCGACGTTGTTAAGATTTATGCATGAAATGTAGCAGTTGATGAGAATGAGGATCACAAGTCATCTATTGAAAAGTGTATACAAAGTAATGATTGGCCAAAAGGGAAAGAAATAATAGATGTAGAGTTAAAATCTCTTGGAAAGAGAAGGGTATTCGGATCAGTAGTCCGTACACCTAATGATGTAATACCAGTGGCGCATAAATAAGTTTTTATGCGAGAAATATGAAGAGGTCTTTATGTGAAAGAATTGATGAGATGAAATTGTGAGGTGCAAAACAGTATTAGCACAAGGGTTCTCACAAAGACCTAGAATGGATTGTAAAGAAACTATGATCATGTGGTGGAAGCAATTACTTTCAAGTTTCTTATTATGGCAACAAGAAACAAATTAAGAGCCACTGGACAATGTCATTTGTATGAAAGTCCCAAAAAGGATTTGGGCAACAAGAAGCAGAAAATGCTAGTTCTCGAGAAAATTAGTGCATCATATATCAAATGATATTGAGAAATTTATTGATCTCTTTCATGATTGAAAGATGTGATTTCGTATGACATGGAGGATAGTCATACTAGTAAATTTTATAAGAAGAGAAGGAATAACTTATGTACAAGTATTGGAAGATTGTATGAAAAGGAATGAATGACCCTTTTATGTGAAAATGATGACATGGACCAAAAGTCCAATGATCTAAGAGATCATATGATAATCAATTGAGTTATTCAATAAGGTTATGTTTATAGTAATTCACAAAAGATAATATATGGTTGGAATGCATATCTTGGAGATGATGCTTCCAGGGGGAGAAATATGATGATGTGTGGTTGTACTCTTTTTCCTTATCATGGTTTTTATCCTATTGGGTTTTTCCATGTCAAGGTTTTAACGAGGCAGCAAATAACACACAAATGATAGACACCTAAAGTGGAATGTTATCACTCAAATGATGAAGATCTATCAATATTCTAAAGTCTTCGTGGAACCTGTACTAACTGTCTTGGAAGACCTAATATCGACAGAAATCTACTATGGCGCTTCGACCGATCATTTTTAAGGAGTTAATCACATGCTTCATCTCAAAGACTCAAGTTATATTCTCATCATGGCGGGTAAATGCGCGCTGCACTCTTTTTCCCTTAACCATGGTTTTTCCCATTGAGTTTTCCTGGTAAGGTTTTTAATGAGGCAGCATCTTAAGCGCTTTAGGAATATTTTTATAATGGACATCCAAGGGGGAGTGTTATGTATGATTTAGTGGATGCCCATTATAGGCCCATTAACCAATGTTCTAGATTTACTTGTTCCCTAAGTTATACTTGTTCTCCAAGTTATACTTGTTTTCCAAGTTGTATCCCTATATATATACTCCTTATTATCAATGGAATAATACACAACACTTTCATCTTTCTCTCTTGTTTATAACATATTCGGATTTGTTTGCGTAAGTATTATTAAGCATTAAAGTTAATTTTCAAAAAAAAAAAAAAAACTCGGATCATTGATTATATTAGTCAATAGTTCAAATGTTGTTTAAGGGCATCTTCAACAAGGATTTAATTTTAAAGGAGCCAATTATAACACTCTAAATCTGAGTTTACAAAAAAATTAATTCAAAATTGAGTGATTTCAGACAATTTCAATATTCACTGGTGCCATATCGAAAAATGATCTTAAAACTATATAAGAGGTGTGTATCTTCGACTGTTTGGGCAGTTGAAGGACTACTCCGGGACAGACCATCAACTAGTTTTACTCACCCAGAACATGAAGGAAACATGGTCTAAATGGCTTATATAAGATCAAACTGAATTAAAGATTGGATCAATGATATTTGGGATGGTGAGAATCCGAATATTCGAGGGAACTTAGCCAAGATCGATGGAAGGATCGATAAAATAAGTTCTACTCAGATAAATAAGCCAGCTAAGATGATTTCCAAACTAAAACCAGTCACGCCGGATTTTTCTGACTAACTGGATGATTATTCAGACCAGTCAGTTCATGTCTTGTTCAGACAAGGTTGGTTAGGATTCAGACAAGACGGTTGGATCTGTTAGTTTGAGCTCAGTTCGCGGATAAACTAATTTTCTGGTTAGCTGGTTTTTGGGGGGGGGGGACAGTTATAAAACAAAACTCAGCTGATTTGAAAAGAGAGGGAACAATTTAGATTGATAATTCGCAAGCATTATGAGTTAAACCACGGGGAAGATGTTGGTTTCAGGATTGGCTAATCAGAATGATGCGGGGATGGTTTTGGCTGGTGAAAACTGCCCAACTGCTCATTTGATCAACCTATATGGCATTTCTGATCATTTTCCGGGCACAGAGAAAAAAGATAACTTGAGAAAAAAACTTGAAATAGAGACTAACCGGTCAGACTGAGAAAAAGGGAAATTTGGCCGTGAGTTTCAGCGGGAGTTGGGAAAGTGATTGACTCCGACTTTCATAATGGTTGGATCGGCAACCGTTCTGAAGGATCGAGTGCAAGAGGTGTCAGAAACCGCTCTCATCAACCGAACCGAAAGACTAAGGTGAGTGTTCTAGACTGATGCTCTAGTTTAGTTCGTTTTACTTGCTGTGTTTCTTTTAATTTAGATTGCTTGATTGTGTTTCAGTGTTATGTTACTCGGCTGGATGATCGACTCAGATAACTGGGTGATTAGGCTTGTCGGGTTCTCTCTTTTAACTGATTGAAAGAACTGATTGCATGTTAGGGATTTGACTTGCCTCGGTGAGCGGCTTAAATGCACTCACTAAGCAACTTAGTTTGCTTACGCTCTATTTGATTTAACGCATGAAAAGAACATGATAAGAGTGGTTAATCGCAGGACAAGGGCATGCATGAAGAAAGAATGGTTGTTTCTAGTTATGTTGGGTTTTTGGTCTAGTTAAACAATGTAATATCTTATTAGCAAACAATTCATTATACTAGAACTACATGTTTAAGTAATTCAAGTTATCTGTTTAAACATGATTTAGTCTAAAATCGATTAACCTCAAAATTCTAAGTATGGAAATTGGGTTGGGTGTTTCAAATTGGGATCAGGGCATGGTCGATTCTAGGACTTATTTTGTGTAGACGGGTAACTGAATTAAAACCATCGTTCCATCGCCTAAGTCTCGCGGTAAGTCTTCAAACTGATAAGGGTTGTGACCTAGATTCACTGAGACATTATAGTCTAGATTCTGCTATGATCAAGGGCTGAGACCCGGATTACTGAGCCTTTATACTCTGGATTCTTTTTAAGGGTTGCAACCGGATTATTGAAATTTTATGATTTGAACAATTGAGGGTTGAGATCTGGTTTACTGAGACATTATAGCTCGATACTGTTAACGGTTGGAACTCGTTGACTGTATAGTCGGATTTTGATATATGTGATGAACAATTGAATTAGTGTTGGGACAAATTAAGTGTTTTGTTGGTTATTACAGATGGCTAAGAAAAAAAAACAAGTTGTCGATGTAACTGAAGGGATTTCTAAGAATGTTAATCAGTATAATGTTAACAATGGAGAGAATCTGAATGTGGAGAATGCTGAGAATGCAGCTGCTATTAAAGCTGCCAGAGAGGCTGAGGCTGCTCATGTTGCTGAGACTGCCGTTGAGACTGCTCGTATGGCTGAGGCTGCCCATGTTGCTGAGGCTACTAGTGTGGCTGGAGCTACACGTATTTTTTAGGCTGCTCGTAACGCACCTCCAGGAGGGATGGATGCGTTAATTGGAATGTTGGCTCAGAAGTTGGCTAGGGTTCCGGCTTCCGGTGGTGGGCCAGTTCCTGACCCCATCAATATCAATTGCCATCATGTCTGAAAATGCTTGAGAACATGTGGAAAATGGGTACCAAGTACTTTCCAGGTGGTAATGATCTGATGGAGGCAGAGAAATGGATGAACCAATTGGAAAGGAACTTTGATTCCAAATGATTTCCTGAATAATACAAAAGAGCCTTGCGGTTCACCATCTGGAAGGTGATGCACAAATAAGGTGGGGTGGCTGCTCAGATGGAGGACCCAGACTGCACCTTTGAGATTTTTTGTGAGAAGTTCCGGGCTGAGTATTTCCCGGAAGAAGCGTTTAATCGTCTTAATGTTGAGTTCCTAGAACTCCAACATGGAAAGATGCCGCCAGAGAGTACGAGGCTAAGTTCAACAGTTTCAAGGTATTTGCTGCGTGTAACTATGAGAATGAGAAAAAATCAAGTGCGTCACTTGAAGCTCGAGCTTCACAATCATTGTGTGGTTCGTAACTACGAGAGTGTTAATGAATTGGTAGAAAAGGCAGCGTTGCTGGAAGAGGTAATGAACGAGGAAGCCTTGTTGGCTGGAGACCAGTTGAAATCCCAAATTGTCTCGCAATTTAAGAGATCTAGGAATGCCGGTGGGCAGAAGAAGAGTTGGGTGAAAAGATCAAACTCAGGAAAGTCATCTGTTGGTCGCAGTGTGTGTTCGACTTGCCGGAAAATGCATCACGACGTATGTTTGTTTGCTTCAGGATAATCTCAACATTGTGGTAGCTTGGACCATAATGTTTGTGACTGTCCTGAAGAGGATATGAGGGGAAAGGATGTGAATGCAAAGGTGTGCTACAATTGTGGTGAAGTTGGACACTCAGGCCGCAATGCCCCAAGATGGGACATTATCAGACTAGGAAACAAGCAAATGATGGCTTGGCACCACCTGCTAAAAGGCAGAATTTGGCACCACGAGTAACTCGGTGGCTTATGAGACTGCTTTAGAAGCATGCCTGTAATAGTTCTGTGTGAAATTTCATGCCTGTTGAAATTGCTAGGTTCTTAGCATTCTAGGTGAATGTGTAGGGACCCTAGTTATGGGTGGTGTGGCAACCAATATTCTGTTTAACACAGGAGCAATCCATTGTTTCGTTATCCCGAATATGATTGGGATTGTGAAATTCCAGAGAGATTCTAAGGGAGAAGTTGGGGTATTCGATGCAGCTGGAGGCCAAGGCATCACCACTCATGGGACGGTCAGTAACATTGATGTGATGATCACACTGACGAATATACCAGTGGACTTGAGGGTCTGCCGATTGAATTCATACGATGTAATCCTTGGTATGGATTGACTTGGAAAATACAAGTCACACATAGACTGAAATAGAGGACGAGTCCATTTTGAGTCTAGCGGGGGAGTCTTGACCTTCCAAGGCATCATACATACTACATGATGCTTGTTCATCTCGGCCTTGCAAGGGAAACATATGCTTGGAAAAGGATGTGAAGCTTACTTAGCTACTATCTCGACTGCTGAATTAGGGTCGGATGTGGAGCTCAATGATATTCTTGTCTCTAATGAGTTTTAGGATGTGTTCTGATCGCTGATAGGATTACCGGCTCATTCTGATTCCTTCACGATAGAAATTGAACATAGTATTACTTTAAAATCTAAGGCGCCTTACCGGATGGCACCGACATATATGGTCGAACTGAAAAAGAAACTAAGTGAACTGATGGAGAAAGGATTTGTAAGACCAATCAGTTCACCATGGGGTGCACCAGTGATGTTTGTTAAGAAGAAAGATGAGAGTTTCCGACTTCATATTGATTATTGTGGTCTGAACAGAGTAAGAGTAAAGAACAAGTACCCTCTCCCGAGAATATATGAGTTGTTGGACCAACTCAGAGGGTTAAGTGGTTCTCATAGATTTATTTTGCTTCGGGTTATCATTAGATCCCGAGAGCAAAGCTGAATATTCGTAAGATGGCTTTACGGACTAGGTATGGGAAATCGAGTTTGTAGTCATGCACTTTGGGTTGACGAATGCACATGCTGCCTTCATGAAACTCATGAACAACGTCTTTACGGACTATCTGGATGAACCATTTTCATCGATGATATCCTGGTTTACTCTAAGAGTCAAGGAGAACATGAAGCTCATTTTAGGGCACTGATGGAAATGGTAAGGAAGCATAAGCTATTCGTTAAGCTTATAAAATTTAGCTTTTGGCAAAGGAAAATCGGATTCTTGGGTCACGTGATCTCGAACAAGGGAGTGTATGGTTACTCAGAAAAGATCAAGTCAATCGCGGATTGGCCCAGGCCGCATAACGCCTTTGAGATAAGAAGCTTTCTGGGTTTGGCTGGATACTACATACGATTTCTTAAAGGTTTTGCGAGCATGGAAAAACCTATGACTAGACTGTCTGGGAAAGATGTGCATATCATGTGGTCTGCGGACTGTGAGATGAGTTTCTCTAAGCTGAAGGAAATGCTTACGAGTACTCCGGTACTGGCTTTGCCTGAAGCTAATGAACCCGATATGGTATATACTGATGCATCACATACTGGTTTGGGGTGTATTCTGATGCAACAAGACAAAGTGATTGCTTATGCATCCAGACAATTGAGAAAGCATGAGGACAATTATCCTACTCACGACCAGGAAATGGCCGCAATAGTTTTTGCCTTGAAGATATGGCGTTCTTATATTTATGGTGGAAAGATCTTTACTATTCACAAGAGTCCGATTTATATTTTCACTCAACCAGAAATGAATCTGAGGCAAAGGAGATGGATGGAACTAGTTGCTGACTATGATCTAGATATTACCTACCATCCGGGAAAATAAAATCTGGTCGCGGATGATCAAAGCTGGAAGCGAGTGGCTGAGGTCTCAAAAAGTGCGGCTTCAAAGAAGGATATAGAAAGATTGATCATCATGGTTGTAACCTTTTGGTTAGTTGTATTGACTGATGAGCTGTAACGTTGGGCTTGGGAGCAACATATCAAGTTGATCTCTTGCCTCGCGTCTGATTGGCTCAGAAAAAGGATGTGAACCTAATTAAGATGTCCCATAATGATAAGACTGAATACAAGACTTAAAATAACGAGACAATTTTGGTGAATGGTCGAGTTGTGTCCCAAATAATAAGGAATTGTAACATGATCAAATTCTGAAGGAACCTCACTGTTCCAAGTTCTCGATACATCTAGGTTCCACAAATATCTATCGTGATCTGAAAAGATAATATCATTGGGTTGGGATGAAAAAGGATGTGGCGGATTGGGTCGCTGCCTATCCGACTTGTCAAGTGGTCAAGGCATAACATCAAGTTACAAGCAGATTGTTATAGATATTACCCATTCCTGAGTGGAAGTGGGATCTAATCATGATGTATTTCATCACTGGACTGCCACCGCACAACAAGCATGGCGTGATATGGGTAATAGTGGATAAGTTGACTAAGTCTGCCAACTTCTTACCAGTTCACAAACATGATAAGGCTGAAGCGTTGGGAGTGATATATGTGGAAGAGATCGTTAAATTACAAGGTGTGGCTGAGATCATAGTTTCATACTGTGATGAAAAGATCCGAGTGATTAAGCGAAATATGAAAGCGGGTCAGAACCGAGAGAATAGCTATGCTGATAAACGTTGGAAGCAGTTGGAATTCGCGGTCGGTGATCTGGTTTATTTAAGGACAATCATTTACAAGGGTAAGGATCAAGCTACCTTGACTGGGAAATTGGATCCGAGGTACATGGGTCCTTACAAGATTCTGGAAAGAGTTGGGTCAGTTTCCTATAGATTAGAACTGTCGGAGTTTATGGTAACGTTTCATAATGTGTTCCACGTTTCGGTGCTAAGGAAATGCATTAAACTTTGGGAATATGTGATCGCATAACCAAATATTGATCTGCATGAGAACTTAACTATCTTGGGAAGGCCGATTCATATAGTTGGCGAAGAGTAAAGGTAGTAGGCCGGAAACAGTTCAGAATGATCCAAGTTGAGTGAGATTGCGTGGGTAAAGAGGATGTCACATTGGAACCAAAAACAGTGATGAAGGAAAAATTTCCAAAGTGGTTTGAGAAGCATCCGAAGCAAACATATCAGAAGAATCATCCAAGGAAAGGCAAAAATTCAAGGATGAATCTAAGCATAAGTGGAGGAGAATTGTGACACCCTAATTCTGAATTATAATTTTTTAAAAAATAAATAATTCAGAATTGAGTAATTTCAGACAACTTCAATGTTCATTGGTGCCAGATCAATAAATGGCCATAAGACTATATAAGGGGGTGGGTACCTTCGACTAACTAGGCAATCGAGGGACTAAACCAGGAGCGACCATCAGCTAGTTTTACGCACATAAACCATGGAGAAAATATGGTCTAGACGGATTAGATGGGCTCAAAATGGATCAAATATTGGATCAGTGATGCTTGGATTGATGGGAATCTTAATGTTCAAGGGAACCTAGCCATGATTGATGGAAGGATCGAGGGACTAAGTTCTACTCAGTTAGATAGGTCAGCTAAAATGATTGCGAACTAAACCAGTCATACCAGATTTTTTGGACTAGCTGGATGATTATTCAGACCAATCAGTTCTTGTCTTGTTCAGACAAGGTTGGTCTGAATTCAGACAAGAAGGTTGGATCGGTGAGCTTGAGCTCAGTTCACGGATAAACTGATTATCTAATTATCTGGTTTTGGCAGGAACGGTTACTCGCCAAAACTTAGCCGATTTGCGCAAGGAAAAAGAACGGGAATAGTTCATATTGAAAATTAGTGAGCCTAACGAGTTAAACCGTGGGGAAGCAATTGGTTTTGGGATTGGCAAACCAGAATGACGCGGGACGTTTTCGGACAGCTTTGGCTGGCGAAAACCCCCTGCTGCTCATTTAATCGACCCATGGGTCATTTCTGATCATTTTCGCGCACAGAAAGAAAGAAAACTCGAGGGAGAACTTGAAAGAGAGACTAACCGCGCAAACTGAGGAAAAAGTAGATTTGGCTGTGAGTTTCACCAGGAGAAGGGCAAGCGATTGACTGCGACTTTCGTACTGGTTGGATTGGCGACCGTTTTGAAAGATCGAGTGCAAGAGGTGTCAGTTTGTCCGTGTTTATGTTGTTCGTCCATGAGATATATGTAATAACAAATATTGTGAAAACTCGTTTGTGTGTACTCCCTAACTAAATGGAAAAACCTTGTCATTATAACCATGCATATAACGACACAGATACTATCTTCATCAATTTAGAATAATCTATTGCAAAGACTCATAATATTTAAAATGAAAACTTGGAGGCTTTGACTCTGAATCTAATGATAATGTAACAAATTATCACAATTCACATAAGTCAATTGATCCAGTGGCAGAGGCACATAGGTGGGAGGGCGGTCAACTCACCCCTATGAAATTTCATTATTTAATATAATTTTCTAAATTTTGTAATATTAACTACATTAAAATATTTGTAATGACCCCAATAAATTTAAACAAAATCCAAGTCTTTTTTACATCAACCAAATAAACTTATTTGAGCCCATTAAATTTAACTCAAATCCATACATCTATATTAACAGTTTCGACCAAATAAAAAATAGACATCATATTTTTTTTTGTGTGCAAAAGACTTATAATTTATTTTAAAAATTAAAATATAACATGTGTTATCCTTTATGTAATTTATATAAGATCATTTAAAAAAAGCTGATTATTCTTAGAATTTGGTCTTATTCCTTGTATAATTTTGGATTAGTTATTTTATTTATAAAATATTAAGTAAAACTGTGTAAAATAATAATGTGTAGAGAAATCACTAATAAATACATATAACCAATTTAAATTAAATTACAAAATATAATTGCAATATTCTTATCACAAGCTTTATTGAAATCTAGCTCACCTAAAAGATATTTCAAGCAATTTAAAAATGTATATAATATAATAAAATATTTGAAAACTATATATTATATATTAATCTGTAGTATTTTTTATTTATTTGTATATATTATTGACCCCGATAAAAATTTATCCTGGCTCCGTCACTGATTGGATCTATATTTATATTTTATAGCCTTTTATTTCTTCTTTTACCTAGACATAGTCTTTTGAGAAAATCTTCTAATCATCCATATACTTCAATGGTTAAGCTCTAGTTGATAATAATTAATATATAAACAATTATATTGTTTTCTTTATTGAGAATACTAGAGATCATTCCCCAAGCGCATGAACAAAGGTTTGTTTTGTTTTTATAAATTTTATATATATATTTTTTATTATTGCATTCTTTAATTCATATTTTATGTTTTTATTCAGCGATATAATGTTATTTCTTTCCAATTTTTATTCTTTTAGGTATTTTATATATATTTATAGGTTTTATTTGTCGAAAAACTTTTCAATTTGAGCTATTTTGTAATATTTTTTGTGTTGACCTAATTAGTATGTTAATTATTTTTTATTTGGAGTATGTAATATTTTTAGTTATTTTCCTTTCCACATCTAAAGTTTGTCACTATCTTTTTATCATAGAAATGTTTTCTGATTTTTATATATTTACTTGTATATTTTTTTCTGCTAAGATGTTACTCTTACATAATTTACTTGCCATTCATGTGATTTTGTTATTTTTATTAATATTTTTCAATTTTTTCATCTTCAACTCTGGATATTTAGTTTAATCTAATCTGAAAGTTCATATATTATTTTTTTCATCTTCAATTTTGAATATTTAGTTTAATCTAATCTGAAAGTTCATATATTTTGCTATGCATAAAGAATCTCAGAGTTTTTATGTTGTCGGATTGAAATGTATAATTAGTTTTATATGTTTTTTAGTAATGATATTAATGTGAACCCATTTGGATGGATAATTAGATTATATGAATTTTGTAGGATATTTTAAAAAAACATTTATATTTTGATGATGTGAATAATTTAGATGGAGAAAAACAAGCTAGTTATATATAAAGATTGGTGAAGTATGGTAAGGTGAAACCATTGTTCGAATACGCGCTAGGCGTTAGTCGGACGGTCGGGTTGGGCCTAGCGCCTAATGGAAAAATCGGAGAATACGCGGGGATTAATCGGGGCGTAATTTTATGTGTTTCTATCGATATATAGCGTATATATATTATTGTTTGTAAGAAATTGTTGTCTTTATAACGTAGTCCAGTGGTTCTGTGGGCGTGGTATTCGCCTCATTACACGAGTTCGACCCTTATAGGAGTCATTTTGTATATTTTTCTCATTTTCGCTTTAATGAACGTATTAGGACAAAAATGCCCTTGTCTTCTTCCCCATGCCTCTGCGACTCTGAAACCCTAAATTGCGAAGTTGTCTTTTTTTTTTTTTGATTTTTCGCGATTCTAACTTGATTTTTTTGTGGATTTTAGTTTAATATGATAGATCTACATAGAAATATAAGATAACAGCCCGAAAATTTCAAAGAAAACGAAATTTTCATAACCTCCGATTTTTTGACCGCCCAAGTGTAAATCGCGGCGGTTTAGCCGCGCCCAGCGCCTTTCCGGCGACCTCCCAGCCGCCCAAGCCGCGTTTTCGAACAGGGGGTGAAACCATATAACATAATCAATGAAAGTATGATACATCTGTATGATTTATACCGATTTTTGTATGCATT
This sequence comes from Orychophragmus violaceus, assembly GCA_030180135.1. Lineage (NCBI taxonomy): Eukaryota > Viridiplantae > Streptophyta > Magnoliopsida > Brassicales > Brassicaceae > Orychophragmus > Orychophragmus violaceus. The sequence goes on from CM058230.1 coordinate 35,333,890, forward strand.
TTATTTTTATAAATAATTTTTAACTTTTCGATCGTCAATATGTGCGAGTTTGTAGTTTATACACCCTCATTTAGCAAATGAATTTCATCATACATGTCATAACCGTGATGGTCACGAGATTAGAATGCGCGTCTTGCTAGAGAGTCGACGTGCTCGGTCCGAAGGAACTAAGTTGTTCTTGAGAGAGAACTGACTAGATTCAGAGACCGGCGAAAGTAAAATTGTGTTCGGGATGGATAAGGAGAAGATTGTGTTCGGGGTTCCTTGAAGAGAATGATATGCTCGGTAACGAGCGTGTTTTGTATTCAGATTCCCGAGCAGGCCGAAAGACGTGCTCGGTTTACAATTCGGGAATTGACTCTAGAGAGAGAAAGTAGTAAGAAGTGCACAAATCCCAAAAAGTTACATTAATGTACAGTGACGACTCCTATTTATAGTAAAATACGGTCGTACTTTTTACAGGCCGTTGACTCCTTGTTGAGCTCGTGCGGATGGGCCGTACTTGGTGACGAGATGGGCCGAGCCGTACGTTCTTTTGGCTGTTAGTGGAGCCGAGCTGACTTGTTTGTTGTGGGCCGAGCCGAGCCGAGCCGATTGTATTGGGCTTGGTCTAGGCGTACGCGTTCGGGCCTATATCTTGTTGGACTATTTGTTTTTGTTGGGCCGACCTTTGTATAGAGAATAGGTATTGGGCCTTCTAATTGGATGGGGTGCTAAACCCATATATAACAGTAAGCCCCCCCCACAGTTCGTCGATCTTCGTGGTATTTCGTGGTCGGCGGATTTGCAAGTGTTTTAGTTGGGTCAATACCTGTTCGGTGCAGATTTGGTCGGCTTGTTTTGTCTGCTTGTTTTTGTCGTTTCTTCCTCGAGAATCTCAACGGATTTCTTGGGAGAACACGCTAGATACTGAAGGGTCGCATTGGTGTAATGATGATGCTTATAACTGCTGAAGCTGGAGAGTCGCGTAGGTGTCATTATTGCGTTTGCCTCGATAACTTCCCATTTTACCTATAAAACCTTGCTCCTCTCTTCGCTTCATTTCACTTCTCTCCTTCCGCAGGTACTTCGCTCTCCCTTCTCTCTAATATTCACTTTCTCTCTCTAGCTTTTGTTGTTTGTATTAGTAAAGTTATGAGCATCGATTCTCGCTCAGAATCATCTTCCGATCGGGATCTCCATTTGGTAAGATTGTCCGAAGGCGATTCCGCTCAGTCCAGCTCGTCTGTCGCGCAGGGAAATTCTTCATTGTGTTCGGGACGAACATAAGTCGTATCGCGTGATCCAGCTTCCGGTGGTTCTCCGAGCATACAAATTCCGTTTTTGGTGGATTCCGAGGACGACGGGACGTGACCTTGGACGTCTTCGTTGGTTCGCCTTCCTGTGAAGGAAGAAGAGATTTATCTTTTCGATCAAGCTCTGCTCGGTACGCTTGCTCCAGTTCCGAACAGATCCAAGAAATCTCGAAAATGACAAGCCAGACAGCTTCGGGTGAGCCCGAGAAGCCTAAGAAGACCCGTCCTTTACGTCCGGTGTTGAAGACGAAGTGTACGGACGATAATCTAGAGTGGCTGCTAGAAAATTGCGCCTCGGAGAGTGCTGGTCGGTCGGCTTGTGCTACGCAAGCCCGAGGAGCATGAGAGGCCCTGAGACTGCCCGGAAGGATGGATCTGTCTTTATGATTTCTGGTTTAGGCAGATTCATTTGAGGTTTCCTCTCCCAAGGCTTCTTGTCGCTTACCGCGAGGAAAGGCGAATCGCGCTGTCTCAGCTCTGTCCGGCGGCTGTTCAGAACTTGGTCGGGTCCATGATCCTTGCCAACGAATGTGGAGTTGATATGAATCTCCGATTTTTCGAAGAGATTTCGTCTATATCGACGAACGGAACTACTGTCGGGACTCGCTATGTCTGTTTGAGATCGCGTCATGATCTCAAAGTGGTGATCGGGAAGCCTCAAAAGTCGACGATTGGCAAGACCGATATTTCTTTGCTCGGGTTGATTCGGCTTTGGTTCCTGATCCGGAGAGGCCGTATAGGACACTATGGAACAATTTTCATGGTAACTTGCTTTGCTTTGCTTGTGCCTTTTTATTGACTAACTCATGCTCGTCTTTTATTTTTGCAGATCGTCATCCTATCTCTCTTCCGCCTCCAGTCGGGTTTTTACGAGATCTTAAAAAACTCGTTGCTTGGGGTATCCAGAAGTGGCCAGACGTGCACGCTGATCGGGTGAAGCGAGCTGTAGAGCGTTTTAACGAAAGTATTTTTTATTATATATTTTTTTTTATCCCTGACTTGCATTTCCTCTTTCTTCTTTGGCTGATCGGGGTTTTGCTGTAGGTTGCCATCTTCGTTCGGTTGAATCTTTAACCGAGCTAAACAATAGGCCTCTCGTTCCAATCGTCAAGAAGAGTAAGAAAACAGAGATGGGTCAAATGGATCTCGAAGTTTTGAACTATGTTGAGGATAACCTTACTGGTCCGGGGGCCCCGACCGTTTCTCAAAGCAAGGAGGTAATTCCTATCGACTTGGACCACAATCGTCTTTTTTCTCCGTCGGTCGGGCCCGTTCCTTTAGGGATGATTTTTGTAAATGAGTATCATCGGGACTTGTTTCGTCAGGTGAGTGCGACGGTGGACGCAATCGAGGCCGAGAAGGCTGAGAAGCGTCGAAGGAGGAAAGAGAAGAAGAGGTTGCGAACCGAGGATGCGGCTGCTGCCGTGGATACTTCGGAGGTGCCTTCCGAGAGGAAGAGGAGGAAGAAGAAGAAGGTCGCTGCTACGCAGATGGTCGATGCTCAGACGACTGAAGCCCCCGAGCGTCCTGATGGTGGAATGGATCTGGCGGTTCTTCCTGATACCGAAAATGCTCGGGATGGAACTCCTGAGCGCCCAACTGCTAATGAGACAGCTCCTTTGGAGACTGATCAGGTCGCTGATCGTGAAGAAGCGGATGGTCGGGAACAAAACGAGAATGCTGGTTCTCAGGATGAACGCGACATGCCAAACATTGATGAGATCGCCGGTCTTACTTTCCTAGGCGGACCGGGTGAGGGTGCGTATACGAACTATGGCTTTGCTGTCTGGTATGAGGGCACGAAATCGATGGTCCGTGATGGGGAGGCCTGCGCGGATTTGTTCCGGATGCTGCGAGATAGTCCGCCACGACCACTTCCTTCGGTCAATCGTACGCCTTTTCCTGATCATAAGAAAGCAGCAGCCAAAGACATAGCTCGGGTAAGGCTTTGCTCGTCTTTACAGGTTTGCTCATTTTTTTTGTAGTGTTTGGTTTTGATCCGTCTTTTTGTTTTCAGGGCCTTGCCAACTACAACCTGCTCTTCGATGAGTATGATCAGAGGCAGGTTGATCTAGAGAGGATGATCAGTGGGCTGCAGAGGGATCTCGGCAAATCCGGAAGGGTTATTACCCAACTCGAAGGGTACCGTGAGGCGGCGGCTACTACGGAGGCGCTTTGCTTGCCCCTTAAGGCCGAGGAAGAGAAGGTGTCTGCTCTGGAGGAGAAGGTTGCTGGACTTTCTTCAGAGAATGCTCGAATGGATGCCGAGAATAGGCAGTGTCTGACTGATTGCTCGAACGCTCATGCCGAAGCTGATGAACTGGCTGTTCGAGTGGCGGATCTTGAAAGAAAGTTGGAGTTGGAGTGTGCTCAGCTCATGATAGGGTCTAGTTTTAATCCTATTCTACTGCAAGTGCACAGTTAAGTGATTGTAGTATATAGGGTATCGAATCCACAGAGACTCTGGTCTCGATAGATAAAGAACCGTAGGAATTTAAACTAAGAAGAAAGCAAATTGTAGTAAACTAAATAGCAAAGCAAGAAAGTAAACAAGTAGTAGATTGTTGGTGGTGAAAACAGTTAATTAAAGGCGCTAAGTCTAGGGCGTTCTCAGGAAATCAGACAAGCAGACAAATCAATCAGTCAGGATCTAATTAAGCACAGTTCTAGAACTCAAATCACGGATATAGAATTAACCAAATCTCTTTGCAAAAATCCTCTAAGTCTAAGTGCAGTAATCCAAATCTCTTTGCAATTACTAACAGATTAAACTAGCATTAATTTCAAGTTCGATATGTTCACATTTAAACTAAGCCAAATCTCTTTGCGAATAATTTAATTGCTCAACCTAAATAGTTCAGATTCTAAACCACACTCTCGTGTCGTATTTAGCAACCTAAGATCTAGATTCTAATTGATCAGGTTAGAACTAGCATTAAACTCAATTTAGATCGAAGAACATTCTATTCATGTGAATCCTAACTGAATTAAACAAGTCTAGCAAGTCATGAAATCCTTAATGAGAAACCCTAAACCTAACTATGAATCTACTCAGACATAGAATATGAAAGCATAATCAATGAATTAATAGAAATCATAAAAGAGATTAGATAAATAAAGGGGTTCGAATCTTCTCCAAAATAAAGTGAAGTACAGGATCAGATCAGCCCCAATAGCTCTAAAAACTCTCTGCTCTTAATTATGAAAGCGTCTCTAAAATAAACACCAAAATCCTAATTATATATGCATAATCTCGGCTGGGGCTTCTTTGTAAATACTGGAAACTTCTGGGCCAAAGTGCAAAATCTTGAATCTTCATTAAACCGCCGAATCGGCCCAACTCGCTAGTGTGTCGATCGACACCAAAGGTGTGTCGATCGATGCATGATCTCAAAATCGGACAGTGAGCTTAATCTCTCGGCCAAACACTCCAAAAATCACCAAAATGCTCCAATATCTCCAATTCTGCTCCAAACCTGATTATACCTGTAAAAGACTCTAAAAGAACACAAAAGGACACTAAAACACAATTATATCATGGCATAAACCGGTAAAAACCATGATATATCAACTCCCCCACACTTAGCCTTTGCTTGCCCTCAAGCAAAACAGAGAACTAGAATGTAGTGAAGAGGTTTGAAAACTCTTCAGAAACTCTTTTCATCTTAGAAGCAGCAACACTCAGATTCCCCTTAGTAAACCACATGAAAGAATCAACCTGCAGACATCAAGACCAACATATACTTCCCCCACACTTAGCAACTGTCCTAAGTAAACTCCACAATCACATTCACGCATTCAAATTTACCCTACTGACTTCTGCAAGTATTTAAGTGCGGTCTCACCTAAAGAGTATCGATCAAAGGCACATGGACTCTTACCTTATCAGCTCTAGACCACCATACTATCTTTCTCTAGTCCCCTTCTTCTCTTTTCCCTTCCTTAGCATTCTGATTTTTCCCCATTGGGTATCATTTTTTTTTTTTATCAGTGCTCTTCCCGCTAAGGGGTGTACCTTGGACACATTCCATGGATGCACAGGATATGATATATATATATTTTTTTTTTTATGGAAGGGGAGAAGGGAACTAGATAGGACAGGTTTACAGGCTGTGTCAGAACTAACAAGGGAATTCGACACAAAGTATACCAAGCCCTTAGGTGAGAAATCTAAGTCAGTATTAAGGTGAAGTCAGTAAAAGGATCCTCTGATACCTGAAGTGATGTGGGTGTCCTCAGTAGGTTGATCCATGTATGGGTTTTCTAATAGTCAGAGATAATCTGCCGTTTCATCCCAGTGGTTACTTAAGTTCCTGCCAGTGCTGCTAATCTTCTCAAAAAATCATTGTTTCCTACTTAAAAGTTTTGACTCAATAAAACAAATTTGGAAAAATTTAAATGACTCTTAAGAAAACAAAAGAAAGAAGTTAGTAGAACCTCCCCCACACTTAAGACACACTGTCCCCAGTAGTGTCAAGCGAAGGATTGGCAAAAAGAAAGAAAAATTTTGTTTAAGGAATGGTTGAGTTCTGTCGGGTTTTACCTCTGTCGCTCAGGCATCGATCGTTGCACTAGGTGATTTTTCGTGTATGATCGATCGTTTCTCAGGACCGCAACAATCGCTGCAATGCGATTTCGATCGTGTTGTGACGATCGACACAGTAGTGTGTCGATCGACGCACTGCGTATATTGGATCAGTCAGCAAGTTAGCAGGTTAGTCCGTTGGTAAAACCAAATTTTCGTTCCTGCAAGCTGAAAACACTGAAAACAGAGTAAAATCAAGGCAACAAATGTATCTAATCAAGCACAACCAACCAAACATAGTAGCATCCTAAAAATCAAAAGAAAAAGTGCAAAGGAAAAGAAAAAGATAGCAGAATACAGAACCGAATGTCTGAAAATGGAGACTACGCACTCTCGCTCTCATCATCATCTATCCCACCATAGCGCTCAGTGTCACTGGCTGCCGCAGGAGAACGCTGTCGACGTCGAGTAGCAGGGACGGGCTGATGGATCTGTGGTTGTCTCCTGCAGGTGCAGGTGCGCATGAAGTTCCAAATGCTCCGCAGAATCCCATCCTCTCTCTCTCTCTCTCCACTCTGCCTCAGACATATCACCATCGGGCACTGTAATCTCAGGATAAGGGCCGATGTCAGCAGCAGGAGCAGCAGCAGGCGCAGGGGCAGAGGATGATGAAGTTCGTGTAGAAGGCTCTCCCAGTGGATGAGCCATAGAAGGGACTCCACGATGCGCGGTCTCAGGAGGCTGAAATCTCAGGGCCTCCAGTGTATCAATCTATGTCAATCCAGGAGCAGGAAGCTCCACTCCACACTTCCCCGAGATCGGATCGTGGTAGACCCATATGCGCCCCTCCTTGAGCCAGGTAGAGCTCTGCAAGTGGCTGAAATCAAGGAACTCCTTGGCTGTGTCACACTCTGTGCCCTCTAGAGGAATCCGGCAGTGCATAAAGATGGGAGTAAGCAGGCTCCCCACTGTCTCTGTGTCTACACCATCAAATGGCTTCAACTGCAGGTCACATAAATGCTGAGTGAAAACAGCTCCCAAGTTGAGACCCTTAGTCGGATCTCTCACGCCAGAATCCTGAAACTGATCTCGCAGCCCGATAAACAACATCTCCATCCCATACTTGCGCATCTTGTTGGCCTCATACTTGCATAGCAAGCTCCAACACAAGATACGCAAGACATATCTCAGCACAGGATGCCTCACCTGCTTCACCGGTGTAGTCCTCGAGTTGTATCGACCGCTGCCAATACACTCCCAAAATGATCGGGCCTCCTCTGGATCCCACTCAAGTGGCATGCCAATGCGCCTCGGCTCAGTGCTGAAACCGTAGTTCCTGCAGATATCTAGTAAAAGAATCCGATACATGACTCCCCGACTCATCAAGGTAAAGATACCTCCTATAGCGATCCTGCTATCTGGATCCGGGTAAACCACTCTGCAAGTGGCTAGCAACTGTCTGACCAGCTCTGGATATAAATCATAAGGACGCATAGGCATTGTCCCTAGACCAATGCCCTTGCACACTGCGAGTACCTGCTCATCTATCCCTAGAATCTTACAGGTAGAGAAATCTGCGAACCTGGTTGGTTTAATAATCATCCCACACCAACTGTTGTTTAGCAGCGAGCCAAATTCATCCCACTGGTTAAGCAGTGGCCTCTCTGTAAAATCGGCAGTCTTAAGGAACTCAGAAATGTTCCGTGGCCACTGTCTGGCTGTCGGGATATCTGTCATGTCTGCTCGGGGCCAAGGCAGTGCTACTGCTGGACCAACTCTCACATAAGGCTCAGGTGGCTGAGAGTCTCTATGAAACCACCCTGGTGGTGGTATGTACTGTCGTGTGGCTGTTGCTGCTGTTGCTCGGCGCTTGCGGGGTTGTCTGCGAGATGCCATCTGTATTCAACAAGAAATTAAAACAATTAGTCTCGGCAATCTCTCTGTGAAATCGCGAAGCATCGACCGTTGCACCTAAGGCATCGATCGTTGCAAGGCGATTTTGCATTATCGAACATTTCCCCAAAATCGCAAAGCAACGACCGTTGCACAAGTGCAACGACCGTTGCAAGGCGATTTCAGCCGCAATCAAAATCCATAAATCGTTCTAAATTCGTTCCACATTTGCACTAATCAGCCTAAAATTGAAGGAATTTCTAGCAGATCCTAATCCAATTAGGCAATCCTAGTATGAATTCCAAGCCTAGGATCTAGGGTTCATATAATCGAATCATTAGGATCTCAGGATTACCTGGTTATTAGCAGCGGAAGGTTTTGCAGATAATCGAGATCTAGAGCGCCTCAAATGCTGCGCCTCTACTGGTATCCACACGCACACGAACTGAACTGGAGGGATGCTAGTGCCTATAGAGATCCAATCTCTTCAGAGGTTTCTATTCAAGTTCTGGTGGCTGTGAATTAGGTTGAAAATCAGTTTAGGTCGACCATATATCTTATATATGTCGACTTAAACCATAACGGAATTAACCAGCGATTAAACCGTTTTAATCTGGTAATCCGCGAGTTGCATCGATCGATGCACTCTTTGCATCGATCGACACTGCCCCAGAATATTGATATCGAATGCATATCAAATATGCATTCCCTAGATCATTACATTAATGATCAACCTCGTCTTTTACGTCCAGTTTTCTTAGGTGTGTGACCCTGTAGGATCATATAACACTAGCAATGAGTTCTCAACTCATTGATCATAAGTGGCTTCTAGCAAAGCGTTATGACTACCTAGTGTTATGTGATTGTCTCATATCGACTATACGACTTTCACTTAGAGTAAGCACAATAGATTTCAGGACATTCCCAACAATCTCCCACTTGTACTGGAATCATCTATTCCTTTAATCCCTTTGTCACTATATCTCGATCTAGCATAAGGCAAGAACTGTGTCATCCTTATTGAGCCAAGATCATGTTCATCGAACTCCGATTTATACTGACAAGACAAACGACTGACAATCACCTCGTTTGAGTGTGGCCACACATTTCTCAGTATCAAATCTTCGATGGGCCCTGAGATATTTATCTCCTGTTATATAGGAGGGACAAATCTCATCTTGTTCCATCCCTATCTCTTCACACGCTTCATGATACGCCCAATCAATGCCTTTATAGTCACCAGTTACGGCTGACGTTTGACAAGGTTAAAGCGGACAAATTCACATGTAAGAAAATATGATGAACTCAGGTCTAAGGACTATACTCTATAGTCGTAATGAAAACTCTCATGACACTTATATAACTATCCCGTAGAGTTCTCATCAGTGGGTCATGTCCGATCCTGTGTTCTCCAACACATATCTATGTGATTGACTTTAATACTCTTATTAATGACTCCATGAAACTTAGTCATCAGTCACCTCACATACTAGTCTCACGCGGTTGTTAATGTCCCACTTTAACAACCTCGACCAGGGACCAACATAATTTATGTCATTTATTATCTATAGGGTTTCATGATCAAGTCACATACTCGATGACCTATAAAATGTCATAAATTACTTTGGGACTATTATTTAATAACCATTATTAAATAATACAGATGTCAGATTTCAATAACATAATCAAATTATGTTTACATGAACATCATATCATAACTAAAATTAATGACAATGACTCCCACTAAAATTAAGATCACATCTTAAGACATCTAATGCCTTTAGCAGTAGCCTGACCCTCATTCGCCCTTGCTCAGCGTGTGTCGAAAGACACTGCGTCTCGCTAAGAGTAATACCAAGAGTCATTTGCACGAATCCCTTCTTGGAATCCTGCATATTGGACCTGTGCAAGGCCTTATCACCATAAGTATCTTGACACAATCCAATTAGCTTATCTAATCTATCTCTATAGATTCTTATTCCAAGAATATATACGGTTTCTCCCATAATTTCATCGAAAAACAACTTTCGAGTCAAGTCTTAACAGACTGAAACAATGGAACTTTATTTCCGAGAAGTAGTATGTTATCAACATACAATACTAGAAATGCAACTGCGCTCCCACTAATCCTCTTGTAAACACACGGTTCCTCTTCATTCATGATGAAGTCAAACCTTTTGAATGCTTTATCAAAACGAAGATTTCAACTCCGAGATGCTTGCTTCAATCCATAAATGGTTTGATGAAGCTTGCATATCTTCCTAGCTTCATTAGGATCAATGAAAAACTTCAGGTTGTGTCATGTACACATCCTTTTTCCAGAATTCCATTAAGGAAAACTGTTTTCACATCCATCTGCCAGATCTCATAACCATTATGAGTGGCGGTTGCTAGGAGAATCCGAATGGACATTAGCACGGTGTCTGGGATTAGGTTTCTTCACAGTCAATACCATGAATTTACTTGAAACCTTTTTGCCACCAACCTAGCTTTGTACATCTGAATATAACCATCCATGTCATCTTTTTTCTTCTTGAAAATCCATTTACTCACAATGGCTTCTACACCATCGGGTAAATCAACCCAAGTCATACTTGGTTCTGTGACATGGATCCCATTTCGGATTCAGCGGCTTTCAGCCATTTTCGGAGTCAAGGCCCATCATTGCTTCTTCAAAATTCGCAGGCCTGTCACTTTCAATGATCAGTAGATCACGGCAATTGGTTATGAGAAATCCATATTTCTCGGGTTCGTGACGGATCCTTTCGGATCTTCGAGCTTCAGTTTTCTGTAAAAGTCGCGCACACATATCTCATATGTATACTTTTACCACGACCTAATTAACCAAGATTTAAACCGTAGTTAATTAAGTCATAAACCAAAATCAATATTTGGTTCGCGATCTGTGTCGATCGATGCAACTTTTGTGTCGATCGACACTTCTTCAGAAACTCGCCATTTAAATGTATATCGAATATACATTCACCAGATCCTTTATAAACTCTAGGCACCACAGGTGCAGGTTCTACAACTCTTTGTAGATCCAACTGCTGCTCTTCCTCATCAGGTTGAGCAGTCTCCTGTGATTTTCGAATTTCTTCGAGTTGTACTTTTACTCCCACTGTTCTTCTTGGAAAGAAAGTCTTTCTCAAGAAAACATAGTTCCGAGCAACAAACAATTTGTTCTCGAACTGGTTGTAAAAGTAACATGCCTTGGTTTTGTTAGGACAACCAATGAAGTAGCACTTATCAGATTTGGGTGTGAGCTTATCAGAGATTAAACGTTTTATATAAGTCTCGCAACTCCAAATATCCATGATGGATAAATCAGAAACATTTGCATTCCATATCTCATGTGGTATCTCTGTAACTGATTTTGATGGAACTCTATTTAAAGTAAACTCAGACATTTCTAGAGCGTATTCTTAGAAGGATAATGGAAAATCTAAGTGACTCATCATTGATCGAACCATATCTAATAAAGTCCGATACATGAGGAGTAAATTGTGAAACACTTTCACAATCTCTCAGATGATCACTAAATTCTTGACCTAAGTATTCACCTCCATGATCTCATCGTAGAGGTTTAATACCTTTGCCAAATTGATTCTGTACTTCATTTTGGAACTCTTTGAACTTTTCAAAGATTCTGACTTATGCCTTATAAATAAGGCATAACCGTACCTTCTGAAAATATCAGTAAAGGTAATGAAGTACTGAAATTTTCTTCTAGCACTAGTGCTCATCGGCCCATATACATCCGTATGTATAAAGCCCAATAAGCCTCTGGCCCTTTCATTTTGTTTGTTCGCAACCTGTATCGACCGACACATCGTTTGTGTCGATCGATGCTACCTTTGCTGAAAGGGGCCTTCGTCATTTTACCCAATAAACAAGATTCACTTTACTCATTGTGATTCATAATCAGATGAGCCCAAAAGCCCATCACTATGGAGCTTCTGAATCTATTTCTCATTTACGTGGCTCAAAACGACAATGCCAGAGAGAAGTTTGATTCGTATCATTTGACTTGAATCTCTTGGTATTAATGTTATAGTTAGGCACATTCTGGTTTAGAACATAAAGTCCATTCTCTAATGGATTGCTACTATAAAATATATCACTGTAATCAAATGAATAACACTTATTCTTAACTTGAAAACTGATATCCTTCCATATCCAAACAAGGAATAGAAATAATCTTTCTGCTCATAGCAGGTACATAGTAGCAGTCTTAAGTTCAAAACATGCCATAAAAGGAAAAACAAATGAAATACTCCTACGGTTAATGCAGCAACTCTTGCTCCATTCCCACTCATAGGTCCACTTGTCCTTTCTCCATAGTCCTACTTTTGCTCAGGCCCTGCACATTTTCACAAAATATGAGTACCACAGCTGGTATCCAATACCCAATAAGTAGGACTATAAGAAGTAACATTTACTTCTATAACATAATACCTGAAGAAGAAGTCTCGTACGTCTTCTTCAGCTTCTCATAATCTTCCAAGAATTTATTGCAGTTTCTTTTCAAATGCCCATAACCATTACAATAACGGCACTTAACATCTTCAGAAGGACTGGTTTTAACCTTAGGAACATGGCCAGACTCGCTTGGATTCACAATCGAGCTCGTCTTGCCATCACCTTTGTTCTTACCAAGTTTCTTAAACTTTTTACCCTTTTGTACCATAAGGACATTTGGGGTGTCCTTCTTGATGTTAGGTTCAGCAGTCTTAAGCATCCCATGCAATTCAGTCAACGTCTTCGTCAAGTTGTTCATGTTATAGTTCATAACAAATTGATCATAGCTTGACGGCAGTGACTGTAGAATGATGTCAGTAGCCAACTCTTGGCTAATGGGACAATCTAGTTTCCCCAGGTTATCAATATAACCCATCATCTTAATGACATGAGGACTAACTGGTTCACCCTTTGGTAGCTTGCACTCAATCAGAGATCTAACCGTCTGGTATCTCTGAGTTCGTGCCTGCTCCTGAAACATACTTTTCAGGCCAGTGATCATCTGTATTGGCGACTCCACGTACTCATATTGCTTCTGCAATTCCGAGTTCATGGTAGCCAACATGAGACAACTCACATCCACCGCATCATTAGAATGCTTATCCCAAGCATCCTTATCTGACTGCCAGGCATTGGCTCGGTACTTCTTGGGGAGAACTTTCTCAAGGACATAGTCCTTTTTCTCCTGTTTGAGAACAATTCTCAAGTTCCGATACCATTCAAGAAAGTTGGATCCATTTAACTTGTCCTTCTCAAGGACGGATCGCAGGGAGAAATTGTTACGATGGTTTGTGCTAGACATAGCTGAAAAACAAGGGAGGTTTTAGTTATGATGTTCAAGAAATGAGAAGTCTTAACAATTAAGAAAACTCGCATTATATTCAAAACAATGTTTCCTCAAATGAATATAATGATCCAAGACCCATACTTCACTAAACTTGAGTGAGCCACTGGCTATCACCCAAATTTAGCTATCTAGGTAAGCAACAACTTTGCTAGTTATATCCAATATAACTCTTGGTTGTGGATTTGACATCTTATGTCCAATCCACCTGATATCTCTGAGCCCAAAACGATTTTGATGGCCCAGTCAAGTAAACCAATCTCTTAAGTCATGTAATTGTTGACGCCTTGCACTGCAAGCCCATCAACACGATTACTTCCTGCGTTACTCATGTAATTGTTGATACCTTGCACTGCAAGCCTATCGTACAATGAAACAAGTCTTGACAGTTGACAAGATTGGAAAGACATCAAGTATCACTTGATATTTGGTTGAGGAACGGAACCTTAAAACGTTCAGTTTTATTATGTTTTAATTCTTCTAATTAATTGATTTATCTTGCTTTGTTTCTGTGATTTCAGGTTCCACAACCTAAACCATCGAATCTGATGTCGACCGACACTACTTTAGTGTTGATCGATGCAGAATAACCAAAAGCAATCCGCGATAACCGATCAATCCAATTGATCCGGTTTTGAATACCGGTCAGTGTCGATCGATGCTACATTAGCATCGGTCGATACCAACCCAATCGCAATAAACCATTCTTAGTGTTTAACCATCATTAACCAAGCTCGATAACCGGTCCAATCCAATTGAACCGATTCATCAATCTAGCGAGGTGTGTGTCGACCGACACAACTATTGTGTCGATCGACACTAGGCGAAACCTAAGTTTTATTCGGGTTTTCGCCCTGTGTCGATCGATGCCAAAACCCTAAAACGTTTTTCGAACAAAACCCTAAACTAGGTTACTTTGATCAAAACGAGTTTTAGCATGCTTGTATCAATTATACAGAGATCCAGATTCAACCAATCTAATCAACATGCTACAGATTCAATGGAACCCTAAAGCTCTGATACCACTGAAGGAATTTCTAGCAGATCCTAATCCAATTAGGCAATCCTAGTATGAATTCCAAGCCTAGGATCTAGGGTTCATATAATCGAATCATTAGGATCTCAGGATTACCTGGTTATTAGCAGCGGAAGGTTTTGCAGATAATCGAGATCTAGAGCGCCTCAAATGCTGCACCTCTACTGGTATCCACACGCACACGAACTGAACTGGAGGGATGCTAGTGCCTATAGAGATCCAATCTCTTCAGAGGTTTCTATTCAAGTTCTGGTGGCTGTGAATTAGGTTGAAAATCAGTTTAGGTCGACCATATATCTTATATATGTCGACTTAAACCATAACGGAATTAACCAGCGATTAAACCGTTTTAATCTGGTAATCCGCGAGTTGCATCGATCGATGCACTCTTTGCATCGATCGACACTGCCCCAGAATATTGATATCGAATGCATATCAAATATGCATTCCCTAGATCATTACATTAATGATCAACCTCGTCTTTTACGTCCAGTTTGCTTAGGTGTGTGACCCTGTAGGATCATATAACACTAGCAATGAGTTCTCAACTCATTGATCATAAGTGGCTTCTAGCAAAGCGTTATGACTACCTAGTGTTATGTGATTGTCTCATCTCGACTATACGACTTTCACTTAGAGTAAGCACAATAGATTTCAGGACATTCCCAACAAAAATCATTACCAACCATCCCATATTTAGTCCATTCAAGCATGCATTCATCAATTTCAATCCAAAATTCTCAATTTCTAAAACCCTAAAATTGAATCCGAAAATCATAAAATAGAGGCACATTACCTTGGATTCGTGATATATGGGCTATAAGGATGAATTGACAGTGTAAAATCGAGAGAATAGCACTTGAATTCGAAGAAAATGATGAAGAAATGAGAGTTTTGAGGTTTTTGGTTCGTACGGATGGCGAGAAATGGAGAAGAAAAGAGGAGAGAAGGGTTTAAGGCAACTTACCTCGGTCGTGGGTCCAACGACCGTTGCTAGATAGCAACGATCGATGCTGGTTGAATCGGATTGATTCCGGTTTAGCATGCGTACCTTAATTTTTTGCAATTGAACCAATTGCAACGACCGTTGCACAGGTCCGCAACGATCGTCACAATGCGATCTATCTCCTCGTCGAAATCTCCTTGCAACGACCGGTGCACAAGTGCATCGATCGTCACACATCTCCAGACTCGAGCTCTGTATCTGAAACTTTATCAAAAACAAACAAAAACGTGAAATCCTAAGAAAAACACCAAAAATAAGAAAGAAAAACAACTAAACCTAACAGTGGGTTGCCTCCCACTCAGCGCTTGTTTAAGGTCATTAGCTTGACCGGACGAACAAGATCAGTTTGCTGGAGATCCTGACAGAGACTTTGATTGTCTCTGTGCAAGCCTCCTCATCCATGGCGGAGAATAAGCTGTATCAGAATGATCATGTCCTAGAAAAGAAGGAGTAAACTGCTCCCCAGGATCCAAAACCGTAGTGTGACTTGACTGCTCATCATCTCCATCCATAATGGTGAAGGTCTGCCCATCTATCAGTGGCTTGCGCAGCTTCCATCTCAAAATGCAGCGGCTCATCTCCCAGGTGGAGGTCTATCAGACTGTGTCTAACATCTATCACTGCTCCCGCTGTAGCCAAGAATGGTCTCCCAAGTATCAACGCATCATCAGGATCACTGTCATACTTCAGCACTAAGAAGTCTGTTGGAACTAAATAGTTTCCAACTCTCACCGGGATGTCCTCAAGGAGTCCTTCTGGAACTCGTATAGACTGATCAGCTAGGACAAGAGAGGTCCTAGTAGGATAAAAATCCAGCATACCCAGCTTCTCTGCCACAGAATATGGCATGAGACTTCCAGCAGCTCCCATATCACAAAGAGAACGCCTAAAACTATCCTCAAAGATAGAACAACTTAGCACAAAAATCCCAGGATCAGGCAGCTTCTTGGGAACCTTGGTTAAAAGCACATCACTTATCTGTGGAGGGACTACAATCACCCAATCTTTCAGCTCTTCATCCAAAGGCAACATCTTGTTCAAGTACTTCTGCACACATGGGTGATAAGGTGGATCATCAGATGATAGAATTTCCTCCAACTCTTCACCAATCTCCTCTAGCTGCTTAAGCTCTTCAATCTCCTGCTTAATCACTTCAGATACTGAGGGATATAGTCTAGTGAATTGTGCATAAATCTCCTCCTGAGTAATCTCAGACACTCCAGGGAACAAGCGATCAAGCTCCAGATCTGCATCAATGCCATCAACACTCGGCGAGTCTGTCTGTTCACGACCTGCATCGACCGACACTAGGTGTATGTCGATCGATGCAACACTGTTTTCACAGTTTTCACCCGAGAGATTTTCTCCAAAATCCGAAAATTCAACCTCTTCTACTAACTCAGCTGTGCTTAGCTCAAATCCTTCACCTAGGTGAGATCCATCATCAATGTACATAGACCAGGCCTTAATATGGGTGTCTGCTACTCTTTTTCCTTTCATAGAACTGGAAATCTGATTAACCTGAGTATCCAACTGCTTCATATGAGTGTTCAGAGACTCAAACTTTACATTGAGATCCTCATAGACAGCATCCAACTTTTTATTGCAGTCCACAGAAATCTTGGTCTGACTCTCCAGCAGCTGTTCCATCATTGTCTCCATCTTACTCTCATGAGCAGTGGCTGCAGGAGGAGTCTGATAAGATGAAGATCCATAGGTTCTCTGAGTACCTTGTCCAAAAGGCTTCTGAAAACCACTAGTCTGTCCAAAACCAGCTGAGTTCTGATTGCCTGTGAAGGCACTCTTTTGTCCTCCATTGAAAAATCTGTTTCCCTGCTGATTACCAAATCTGTTACCTTGGAAACCAGATCCTCCAATGTAATTCACATCTTCTTCCTGAGTGTCCTCCTCAGTCTGAATTACCTCAACATCTTGGGCAAAGTGGACAGACTTCTTACCAGCCAGGAGATTGCAAATTGTGTCCAGCTTAGATCTAAATTCAGCCATCTCTGAATTCTCTACACTTCCACCAGATTTCTTCCTCCTCTCATCCATAGTCTTGCAACTGTTGCTGCTCACTAAGTTCTCAATCAACTGCTTAGCTTGTGCAGGAGTCCTGGTGTTGAAGTTTGCATTACTGGAGTTATCCAGCGCAGACTGATATGGAAGATCTATGCCTCTGAAGAAGATACCTAGCAATGTGACCTCAGTGAATCCATGGTGTGGGCAGTCACGCTGGTACTTCCTGAATCTCGTCCAAGCAGTCTTAAGAGGCTCAGTAGGACCTTGGGTAAATGTCAGAATGTCCTATCTGGACTGATCGGAACGCGCATCATCATAGAAGTGACGCAGGAACTCACTCTTCAGGGCTGCCCAAGTATCAAACTGCCCAGATGGCAGTTGCTTCAGCCATGCAGCAGCGTCTCCAGCGAGACTGTATGGAAAGAGCTTAAGGAACAAATAATCCTGGCAGACTCCATCATACTTCATGCCATTGATTAGGTCCTCAAACTGATCAATGTGATCCATAGGCTGCTCCGTGGGATGACCATGGAAGGCATTATGTCTCATCAGCGAGTAGTAGATGGTTTTGATCTCAAAATCATTCCTCTCAAAACTAGGCATCACAAGAGCTGACCGGTTTGCATGAAACTCATTCGGTCTGTTGTAGTCAGCTAAAGTCCTCTCATGGACAACCATCTATCTACCCTGGGCCTGTCTTTGACCTTGGTTCTGCTCCTGTTGCGGTTTCTCAGGAGGATCAGGGATTACATTCCCTTCAGCGTCAACCCGTTGCCCAGCAGCATTGTACGGATTGTTGTCTCGGTCCCTCAGGGTACCTTGAGCATCAGGCATAATGATTAGCTTCTGTACCACCATCCTTGCTCTTCTTTCTCTTCTTTTAGTCCTCTCTAGACGTCCAAGTTGTTCAAGTCCGAGATTAACGAGGTTCAGGTTCTGATTACTTCGAGTTTCACGCGTCTGCATAAACTGTCTGTAATCGTCAAGCAACGATCGATGCTATCAGTGCAACGATCGATTCAATCTCAGAATCGCCTAGTGACGATCGACACAAAGGTGCAACGATCGACGCAAAGCAAAATCGGTACCTGCGACAGAGAGAAAACAGAGAGAAATCAGTAAATTAAAATAAAAACAAAATAAAACGAAACGAAAATAAAAAATCCTAGTAGAAACCCTAAGTTCGATCCTATCGAAGACTCTAAGAGTCCCCGGCAACGGCGCCAAAAACTTGATAGGGTCTAGTTCTAATCCTATTCTACTGCAAGTGCACAGTTAAGTGATTGTAGTATATAGGGTATCGAATCCACAGAGACTCTGGTCTCGATAGATAAAGAACCGTAGGAATTTAAACTAAGAAGAAAGCAAATTGTAGTAAACTAAATAGCAAAGCAAGAAAGTAAACAAGTAGCAGATTGTTGGTGGTGAAAACAGTTAATTAAAGGCGCTAAGTCTAGGGCGTTCTCAGGAAATCAGACAAGCAGACAAATCAATCAGTCAGGATCTAATTAAGCACAGTTCTAGAACTCAAATCACGGATATAGAATTAACCAAATCTCTTTGCGAAAATCCTCTAAGTCTAAGTGCAGTAATCCAAATCTCTTTGCAATTACTAACGGATTAAACTAGCATTAATTTCAAGTTCGATATGTTCACATTTAAACTAAGCCAAATCTCTTTGCGAATTTAATTTCTCAACCTAAATAGTTCAGATTCTAAACCACACTCTCGTGTCGTATTTAGCAACCTAAGATCTAGATTCTAATTGATCAGGTTAGAACTAGCATTAAACTCAATTTAGATCGAAGAACATTCTATTCATGTGAATCCTTAACTGAATTAAACAAGTCTAGCAAGTCATGAAATCCTTAATGAGAAACCCTAAACCTAACTATGAATCTACTCAGACAAATATGAAAGCATAATCAATGAATTAATAGAAATCATAAAAGAGATTAAATAAATAAAGGGGTTCGAAATCTTCTCCAAAATAAAGTGAAGTACAGGATCAGATCAGCCCCAATAGCTCTAAAAACTCTCTGCTCTTAATTATGAAAGCGTCTCTAAAATAAACACCAAAATCCTAATTATATATGCATAATCTCGGCTGGGGCTTCTTTGTAAATACTGGAAACTTCTGGGCCAAAGTGCAAAATCTTGAATCTTCATTAAACCGCCGAATCGGCCCAACTCGCTAGTGTGTCGATCGACACCAAAGGTGTGTCGATCGATGCATGATCTCAAAATCGGACAGTGAGCTTAATCTCTCGGCCAAACACTCCAAAAATCACCAAAATGCTCCAATATCTCCAATTCTGCTCCAAACCTGATTATACCTGTAAAAGACTCTAAAAGAACACAAAAGGACACTAAAACACAATTATATCATGACATAAAACCGGTAAAAACCATGATATATCATCTCAAGGTTTCTATCCTCGAGGAGAAAGAGCGTACATCGGGCAAGGCACAAGCTCGACTTTCCAAGATAAAGAAAGCCAATGAGGAGAAAGAGCTCGGGAGGCGAAAACAGATAATCATGAATCAGGCCGGCGATGTTGCTGCTGTTTTGAAGGTGCTCGTTGAGGAAGGTGTTGACGTCCCTGCCAAGAAGATTGTCAAGGCTGATTCTGACTTCGCTCGTTTGAAGCAAGAGATGAGCGAGGTTCATTATACGGACTTAGCAGATGGCGATTTTGTCATGACTCCTGTTAATA
Source organism: Orychophragmus violaceus (assembly GCA_030180135.1). NCBI lineage: Eukaryota > Viridiplantae > Streptophyta > Magnoliopsida > Brassicales > Brassicaceae > Orychophragmus > Orychophragmus violaceus. The sequence continues at coordinate 35,353,749 of CM058230.1, forward strand.
GCCCTGGTCGGATCGAGGAAAACTCTGAGGTGCTCGTTCAGGGTCAATATGGCTCGAACCAGGCGGTGGTCACTCCGGAGGTGGCAGATGATCTTCGTCCTGAGAGCGTGGCGGAGGACCAGACTGTTGGCCGTTCTACCGAGCCTTCTTAGATTTAGGCCTTTCTCTTTTTTTTTTTTGTAATCGGTCCATGCCTTGTGCATGTTTTGTATTAGCTCGGGACTTTGCTTCCCCCCCCCCTTTTATCTCAATATAATATGAATACTTGGACTGTTCGTTTTCCGTTTGTTCGGGATTTTCTGCGTAATTATTTTCATTCCGCGTACTTATCCTTGGCAATATTTTTGTTGGATTAGTTAGTTAGGAGCGAGTAGTTATGCGAAATTATGTTCGGCTTATTTTTTTCTGTCAGTCGTCCTTGTGCGGGAACTGGGCCCGGCTTGGTTATGGGTTTTGAGGTTCTGCTCGTTCTCCCACGGGTCGGGTGCGAGTGGGATGCTCGGCTTACCCCTAAGGTCTGATCGGGACATTATGCGAAAACTATGTTCGGCTTATTTTCTGTCGATCAGCCTTGTGCGGGAACTTGGCCCGGCTTATGATGTATCGAGCATTTGGCCAGAATGTCGATTTGTTCGGGTGTTTAAAACAAGCATAACTTAATAAAGTTTTATTATTGATATAGCTGAGCCTCGTGAGAGGTTGCCTACGTACCCCGAAAGGGGATCAAGCCGATCGTAGTTCACTTTACATATTACTCGAACTCGTGTATAGCGAGCTCGGTTTGGAGCGAAATGCTCGTTTTTTTTTTAGCGCGATGCTCGGCTTTTCTGTGGGCGAAAGACGCTCGTTTTTATCTCTCTTTTTTTTTTTTTGAGCGCGATGCTCGGCTTAGTAGTAGTACCTCTTGAGCTTGTTTGCATTCCACGAGCGTGGAATGGCTTCTCCCTTCATCGTCACGAGTTCGTAGACGCCGGGTTTTACTATCTTCGAGACGATGTACGGGCCTTCCCAGTTTGCGCCGAGTATCCCTGCTCGGTATTCCCGTGTATTTTCGAACACTTTCCTGAGGACGAAGTTGCCTTCTGTGAAACGTCGACCCTTAACCTTCTTGTTGTAGTGTCGGGTGATCTGCTGTTGACAGTTTTGGAGACGTAGAAGTGCTCGGTCGCGTAATTCTTCAGCTTGATCAAGGCAGTCGATGATCATGTTGTTGTTAAGCTTTTCGTGCTCGGGCGCGATGCTCAGACGTATTGTCGGGACGCACATCTTGGCTGGGGACATTTCCTCCATTCCGTGGGAGAGTGAGAAAGGTGTTTGGCCGGTTGATGTTCTCGGGGTGGTCCGGTGAGACCAGAGGACGCCATCTAGCTCGTCGGCCCAGAGGCCTTTTTTACTTTCCATTCGTTTCTTTAGTCCATCGATGATCGTTTTTTTGGTCGCCTCGGCTTGCCCGTTTCCTTGTGGATATCTTGGGGTAGATTTTCTCAGGCGAATTTTCCATCTCGCTCAGAATCCTTCAAACATATATGAAATGAATTGGGATCCGTTGTCGGTTACAATCTCGTATGGGACACCGTGATGACAGATTATGTATTTCGAGACGAACTTTTGAACATCGAGGTTTTTGATCTCCGAGTAGGATTCGGCTTCGAACCACTTGGCAAAGTAATCGGTCATTATCAGGATGAACTTCTTTTGGTGCGAGGCTGGGAGAGGTCCGACGATATCCATCGCCCACCGCATGAATGGGTAGGATGTGGCCGCAGTAGTCAGGAGCTCGGCTGGCTGGTGTATGCTTGGTGCGTGTCTCTGGCATTTCTCGCATCGGGCCACATACTTTTCACAGTCGGCGATCATGGTCGGCCAGAAATGACCGTGTCGCTTTATCTTTGCCGCTAACGCTCGACCCATTGGATCTCCTGCCCATTTATGCATCGTAAGAGGGCCATGGACGCGTTCCATCGAAATAGCTCGTCATTCATTATGACGTATTGCGCGCAGCGGGCTTTCAGACGGCGAGCGGCCCAGCGATCCTCGGGGACCTTCCCGTTCAGTATATAGTTTCTGATTTCGTCTCTCCAGTCGATGATATCGGCATGTTCGGGATTTTCGTCCTTGACGATTTCCGCGTTGCTTTTGTAAGCGTCGTCCAGTCCCTCATCTTCCTCGGTAATAAGCAGCACGTCTTCGTCTGGTGCGATGCTTGGTCGAGCTATGCATTCGACTGGAATGATTCGACGAAGGTCGGGGTCTGAAGTCGAAGCTAGAGCGGCCAATGCGTCTGCGGAGGAGTTGTCGCTTCTAGGGATCTTTGTTAGCGTGACCGACCCGATTCGTGCGATAATTTCCTGGGCGAGCTTTAGGTATGCATCCATGCGCTCGTTTTTTGCTTCGTATTCCCCGTTGAATTGGTTTACAACGAGCTGTGAGTCGGCGAATGCGTCTACTTGCTTTGCCCCCACTACTTCGGCCAGTCGCAGTCCTGCGAGAAGTGCTTTGTATTCGGCTTCGTTGTTAGAGGCTGGAAATCCTAGACGAGAGGATTGTTCGATCAATTCGCCGGTCGGGGATGTCAGTTTGACTCCTACTCCTGAACCGTTTCTTGATGATGAACCATCTACGAATAGAATCCAATTCTCCACTGGGTCTTGTCCTTCGGCTATGGTGAGCTCGGGTGGTAGTTCGATGATGAAGTCTGCGAGGACCTGGGATTTGGCGCTGGTCCTGGGCTTGTACTCGATGTCATATTCGCTTAGTTCGACTGCCCATTTAGCGATTCTTCCTGATTGGCTCGGGCTATGCAATATTGTTCTGATTGGTTGATTCGTGAGGACGACCACTGAGTGTGACTGAAAATAAGGGCGGAGCTTCCGAGCTGAGACGACGACGGCCAACGCGAGTTTCTCAAGTGTGTTGTAGCGTGTTTCTGCGTCGTCGAAGATCTTGCTTGTGTAGAAGATTGGTCTTTGGTCGCCTCGGTCGTCGCGGACGAGCACACTGCTGACTGCCGAGGATGATACCAAAATGTACAAGTACAGCGTCTCTCCCTCCTCGGGTTTAGCCACGATTGGTGGGGTGGAGAGGTAGGTTTTGAGCTGTTGAAACGCGTCCTCGCATTTAGCGTCCCATTCGAATTTCTTGTTTCCTCGGAGGAGGTTGTAGAACGGGAGACATTTGTCGGTTGATCGTGAGATGAATCTATTCAAAGCCGCGCCTCGCCCGGTCAAACGTTGAAGTTCTCTAGTATTCTTCGGGGATGGAAGCTCGGTGATCGCCGTTATTTTCTTCGGGTTTGCTTCTATTCCTCTTCTTGTGACTATGTAGCCGAGAAATTCTCCCGAGGTGACCGCGAACGTGCACTTTGCCGGATTCAGTTTCATTCCATACTTGTTTAGACTCGCGAAACATGTTGTGAGATGATCGATATGATCGTCCGCCGAGGTGGACTTGACGAGCATATCGTCGATGTAAACTTCCATTGTGTTGCCGAGCTGGTCGGCGAACATGCGATTCACGAGGCGTTGATATGTCGCTCCTGCGTTTTTAAGCCCGAACGGCATAACCTTGTAGCAATATGTGCCGCGGTCGGTGATAAAGGAAGTCTTTTCTCGATCATCAGTGTGCATCATGATCTGGTTATATCCTGCAAAGGCGTCCATGAGTGATAGCAGCTCGTGACCGGTGGTTGCTTCTACGAGCCGGTCGATGTGTGGCAGCGGAAAACTATCCTTGTGACACGCTTTGTTGAGGTCGGTAAAGTCTACGCACACTCTCCACTTACCGTTCTTCTTTTTAACCACAACGGGATTTGCCAGCCAGTCAGGGTACTTCACCTCTGTGATCGAACCTGCCTTTGAAAGCCGCTCTACTTCGTCGTTGACAGCTTTGGCGCGCTCGGGACCGAGCTTTCTTCTTTTTTGTTTGACTGGTTTGAAAGTCGGATCGATGTGCAGTTCGTGGCATGCGATGGTCGGGTCAACTCCGGTCATATCACTGGTGGTCCAGGCGAAGGTTGTGGCATTTTTCTTGAGAAATTCTACGAGCTTATCTCGAAGGTCTTCGCGGAGGTTGGCTCTGTTGGGATTATGTCCTGAAATCACATTGTACGAACTCTAGAGATAGTTGTATTGTCGAGATCGGACAATTCATGTGATACCGGGTAATCATAATGT